>CM056378.1:72037087-72692907 GCA_029718625.1 Synaphobranchus kaupii
AAAATAGTATGATGTCTCTGAAGTGGGGGGGTGGGGGTTGGAAAAATGTTTGTAAATTTTAACAGTTAAATGCATCAATCTGGTGCACTTTGAGAGGAAAATGAAGACGCTAGATCCGCGAAGAATTGTGTGCAACAATCCAAAAACCCATGCAGTTGTATCAACTTGTAAGACGCTTGATCCTGCACTCGAGCCATCAAATAAATTTAATTTTTCACATTTGTTGTACTTGTTTATTTAAAGTGTTTGGAATCACAGTCCAAGGTTGCAGTAAAAATATATGGCACTGCATGCTACATCAAATTTAGAGATTTAGAGAGTCAGCTTTGCTAACTTGATGCTGGAAATAACGTTTTAAACCATTGTAACCACATTCACATCGATGTAGCTAGCAAATAGATAATTACTGCAAACGATGTTGTCTCCTCAAAATGCATTCTGGACGGAAAAAAATCTGCCTTCATTCTGAAACAGTGATGGTAATCTGCCAATTCAACGAGCCCCCGATTTGGCCAGATTTCAGATTAAGCTTTCTCAGAATCTATCTACATTAAGTAAGTCAATTTTATTTTATTTCCAAATGTTATTATACATCCAAAAATATTGTAAGATGACTGTATGTTCCCTCAAAACTATTCTTCAAACAGGATTTTGTTATCAACTCCTATCATTATTCCTCTGTGCTCCCTCAGTTTTTTAGGTGCAGGTCGCCCTTGTTCTGAAACAGTAGCGGAACAATTTACAGTTTACATGTAGGCCAATGTAATTTATCCCCCGCCAAACCAAAAATAAAACTTTAAATTAGCCTACATTTCAGCCATAATTTTACAAACAGACATATGATTTGTCCTGAGCTAATAATTAGCATAACTGGAAACTGCGGTATTAAAACTGTATGATTGAGAAAGAATAATGTCATTTAGCCTACATCTATTCATGTGAATCGGCTGTCTTTTACCGATGCAATTCATGTCATATAAACACATTCACACACACGCGCATGGCACGGCGGCCAAAAAACACACACGCCGAACTTTACATACCTTTACGTGACCAATTAATATATGACCAAGCCACAAATTAATAGAATATGAAAATAATAACTGTCCTACCTGTCTCCATCTCTTTCTCGCAAAAAGGCAGTCAGACAAGTGCAGCGTACAAATCTTCCCAGCAAATTTTTCCCACTTCCAGGTCCGTTGCTTGACTGTACGTCTTGCTAGCTACAAGCACCTAGCACTGAACTGATGTATTTTTCAATTGGCCTGTAAAGAAACATCAATAGCGAGTTCTACACTCGCATTATGTAGCACGAATGCTAGCTACTGACCACGGATGGCTTCAAAAAGCTTCTCTCTTCATAAACGTGCACAACGAAAGGGTTATCTGATTGGACATTGCTCAACTTCCCGCTCGTAGTTGAGCAGTGATTGGTTATTGTCCTGTTCGAGTGATGGACTCGGAAGTATCCAGGAAAAATTATCCCCTGGAAGAATTGTAGCCTACGCTACACCTGCCCAAAGCAGGAGAAAATCAGACCGGCCCTTCTGGCGTTTGCCAGAACTGCCAGATGGCCAGTCAGGGCCTGGGTGGAGCTAAGGACCTAAAAAAGGACACGAGGAAATGATGCTACGAGTGAAAATAAGTGATTGGACTGAACCCAGTGCGTTTCGTTTTACAGTATTGCATATATATGCATATCTTAACAAGAGGAACGATTTTCCCAATTTTGCTTAACAAGGGGAGCAGCGCTCCCCTGCGTTCAATGACAATTCGAACACTGATTGTGTAATGATTTGTGTGGAACGTGCATTTGGTGGATGTATTAATTCCTCACTACATTCTGCCTGCTCTTCTTCCTGAGGTTCAAACATTTAGGGCTGGATGACCCCGATGGCACTTGCCTGTCCGTCTGCCATTGTAAACACACTAGCCACGCTTGAAGGCGTGGATTTAGACCACACCCCTACAATCCTGAGTCCTTTCAAGACTGAGTTTATTAGCTGACTTTGAGATGTATATTAATATACCTATTGCCATTTTCTTGAAAACATATTTGGTGGGTGTGTAGTGGATACATCCCTCTGTGATATGTTGTGGTTATTTGAAGTTTTTAGAGTCCCTTGTCCAACACTTTAAATTTGGGGTACCTACTGAGTCTCCGCTTCTTCAGGCTGGGAACGTGGGAGTCCAGAGCTTTGGCCTTTGGCATGAAGGAGCTGAGAGCAGCCTGGGAGGGCCGGCAGGACCCACCGCTGGGGGACCCAGCTTCCGAGGAGCATGCCGCCACAGAGCCGGCCGACGGGGCCTTCTTCTCTGGTGGGGGTCTCTGTGCAACGTGGACGTACACAGAGTTCAGACCGACGCACACGGACATTAATCAGTGTCATTAATCACTTTTCACATTGAACAAATCACTCCAGAGTTTAAAATTCCCACTTCCTTTTATTAGCCCCTTTGCGCAGATGGCAAATTTGGTCAATTCTCACCTATTTAGGGAGTGCTCTGTTTAACTCCAGGGGCCACATGTATAAAACTCTTAGTAAAACAATGTGGAAAAGAATGCTCAGGGTGAAAGTCAGAAATCTGCTTAAAAAAGGTTTTGCATTTTCTACCTCTGCCTTTCCGTCACGGTGTCGCCATATCACACAGACTCCAAACATTGCGTACGTATGGTGCCCATCGGGTGCAGAGGTACGCAGATTCTCACAGCACGTGTTATATTATACATCTGAATTTCTGCGTGGAAACCCGCTAATGCGGCTTTCTGAGGACATTTTTCTGCTCAGCATTGTTTATACATGTGGCCCCAGGTGTGAGCATCACAGAAACTTGGTAAATGGCTTAAATGAAAAATGAAAAAAAAAAAAAAAGTTGTACCATTTATACGAACTTAGATTTTCATAATTTAAGTCAAAATAAAGTGGCACAAATGCAAAGAACCTTTAGAAAAAAATAAAGAAAAAAAAAACTTTTTCTTTAGTTTGCAATGAAATACTGAGAGCTACATATGTGAAACAGGTAAATCTATACATTTCCTGGATCATAAACTCTGTGTCCATAAATGTGCAAAATCTGAGGATGATATGCCAAACTACTAAAGATATGTGATGCAAAATATAGGCAGTGTACCCTGGTGTCCATGAGTGTCTCCAAATCTATCAAAATGGCCAAATTCTGCACTGCTCTAAATAACAATAATAATGATATATTTAACTACAAATCAACTGTTTTGGCTCATAAAACTTTTGCATCATGTTCAAGTGGAAATTACTGTCAGTATAGGTGGGTAGATATCTATGAGTCCAAACCCCTATCCAAAACATGTCATAAAAAGAATAAAATTAGTTTTGTCCATTATAAAGCATATACATTTGCCCCTTCTAATGGTTTAAGATGAAAACACTGATATTACACTGTTACACACACCTAAATATGTAGCCTAATCATTCACTCGTGTACCTCAATAAAAGATGTTTCCCCTGTACTCTATAGTATGTATACTTTTGCCCAGGGATCACATTTTTCTGTAGTTAAAAAAATAAAATTAAAAAAATTAAAAATAAAAAAAGTTCCCATTAATAGTGACTCCAAAAACCTTTTTGCATTCACCTACATATCAGCACACAGTAAATTGAAATGAGTATTTTCCATGCCCTAAGTGATAAGTATAGTCCAGGAAGATAAACCCATAGCCTATATTATGTACGATAGCATTACAATAAAATAATATTCCTCCAACAGGAAAATGCTGCCAAATGTTCTAGCTTCAATGAAATACAGTCTGTGAAATGCACTCAAAATGTGAAGATAATAATATCTAACATAGCCTACTGGATGGTGATTGAGTGGAAAAACTAATGTACATATGTAGAAGAACCGCACATTACAAGCAGTACTACTTTCATATCGAGGATGAGAAACTCCCGTCAGCGAATGCGTTTTCTGTAGCTGTCTGCGTCATATCAACATGCTTGTTAATTGCTCTTGCTACGGGAGAATAGTGACACGTGGCAGAGTTGTCACGAATCGTGTCGTAATAAAGACACAACACGGAGTTTCTTTTTCCCAGTCATAGTTTGGCTGCAGGAGCAACAAATGTCTCAGTTGAGCAAAATCTTGCAGCTGGCGCCATGGCCACTAGGCATCTGCGCAAAGGGGTTAAGTGACAGTGCAAATCGACTTTTCGGTCCCTGTGACCATTTTCCAAGATCAAGGTTTCAGTGTTTAATATTTAAATTAAAGTCAGATTTCCAATGTACAATCCTTCATCATTAGGAATGATGTGGTTGAACGAAGTGGTGCAACTGACGCCTCATGAACAGATAGCATTCTGCACTTTAACCAGTTTGTGGCAATCCAAGGACAAGCTTGTTTTTCATGAGTGTTAAATTCGTCCAAATAAACCAAGGTTAATCTAAAAGAAGCTAACAAACTGGTGGTAACAACATCCTGTGGGGGTTTCCTTTTATTTTACGACACACAACAAGAAACCATCTGCTCAGGCCACTTGAGCCATAAGTAAACAGCCAGGAAATGTTGATTCAAGAATCACACACGGACTGCAAAAACCCTTTTACCTCAGACAGATGTTATCGTTAGGATTTTTCATGAAATGCAAACAGTCCCCTACCCAATATATTAGTCACTGACAAATTTATGGTAATATTACTGACCAGTTTCTGAGCAACTTTGAAGAACTGTGCAACATCACGGACAATGTTTCCGAAGTTATCGTCCATACGGACGTACGGCTTCACCCATGAAGGCAGCTGAGCGCGTGCGTCGGCACTCTTAAACCTTAGGAAGGAATTTCAGAGTAACGACATCTCTCTAGTCCTAGCACACAGCAACCCTTACCAGTCAGCTAATCATCATTAGCATTCCATAACATCATAAGCACCATCCCCTTCTCAACACAATCAATTACACAATTACAAAATCTGAGGCAAATTACTATAGCAAATTAGCAACCTTTAAAACCCGTGTGCAATTTTTCTTTGTGCCACAGGGTGTGGGCTTACTTTTTTCAAATTTCTAATCAGTAAAATTTCCTTTTGATGTAAAGCATGCCATTGCTAAATGTGAGAGTTGAGCAGTATGGATATTCACTTCAATTGAGTTGAACTAGGGTTGCACTGGAAAAGTACTGAGGTACTAGAATTTTAAAATGGTACTTAACTAGACTAAACTAGCATTTTGAAAATTTCAGTGCTTTTAATATGGGCCTTACGCCTCCATATTATATATATAGAGCTTGGATGAAGACAGTGAATAGCCGTTCCAAACCAGGAGAAAAGGGGGTAAAGCCTAAGAAAGAGGCCTTGGGGAGGCAGAGAATGTGCATATGGGTCCTGACCTGTGATCACACAGGAAAATTGCTCCATAATCATCCCGATGTCGGATCACCCTGCCGATGGCTTGGTTCACTGCCCGGGATGCCTGCTGTCGATACCATTCCTGTCCTGACAAATACTGGATACGCACGCACGCACACACACACACACACACACACACACACACGCAGGCACGCACATGCACACACAATGACTTTGACCAATTGTTAATGACTAGGACACTAATTTGAAATTAAATGGTACAAAAGGTGTTGTCAAGTGGACAGATAACATTAACGTGACAGAATGTCACTTCCATGGTCACCTTCCAAAGGATCACCAAACCCGCCTTCTGCAGGCACAATTTAATTCCAAAAAAGACCTTTCACAGAAGGTGAGAGGAGGTAAGCCAGTAACAGATGTCTTCCATATGTGCTTTTGGCCAAAAAATCTAAACTGCACTGTTCAATCAACAATTGGAATTTTTTGACTAGGATGAAAGGAATCCTGTATCCAAGATAAAAAGAACGTACAAATTTTTCAATTTAATTTTATATTTTTAAATGTTATTTGAATTTGAACACTTACTTGAGAACCAATTATATAAAAAATCTGAATCAAACTGCGGATGGCTAACTGAGCAGTTATCCTGTCGCTGTAAAGAAAGAAGCACACTTCCTGTAGACTACACTTGACAAATGTACACTTCACCTAGAAAAAGATGAATGCCCTCTGTCACACCTTCACAGAATTAGTAACTAGGGCCACAGAGGCCTATTTGTCCAAAATTAGAATAACATTGTTATAATAATAATAATAAGTGGGCAAATCCAACGTTAAAGGCTCTATACCCTGACTCCATCCAAGGATTTTTTCCGCATTTCGTCGAGGTACTGCATCTTCAGAATGACTCTGGGGTCCATTCTGGGTGGGAAGGGCAGACCGGTGATGACGACCCCCCGTCCGTACGTGTCGGCAAAATCCAGCCCTTCGCTGGCCTGGGAAAACATGATATTAGCAGCTTTTCAGATACAGACAATTTAAACCGTCATCTACTCTGTGAGAAGCGCCACTTATAATGTTTATATATGCTTATAATGTTTATACAATTAACTGTACAAAGAGCAGATAAGCAGGACAAGCAGTAATCATTTTAAATCAAATATAAGCATTAAAGCCTGAACAGAAGGATAAAATATAAACATTAAAGAGGACAAACAGCCAGACCAGCAGAGTAAAAATACAAACATTAAAGAGGAGAAACAGCCAGACCAGCAGTGTAAAGTAAGAACATTAAAGAGGAGAAACAGCCAGGACAGCAGTGTAAAGTAAGAACACTGAAGACAAGAAACAGCCAGGACAGCAGTGTAAAGTAAGAACGCTGAAGACAAGAAACAGCCAGGACAGCAGTGTAAAGTAATAACATTAAAGAGGAGAAACAGCCAGGACAGCAGTGTAAAGTAAGAACATTAAAGAGGAGAAACAGCCAGGACAGCAGTGTAAAGTAAGAACATTAAAGAGGAGAAACAGCCAGGACAGCAGTGTAAAGTAAGAACATTAAAGAGGAGAAACAGCCAGGACAGCAGTGTAAAGTAAGAACATTAAAGAGGAGAAACAGCCAGGACAGCAGTGTAAAGTAAGAACACTGAAGACAAGAAACAGCCAGGACAGCAGTGTAAAGTAAGAACATTAAAGAGGAGAAACAGCCAGGACAGCAGTGTAAAGTAAGAACATTAAAGAGGAGAAACAGCCAGGACAGCAGTGTAAAGTAAGAACATTAAAGAGGAGAAACAGCCAGGACAGCAGTGTAAAGTAAGAACATAAAAGGAGAAACAGAGAGGCTCACCTTTCCTCGGCATACAGCGAAGAAACTGCCTCCCTTCGATTTAGGATCAACAATTTTATCATAATATGCTTCCATCACCTAAACCGCAGGAAAAGAGAGCAACATTAAATCCTAAACCGGTGCTTTTTGTCAACAAGAAATATCAACACATGGAATGGGCCATGGATAGCACTACACCATCTCCAGTGGTTTCAGTGCAAGTAAAGGCCAATAGTAGCAGTGCCACTGTGCTAACCTCTGAGAAAGACCCCTTTCCTCGGGGCTCCACAAACATGGGCTTCAGTTTCTCTATTCGGTCGGCGTGGCCGTTAGCCTGTTGGGATCAGGGCAAAGTCATTAATTTGCAGCACAACCACTATCCAAGGCTCTTGCCAGCACTACATTCAAATAGCATTTCACAACTCGGCTAATTACCCTCCAAAACTCAATGGTCTTATCCATCACTGGGTATGAGGGGAAGAACACCAGAAGTCCATGCGGAACAACTCGTCCCAAATTTACTGTGGGAGGAAAAAAGGGACAGAATAATAAAAATGATGTGACCGAAAGTTGCTCTACGGCCTGCGTGATATGTCATGCCCGGATCTAACAGGAAGATTTCTTTGCCAAACGGTGAAGCAGCACATAAATAAGGCTTTCTCCAATTCAGAATTGCTTCTACTGATCATACACTCTTCTCACAAAGAGAATCAAAGATGAGTGTTTACCTATGGGAGGGCGTTTGTACATGATGTCTTGCTGGCGGTAAGTGAGGCTGGCATCAAAACGAGGGAAGTATTGTGCCAAGAGAACATTATAGCACGTCATCGTCTAGTATGCAAGACAGGTTACGTATAGGGGTGGGTATCGTTTCAATTTTATCGATTCCGATTCCGATTCTGCTTATCGAATCTGGTTATCGAATCTCGGTTCCGATTCCAATATTTTTTGGAGAGAAAAAAAGAACACATTTCAAGAACAAAAATTAGCCACCTTTATTCTTGGAACATTTAGGCTATAATCAACTGTCTGTGACAGGAAGGTTTCTAATCATACAGCAGTTTACTGTAGACTATAATGTTTGTTATTCTGTCAGCTGTTTCTGATGTGCTATGACAGGAAAATATCAATATACACCATCACCTCGATTACTTGCGGCTGTTGGGATCCATCAAAAAAGCGCGAGTTAACGAGGTGGGCGACTTATCGAAAATAAATGTAATTACCGCAAATTAAAGGCTGAGGAATAAAAACGTCATTAAAAAGTCTATTTTAAAGATGTATGGAATGCAGCACACACTGTTTCTTTGCAAATTATGTATTATAAACCAAATTGACAGAATTAATGGAGCAGTGTTTTTTTTTCTTCTCTCAACCCGACTTGATCAAATGAGTCAAATGAAAGTCCGAAGTTCTCTTGTCCGAGAAAGCACGCTGTATCCACTATCGATTGACAACGCAAACAGGTGACTGTTACTATTGAGACCAATCTTCCGGCGTGTGCTGCGTGCTATTGATCTCAAAGCTGCATGCATGCCAAGCTTGTGAGAGACTAGTTAACGTTACGGTCGCGTCTATTCTGTTCAATAGCATCAGTAATATCACAGTACAGATATTCAATGCATTGATAAATTGGGAGCCAACTGCACAACCGCGAGTTATCCGCGTGACTTATCGAGGGGGAGGTGTATATGCATATTGCTGTGAATAACCAGATATCAATAATGCATTTTGCATACCTAAACAGAGTAGACTCAACCGTAGCAAAGGGATGTAACCCCTTCACCACAAATCTTGTCACCGCTCGGTGACATTCATCCACTTTCTCCTTGCTCATCTTCCCCTTCATGGCTAAAGTGAAAGGAGTTTCTGTACAGGAGGGTCTCTGGGGATTAACCGGAGGTGGAGGGGTGCTCTGACTGCTCTCTGAATGCTGCATTGTGGCTGGGAGACCGCAACACATCAAACACGGTGCATTCCTTCAGATTCACGCCGTGTTGAAGCAAATGCTTCGTCATGTTGGAGGTGCTTCCTCCCTTGCACGAAATAACCTTACTGCAGGTGTTGCATTTTGCCGTGTTGCTATCTTTTTTAGTGAAGCTAAGCCAAACTTTTAGCAGGTCCTGGCAGATAAGTGAAACTTATGGACTGTAAAAAGCTCACTGCAGTTCACTCGGGAGCGCGACTGAAATGTATGCAACAGTTAGGAACCGAGAAGCAAAATCGAAATGCACGTGTCTTAACGAATCCACGGTTCTTGGAAATTTGTTAGCGGTTCCAACTTGGAACCGATTCTTGATACCCAACCCTAGTTACGTAAGCTTAATTTTGTTCTTTTGTTTATTGTACAAGACTTAATTGACAGGATTATGATGTAGGAATGACTTTTCGAGTGACGTTCTTCCCCCAAATATGTACTCTTTCAAGCTCTGATCAAAGGAACACTGTTCACTGCAAGATCAAAAAGAAAAACACTTGCTCATGTCTTACCAACAGTGTTGCCTAGCGACGCCATGTTTTCGGGAACAAACCTAAAGACAATAAAAAGAAAATAAAACATTTAAAAAAGCACAAGGTCACAGTCAGAGGTAAGAAAGTGAAATTCACGGTTCCGTCCAGCCGTGGTAAGCACTGGTTTAGTGATTTAGTTAATTCCAGATATAATGGTGACCACAGAGAGGCTCCCTAAGAGGATATCCCAGCTTCAGTCAGATGTAAAAACGAGGAAGAACCAATGTTTTAGTGGTATCTAAAGGATATGGAATTGTGTGGTTTTCTGTTAGGATGTACTCTTGGTAGTACCTCCTTGGAAAACACTACTTTTATACTTTAGCCTTAAATTTATGACATTCTTGTGCCATTTCCTTCTGTTCCCCAGCACCAAGTTTCTTTCATTTTATGGACCGTTGGGCTTTAAAAATAAATAGAATTATTATTATTATCAAATAATGACAATAATCATATACATTTATAATACTACTACCACCACAAATAAGTAGATGAAATCAAGTAAATATACATGTTAAATATTAAGCAACAAGCGTATGGAACACTGAGAGTGCCACAATGGGTACGTTTACATGCACAGCAATATCCGATTACTGGAAACGATCAGCTTACGCCATTATTTAACTTATTGCGTTCACATGGACATAAGAAATGTGATTACTCCAAAAGCCGCGTTTACATGATTCTCTCCATAATCGGCTCTGTGGAAAACGTAGCTAACTGCTTCCCGTTGTAAGGACAAAAATGATCCGCCCGTCAAAAATTTACGTTAGTAGGCTATTATTATTATAGCTAGCTAGTAATTATTATAGCTACTTATTTATAGCTAATTGCTAGTAGTGGTTGATTTATATTATTGTACTAGCTAGCTTTACCGATCTCTAAATCTGGCGAATTTCCCAAAAATTTCAGTTATTTAATGTGCTAGCCACAAACTAGCTAGTACAAACACAAGCACGTAACACTGAACAATATATTTTCACCGGTGAAATGCAAATTTAATAATAGAATTCTGGAAGTGAGATGCTGAAGGAACCCCAGGCATAGCAAATGTTGACGGGTGGAATCATTTTGACGTTACACCACCTCTTCTGCCGGACATGCGTAGTTTTAAAAAGCCGAAAGAAACCGGAGAAAGGTGTTTACATGCTCCAAAAAATCGAAAGTTTGGCCAAAAAACCAGGGGTGTTAATCGGGTTTCGAAAACACGGATTATGACCTTACATTATCGGATAAAGGTGTTTACATGACCATTTCAGTAACCAGAGTATTGCCATAACCGGGTTCAGATCGGAGTATTAGTGTGCATGTAAACGTACCCACTGACAGATAAATAAAAGAATAAACACATAAATGCATTTTTAATGATTCAGATATTTTCATTTATTTCTGTATACATCTATTTTTCATATATTCTTCGAATATATTTCTCAGGTTGTCATATATTTTTTCACATTTATTCATATTCATATATTTATATATTTCCAGATTTATATATATTTTTTGATTATTTTATTTATTCATTTTCATAGAAATTTTCCAGATTTATTAATTTTTATGTTTCTACATTTATTTTTTTAAATTATTTATTTATCATTGGGGCACTCTCGATGATCCATACAAAAGCAGCAGAGGAATCAATGCTGGATGAAAAAACACAGTCAGGGGGAAAAATGGTTCTGAATGAAGCATCTGTGCTTAGATTGAGATGGAAAATCCCATTGAGATCAGATGAGATCCAGAGGGCTCATAGCGGTCTCCGTGCCTGGCACTCACCTCCGATCAAAGGCCGAACTCAACCGCACGCTATCAGGCCCTTTGTCGATGACGCTGACAAAGATTTGGTCTCGCTGGATTACGTGCGGGTTTTCCAAACACACCGGGAAGGGTCTGAAAAGAACAACAACAAAGGGACAAAACAGGAAAGATTTCCATGGTGATTAACTACACACGTGTAATTGAGCTTTAAAGACATCCATCAGTGCTCACTTATTTCACAAAGCTCAAAGGCTGGCCAAGTTGCCCAACCCTTATTTTGACAATTTGAGTAAACAAAAAATGTTAGGAAACCATCAGCTTAGGTTACTTTTCTTTTAGATTGAGCCTTCAGAGTGAGACAGCATTATGTTGGTCATCAGAGTGAGACAGCATTATGTTGGTCATCAGTGAGACAGCATTATGTTATCATGACTGATATCTTTCAAAGGTTAACTACCAGCATTAACATGTTTCTATAAACAGACAGCCACGGGAAACATTGCACAAACAAGAGTCAACATTGCACAGTCAGGTTTTTCCCCATTTGTACAAAGTTCAGATTATCCAGGACTTGTCACGCAAGCCCATCTTTGCCTTTGTTCTCTGTTAGTTAATAGGTGATTTAAGATGAAAGATGACAACTTCGAAAGCTCATGCCCCTCACCGCATTTGACCGAGAGTCATGAAGTTTGGTACATACAGTTGAAGTCGGAAGTTTACATACACGTAGGTTGAAGTTATTAAAACTAATTTTTAACCACTCCACAGATTTCATGTTAGCAAACTATAGTGTTGGCAAGTCAGTTACTTTGACAAATAACTGACTTGGACAAATGTCCTCTGGTGTGATGAAACAAAAATGTAACTGTTTGGCCAACTGTAATGACCATCGTTATGTTTGGAGGAAAAAGGGTGAGGCTTGCAAGCCAAAGAACACCATCCCAACCGTGAAGCACGGGGGTGGCAGCATCATATTTTGGGGGTGCTTTGCTGCAGGAGGGACTGGTGCACTTCATAAAATAGATGGCATCATGAGGAAGGAACATTATGTGGATATATTGAAGCAATAGCTCAAGACATCAGCCAGGATGTTGAAGCTTGCATAATAACATTACAGCCGTTTAAGACAGAGGCTTACGATTTTTACCATTGTAAAGCAGAGATTTTGGGTGATCTTTTAATTTGGGTAAATTTATTTCATAAGTTTTACATTGTAGTTAGTTTTTATTTCTATTTTAATTTCAATTCTGCTTTATAATTTCATTTAACCCTATTAACATTTTTACCCACTAGAGGGTGCTTTGGTTTTTATAGCATGTATAAATGGTGCATTTCATGCATTTTATTGTCCTTGACTGTAGCAAGATGAAGGTTGTAAACAATGGTTTGGGCTATTAGTGGCCTGCTGTTTATCGCCCTGCAGTGCAACTTGAGAGGCTGACGTTTTCGTGAGCTTTTAACAATCTGAAAGCTGTACTTTATCATTTCAGAGAAACACGAATACTGTAACTGGGAACGTCGATGACTACCACTACCACCGTAGATAGGGTAAATTTAAATTTTCCGCACTCTCTGAGGACCCAGATAAACATGATCCAATTAATCCCTAGCATGGTAAAAAAAACAGTTGGCAAGTTTACCCTGCCCGAAACAGGGTCACCGGGACCCATCCCTGAAGCCAGGCATGGGCGTGGTGTTCGCAGGTGAGCGCCTGGGCAGTCCGTGTACCTCGGCCGGGCTCAGCCCGAAAAGTCTACGTGGAATCACTGAGGGCCCACCACCCGCAAGGTGCGAGTTAGGGGTCAGGTGCGAGTTAGGGGTCAGGTGCGCGTTAGGGGTCAGGTGCGCGTTAGGGGTCAGGTGCGAGTTAGGGGTCAGGTGCAATGCCAGTCGGGCAAGGGGTGCAAGGTTCGAGTTAGGGGTCAGGTGCGAGTTAGGGGTCAGGTGCGAGTTAGGGGTCAGGTTCGAGTTAGGGGTCAGGTGCGAGTTAGGGGTCAGGTGCGAGTTAGAGGTCAGTTGCGAGTTAGGGGTCAGGTGCAATGCCAGTCGGGCAAGGGGTGCAAGGTTCGAGTTAGGGGTCAGGTGCGAGTTAGGGGTCAGGTGCAATGCCAGTCGGGCAAGGGGTTCAAGGTGCGAGTTAGGGGTCAGGGGCGAGTTAGGGGTCAGGTTCGAGTTAGGGGTCAGGTGCGAGTTAGGGGTCAGGTGCGAGTTAGGGGTCAGGTGCAATGCCAGTCGGACAAGGGGTGCAAGGTTCGAGTTAGGGGTCAGGTGCGAGTTAGGGGTCAGGTGCAATGCCAGTCGGGCAAGGGGTGCAAGGTGCGAGTTAGGGGTCAGGTGCGAGTTAGGGGTCAGGTGCGAGTTAGGGGTCAGGTGCGAGTTAGGGGTCAGGTGCGAGTTAGGGGTCAGGTGCAATGCCAGTCGGGCAAGGGGTTCAAGGTGCGAGTTAGGGGTCAGGGGCGAGTTAGGGGTCAGGTTCGAGTTAGGGGTCAGGTGCGAGTTAGGGGTCAGGTGCGAGTTAGGGGTCAGGTGCAATGCCAGTCGGACAAGGGGTGCAAGGTTCGAGTTAGGGGTCAGGTGCGAGTTAGGGGTCAGGTGCAATGCCAGTCGGGCAAGGGGTGCAAGGTGCGAGTTAGGGGTCAGGTGCGAGTTAGGGGTCAGGTGCGAGTTAGGGGTCAGGTGCGAGTTAGGGGTCAGGTGCAATGCCAGTCGGGCAAGGGGTGCAAGGTTCGAGTTAGGGGTCAGGTGCGAGTTAGGGGTCAGGTGCAATGCCAGTCGGGCAAGGGGTGCAAGGTTCGAGTTAGGGGTCAGGTGCGAGTTAGGGGTCAGGTGCAATGCCAGTCGGGCAAGGGGTGCAAGGTTCGAGTTAGGGGTCAGGTGCGAGTTAGGGGTCAGGTGCAATGCCAGTCGGGCAAGGGGTGCAAGGTTCGAGTTAGGGGTCAGGTGCAATGCCAGTCGGGCAAGGGGTGTGAGCAGAGTGCTCCCGGGCCTTGTTTGTGCTTACTCTTGGTAAGCGGGACATCACCTCACTGGTGGGGAAGGAGCCGAAGCTGGTGTGTGAGGTACTGACTAGATATAGTTGGGCTCACCTCCAGACACAGTGTCGACTCTAGAACCGATTACAGCTAAATCTAGTCCTTGGGACTAGATTTAGCTGTAAATTACACTGGAACAGTATGGAACACATGGTTGGCTAAATGGCTCTTATCCATTAAGTTATCAAGGGTCTGACGTATGAAACAAGTCTTAAACCATCACTCTGCTGCCAGAAATACAGTAGATATGGATGGATAACTTGAAGGGTTTCTTCTCTTGACTTATTTTTCCATAGAGTTCAATAGGAACATTTGTCAGGAGAAACAACCCTTAAAGTGGTGATCCATCCATATCTACTGCACATTTGGCAGCAAAGTGATGGTTTGAGGCTCGTTTGATACCTAAGACCCTTGATGACTTACAGCCATGTTATCAACCATGTATTCCATACTGTTACAGCATAATTTACAGCTAAATCTAGTCCCACCCCAATTCCCATAGAGATCCATTCAAAGAGAAGTTATAGTATCGCTTGTAAGAGTACCAGAAAATAAGATATCAAGAGTCTTTTGATGTAGTTGGGTCACAGACATCAGGAAGTCATGGCATGCAAAGGATATGCGACCAAATATTAAAAATGATTACTTTATTCTTTATAAATGCAGGGGTGCCAATAATTGTGGCACACGTAGTTTTGTTAAAATGAATTATTTCTTGATGAGGGATTTTTCTTTCTCATAATAAATCTACTTGAATTAAAGGTTGGATTTTTCTCATTTTTTCAGTGTGACATAAGGCTAATTCGCCAAACGGTGAATTTTTATCACCCTTTTTACTCATCTTTACCAGGGGTGCTAATAATAGTGGAGGGCACTGTATTTATGTATACATTAGCATTAGCATTATTATCTACCAGTTCTTAATTTGTCAATGTATGACACCAATTACCTGCTTTGGAAATATTGTTTTGACACATTCATACCAATATAGCATTTAAGATTTGATTGAGAGGGAGAGGGGCACACTAACATCTGCATTTCGGAGGTGAAGGAGGAGAGGGGAGAGAGGCACACTAACATCTGCATTTCGGAGGTGAAGGAGGAGAGGGGAGAGAGGCACACTAACATCTGCATTTCGGAGGTGAAGGAGGAGAGGGGAGAGAGGCACACTAACATCTGCATTTCGGAGGTGAAGGAGGAGAGGGGAGAGAGGCACACTAACATCTGCATTTCGGAGGTGAAGGAGGAGAGGGGAGAGGCACACTAACATCTGCATTTCGGAGGTGAAGGAGGAGAGGGGACAGAGGCACACTAACATCTGCATTTCGGAGGTGAAGGAGGAGGGGAGAGAGGCACACTAACATCTGCATTTCGGAGGTGAAGGAGGAGAGGGGAGAGAGGCACACTAACATCTGCATTTCGGAGGTGAAGGAGGAGAGGGGACAGAGGCACACTAACATCTGCATTTTGGAGGTGAAGGAGGAGAGGGGAGAGAGGCACACTAACATCTGCATTTCGGAGGTGAAGGAGGAGAGGGGAGAGAGGCACACTAACATCTGCATTTCGGAGGTGAAGGAGGAGAGGGGAGAGAGGCACACTAACATCTGCATTTCGGAGGTGAAGGAGGAGAGGGGAGAGAGGCACACTAACATCTGCATTTCGGAGGTGAAGGAGGAGAGGGGAGAGAGGCACACTAACATCTGCATTTCGGAGGTGAAGGAGGAGAGGGGAGAGAGGCACACTAACATCTGCATTTCGGAGGTGAAGGAGGAGAGGGGAGAGAGGCACACTAACATCTGCATTTCGGAGGTGAAGGAGGAGAGGGGAGAGGCACACTAACATCTGCATTTCGGAGGTGAAGGAGGAGAGGGGACAGAGGCACACTAACATCTGCATTTCGGAGGTGAAGGAGGAGAGGGGAGAGAGGCACACTAACATCTGCATTTCGGAGGTGAAGGAGGAGAGGGGAGAGAGGCACACTAACATCTGCATTTCGGAGGTGAAGGAGGAGAGGGGAGAGAGGCACACTAACATCTGCATTTCGGAGGTGAAGGAGGAGAGGGGAGAGAGGCACACTAACATCTGCATTTCGGAGGTGAAGGAGGAGAGGGGAGAGAGGGTGCCGCTGGTGAGGATGATGCTTCGGACTCCCTGGCGCACCAGCTCCTGCATGCTGAACCCAGGGGAAAAGCACCAGTAACTCAGGATGTTCCCTGCAGGAGAAAACACCCTGGGGTCAGATCAGGCCCCACCCCCCTGATCAGATCCCACTCCTCTGATAAGGCCCTGCCATCTGCTCAGGCCCCACCCCCTGCTCATACCCCACCCCCCCCTGCTCAGGCACCACCCTGCTGATCATGCCCCAATTTAATAAATCATGGGTTAGACCACGCTGCCCCCACCCCCTGTTGAGCCGCCCCCTGCTCAGGCCCCGCCTTCATATATCCTGGGGTCAGACTATATGGGATTATATATTTTGAACATACAAGGTTGAATCCCACAGTTACTTGTGGGATTACATGGGATTATATGTTTTGAATGTACAAGGTTGAATGTGTGGATTATTCCGTACCCACCATGAATGGTACACCATTACCAACATAATTTAAACCAAAATGTAATTTACCGATGTGTAATCCCAATGAAAAAGTACCAAATCAAATAAATGTTCAATCTGGTAAAGAAACCTTTTAAAGTAATACATCAAAAGGTGCTGAGGGGAGGGGGCATGGGTATTTTTTCCAAATGAAAATGGAAGTGGGGTGGATCAGCTAAAAATCTAGATGCTTCTTCCCAGAAGGCCTTGCGTCATAAACGCCATTATCTGCATACAGCAGTTACAGTGGCCTCACATCGAAAAAACAACAGAAAGCAGATGAATAAACCCCAGCACCTTGTTTCTTTGAGGTAGAGGATGACCACACGTCTGTGCTTTGCTTCTTTCTATGGTGGCTGGTGTCGCGGTGGATATGAACCTATTGAGAAAGAATTTACTCAGGAAATATGGATATAACATAATGGACAAAAACAACATTCCAAGAACGGAGGGTGGGGGGGGGGGGTTGTTCGGAACTCTGAACTGTATGGTAACTTTGAAGGTTAAAAGGGTCCGTAAATGCCTAATCCGGGTTCCTAAAATGTTTGGCCAGACCACAACTCAGGTTCTAGTAGCCGGTGGAAAGGGCCGGCAGTACCTGCCGGCACAAAAATGCAAGGCAAAAGGAACCAACAAAACGATGTCCAGTGTAAATCAAGTAATTATAGCTGATAGGCGGGAAAAGAAATCATAAAACAAATTGATGGTACCGTCCCTGACTCAGTCTCCTTTGCCTTCTCCATCTGAAATATTGTACGTCTGTTGAAATTTTCCTTTATCTTTTTACAGAAGACAACATATTATCGTTTGTGTTTGTATGCAAATTACTTTCGCTAGAAATAAAAAAGTAGCATAACAATCACCTTGGCTGTACGTTACAGGAAAACGATAACCCTATAGCAACGTTTTAAAACATGAGTTTAATGAAACAGGCCATAGGGTATGGAAGACCAAATGCGACAAAATTAAATAAATAAATAAGCAATTAAATATATAATTAAATAAATAAGCAATTAAATAAATATCCATTCATTAAGTCTATTTATTTCCATTCGTATTTATTTCAAGGCATGTTTATTTCAAAACGTCTCGGCCTGTCAGTCAACATGAAACGGGCAGGGTCAGCTATGATCATTGCTGCTCAGCCCATAGATATAAAAACCCATGTAAAAACCTTGAGACCGCTCAGATTTCTGCGTGGCATATAGTGTATTGACAGATACAGACTTCCCCTGATAAACTCGCTTCATTCTCGACTAATTTTCATGACTTGTTATTAACGTGACAAATAGGCTATTTCCAAATTTCCAGGAACAGCTATCCTATTTGTAAAATGCTCTTGTAATAGCCTACAGGAGTTGTCAAAATGTCGGTTTTTTGAAAGTAAATTAATTTCAGAGAAATATGGCTACTATAATTGGGACGTCAACGACTACCGAATGGAGCATAATGAACGCAAACACATTAGGCTACAAAATGAGCTGGAATTCTCTCAAGTTACAAGTATTCCACCTAGCTTTTTACACGTTCAGATACCTTTGCTTTTCTTACCAACTCGTAGCCTACGTTTAAAAATATGCAATTTTACTGGGGTTAGCCTCGTAGCTGGGGAACAATTGCTTCCTTATCCAGGAGATCAGCTTGACTGAGAATGTATGTGTGATCCACCATTATGGAATTTGATGTGTATATGACATAAGTCATATAGCTATTGCACTGCGGCAGGTTGTAGGCTATAATGCAATAAAAATGAACATTATTATTAAAGTTTGCACCAATAACTGCTCAGTTATTTATAAAGTACATTTGTATAGGCTATCATATGCCATGTAGTCTAGCATTATTAACCCTCCACTTTTAGATTTAATGCATTTACCATAGCTTATATCATAATCAGCTCAACATGTTGAGGACTCCTGTAGGCTATAATAGTTAAAAGGGCGATTGACAAATAGCCTAGCTGTTCTGCGAAATTTGGAAATAAAGTAGTGCTATGCAAATATTTCCCACGTTTATAACAAGCCAAATAAAATAAAAATAAAAACCTAATTTAAATATAGGTTATTTGCTGCTCGAACTGAGAATGTGAGTAGGCTACATTATAAGTAAATTAACTTACTATTATGGCATAAATACAATATCTCCATCAAGACACATCAGCAAATACAGTTTAAGTCGGAATTTACATACACTTAGGTTGAAGTCATTTTTAACCACTCCACAGATTTCATGTAAGCAAACTATAGGGTTGGCAAGTCAGTTAGGACATCTACTTTGTACATAACACAAGTAATTTTTCCAACAATTGTTTAGACAGATTATTTCACTTTTAATTCACTATATCACAATTCTAGTGGGTCAGAAGTTTACATACACATACACTATGCGACCAAATGTTAAAAATTTAAAGGCAGTCAACTTAGTGTATGTAAAAATTACTTGTGTCATGCACAAAGTAGATGTCCTAACTGACTTGCCAACACTATAGTTTGCTAACATGAAATCTGTGGAGTGGTTCAACCTAAGTGTATGTAAACTTCTGACTTCAACTGTATATATGCCTATGTATAGTACCATTGTGTGAAATGAGGGACATTTAGCTGTAGGTTACGAGTTGGTAAGAAAAGCGAAGGTATCTAAACGTGTAAAAAGCAACGTGGAATATATGGGGGGCCAACAGTGCCAAAACTCTGTCGTCTGCGAGTGCGACTGCGAATGCAATTGCCTTATACTGTGCGCATTAATTGGTCACAATATCTCACTTGCAGGTTTACTCGTGTCACTCATCCGCCCTAGCACTCGCATTCGCAGTCGCATTCGCACTGGCAGTCGCAGTCGCACTGGCACTCGCACTTACATTTTATGAGTGTAGTTAGTAGCCTACTAATTGTTAGCTTGCTGATATAGCTAGCATGCCAGACGGTTAGGTAACGTTAAGAAGATCAGTATAGGCTACTTTGCTGAATAAAATACAGTAGGCTATATAGCTACTGAATCAGTTCACTAACCTTAGCTAAATAGTTCGCAAGTTTGATCTTTGATCAGCTCGGGTAGCCTACTAGCTATAGCCTATCTAGCTATCTGATCAGCAAAATTAGGCTAAATATATAAATTTTTATTAAAAGACGAAGATTTTGTTTTCCTGTCAGGTTGAACGTATTATGGATTTTCCTATAGTGTGCCAACAATGTCACATTCAAAGAATTTGACGTGGTTTATGAAAAGCTTGCATGAGTTCACCATTTAGCTACTGAAATTATAATGCTGGTTAATGCTTTTATGGCTCCCGTGCCGAAATTTGACTGCCTGTCAGAATTTGACAAACCCTCGCGTGCACGCGCGCCCACTCTGCATTATTACTTTCTTTGCGACTGTGTTCCTTCTCCTTTCGCGATTTCCGACTAATATCTTCCTTCTTTCGGTGCATGATCAAGCCATTCTGTGTCACTGTCCGTACAGATAGCCTACTCTTTTTTAAAGGCTATCGTTTTTAAAAAAACGGCGTTAACGTAGGCTAGTGGAACATAACATAATCGCAGATTGACAGCTAGGCTACAAGCCCTGGGAATAGCCTACGATTCTTTGTTAAGTTCAATGCAGACAGCATTATGCTGTGGTGACACATCTGGTCCTCTACTGTAGCCTACACCCTCAAAATGTTTTGTTCATACAGTGAGCACCATAATTCATTGGACAGTGACACATTTTTTGTTATTTTGGTTCTATACTCTTGCACTTTGAGTTTGAAAGGATACAATGACAATGAGGTTGAAGTGCAGACTGTCAGTTGAGGGTTTTTTCATCCATATCGGATGAACCGTTTATAAATTATAGAACCTTTTGTAGGCCTACATAGCCCCCCCCATTTTCGGGCATCAAAAAATATTGGACAGTTTAACATAATGTAGAATAAAGTAATAATTTTTAATATTTGGTCGCATGTCCTTTGCATGCCATGACTTCCTGATGCCTGTGACCCAACAATATCAAAAGACTCTTGATATCTTATTTTCTGGTACTCCTACAAGCGATACTAGGCTATCACCTCTCTGCATTTGAACAGATCTCTATGGGAATTGGAGGGTTGGACTAGATTTAGCTGTAAATTACACTGGAACAGTATGGTTGGCTAAATGGCTCTAAGTCATCAAGGGTCTGACGTATCAAACAAGCCTCAAACCATCTGCTGCCAGATATGCAGTAGTTATGGATGGATAACTTGAAGGGTTGTTTCTCCAGGCAAATGTTCCTATTGAACTCTATGGAAAAATAAGTCAGGAGAAGAAACCCTTCAATCACTGCGGTGTAACATCTGGGCCTCTACTGTACACCCTCAAAAGCATTTCTTCTGTATACTGACAAAGCATATCTGACAACAAGGGGTCAGTTACAGGGGGGGTCAGATTGAATCTGAATCTCTATATCCTTAAAATATTAATGTATTATTAGTATCTACATACAGTATATGAACACATATACTCATATTTCAAAGAAGATTTGGGGATACGGGTTAAAATCCCCAATGTTATATTACCTCAGTGAAAAATAAATTCAGTGTCTGTGCCAAATGAAACTCTATTGGTGCCTAATGAAACGCTTAAAGTAGGCTACATAAACAATAAAGTAGCCTATGCATAATGCTGTCCTGTAGGCCTACACTGTAAAAAAAAAAGAAAAAAGAAAGTATTTTAACAGACAATCTACTGTAAATTTTACTGGATTTTTCCTGTTTTCTCAAAAAATGGGAAATCTCTGTAAAATTACAGAAATATGCTTTATATAAAAGATCTCTTTTTAAAATAACAGCAATAACCCATAAATATAAAAAGAGAGACTATGTCTGTTAATTGAAGGTTGTTATTTTTATTTAAATGGTCTTGCTCGTAGGTTTATGGGGAAATACCATTTAATAATGTGATTTTGTCAACAAATGAGAATGAATGAATGAAAAATTACTGTAATTTTTAGGGGTTTCCTCTGTAATTACATTTACAGCAATGTTCTGTTATTTTATGGTAGTCTACTGGCAACTTTGCTGCCAGACTTTTTACTGTTTTTTAACAGGATTTGTTTTTACAGTGTACTTACTGTATATGTCTACGTTAACCTTAAAGAAGAATCGTGTTCCCAGGGCTTGTAGCTGTCAAACTGCGATTGTTTTATGTTTCACTAGCCTATATAAACTATAGCCTACTTTACATGCATTTTATCTGCTTTAAACGTAAGGCCTAGGCTACTGATTCTTGCAAATTATGCTGCTTAAATTAGGCCATGTAAAAAAAAAAAGTTGTTGATCGTCCCCGCCCGACATCCGAAAAAGGCCCCGACGACTTTTTTATTTTATTTTTTATTTTTTCATGACGATGGCCAGAAGTTGCAGAAAACACGGGGAAACCCTATTTCTAAACCATTTGGATAGAAAATCGTACTCACACCGCACTAGGAGATCCTATCCGATCCACTAGGCCTAGCCCTCTATCGACCACCACGCAAAATTGTTAGAGCAACATACGGGTTGCTAATGAACAATGCACGCCATCTTTGATCAACAATAGCGAGAGTTCACACATGTGATTGTCTATGGTAGCCTATATTATAAAACGGGTAATTCTGACCACGCATTATGATCAGGGGCGTCATTTGGGTGTGGCAGTTGCCACACCCTAGCCTCCAATATTTATTTATATTTTTTTGTTGTTGCGTGTGGGCTGCTTGTTACTGCCGTGCGAGTCCGCTATGTTACAGCTTCTGTTCAGCGAGCGCAGTTCAGCCGCCGCACTTCTACAGTGTTGCTGCTTGCCCTGCTAACGTTCCTTCCAACGTAATCAAATTGTAAAGTTGAAATCGTCCGCCTCGCAATAAGTCACTCGCTAGCTTATATTTCGGCATGCGGACAGCGTGATAACATGTGAAAGCACAGCCAATGGGAAGGCGTGTTACTGCAGAGTCCCCGACCATCCTCAAAAATAACGCTTTCTGTAGCAATTTCTGTCAGTACGCGTTTTGTCGCTCGCTGTACAGGTTAGTATGCTATGTCAAGAAACTCAACAAAAAAAAAATAATAATGTCAAGAAACTCAACAATTGATAATAAAAGCGGTTGTTCGCTTTCTAATTTCCCCAAACCTTGGTAGCATCATTGGCATATCTAGTCTAGTTAATGTAATCAATAGTATATGACGATTCATGTGTTTATTGTTGAAAATTTCAGTCAGTGAGCTCATTTTGAAATTTCCAAGATAAGCTAGCAGGTGGCTAGCTAGCTACTAGCCTGCTAACGTCAGCTAATCATTGCGAGCTAGCTATCTATATCGAACTATATAAAAATGTAACCGAGTGGACATTTGATGTTTTTGACATTCTAGCTAAGTAAATCACATCATATATGAACAAGGTAGTTTAGCTTTTTTGGTTGCAATGGTGCTTACACGGTCTGCTGGTTATTGTGAATACATTGTGATATGATCTCATTTTCAGACCAGTTCCGCTAGCATTGAGGCTACACAATGTTGATACTTACTTATAAGATGGGCGACTGTATAAAAAATATCTAAACCTCTTAGTTTTTGAACCAATTCAATGATGTCAAAGAGACAGTTATTGTTCCCTTTTCCACATTAAAAACAAACTGTCCGAGTCTCCATAAAAATGTTACATCTCTATGAAAAATGACTGAGGTTTAAATAGCAATGAAACAGTTTTGTGTGGGTGAATTACTGGTGTTTATTTAACCAAAGAATTGTTGATTATAAGGTCTGTAATGAAAATGCCTAAACTGGAGAGACCTACAGTGTCTTGAAAAAGTATTCACCCCCTAGCACAGTCCTCACATTGTTTCCTTGCAGGCTGGAACTTTGACACATTAAATTAGGATTTTTGATTTTTTTTCTGTGAATGAGTGGTAGAGTACAGTGGAGAAGTGGTAGATATATTTTGGAACAATCTTTCTTTAGTAGTCACCAAAAACACTATTTTCTCCACTATTTAAAAGGGTTTTAAAAAAAAATCTCAAGCAAGGGGGGGTTACACCCCCCCCTTCCTGTCTTGCCACACCCTAATATTTGGTGAAATGACGCCACTGATTATGATTGGTTGAGAGGCGTTCAAAGCTGTGTCTATATTCGCGATATAGTACCCCTATGATGCAATAATACACCTGTTTACCTGGACGTTTAAATTAATATCACTCCGCACGTCTGCAGCAAAAACTTTCTGATGCTGGGCTGGAGGCTAGAGAAATCATGTCCGTGAGTGGCAAGGTTTCAGCAAGGTCGTATATGGCCGTCAAATGCTCCGTCTTATCTCTTTAGAAACTATATTATTTTGCGCTACGGACGCTTCATACACAGGTCAATTCACACACTTGTGAGTAAAGCATATAAACGAGAAACTTTGCGCTTACCTAAGTGTAGGCCTATATGATAATGTCAGCACAACGATTATAACAACAAACACCGGGTAGATGTCAACAAGCAAGCAATTTTTAACATAGCCTACAGCGTTTTACAGTTTTGTATACAGTATACAGTTTTGATTCAAAATCATGCAGCTGTTTAAAACGACTTTTGTTAAGATTTGAAGAGAATAAAATACAGTTGCATCTGATAAAACCTTAATTGAGTCCCAAAGGATCTGAGGATCATCTACTGATTTTTTATTAAACCTCTTTGTGTGAGTTTACCAGTCAGTGTCGGTACAGTGCCTGCACTAACCTTGAACTGTTTAGTGTTGCTTCCAATGGGCTGCCCTGCACTGCCCTCTGGTGGCTCTATGCAGAACACCAGCTGTAAAAGAGAAACAGGCACGAGAGATTGCAGAAGGTGGGTAAATAACGAGCCTAGATGGGCTGAATGGCCTATTCTCATTATGTATTCCTATGTTCATTATCATTACAGCATTCATTTTTATTGAAATTATGTGCCGTTTAAACTACAATGTAATTCCCACCTGAATGATGTCCGCTAACTTCTGCAATCCAGATGTGTTTAGGAAAATTCCAGGTCCTGCAAAGGTACACAAAAAAATAAATAAATAAAAATCAGTGAACACATGTGGCACGGTGGAAGGGTATTCTATACTGGTTTACCCCTGTCAGTGGAGGGACATCTCAAACGGCTCGCTTGTTGGTGAAATTTCTATTTGGTGAACGTGCAAGGTCCATCCGATTGATTCACGTCATGAAGTCTGTAAGGCTCTGACAGGCCTGTACTGCAGCCATCTTAAGTTCTTGCTTCTTTCGGGGTCTTTTTGCCTTCAGTTGTGGCTTCAGCAAAGAAAAAACGCCTTGGTTGCTACATTTGGGATCATTATCCTGTTGAACGGTGAAGCGCCGTGAAATGAGTTTTGATGCATTCACTTGGATCTGAGCAGACAAGATGTTTCTGTATACTTCGGAATTGATCCTGTTGCTGCAGTCAGCAGTGACATCATCAAAGAACACAAGTGAGTCCGTTCCAGTGGCAGCCATACATGCCCATGTCATAACACCACCTACACCATTCTAGACAGATGAGGTAGTATGCTTTGGATCTTGAGCTGTTCCTTTCTTTCTCCACACTTTCCTCTTTCCATCACTCCAGTACAGGTTGATCTTTGTCTCATCTGGCCATAAAACTTTGTTCCAGAACTCAACAGGTTTTTTAATGTTCTTTTTTGCAAACTGTAATCCGGTTGTTCTATTCTTGAGGCTTACCAGGAGTTTGCATCTTGAGGTGAACCCTCTGAGGTTATGCTGGTGTAGTGTTCTCTTGATGGTATCTTTGACACATCTACACCAACATCCTGGCGAATGTTGGTGATCTGTTCAACAGGTGAAAAGGGGTTTTTCTTGCTCATTCCAAGTATTTTTCTGTCATCCACTACACTGATCTTCCGTGGTCTGCCAGGTAGTTTGCCATTCCTGAGCTCACCAGTGCATTCTTGCTTCTTAACAATGTACCAAACAGTCGATTTCGACACACATAATGTTTTTAATGTGGCAGCCTCTTGATGGCCTGCTCTACTGGCACTGACACGTCTTTGGTCCTCATGTTGAGAGACAACAACAACAGACTCCACATGCAAATGTCACACCTAGAATCAACTCTAGACTTTTTGTTAGCCCTCTTGTGCATGAAGTAACGATGAAACGAAACACGCCTGCCAAAGAAACACCTGAACAACCAATCATTCGATTACTTTTGGTACCCTAAAATGGGAAGGGAGGGGGGGGGGGGATTATGTATAAAAAGGGCTAAAATTACTACACTGTTCAACTAATAAACACCCTCAAATTAAAGCTGAAAGTGTTCACTTTAACCTTATATACTGTTCGTGTTCCATTTCTGTCACCGTTTCATTTCAAATCCAATGTTCTGGAGTAGAGAGCCAAAACAACAAAAAATATGTCACATTCCAAATACTTTGGACTGCACTGTATACTGGTTTACCCACGTCAGTGGAGGGATATCTATTCTGAAGAACAGTGTTTGGGGATGCACCGTTTATGAGCTATGCATTATAAAATAAAGATCGTTTACTTTTATTATAACAAATCCGTAATATAGCTGAGACCCTGAGATAAACAGGCATAAGAAGTGTGGAAACAGGTAAAGGCGGTAGAGCGAAGAGCCACTCACGTCCAGCCAGATACCCCATGATCTGCTCCAGGGCCTCCAAGATGGCCGCCTTGGTGTCGAATGTGAGCTGGGCCCTCTGGAACAGCTCATATATGAAGCTGAGGTAGAGAGAGACACAAAGCATAGAAACACATGAAAAAACTAGAAAGAATGTATTCGGAGCACCTCCGCCAAGGCACAAAAATCTCCCCTCGCATGAATGTGGAAAAGAAATATCTTGGCAATCTGGTTATTACTTTGAGATATGTTTGGCCTTACGGTAGCACTAGAGGAAACATCATGGGGTCACAAAAATCAGGTTTCTCCCTCTTGAGAATGTGAATGTGCACATGTGTATGTATAAAAGTCAAATATTATGTAAGCCCTTATTATATCACATCACTGCTGGAACTGTGGCAAATTAAGCAGTTGTGGGAGGCTAATTTGTGGCAGCTGTGTTAATCTCTCTTTGACCATTCCCCGTGCACTGCTGATAATTCGCCGCTACGCAACCTGGTCGGCCGGTGGTAGGAAGGTGGTCGCCACATCTTCTTGAAGTCATGACTCCTTGTGCTCCTGACCATGGCACACATTGTGTTCCTGACCGTGGCACACACAGCACGGAGCCGCTATGTGTGCCACGATTCTCCCGCCGAGTCCCTCTCCCCACCCTGTGAGGGGCCGCCCAATTTTATTGCCATTTTTTTTGGCCATACTCGGATCTGGCAGGACCCGGGTGTGAACCCGGGCCCTCGGTGTGCAACTGCATTGACTCAGTCGATGCTTTTACCACTGTGTCACCGCGGCGCCTCAGACAGAACATGTTCATGCTTCTGTAGGCTGTGGAGCCGCAGAGAGGAGGGCCGATCGTTTTGGCCGGAGAACAACCTCCAGAGGGCGTTTCAGGCGTGCAGAACAGGGCACTCACCTCCCAGGCCTGGTCACCCCTTTGTCATCAGGAACTTCAAAAGAATCGATAGCAGCCTCCAGGTCCAGGAAAATCTCTGAAAGGCCATCGCAAAAAAAAACTGCTCTTAACTGGCCAAATGTTTATTTAAGAACAATAAGAGGAGAACATGTCACTCAGCCCAGCTAGATGGGCCATTTAGCTACAGATTAGAGCATTTAGCGTTGAATCAAGGCTGGACTGCATAACCTGGGAAGCTTGAGATAAGCATATTAAGAATGTCCTTAACGGCTACAACAGCAGTGTTACAACAGTCATTGGCTCAATTTTCAATAGCTCTAGTAAAATTTGAATATGAATTTCCAGATGGGAGAAGACATAACTGCCATTTGTTTTTGAGAGGAAACTTACGTTTTATTTTTGCGATAGCTGTAATGTCCAATTTCAAACCTGTATAAAAAAATAATTTTTAAAAACTCCATCAACATTAAATTGTAAGGCCTTGAAAAGCGACAAGTTATGACATGAACTCTTCCTGTGCTTGTAAACAGAGTTTATTATGTGAATGTGAACAGTCTCTTACTGTAAGCTGAGGAGACGAGACATTTTTTTCACGTTTATCCTGGACAACTGTGTTTTATTGGCATCTGTAAAAACTGTCTAGATTCAAAGCCTTGGCTTTTATTGAGATGTTTACACCGACTGTGTAAGGAACAATAGGCAGGGCAGACTGCTTTTGGAAATAGCCACGATTTCCTTTAATCCAAATCCAACAGTGCTGCAATCATACGCGTGTGTTAAATTATTCAGTGCCCGATGGATTTAAATATAGATATAAAAACAAATAAAATGAAATGCATTTAAATACCAATAAACATTAAGGAAAAATCTATAAATAAACATACATTTATGGCCGCAAATCCAGCTGTATACTTGGAAATGATCATAAATAAAATTGAATTCATGAGCGCCTCCGCAAACATCAGAGAAAAATCAGTAAAACTTCATACTCTGACTCAGATCTCCATAATATTGCGTGCAATTATTCCGTAAATGTCTGCCATTTAACAAAATTGTTATGGTGTAGTCATGTTTTCACCAGCTCACATGTAGGCTATAACATGTGAACACCACGGCTCGCCGCTTCACACTGCCGCTGCTTACCCTGAGGCACCCTCCCTGGGAAAACACTGTCAATAGCCTCTACAGGATTCAATTGTACGTTCTTGTTACGTCCAACAATACTCCCTGGGTTTCCCTCCAATGAAACGGCTAGGATGTGGACTGACCTGAGTTCAGAGATTCCACGTTGAAATCCTCTGACACCTCCTCCTTTCCAGCCTGCTCCACCAAGACCTTGTCCACCACGTCGATGGCAGATGCCAAGTCGTAGGGCGTCAGGTCGAAGGAGGTGGATTCCTCGCACATCTTCTCCTGTGAAGAGTACGTTGTCACAGTGGGGAGATTTTCACACTGATTGATATTCTTCTCAGGAAGCCGGTAACATCGATAACACCGGTAACACCGGAGATTTAACGAATTCCCGCCAAGGCCGTTGTCTACTGCTACGCCTATTAAAAAAATGCTGTGCAGGCGCCCAGCCGTGCGCCCATGGAGAATAATACCGTAACAGATAACATTTTCTTCACAAAACTAAGCATATGATTAGACTCCATGAACATTAGTCTGAGTCAATTGAATAATTGAAGTAAAAAAGAAGAAGATTGATGGCCTCTTGATATTGGATTCAGGATCGAGTTCTCGCCATTTTGAACAAGAAATGCCAGACATTACATGCTCCGAACATGCTTAAAATGAGACTTTGATGTGTATTTCGGTAATATGTGTAGTAGGGGTGTGCCCGAAGCCGAAATCCGGAAGTGCACGGATAGTGGGTTGGAAACTGATTTTTTCCTATCTGAAGTTGCTAGTTCATATTCGGATGCCGGAAATAATTTGATTGCAGCAGGGAAATTTGATTCAGTGCCCACCTGTCTGTATGCCTCTTCTGAATTTTAAAGAATTAAGCATTGGATTGTTTATTTGTTTATTAGAACATTAAAATATATAATTAGGGATGGAGCCGTTCGATATGGGCCATGTGACTCAATCGGCAGTCCCTGAAATTACGGATAGGCTACTCAAAACAATATGAAATCATAACAGGCAGAAAGGGCTATTATTTCGGAAATAGTTTCCATTCAAATGTATAATGGAAAGGTTTGATGTTTTTATAAAACTGCTTTTTCATTCTGAGTTGATTATATATTGTAACTCCAGTTCTTATCCAAAATTATTGGTGTCCCTCAGTTAGTTAGTAACCTTTAACAAAACAAAACAATAGATAAATAAGTATAAAGTACAGAATATAGTTATCATAAAAAGTTTTGAAAAGAAAAGGAGACAGTGAGGGGGGTGAATACTCATAAATTGCAATAACAATTAATTTTAGACTAGAAAAGATCACATTTCCTATATGTAACACAATTTCTGGTTGAAGCTCCGCCCACTTCCGGTTTGAAATCCGAATACAGATACAGATAATGTTGATGGTCGAACAGATAGTGGCATCGCTGCACACCCCAAATATGTAGGCCTATTGCTAATTATTATCAAGGCATCGTTGACTGTAGGCTATATTTAAACACTGACAATATTTGTAAGCCTTACCGGTGCAGCTCAAGTGCATATAAATGCTATAGACATATAGGCTATATAGCCTACATACCTATAGCATTTATATTATGTATGTGTATGTATAGGCTATACATATAGCCTATACATACACATACATTTTCACGTAAGTTCCAGATTCCAGGCTTTGGCCATCCAGCAAGTTTTTTTTTCTTGCACGTGTTCTTAGAATGTAACGCCAAAAGCTCATTATGACACAGCAAATGGACCTGCCTCTAAAATTGTCAGTTTATATTGTTATTCCTCATCTAGTTAATAACTCATTATTTGTAAACACTGTAGCCTATAAAATTAAATGATTGTGAATTAGTATTATTTTAGACATTAGGCCTACTGGTGTGTGTGTGTGTGTGTGTGTATGTATAGGTTATAGCCTATATAGGTTATAACCTATATGCTGATAGGATTTATATAGTGCTTTAGGTCTCACTCTTTTATCTCTTCTCTTTACACCCTCACCCCCTTTTACCTAACGTTAACAAGTTGTAACACCAAAAAATCATGAATGAACATTACAGGCATTTAGCAGATGCTCATATCCAGAACAACTTACACAGCATTTTTTTGTTTTTTTTTGTTTGATACCTCAGACCCTTGATGACTTACAGCCATTTTACCAATCATGTATTCCATACTGTTCCAGCATAATTTACAGCTAAATCTAGTCCCACCCCTCAATTCCCATAGAGATCCATTCAAATGCAGAGACGTTATAGTATCGCTTGTAAGAGTACCAGAAAATAAGATATCTTTTGATGTTGTTGGGTCACAGACATCAGGAAGTCATGGCATGCAAAGGATACGCAACCAAATATAAAAAATTTAAAGGCACAGTCAACTTAGTGTATGTAAACTTCTGACCCACTGGAATTGTGATATAATGAATTCAAAGTAAAATAATCTGTCTGTAAACAATTGTTGGAAAAATTACTTGTCATGCACAAAGTAGATGTCCTAACTGACTTGCCAACACTATAGTTTGCGAACATGAAATTTGTGGAGTGGTTAAAAATGAGTTTTAATGACTTCAACCTAAGTGTATGTAAACTTCCAACTTCAACTGTATGTCTGAATGAACATTCTGTAGCCTTTAATGAACTTGGCGAATCGTTACACTTCTAATTTATTTGCATAAATCAACAACACGGTTTGGTGACAGTCGAGATTTAAATGAGCATATCTCTGGAGTAGAAATATAACATTGGTAGGCTATCGCCTGAGTATACATTTAAAAAATCTAATATATACTCACCCTAAACAGTGAAAAATAAACTAGATGACTAGCCTACTGTGATGATAACTGTAACTGTTGAATTTCAGTATAACAATAAACGACTCGTAGGCACCGCATTGGAGTCATATCTCCACTTCAGAAGACAGTGACGTTTGTGACCACATTCTCAACTGAACGTTCAAATGATACGTTCTAATCACATATTTGTGATGGTATGCGCGAAATGGTTCAGAAACGTGGGTGCTGAGGCTTGGAAATGCTCTAGGTTCTTACAATAATAGCAAAACGACGGCGGAGACAATGTGTAAGTAATGCACTCTGTGCGCACCCGACCATCGTGTAAGACCTGTAACACCGGCAACCGCGACAAACCTAGTGAAGAGAGCAAGCACACGCATCCGTTTGGTTTCCCATCTTGTGGAAAGTCCGACCCAATCTTTTCACTTGGCCCTGATTTCTCAGAGAACGGGGTGCCATTAGAGTGATGAGGAGGTTCTTCCCTGTTGTGTGGGTTTACCTATGTATCTGCTTTATAGTGACTGAAGCCAAATTAATTTGCACAAGACATGTCTTCTGTTGGCAGAATCTACCAGATACTATCCTGTCTGGACGATACTTGAATTCTGATGAAATTAAGAGATGGGTTCAAGCCATTTGTTGATGGGGGTTAAAAAGGGATGCAATTTGGTACGATTTCAGTTTTAAACAGTCAGTCTGTAAACCGCCAGGTTTCATAACCACACCCTCAGGAGAAATCAGAGAGAGCGAGAGAGAGAGATTACAAGTCTGAGTGGGAGATGAGAGAATGGAAAAACTTGAGATAAAGTGAGAGAAAGAAAGATTTGAAAAGCAGATAGAAAATAAATATTTGAAAGAGAAACAGATTTGAAAGAGAGAGAAACAAAGATTAGAAAGAAAGATTTGACAGAGAGAAACAGAGAGAGAGAGAGAGAGAGTGAGAGATGGGGCATGTATGTACAGGTCCCTGGGGACAGAAGCTTCCTGGGAGCCCCTGCTGAGCTTAGCTGCAGTCTCTGTGCAGATGGGTGTTGGCCACTCTCTGGCAAACTCGAGGGGAAAATGGCGGATAAAAGCGTTCCCGTGGAGATAAAGCTGTTCCCATGGAGACCGCACCTCAGACACACATACTTCCCCTTCCAGGGTGCCCCACTGTCTGGACCACGCCCACCAATAGACTCCCCAAAGAGACAGGATTGCTGTGTGTGTTTATATAATTATACTGTAATAATAATATACAGATCCTTTCCAAAAAATTTGAATATCATGGAAAAGTTTTTTTTTTTCCATAATTCCATTCAAAAAGTGAAACTTTCAGAGATTATAGATTCATTACACACAAAGTGAAATATTTCTAGCCTTTATTTGTTTCATTTTTCATAATTTTGGCTTACAGCTCCAGAAAACCCCCAAAACAGTATTTCAAGAAATTAGAATAGTGTCGAAAATCAGCATTTACTTCAGTTATTTCAGAGAATGAATGTTTTAGATGAATGTTTTAAGAGTGGGTTTGCTAGTTTTAGTTTAGTTTTCATTTTTGGCTTTGTTTCAGTTTCAGTTTAGTTTCACTCCTAGTTTCAGTTTTTTGGACAGGTACCCCATTTGTTAGGGGTAATGTTTTAGACGGGTTTAAGACGAGGTTTAAGACGGGTATTGTGTACATTTTCAAACCAGGTACTGTGTAAAACAAACAATAAATCAAGGAAAGGTGTGAGGAAATTACAGTGGCATAGGCATCCCAGTTTCAATAAACATACAAGGCAGTATCTCCTCTTGGTCCTGGTATTCAGGTGTAATCTAATGTTGCTGATTTGGCTACATATTACTTACAAATAGTTACAACTTTATTAATGTCTCGACGCAAACCGCAATGTCAAGTACATTGTATACTGTACATGCAACTACTTGTACTCAAAACGTTCAGGCAGTTATGCATACTTCCGGGTAGGAGAGGAGAGGTAGTGGGGGAGTGGAGGAAAGGAGGTGGGGAGTCAAACTCCTAGCAATCCCAAGCAGAACTGTGGCGTTTTCTCCCCAATATTCGACACGTTTCAAAGCCAACTCGGCAGTGGAGTCTAGAATAAGGCGACGCGTGCTGGCATTTCCTCATTCACCAATGCGAGAACACAAAGTACCCGACTGAGAGCGGACTGATTTGTTAGTCTATAAGATCATCACCACCTTATGAAAATTCTCGGCCCAAAATTATCTCTTCCTTACCTGGCACATAAATTATCAAAAATAATACTAAAAACATTTAATGTGTATTTTTATGTTATTTTAGTTATTTTTGCAGTTTTGCTTGTTTCTGTTTAGAGTTTTTTCAGATTTTTCTTTTTATTTCAAGTTTACAAAGGCGCTTATTTGCACCTTAGTTTTAGTTTACGATGCCTGCGTGTACGTGTATGCCTCTGTGCTTGTGTGTGTGCGTGTGTATAGGCCTGTGTGTGTGAGTGTAGGCCTGTATTAAATATAGGGTTATTTTCCACTAAGCAAATCGCTCATTGCTCAGTATTGCCTCATGCCTCCAGAGTGCTTCCATTGCCGTGCTGTCCACTCTCTCTGTCCTATTCTGAACAGCACTGCACCATGCACACCTTTACACAATCCCCACAGCAATAACACTCTCTACAGCTCTCCCCATAGCAACAAATGTCTACAGCTCTTCCCATAGCAACAATTGTCTGTAGTTATCCCCATAGCAATAACACTCTACAGCTCTTCCCATAGCAACAACTGTCTGCAGCTCTCCCCTTGGCGACAACACTGCCTGCAGCTCTCCCCTTGGCGACAACACTGCCTGCAGCTCTCCCCTTGGCAACAACACTGTCTGCAGCTCTCCCCTTGGCAACAACACTGTCTGCAGCTCTCCCCATAGCAACATTGTCTGCAGCTCTCCCCATAGCGATAACACTCTACAGCTCTTCCCATAGCAACAACTGTCTGCAGCTCTCCCCATAGCACCAACAGTGTCTGCAGCTCACCCCTTGGCAACAACACTGCCTGCAGCTCTCCCCTTGGCAACAACACTGTCTGCAGCTCTCCCCATAGCACCAACAGTGTCTGCAGCTCACCCCTTGGCAACAACACTGCCTGCAGCTCACCCCTTGGCAACAACACTGCCTGCAGCTCTCCCCTTGGCAACAACACTGTCTGCAGCGCCCCCCATAGCAACAACACTGTCTGCAGCGCCCCCCATAGCAACAACACTGTCTGCAGCTCTCCCCATAGCAACAACACTGTCTGCAGCGCCCCCCATAGCAACAACACTGTCTGCAGCTCTCCCCATAGCAACAACACTGTCTGCAGCTCTCCCCATAGCAACATGGGGAGTGTGTTTGTGTGTGTGTGTGTGTGTATACAGTGTGTATGGAAGATGACAGACACTTACCACATTGTGGGCCTCATCAAAAATGACCACAGCCCCTTTCAGCTCAATATTGTGAGCCCTGCGACTCTGCAAGGAGGAAAAAACACTTCCATCAAAGTCTTCTAATAAAGCCACATACTAGGGGTGTAATGGTACACAAAAGTCACGGTTCGGTACGTACCTCGGTTTTGAAGTCACGCTTCGGTAACAGAGTACATAATCGCTGCGTCATGGATCGTCTAGGCTACACTCGGACTCAGATAAGCGTATCTTTTTTCATTGCTTTCAGCTGTTCTTAGTTAATTGAACAGATTGGATTCACTCGGTAGCTTAGTTAATTTTGAATTGTTTGCAGTCAGTCGGTAGCTTGCTTGCTGTAATTGGGCCAGCTACCTGTCTTTTGTGTTGCTAATTAGAACTAGTTGAATTAGAACTCATTCTGAGGTGGTGAGCTGCAAATACGCTTAAAATACACACCGGTGAAACTGGTTCCAACTAGTTCCAATTAGCAACACAAAAGACAGGTAGCTGGCCCAATTACAGCGAGCAAGAATCTACCTGATACAAATGTTATATGGCAGGTGACTTAATTCCATGTCTGTTGGAATGTATGTTTATAAAAGGTTATGAAGAGCTTATGAAAGACTTATGAAGGCTTTACGTACAGGAGCTCTCAAGCAGGACCCTTCAAAAAAGTTTTGCATAAGAATTGTGGACTCAGTCTGGAGATCACCACAGAATTCTATGCTACAGATAAATGACACCCAAAAGCTTCACACAAGTTCACACGAGAGGATAGATCACATTATATCCTTGCCCAGAGACTTACAGCTTACTTTCTTTGCATACAGTCATTTTATACAGCTGGATATTTGCTTATTTAAAGATTTAAAGCAATTCTGGTTAAATGCCGTCCTCAAGAGTACATGTGCAGAGCCCCATCTGGGAATTGAACCCAGAACCTTGTAAGCCGGAACCCGCCTTCCTAACCAAGTAACCATCATGCTACAATGCTGCCCTAGAGCACAGCACCGCACAGGGATCTATCGCTTAGCCTCTGAAGGACCTCCAACCATCTTGAGATCCACTCAGCGGTAAACGTGATTGGATGGTACACTGGAGCCGACATGCACCACTCGGAGGAAGGCCTCACAGTTATGTATGACAGTTACCGCATTAAGCTTGCTAACATCCTGTGTCAGCAATAACACGTCTAAACGGTCTGGCCTCATTAGCGTTGTGCTTACGTCCGCCACAGAAAAGGCAAAAGCACAACGAAGCAGTTTCTCACATGAAAAAATCCATAATGGCAGGAAAAGATGGGGGAGCATTAATGGTACAATGTGCTGCTTTACTTACAGACTCATAGCTTTCCAGGAACATCTCTCAAAAAAAAATCACCACATTATTATTATTATTATTACTATGCAAATGTGTAATAAAATATTAAAAAATAACACATATTATTATTATTATAAAAGGATATAATAAGTATTATTATATGACAATGATGATGAAGTCTTCGCCATCATCAGATGTATTGCTACAGTCACCATTAGCAAAACTGTAGATGGTTATAAAATAAGAGGCTGACCTTGTGATCCAGGAGGTAGTTATAGGGCATGAAAATGATGTCGGCCTGCTGCTTCAGGGCTCGAGCCAGATAGTATGGACAGACCCTGGAAAAACAGCAAAGCCACAGGGATAAGCACAGCAGACAGTCGGGGACAACCATACTGGGCCTCATTCATGAAATGCAAGCAGAACGAATTTGTGCGCAAATCGTTCGTATCAGCAATTTTGCCCGTATTTAGGCATTCATCAGTTTTCTTATTTGAGATTTGTTAGTACATACGCACAAAATTGACACCGGCTCAGGACCACGAGTACAGCATTTGTAAATTATAATTGCCGCTAAATGTAGCTTCTGAATGTGAATTAGAATATTATTATAATATTTATTTTCTGTTAAATTCACAAGACTAAATCTAGCCATTGAAGTACACAATGCAAACGTAATACGCAAGTACTTTAGACCACGCCTATTAATCAATTGTACGCTATGAACTTATTTAATTACATCCATAACTTAATTAATGCTCCAAGTAGGCTACCATTTTTCTGAATTAAATTAAAATGTTACATGACTTTAAATATACTAATTAAAACACACATTTAACCAATGAACGGAATGAGCTATAAAATGGCTTACAGGTCTGTAGCTGGCATTGACAGCTGATCTTGTGATGGTGGAGGAGTTGTGGCACGACGTCCTTTGGAGAGAACGCGTCTTTAGGATTGCGCACATTTGTTGGCTCAGGATGATGAACGGCTGGTTAGTCATTTTCAGGTTTTTAAGAAATTGACAACCTGCCCAATGTCATTGGTGCCATAGACGGTACTTTACACACGTAGGCTCTAGGCTCCATCCAAAGATACGTCTGCATATAGAAAGGGCTGTCACATCAATGTGCAGCTCATATGTGATGCAAAATGTATTTCTCACGACAGCTTCATATGAAGGGGAGCTTCAGTCAGCACTTGTTTGGAGAACGCTGATGTGAGAGACGGCTGGCTTATTGGTAAGAATATATTTGTCAAATTGCTGTTTACTGTGTCAGAGTGTATAGATTTATAACCATCTATTTCCATCACTAGGTGTTACAGGATTTCAAACTACCTCTCACACGAACAGAACACCAACAAAATGAATAACATTCTATTTATTTCCAGGCTGCGAGAAAGACTGTGCAGATGGAGGCAATGCGCTTGTCTGATGCAGAAAGGCTTGAACTTTAGCAGTTAGTGTGACGGGAGATCCATTGACAGCACTTTATCTCCAGCCAGGCCTTTTTACTTTACCCATTCCTATGATACCAGAACGGACAATACTAAACATTTTAATCCTTGACTGAACATCTACTAATAAAACTTTGATCTGTGCAGGAATAATTATTTCTTTTGCTTTTTCTGGGCCACTTTGACTTCGTTTGCACCTTTAATCATTCAATGCCAGAGTGTTCTGGAACACTAATCCTCAGCAGTGCCTAGCCAATATGGCTGCTGACATTCAAAGTTTTTAGCTTGATCCTGTCAATGTGCAAATTTCTAATAAAACACATTATTTTACCTATTCAACAGAATGTTTTGTTAATGATGATAGATGGCACTAAATAGCACACCTTCTGGTTCAGTTCACTATTTGAACAATGTCAAACAATATTGATGGAAATATAATTTATTTTCAGTGCTTTTCAATATGGTTAACAGGACTCTTACATTGGTGATGTGTAATAGTGAAAACAGTTTTCCATAAAACTCAGCTCTTGCATATCGATATGTAAAAATTAACAATAAACATAATCACTTGTAATTTGTATAGATATGTAAAAATCAGCTGCCTGTGTGAGTTAGGCTACTTTGTATCAAGAGTTTCAACAGAAACTGTTCAACAAAACGGTTATCGTGAGGCAAAAAGTAACACGGCGCAGAAACGTGTTGGTAGCCTACAAATTCACCGAGACGCGTTATTCCCACGCCCCGATGTTGGTTTAGGCAGTCTGTTATTGTAGAAGAATTTTAAAACATAGGCTAAACATAACGTCTAATATTGCCATCTAGAACCCCGTATAAAAAAAAGAAATTTTAAAAAAAGAGCTAATCCATGTTAAACGTGGTAAAAGAACGTCAGTGTAAATTTGTCATTTCATTTTTTACAACTCAAATCCGTATAGCAGTGTAAAGAGGGCTGTGGTCGACGTAAGTCGCTCTCTGCACGTAAGTCGCTCTTTAGACCATTCGTATTCTCTTCGACTTATGTCGCCCGTGGCACTGAATGAGTTAAATGGAATTTGCAACTTCCATATATGGCAATTCATGAGCGTGGATTTATGGTAATCATAAAATAAGGTGCAAGTGCCTGTCATTTACAATGAATCGGAACGTATGAACATACGCACGTAATATGAACAAGTTTGCCTTTCCCACATGGCGTAAATTTTTTCATACAAACTGGTTTGGTACGTAAATGTACGTGCATAATTAGGAACGTTTCATGAATGAGGCCCAGGGTGTGTAAAACATTTCCTTTGGAAAAACATGCATTACTAATTGTGAATAACCAATTATTTTGATAGCCACTGCACCATGAACATCTGTATAACCACATGATGATGGCTGTTCAAATAAGCATGCAAAACTAGGCCGGAAAACTCTTTCAACTTCATTTGCTATAACAACACCAGGATCTGTTTCTTCATTGTCGTTATGCATAGAAACATCTTCATTTTCAGTAAAGTGTCCCATCAGGAACGATATCCTCTCAGTCCGATTCTGCATCTTCCTCGATGTGAAACTCAAAACATGTCGGAGCTTTCATCTTCCATGAAACAATCCATAATCAAGCTCTCCCACTGCTGTCAGCCGCATCAATTAAGTTATGTGCAGATAGTTCATTGACAGCATTAACCACATTCTTGGCATTGGCCATGGTCTATTGCAATGCGATCATTTCCAGTACAGGAGTATGATCATGCTGTGTTTATGTTTAAAGAAGTAACTGTCAGATATTGTGGGGTCAGAATGGGGTTAACAAATTGCCTGTAAAAAAGGCTGTGCGTCACAAGATGCTTCTCACTTCCAGTCTCTAAGCCAATCATGGCAATAATATATGGCACAGTTCACTTTTACAATGTACTAGAAATATAAGAGTCTTATGTGCTTTACTTACAACTTACAAAAGTGCGGTAATGCAATATGGAAGCGTTTTGTCACTCAACACCAACTTTAAATTTAAGGATCTCAAATTGCATCTTTATGTCATTCATGGATTTTTACAACACTTGGTCGTCTGATATCAAGCGTCCACGTAATTACTAACACACTGGCTCTCTAGACTCTTGGGGGACTTTCAAAGTGCCTTTATATGCATTTTTAGCATGTTTACAGATCATGTTTGAGTTCAACATTTCAGTGAAATGAAGTTTATTTCAAATGTTACGACTATGTTAAAATATATATATATAATAATTTTGATATATAGAAAAGTCGGACAGCGTGAAATCCGCCTTCCCAATGATGGCGGGTCACATTTTGAAGCATGAAGAACTTACACCAGGGGTAGGGAACCCTGGTCCTGGAGAGTCCGCTGGTTTTAGTTGTTACTCTCCACTTAAAGGGATAGTTTGGAATTTTGGACATAATGTCTCAATTACGACTTACCCATGATGTAGTTGATTGATGGAAACCATTTTCAGAAAATTCCATGCTGTCCCTTCTTTTGGACATACACACATTGCTAATGCTAGCGCAACTCTAAGGTAACCGGTAGCATCCACTACCAAACGCACTTAAACACTCCACAGTGCACCCAAAGCAAATAAAATACGACGACAGTCTATCGGGGTTATTTTGAGTGATTATACCATAATTTTTTAAGTCAAAACTATCGTTGAATCCTTTACTTTGTGCTGACCTATATTCTCTGTGGGAGTATGGCGGCGGAGCGATACTTTACGTTACCTACGAATGTAGTGCCGGCACTGGTCCACTACAACAACAAAGAAGACCAACCAGTTGCAATGGCCACGTTCGCCGCCACCGCCGTACTTCCAGAGAATATAGGTCAGCACATAGTAAAGGATTCAACGATAGTTTGACTTAAAAAATGATGGAGGCCTGTACTCTTAGCACACAGTGGAGCTGATAAGAGGCCTGTACTCTTAGCACACACTGGAACTGATATAGGCCTGTACTCTTAGCACACACTGGAGCTGAAAAAAGGCCTGTACTCTTAGCACACACTGAACTGATATAGGCCTGTACTCTTAGCACACACTGGAGCTGATATAGACCTGTACTCTTAGCACACACTGGAGCTGATATAGGCCTGTACTCTTAGCACACACTGGAGCTGATATAGGCCTGTACTCTTAGCACACACTGAAGCTGATAGAGGCCTGTACTCTTAGCACACACTGAAGCTGATGGAGGCCTGTACTCTTAGCACACACTGGAGCTGATATAGGCCTGTACTCTTAGCACACACTGGAGCTGATATAGGCCTGTACTCTTAGCACACACTGGAGCTGATATAGGCCTGTACTCTTAGCACACACTGGAGCTGATATAGGCCTGTACTCTTAGCACACACTGAAGCTGATATAGGCCTGTACTCTTAGCACACACTGGAGCTGATATAGGCCTGTACTCTTAGCACACACTGAAGCTGATATAGGCCTGTACTCTTAGCACACACTGGAGCTGATATAGGCCTGTACTCTTAGCACACACTGAAGCTGATATAGGCCTGTACTCTTAGCACACACTGGAGCTGATATAGGCCTGTACTCTTAGCACACACTGGAGCTGATATAGGCCTGTACTCTTAGCACACACTGAAGCTGATGGAGGCCTGTACTCTTAGCACACACTGAAGCTGATATAGGCCTGTACTCTTAGCACACTGGAGCTGATATAGGCCTGTACTCTTAGCACAGACTGGAGCTGATATAGGCCTGTACTCTTAGCACACACTGGAGCTGATATAGGCTTGTACTCTTAGCACACACTGAAGCTGATGGAGGCCTGTACTCTTAGCACACACTGGGGCTGATAAGAGGCCTGTACTCTTAGCACACACTGGAGCTGATAAGAGGCCTGTACTCTTAGCACACACTGGAGCTGATATAGGCCTGTACTCTTAACACACACTGGGGCTGATAAGAGGCCTGTACTCTTAGCACACACAGGAGCTGATAAGAGGCCTGTACTCTTAGCACACGCTGGAGCTGATGAAGGACAGTACGCACATGGTCACCTGTGAAGGGTCCTGGAACAAGGACGTAATACTAGAACCAACCTGGACAAACCCAACTCCGTTGTTAATCCAACTCCACAGTCAACCAAAATCGGTGGTCAACCAAACTCCCTGGACAACCAAACCCAAATCCATGGACAACCAAACTCCACAGTCAACCAAACACCCCGGACAACCACACTGCATGTTCAACCAAACTTTTTGGATATGCATCATTCCAAAAGCATCCAATAATTTCTCACAATTTCAAACAAAAACAATAACTCCAAATATACTTTCCAACAGAGATGTGCATATCTCATGTGCAGCCATGTGTTTACCAGCTTGTACCACAAATGATTTAATACAGAATGCAACAGTGTGAGTATACAAGAAGAAAAACACATACATGATTATATCATATTATGGGATTATATCATATTATGGGAACTGGGATATAGTTAAGATAGTTAATCCAAACATCATTAAATATGACCCATTTCATAATTCTTATTTGTTGCTACGATTTCTAAAATCAGCCAGGTTTTAAAAGAAAGAACATATTTTGAGCAATGCTTCTAGCACAGCGGGCTCAACCTTAGCTTTCAACTGCCATTTCATTATATTTTCAAGATAAAGATAATGACTCCCAGCAATATTCCATATCGGGAGTCATAAATTACCCTCCCTCCAATATTAACAATAAACATAATCACTAATACAAGTATATCATTGCTGGAAGTGCAGTGCGGCAACACGCTAATCTTTTACATCCAAGTTCTCTGTGGTTTGGTGATGTGAGAAATAAAGAAATAAATGGAAAAGCTCTTGTGAGTCATTTAGCGCACGGGTGGGCAGCGTTCCAAATGTGAGGACTTTTGACCAATAACCAAAGGGCTTGCTTTCCGGGATCTCCCATTCTGTCGTTACCTGGGTAACTGATATTCAGCATGTATGTTTTTTAAGGGGGGGGGATCTATGCTGCCATTTGAAGCTGCAGTTCCTGGGAGTTCCACCCATATACTTCTCCTCACCTCTCCCTCAAAGTCTAAACTTCTAAACACCAATGACATCATCACATACAAACCTCTGCTTGTTGCCCAATTTCACAAGGTCTTCAATATCCATAATCGAGTTGATAATTTCCTTATCGGTGCTCTTCTCTGAAACAAGACCATTCAAATGTTACTGAAAAGTTACTGTAGATTACATTTATATGTTGTATTTTCACAGTTCGGGAACAAAAAGTTTTGGAACTGGCACATGGTAAGGGACGCAATGCATGAAAACAGACTGGGAGCCCACAACGCCATTCCTGGACAGCTGCAGGGTGTGCTGGGGTCCCTAACCCTGGTCCACAGTGCAGGGCTAACCCAGGGGTTCCCAATGTGGGTCCTGGGGGCCCTCTGTGGATGCTGCTTTTCCTTCCAACCACAATTACAATCCCAGAATATTAACAAGATGTCAATTTTTCTTAATTATTATGTTTAGAGAAATTATTTACCGTCTTAAGCCACATTATGCCAGAAATATGTATGCATATGTAGAATAAATGTCCCATGTTCACATTGTGCTTATTGTGCTATATTACAAACTATTTCATAATAGGAGGTATGAAAATCATTTAACTGATCAAAATAATGACTGAGGTGAATCAATATTAATTGCTGAAAGTGTGGACACATGGCCACTAAAACTAACCATTTGGTAGATAATGCAGAATTTAAAGACAAAGCAAAGATAACAAGTCAAACCAGCATTGTGTTAATAAGCTTAAAGGCATAGTAATCTTTGTTAGAAGATAATGTTGTATACCTGGCCCAGATATGAGTCGTAATATTTAAGCTCACCTTCATGACTTGCTCCAGTGGTCAGCAACTGGCCAACAAAGAATGATGTTTTTTCTCTCTCCATTCACTCCCATTGATTGCGAAACAGGTCACAAAGGCACTTTTTAGCACATAAACGAATGCAAGCACGGATTATGCCGATAGACAAAATCATGACATCCGGAACTGAATGTTTTTGAAAAGATAAAACGCTCCATTCATAATATTTTACGCTTTTTCCAAACAAAGGTTTGGAAAAAGATCCGGTCATTAGCTTATTAACTTCCTTGTTTCGTTCTTGAGCCCGTAACGATCCGACTCACTTCCTGAATCGTGCATTAGTACACAAACCGAGCAGGAAAGAATCTAGCAACAGTTTTCGCTATGCAATGGGAGTGAATGGAGAGAGAATAAACATCATTCTTCATTGGCCATTTGCTGACCACTGGAGCAAGTCATGAAGGTGAGCTTCAATATTATGACTCATATCGGGGCCAGGTAGCTATACAACATTATGTTCTAACAAAGTTTACTATGCCTTTAAGGAAATAATTATGAGAGAACTTAAGCATGTGTTCACCAACCTAATTAACAGCCTACTGATTCACTTCAATCTTTAAAAAATGTATGTAATTGTCTGCAATGTAGCACAATAAGCATAATGTTAACATGGAGTTTAATCTACATGGCATGCATAGCTATTTCTGGCATAATGTGGCTTAAGAGGGTAAATCATTTCTCTAAACATGAAAAGCACCTAATTATGAAAATTTCACCTTGTTAAGATTCTGGGATTGCAATTGTGGTTGGACCAAAAACCAGAATACACAGGTGGGCCCAGGAGCGACGTTGGGAGCCACTGGGCTAACCTAGCCTACACCTCACAATAAACAGATAGCCGTATAGAGTCTTCAGCGAGCATGTTGTGTCTCGTTACAAAAAAATGAACCGTTATCGCTATAACATTGGTATCATAAAATAGTTCATAGAAATAGAATTGTGGGTTTTAAACTTTCAAAAATGTCACCATAAAAAAACGCAGTTAATGCAAATGAACTAAACCACTGCGACCATATGCCAAAGTATCCGTATGTGCAGGTATAGTCTACTGCAGAAATATCGGACAGACCGACCTAATTACAGACAGAGTGACTTCTACTAGCTGCTGGTCACAGCTAAAAATGACTCCAGTAAAAGAAGAAAGTCCCCAAACACCAGTTGAGTAAAAGTACAGAAGTATCTGATTTAAGATGTAAGTACCAAGAATAAACATAAACATAACCGGTTTAACAATGTACAACCTTAACGTTTGCCCCATAGCCCAGTAACGTTAGCAGCTAGCTAGCTAACATTACATGGACGAATGGAAACGCTTGCTAACACTTAGCAAAGATTTTAGATATGACAAGATACGCAACTGGTGCTTTTCCCCATTGTATTTTTCATAAAACTTATCTCGCTCACAAATAGGTCTTTGTCCCAAACACTATGGAGGGCACAGTATATGGCAAATTATTTTCTTTCAGAGCAAAGTCAAGCGTGGCCTTTAGACTTTGGTAAAGAAATATGAAACTGTTAATCTCTGCAAAAACGACTGACCATCTATAATCATTCAAGCGATCTACAGCCGGTTACTGAGGTTCCTGCTGTTGGTTGCCTACCTTCAACATTGTTGTAAAAGATACAGGAGCGTGACGCCACCTTTGATCGACACATGTACACCTGAAAAGAAAAGCAGAACACCTGCTATGTCTCCTCACACAGTGCACAAGAGCCCTACACAACCCCCATTTCCAAAGTGCTCATGTCTCAGAGGCTTGACTATATTACAGGGTTCCCACACGTTCTTTAATTCAAGGTAGGCTTGGTGCAACACGATACTGGTTGGCCACGATGATCATCCTCACATGCCCCATAACAGAACAATATTCAAGAATAAATATTTTCTCACGGGGCCCGATGCTTATTATGAAATGTGTTTGCCATGTCGGGCTACCAGCAGTCGGTTTTTGGTAGCACAAAACTCTTGGGGCAAGTCATATTAAAATTGTGTATTCTAAAAGACCACCACATACATTTGAATCAATAAGACATTGTTTAATCAAAAGAATTTAAGAGCAATGCTACAACAATAATAAATACTTTTTTTTTTTTTAAATTTTTAAAGAGGTTGAACATAATGCAGACAACGCCATGCGATAGGCTACTTGAAAAATAGCGTGCTGCCGAAACGGAGAGACAAATCACAGTTCAACACTGTATACGCTTCCAATCCGACTGCCCCGGGCTGGACAAAGAGAACAAAACTAGCTAGCTAACAATAAACCATCAAAGCAAGCTCTAACCTTAGCTTCAACAATAAAAAAAAAAACACTTGTAGACAACATTTATTTTAACAATTCATTAAAAGTTTTTGGAATTTGCTTTTGAAAACCAGCTTTGTGTGAGAGCTTGTACGAATGTATGTACACAAGTGAGTGAGTGAGTCTACCTTGGCATGGTTGCTCTCCTGCTTCATCACCTCAGGGTGGATAGAGAGCTGCTCCCTGGAGCCCAGCACACACACTTTTGGCCTGGGGGAAAGGGACAGCCAATGGCATCACAAAGGGGGCGGGGCTTTCACAGAATTAACCAGTCACAATCAGCACAGCTTGCATAATAACTCACAAATAAACTGTTTAAATGAGGGGGTGGCAGGAAGGAAAATGTCTGTTTTCAGTCTGTTTTCATCAGTGTGCATTTTGTTTATTGTAATGAACAGTGGTGGTTGGTGAGCTGAAAATAGACAGGGCGGAAAACTTCCTTTTAAACTGATCATTGGTCTCAACCCGTTTTCATTCACTTGCCTTGATTAACACGTGTGGCAACAATGTGAATAGACAATTGGCAGGTAAACCTAAAGCTTTTTTCTTCACAGAAGAAATTCAGAGCTGAGAGGAAATGATATTTCACAAGCACCCGTGACAGCCCAAGCACAGCTGGACACAGCTCCTACCTGTATGAAGTGTTTTTCAGCTCACTGATGACCTGGGAGAGCTGGGAATGAGTCCGAGAGGCATAGATAATCTTTGGGATGTCTGTGTAATACGCTGCAAAAGTAAACAGTTATCAGCAAAAACTTTCTCTCAGAACCTTAGTTTGCAAAAGACAAAAATGAAGAATAATTTTTAGCAAAACACAATTTAACACTGTAAGGCTAAGAGCAAATACAGGACACTAGCACACCACTGCTTGAAGCAGAACAAAGGCCATTTTAATCCAAGCTTTATTTTAAAGAGGAGTGCAAATTAAACATGCAAAGAGTATGGTTGTATCACAAAGATGCTTGTCACAGATGGGTCTCTAACATGCAGTCTAAATAAAATGAGCCTAAACAGGTTGATTAGTCAGACTTGGAAAGCCTTCAACTCACAGACCGCAGCCACCAAAAGCAGCAGATGAACAACTGTCTGGTGTACAATACCAGTCTTATTTTAAAAACTGCACAATCTTTCCATTTTTAAAATGCCCACATACACTGTGGTGCTCCAGGCCCTGGGTTTGAAACCCCTGCTTTACACTGCTGTGAAGATATCGACTGTCACAAAGTATAGGGTATGGTATTACATTACATTACATTCATTTAGCAGACGCTTTTATCCAAAGCGACGTACAATAAGTGCATACAGAGACATCATCAAGATCACTGCAGAACAGACAAGACAAAGCACATCCTTCCCATAATGTAGCAGCTATCCCTAGTAATGAACGTTGACTGTAGTTCACAGTAAGCTGTGGGTAAATCAGCTATACTACACTTCTATTCTAAATACTATTATAAACTATAACAAACAGACAGGAAAACACAGGGAACTAGTAAACACAGGGAACTGATATTCCTAGGTTAGAATATCAGTCAAGGTAGAGTCTGAAGAGGTGTGTCTTCAGGCCTCAACGGAATGCAGGCAGGGTATCCACTAGAACAACACACTGGGACATGGCTGAGTCATGGTTTCCAAAGGGAAAAACTGAGCTTCAGGCCCAAACGCTACTCTGTATAGTATATAATATAGCTTGCCAATCAGGACACTACCCACCAATCAAAGGCTATCACTTAGTTATTATCACTAACTTAAGAAGCAGAGTTCTGAAGGAAAGAGCCATTGCATAACATCAGAACAGTATCAACAGGTTATTGATGCCTCATCATTTTAAACCTTGTAAAAATTGGTGTAATTCCACTATATGCATGTCAATCTATTTGAGACCACAAGGATGGCTGCAACACAACCACAGTCTGTGTGTGTGTGTGTGGGGGGGGGGGGGGGGTGCAGGTGAGTATCATACTGGGCGTGTCTCCGTCCGTCGCAGCCGACCCCCACGATGACAGGGGTCTGTCCGGAAACAGTTCGGCCCCGCCCATTTTCTCAGCGATTTTCCGAGCCGAAATGGTGTCCTTGAAGTAGTCTCTCCAGGCAAGAGTTGCACACAGCAGGCAGAGGGTCTTACCCGTGCCAGTTGGGCTCTCAAGAATCCCATTTACCTTCTGAAAACAAGGAAAGACAGAGAAACACCAGAACCTTCAGTGGGATTTCCTTTGTATACAGTACTGGGGAAGAGCATAACATCCATCCAAACAGTACAACATTTATCTCGCTCACAAGATATTGCCGACCACTCCCATCCATTATTCCTGGAGAATAAACCATACCTACCCATCTGTAAATATTAAATGCCCCTGATGAGGACAAAAGGGGCACTTGCGCGTTATACATTAAAATATTAAAATTAAAATCAGTCAAGGGCTATAGTGCAGTACATGGGTATGAATTAACTACAGAATATGAAGTTATTAATAAGCCAGGACGTGTATAAACTATGCACTTACTGATATATCAGTATTATTAGTACGCAGTAACGTCCTGCGTAATCGTTCATTCTAATCCAACCCCCCGACTGTCAATCACGGCACTGCTGCCAATAAAAAAGCCCGTACGCGTTTTCGCGAGTCATGATTTGATGCGTACAGTTTACAAATCAAACAAAACTTCCTGCCCGGAGAAATTGTCAGTTTTCAAAGTTTTTGATTAGCTAACATTAGCAATCCTTACTAAATAACGTTAGCTATCCAAACACTGCTAGAAATTAAAACTATTTGTTACCAACACTTTGTTGTGAGTTAGCAATTGTGTATTATAACAAGGGAAGTGAAAATATCTGTTTGCAAGTACGTCTGGCAGTTCAACATTGGTACGTTAGCTAGCCACCTACAGCTAACTTTACGTAAACGTAAGTTAGCCAAGAGACGAGCAAACTTACGCTTTGCAGACACTCGATGACCTTGGTCATGTAGTCCTTCTGGCATTCATAAGGTGTGAAAGGAAACTCTACAGTTATCCCTCTGAGTGTAATCGTGGGCATCTTCCTTTATGGTAATATTAGCTAGCATTAGCTTGGCTCACCAGTCAGCCCGCTGCCAGTTTGCCGGGAAATCAAGATAAATAAATGGAGCGAGTTTTGAATCTTTCGGCTTTTACAGACAAAACTGGCATAACAGCTGGCAACACCATAAGACTCCGAACGAATGTAGAAGTTTACCCGTCATTTATACTTTATGCTAAACTTGCAAACGATTTACTAGATGTTACACGCACAATCCATTCACAATTCGCGCGGTGCCGTGTGTTTCTGTACCGACTCTACCGCACATGTGCAGTGCGTTCCCTTCCGGATTTGAGGACATACGCAGACGCGTAATATTAATATTGTATGAAATATTTATGAGCTCTGCACCATGGAATCTGTTTGCTGGTGGTAGACTTGTCACTGAAAAGCTCAATCAAGATTGCAGTCTCCATTATTCAATCCAGTCGCCATTATCCAAGATTCTCATTATAGAACAGTCATATAGTTTGTACAATAGCATATTATTATTATTATTATTAGTAGTAGTAGTAGTAGTACCAGTAGTAGCACTGGAATAGTAATTATTATTATTATCATATTTTATGTGATTGTAAATTTGTAGTACAATTTGATGCTGTAGGTATTACACTGACCTTCTCGCTCTCTTGAACAGAGTATAATTTGTAAGTACACATTGAGATGCTCACCAGTGCTATAATGTCAAGAAGCAAATATTTATTCTCCAGACAAATGAGCCCTATTCCCTTGATACATACTGTGATTGGAAATACATCCTGACAGCATTTGGCTTTTATCTTTTTTCCATTTACATTTTACTACTTCATTCACCCTGTGACCTCTTTAGCACACCAATGATTTCAGTGGAAAATAGCAGAACATTTGTATACTAGCCCAGTTTCGATATGTAGTCCATGAACTATCCAATGCACTCTGTCTCTGTTGGATTTTTAATGAGTTGCATACTGTACATTGTGGCATAATTCAGTATCCACAATACAATCACCCTAAAAAACGAAATACCAAGGGGGCAAGACTGGGCTTTCGTTTTGAAGTTCACTTCCTGGTTGGGCTGGGAGCGGCAATTGTGCCGTTGCTCACTAGCGCCATTGCGATTGGCTCCAGTATATAGGTCTTTCACCATGTAAGTCAATGGCAGCAATGTGGTCAAAATACTCGAGTCAATAAATTTTTCCCACAAAAAAATTTAATTGCAATAGGTGCCTTTCCTTCATCTAATGCCTCTGCATGTGCTGATTTTTTTTTAAATATTGTGTCGTTTGGACAGGGTATTAACATTTGTTCAGGACCAATTAGAGGGACAGGTTGAGTCCTCTTTGGCTCCACGGAGCAGACGCAGTTTGTACAAACTGGCAGCGAAAAATGCATCCGGAGCTTAAATTCGGTTTTTCCGAGGCTGTGGGAAGGCAATGGGTGACGTCACAGTGACTTTGTCCACAGTCTATGCTAAATACAGCTATTGCCAGCATTTGATAGGTCTTAATTTATCATCTTGAAATAGATTGAGTGTGAGTGGTTTGTCAAAGATAAAGAAGGAAAACCCTCCACACTGCTAAAATTTAATAAATGTGAGCAATGAATGGCAGTGTGCGGGGTGTGCTGTGTGTATGTTTTTTCAACCTTGGTTTGTCAAAGATGACATAAGAGGCACCCATTAGTGCTCATTACCATAACTGCTCAGGTGTCTGCGGAAAAGGTGAAAATAAACAGCTACTTGGTTGCCTTTTCCTCAAGAACCCCCGCGTTTCCAATGACGATTCATTTTAGTATGGCATAACGAAGCAACAACACCCGACCTTCTCTTCCCCTCTGTCTTTCGCCCCACGTCTTCACCCTCGCAACTTCTCCTGCAGTCCCTTCTGTTTCAGCTGGACCCTTTTTCCATCGGGCATCAGACACTCCTGATGGATCAGTGCCGGTTATGGCCCAGTTCCAGATTAATCAGACTGCTTTATTTCTCTTCTGGAAAGGTGATGGAGTTTAATGGATTCTTTCTACTCATTAACACATTTGTTTCATTGGCACTGACCTTACCCACCCCCCACCTCCTCCCACAGAAAAATTCCTACATTATTTTTCCCACTGAATAAAAAATTGAAAACTCACTTTTTCGAGAAGACTTTCTTTGGACAACATGAGATAGGATCACTGAGGCTGGGAGAGAGTTTCTTTCCTATCTCAGACTGGATGAGTTTGAAGAATGAATAACTAGTAAAATTAAATGATTCAAAGAGCAAGAGGATTGAACAACATAAAATCAAACTCTAAACTAAAAATGAAGTGAAAGTGAGCATTTTTTAATAACACTATTGATTTAAATTCCAACGTAAAGCACCTTGACATTGTAATATTGGTGTAAGAACTAAATGGGACAATTGCTCACATTTTGTCTCCCATACAGATTATACCTTTTTCTGGTGTAGGTAGATTATTATTTATATTAATTTGGCAGATACCATTATCCAGAGTGACTTACACCCCATACACATGCAGTCGAGAACTCACCAAAATAATTCAGGCCACGTAGGCCTGCCTGCCTGCCTAAGGTACACACTGCATCAGTGGATTTGAACATGCAACCCCCTGATTACAGAAAGACATCAACTGCCTGGTGTTTAAGGAAAGTCAGGAATTTCCATTCATCATGGGATATAATTGGGGGGGGGGGGGGTCATATTGGCCTGTTCCCATTAATGGGAGTGCTGTAACTCTCCCCCTCCCTTCAAAAGTTACACCCCTGCCTAGTTAGAATTTCAGTTCCTTAACAGCCTTTGTTATATTGTAGAAATGCAGTGGAAAAGACCAATGTCCCCTCATATCCCTGAAGTACATGCCAGAGGGGACTGAGGCAGGAAGGAAATACCCATCTCCCGCTGGACCCTGAGCCTGCCTTTCTGGAGACAGTTAGGTCCAGATCAGAGAGGCAGTTGATGGCGACCGTTCCCATGGAAACATGAATGGAGATGGATTGGCGAAACTCAATTGTCAGTCTTGCATCTCCCACATGTCATCATCACAGGCAACAGTGCGAATAATAAGCTCCCTGTAATATTCTGGAATAATATTTGGGCAATCAGCAGATCTTTGGGATAAAGAGTCACAGCTGAGCAGTGGGTAAACAGAGCTTTTTTTTTTTAAAACATTACCTATGCCATGTTTCCTTTATCCCTCCATGACAGTAATTCTACAAATTTGTTTTTTTGTTTGTTTTGTTTTTTTGCGCATTCAGAGTTGTAATAACTTGAATTATGCAATCTGGTTTTCTGCACGTGTAAAAGGATTTGGTCAAACTGAAAGGCACCACCTCAGCTTCCAGTCCCATTACTGTTGATTAAATGAGAAACAAAATACTTCCTGGGTCATCCACAGCTCAATGCATTTCCTTCCTCTTCCGATGATCCATTGTTGTTTATGCAGTACATGTTACATCTGCCGTTTCCCTCCAGTCCACCTTCCTTACGTTTCCTTTGTGCTCTCATTCCTTGTGTTTTGTGTCATGTTTTTCCGTTTACCCTGTACGTCTTACGTTCTGTGTTTTCGTTTGCAGGCTGGGCGTGGTTCCCCGTCAGTTCCCGGTTTCTCCCTTGATTTGCCCCAGCCTATCGTTTTCACAAGCTCACTCACATTCCTCACTCCTTTTAGTTAATCACTTCCCGCACCTGTTTTTCGCACTACTTTCTGCTCATACATCCGTCTTTGCCAGATCGTTTTCTCTGTTCCGTGTGAGATAACCCCGGCCTTCCTCCCTGTTTGTTCCAGCCTTGTTATTATTAACCTTGTTACGAACCAAATACGGGCTGGACCCAAGTGCAACGACCAGGAGGCAGATTTCACAGCAAGGGGTTTTTATTAAGCTTTGGGGTAGTCCCAAAGCTGTACAGAAAGATAAGACACAGTAATATACAGGGTGAGAAAGTTCAATACGAACTGCTCCAAGCCGGAGCTGGACTTGAGTACAGGAGGTGAGTTCCAAGCCGGAACTGGACTGTACTGGACCGGAGGTCCACTCAGGAACTGGACCACGGAGTAGGCGGGTTTGTTCCAAACCGGAACTGGACTTTAAACTGGAGGTGCACGTAGCACCGGAACTGGACTGGAACTGGACCGGGAGGTCCAACTGGAACGGGACAGCCGGAACAACAGGATTGTTCCAAACCGGAACTGGACTTTAAACGGGAGGTGCACGTAGCACCGGAACTGGACCGGAACTGGACCGGGAGGTCCAACTGGAACTGGGTAGCAGGAACAACAGGATTGTTCCAAACCGGAACTGGACTTTAAACTGGAGGTGCACGTAGCACCGGAACTGGACTGGAACTGGACCGGGAGGTCCAACTGGAACTGGACGGCAGGAACAACAGGATCTGTTCCAAGCCGGAACTGGACTTTAAACTGGAGGTGCACGTAGCACCGGAACTGGACTGGAACTGGACCGGGAGGTCCAACTGGAACTGGACAGCAGGAACAACAGGATTGTTCCAAGCCGGAACTGGACTTTAAACTGGAGGTGCACGAAGCACCGGAACTGGACTGGAACTGGACCGGGAGGTTCAGCTGGTACGGGACTGGATACTGAGGTAGGTAGCCGGCAGCGCCCGGCAGGGTGGAACTGTGTGGCGGGGCTCAGCTGGAGCCGGTGGAGGTAGCTGGTTTGCTGCGGAACCTGGGACCGTAACCGCGGCAAAGGGATTCGCCTTGGCCGGACAGGAACCACTGCAGGATAGCGAGGCAGACACCCCACTGCGGCCGTGCTGCGAGCTGGAGTTGGAGGCACCGTAACACACAAACACACTGACTAACAGCTACAGACTGGTGCAGGCAGGAACAGCTGGTAGTTAGAGGGAGACATGTTAGCAGCAAAGCATGCAGTAAATGATAGGGCAGAATAGTAACCAGACCGGAGGGTAGAACGACTGTAAGCTGACGGGTTAGGTTCGCAACCAAGCATACAGCACTCTCGTACAATAACCAGAAGACCAGGAACACACAACGTAGTTTAGACAACGAACTGGCGCCGACTAGCAGCCAGCCGGGGGTTTAAGTAGGGGAGTGAAATTGAAAACAAAGGCGAAAACGTGAGGAATGTAACTGAGTGTGATTGACAATAAACCAGGTGCGGAAAGAAAGCCAAGAGCAGGGAAAGCGATAGGTGGAAACCAAAGTAGGAAACCGAGAAACAAACAGAAGGGAAACGCCCAGCCTGCAGCAAATGGGAAAACATGGACAGGGGAATCCAACATGACACGGAGGGAAAACAGGAAAACGCGGAGAAGGACAGGAGGGGAACGGAACGTTACAGTACCCCCCCCTCAATGGACGCCACCTGGCGTACCTGGAGGCCTCGTCTTGTCCGGGAACTGGTTGTGGAAATCCCGGATCAAAGAGTGGTCCAGAATGAGGCTCTTGTGGAGCCAGGACCGCTCCTCTGGCCCATACCCCTCCCAGTCGACAAGGTATTGGAAGCCCCGACCCTTACGGCGGATGTCGATAATCTCGCTCACCGTGTAGGCCGGGGCATTGTCGATAGTCCGGGACGGAGGAGGAGAGATAGCCGGGGCACTGAGTGGGCTGGAGGCGACAGGCTTAATTTGACTGACGTGAAAGACCGGGTGGACCTTGAGGGAAACAGGAAGGGAAAGCTTAACGGACACAGGGTTGATAAAACAAATAATAGCAAAGGGGCCAATAAAACGGGGCTGTAGTTTCTTGGAAGAAGAGGGGAGGGGAATGTTAGCTGTGGAGAGCCAGACCTGCTGACCGGCCCTATACTGCGGGGCTGCGGTCCTGTGAAGGTCCGCCAGGCGTTGGGAACGGGAATTGGAGCGGAGGAGTGCGGTACGAGTAAGTCTCCACATGCGTTTGCATCTGAGGAGGTGAGACCTCACCGACGGGACTGCCACCTCAGCCTCCTGGGCAGACAGTAGGGGAGGTTGATACCCCAAGGAGCATTCGAAGGGGGACATCCCTGTGGATGCGCTTTTAAGGGAGTTATGGGCGTACTCCATCCAGGGGAGAAAACGGCTCCAGGAAGCGGGGTTACGGGCAGTGACGCACCGCAGGGCGGCCCCCAGGTCCTGGTTAGCCCTCTCTGCCTGGCCGTTAGACTGGGGATGGAAACCTGAGGATAGGCTAGCCGAGGCACCCAGGGCCACACAGAACGCCTTCCATACCTGGGAGGAGAATTGGGGCCCACGGTCTGACACAATGTCGGAGGGAATCCCGTGCAGCCTGACCACATGTAGCACCAGGAGCTCCGCAGTTTCAAGGGCGGACGGGAGCTTAGGGAGAGGGATAAAGTGGACCGCCTTGGAGAACCGGTCCACAATTGTCAGAATGGTAGTGTTGCCTTCTGACAAAGGCAGACCGGTGACGAAGTCGACGCCGATGTGACTCCAAGGACGGCCCGGGACGGGGAGGGGGTGGAGGAAACCGGAGGGAGGCTGGTGGGATGCCTTACTCCTGGCGCAAATAGGGCAGGCCAGGACGAAGGCACGGGTATCCCCCTTGAGGGTGGGCCACCAAAAACTCCTCCTGACCAGGGCGACAGTTCTGGCAACACCTGGGTGACAAGCCAGACAGGAGGCGTGAACCCACTCAAGGACCTGGGAGCGGACGGAATTGGGCACAAACAAGGACGTGTTAGGGTTACTGCGGGGGTCCGGTTGGGAAGCCTGGGCGGCCTTCACGATCCCCTCGATCTCCCAGGAGACCGCAGCCACAACACAGGATGCCGGTAGAATGGGCTCGGGGTCAGCAGGACTGGAGGGGAGGGAAAAAATGCGGGACAAAGCATCTGCCTTGGTATTCTGGGAACCAGGGCGGAACGAAACAGAGAAATTAAACCGGGCAAAAAACAGAGACCATCTAGCCTGACGGGCATTGAGCCTTTTGGCTGATCGGATATAAATTAGGTTCTGATGGTCTGTTAAAACAATAAAGGGATTACCTGCCCCCTCCAGCCAGTGACGCCACTCCTCTAGTGCGAGCTTGATAGCCAGAAGTTCCCGATCCCCGACATCATAATTGCGCTCTGCAGAGGACAGTCTCCGGGAGAAAAAAGCGCAGGGATGGAGCTTGTTGTCCAAGGCGGCTCGCTGCGACAGAATGGCCCCTACACCGGTGTCGGAGGCATCCACCTCAATGATGAACTGGCGGGTAGTGTCGGGGTGACACAGAATGGGGGCAGAGGAGAACCGAACTTTGAGCTGTTCAAAGGCTAACTGGGCCTCGGAATTCCAGTAGAAGGGAATGGAGGTGGAGGTGAGCTTGGTAAGGGGGGCAGCAATAACACTGTAATTGCGGATGAAACGGCGATAAAAATTAGCAAAGCCGAGGAATTGTTGAAGGTGCTTACGTGAGGAGGGTTGAGGCCATTCTGTCACCGCCTTGACTTTGGCTGGGTCCGCCCGGATACTGCCCTCCTCAATGATGAAGCCGAGGAACGGGACGGAGGAGACGTGGAACGAGCACTTCTCGGCCTTTACAAAAAGCTGGTTTTCCAGTAGCCGCTGGAGGACCTCCCGGACGTGGAGAACGTGTTCCTGAGGGGTTTTAGAGAAAATCAGAATATCATCAATGTAAACAAAAACGCTTTTGCCCAGTAGGTCCCGCAGCACATCATTGACCATCCCCTGGAAGACCGCTGGGGCGTTAGTTAGACCGAACAGGACCACCAGGTACTCGTAGTGGCCCAACGGGGTATTGAAAGCGGTCTTCCATTCATCTCCCTCGCGTATCCGCACCAGGTGGTATGCATTGCGGAGGTCGAGCTTGGTAAAAGTGACTGCTTGGGAGAGGGGTTCAAAAGCGGTGTTAATCAGAGGAAGGGGATATTTGTTACGTATGGTGACCTCATTGAGGCCCCGGTAGTCGATGCAGGGCCGCAGAGAACCGTCCTTCTTCCCTACGAAGAAGAACCCTGCACCAACCGGGGACGAAGAGGGACGGATTATGCCCGACGCGAGGGACTCGTTGATATACGTCTCCATGACCAGCTTTTCCGGGCCCGACAAACTGTAAAGGCGGCCAGATGGAAGTTTAGCGCCTGCCAGGAGGTCGATGCAGCAGTCGTAGGGCCTGTGAGGGGGCAAAGACAGAGCACGTGACTTTGAGAACACTTGAGATAAGTCATGATACTGGCTAGGAACGTTAGTTAGATCGGGTCTAGGCTGATCGGAACGGTCACACTTGGCCCCCGGGGGGGGTAGAGCAGAGCGAAGACAGCTGGCTAGACAGTGAGGACTCCAAGCCAGGATACGACCGGCTCGCCAGTCGATGTGAGGGTTGTGTAGGCGTAGCCAGGTCTGACCCAGAACCATGGAGGACTGCTTGGCGTGGATGAGGAGAAGTTGAATTGTCTCCCGGTGATTACCTGATACAATTAACTGTAAGGGAACGGTGGAGTGGGTCACTAACCCCAGGCTCCTACCGTCCAGGGCGAGAGCAGTGATAGGGGAAGGTAGGACCTCTGTGGGGATGCCAGCCCTCCTGGCAAAGGAGATGTCGATGAAGTTCGCATCGGCCCCGGAGTCGATGAGGGCAGATGATAAAACGGAATTGTCCCTCCAAAGGAGGGTGGCCTTGAAAACAAGGCGGTTCTGGGCAGCATGGTCGGGGATGATAGGGCTCGTCAGTACGCCCAGCTTCACTGGCGAGCCATCTCTTTTGGTCGAATGGGACAGGAGGCGATCTGGTGGCCTACCTTGCCACAATAAAAGCAAGACCTGGTGCGGAACCGGCGTTGGCGCTCCTCAGCATCCACGGAGACTCTGCCCAGTTGCATAGGCTCCTCCTCGGACACTGCAGCAGAGATTCTCGGTCCCGCAAAGGAGGAGTGTAGACGAGTGCTAGAAGAGTCGGAGAGCGGATGACGACCGGGATTCCTTCCTCGCTCACGCGCCCAGATACGGAGACGGTTGTCAATGGCTATAGCCAAGCTGATGAGGCTGTTAAGGGAGTTGGACTCTTCACGGGTAGCGAGTTGATCCTTGAGCTCCTCACTGAGGGCCTGACGAAACGCCCCTTGAAGGGAGGTGTCGTTCCATCCGGACTCCGCAGCGAGGGTGCGGAACTGGATCGCCATTTCCGCAACACTGTGGCTGCCTTGACGGACCTGAAGCAGGCGCTGGGTAGCGTCTCGCCCACAGGCTGGGTGGTCGAAGACGCGCCGCATCTCCGAGGTGAAGGACGCTAAGTTGTTGCACATGGGAGCCTGGCTGTCCCAAATAGAGGTGGCCCACTCCAGGGCACTGCCTCCCAGGCTGCTCATAATGAAAGCGATTTTACATTGGTCGGAGGCGAAGGAAGTGGGCTGCATACGGAAGACGATGTCGCATTTCATCAGGAACTCGCGGCACCTCCCCAGACCCCCACGGTATAATTCAGGGTGTTGAACCCTGGGTTCCCGGCTAGGCGAGGGAACCGGAGCCTCGGGAGGCGGTTCAGGAGCTGGAGGAGTCGGTCCCACAGGAATCCGAGGAAGAGGCTGGTGAAGCGCGAGCTGAGCAACCTGCTCCGTGATGCCCCTCAGTACCTCCAACACGTCATCCAAACGACAGCCCTGTTGGTCGCTGACCGCAGTCTGGCAGGAGAAGGCGTGGCGAATCTGCTCCAGGTCGGCTGGATCCATGATTTTTGGCCAGTTCGTTCTGTTACGAACCAAATACGGGCTGGACCCAAGTGCAACGACCAGGAGGCAGATTTCACAGCAAGGGGTTTTTATTAAGCTTTGGGGTAGTCCCAAAGCTGTACAGAAAGATAAGACACAGTAATATACAGGGTGAGAAAGTTCAATACGAACTGCTCCAAGCCGGAGCTGGACTTGAGTACAGGAGGTGAGTTCCAAGCCGGAACTGGACTGTACTGGACCGGAGGTCCACTCAGGAACTGGACCACGGAGTAGGTGGGTTTGTTCCAAACCGGAACTGGACTTTAAACTGGAGGTGCACGTAGCACCGGAACTGGACTGGAACTGGACCAGGAGGTCCAACTGGAACGGGACAGCCGGAACAACAGGATTGTTCCAAACCGGAACTGGACTTTAAACGGGAGGTGCACGTAGCACCGGAACTGGACCGGAACTGGACCGGGAGGTCCAACTGGAACTGGGTAGCAGGAACAACAGGATTGTTCCAAACCGGAACTGGACTTTAAACTGGAGGTGCACGTAGCACCGGAACTGGACTGGAACTGGACCGGGAGGTCCAACTGGAACTGGACGGCAGGAACAACAGGATCTGTTCCAAGCCGGAACTGGACTTTAAACTGGAGGTGCACGTAGCACCGGAACTGGACTGGAACTGGACCGGGAGGTCCAACTGGAACTGGACAGCAGGAACAACAGGATTGTTCCAAGCCGGAACTGGACTTTAAACTGGAGGTGCACAAAGCACCGGAACTGGACTGGAACTGGACCGGGAGGTTCAGCTGGTACGGGACTGGATACTGAGGTAGGTAGCCGGCAGCGCCCGGCAGGGTGGAACTGTGTGGCGGGGCTCAGCTGGAGCCGGTGGAGGTAGCTGGTTTGCTGCGGAACCTGGGACCGTAACCGCGGCAAAGGGATTCGCCTTGGCCGGACAGGAACCACTGCAGGATAGCGAGGCAGACACCCCACTGCGGCCGTGCTGCGAGCTGGAGTTGGAGGCACCGTAACACACAAACACACTGACTAACAGCTACAGACTGGTGCAGGCAGGAACAGCTGGTAGTTAGAGGGAGACAGGTTAGCAGCAAAGCATGCAGTAAATGATAGGGCAGAATAGTAACCAGACCGGAGGGTAGAACGACTGTAAGCTGACGGGTTAGGTTCGCAACCAAGCATACAGCACTCTCGTACAATAACCAGAAGACCAGGAACACACAACGTAGTTTAGACAACGAACTGGCGCCGACTAGCAGCCAGCCGGGGGTTTAAGTAGGGGAGTGAAATTGAAAACAAAGGCGAAAACGTGAGGAATGTAACTGAGTGTGATTGACAATAAACCAGGTGCGGAAAGAAAGCCAAGAGCAGGGAAAGCGATAGGTGGAAACCAAAGTAGGAAACCGAGAAACAAACAGAAGGGAAACGCCCAGCCTGCAGCAAATGGGAAAACATGGACAGGGGAATCCAACATGACACGGAGGGAAAACAGGAAAACGCGGAGAAGGACAGGAGGGGAACGGAACGTTACAAACCTGTTTGTTTGTCTTTTTATTCAGCACGTCCAGCCCGTTCCCTGCCTGCCCTAGCCAGTCCTGCCCAGTCTCCAGCCCCGTTTATTTTGCCCAGCCCCGATTCCAGCTTTCCCTTGTTTTTGCCTTTTTCCCTGCCTGCTTTTTCTGTGTAGCCAAATAAATATCTCCCGAGTGGAGTTTGAACCTATCATCTGTCTCTGAGTTCTGCATTTGGGTCCAATCCTGCACACTGCCATAACAGTACATTGAAATACAGCCTGATACAACAAAAGAAGAGGAGAGGCAATTAGTGTCCGTCATTAGAACAAAGAGTATTCATAAGAACGCAGGCATCTCACTTTAAGGGTATGTATAAGGTGGTGGCTACTGAGGTATAAAATGCTTTGGTTCCACTGCATCAAAAAAACATTGTACAGACAGCAATATGCTGGTCAGATATATTGTGTTGAAATGGAAACTTGGAGAGCATGCTGCCAGGAGCAGTATAATCTGTTCTATGGGGGCTCCGCTGTACCTAACTTTCCCTCAAACGATATGCTCAGCAGTCATTGCATGCTGATTTCCTCATAGCTTTCTGGATATAAAGTTATTTCTGCCTATTTTAAAATCCTATTAGGCCCCAAAGCTGGCCTCCAAATTTCAATAAATGGCATGGATGGATATCCAACCAGTGATCATTTATTGGAGTTGTATTGTTGGAGCTTGATCTAAAATGTTACCAGTGGATTGAACCGACAGTAATCTTATTGTCTTAACCTGCTGTCCACCATTGCATCAAGTAGATGAGGTAAATTAGTTCCCTATCTCACCCAAAGTTACCCCCAAAAGTCAACACTGATTGGTTGACGCAATAAATTCTAAGCCTGTGTGGTATTTGGATTCATTACTCCAGTCTGCGGTGGTAATGTTGTACTTTGACCTTTGTTTCTTGACAAAATGCTCAGTCTTTCTGTTCACTTTGTTTTCACTGAAGACACCAGCAGTACCGTAGCAAGGAATTGGTTTTCGGGTGGGCCTGAGTAAAAGTGGGTGGGCAAATTTCTTTTTGATCAAATCTGCACTCCAAGAGACAGCCTATAACAAAACGTAATGCAGTGGATCGCAAGTGAAATAAAATACATATTTCATTCATTTAGCCGATGCTCTTACCCAGAGCATCTCAGGATGTACGTAAGTGAACATAAGTGTATCCACCTGCAGTATTCCCAGAACAGTGAGTGCAACATCATTAAAACACTATGGGGTGTTATTTTGCGGCCGCAGCCAAACTATTTGCACGTGTTATCATTTCACAATTTGCGGGTAATCAACTAAGAATCTACTATCCAAATCACTCATTTATACATGAAGCGGTATGCAAGTATTCAGTCAAATAATAATAATATGTGTCAGGATGTGTCGTAGATAGTACAGATAAAAACAATTAGTGAAAAACCGATGCATTTTCACTGATGGAAAGTTTGCTAGAACGCAAGATCCCTAACGTTAACGCCTTTAGGGCGACAGCTCTGGGGCTACGTTGACAGGATTGCTTTGGAAACATGTTTCATGGCTAGAGATTCGACTAGGCAGCTGTCATTCAACTAATGCAATCGAACCCTGCCTCTTTTTAAGGTGGACTGATTATCACTACTGATGATCATCTGCAGTCATGTCACATTTTACACAATAGACTCCCTTAAATCGTGGCCCAAGAAGTTTCACTTGCTTGACGGACTAGCGGTCCTGAAATTGGACTCGCCCGAAATGTAAACTATTCGCCTGAGGCAAGCGGGCGAGCTCAATTTCCAGCCCTGATGTTGTAGGAAAGTTTTTCTAAAATCACAGCATCTATCCATTCAGTCAGAAGAGCATTAGTGAGGTCGGGCACTGATGTGGGGCTATTAGGCCTGGCTCGCATTCGGCTTTCCAATTGATCCCAATGGTGTTTGATGGGGTTGAGGTCAGGGCTCTGTGCAGGCCAGTCAAGTTCTTCCATACCGATCTCGACAAACCAATTCTGTATGGACCTCTATTTGGGCATGGGGGCATTGTCATTCTGAAACAGGGAAGAGCCTTCCCCAAACTGTTGTCAAAAAGCTGGAAATCCAGAATCATCTAGAATGTCATTGTATACTGTAGTGTTAAGATTTGCCTTCACTGGAACTAAGGAGCCTAGCCTGAACCATGAAAAACAGCCCCAGACCAAGGGGTGTCCACATACTTTTGGCCATATAGCGTATATACGTAGGTGTGACATGGATGTATTTACAAGACATTGCCATTTATTACGTTTCTGTAATATGGATTTAAAATATATTGCCATTTCTGAAAGCAGCGATAATCAGTATATTTCTTGTCCACATAGTGTAATGTGTGGCACGTTTCTGATCTTGATAATATACTTTATCTCAATATACTTATACTCAATATAATTCCACCTCTATAAGGGCATACGTGAACAGTCTTGGAGTAATTTCATATTGTTTGGCGTAACACACTAACACAGAAACAGAAAATGTTCAAGATCCCTAATGCAGGAAATTAAAGTAAAACCAGACTTGAAGATTGTGAATCACCGCACATCTGAAAATATCGACAAAAGGGAGGTACAATACTGACAGAATCCATTCTGCCTTTGTGAAAATATTTCATATCTGTCAGAATAATTTGACTTTGCCGGAAGACATTTTTCTTTTCCATTGTCCATCTGTCTCCCTGTCAATAAACAAAGCCATTCAAAATAGTTTGCTGTCATACTTCACCTTTAAAAAAAATCGAAGGCACTACTCCGTCTCAGTTATTGGCTGCAAGTTTTTGAATGACATGCCCTCACTTGGAAACTTTTATACTGGAAAAATAAGGAAAAAGCATAAGGACATTTATTATCTTTTTGATGGATGACACCGAGATTACACTTTCCTCATGGACAGGTGGGAAGGCCAATGAAAGATGCTAGTTTACAGATTTTCGCCCACCAAAGATGAAATTCTCTCAGGACATAAATCACGCTGAGGCACGGAATGCGTAAGTGACCAGAGGGTAGTCTGAAGTCATCATTTTTCAAAATCAAAACATCCTCAGGAAAGACCTGGAAGTGAATTAGGGATCTCTAGCCTGTATTTAAAAAAAAAAAATTGTAGATTGTGAAAAGTGTGTTAAATCCTGCACTAACAGCCAGACAAAACAATAATCACAATATAGCGCCATTCATTTTTGCTGAACTCTGCTAATATTTCCATCTGCCAACATTCAGGCCTTCCTGAGTGTCACTCAAATTTACGGAGATTTTGAAATGACTCCTTTCTTTAAGAGACAGAGAGAAAGAGTAAAGTAGAATCTGCAGCACCTGCCATATTGTAAAAAGCTGTGTCTTTTTTTCCAGAACACCTTTCGGCACTGTAGACATCCTTCTGTTTTGTCTGACACACGTGCACGCACTTACACACACGCACACACACACAAACATGCTCACACGCACACATACACACACACACAAACTGACACACACATATACACACACACACACACACACACACACATACACATGCACGCAGAGACCCACTCATCTGCATGACACGGGATTGACCAGACACACATGATGATATCCTGTATCACGCTGGGTAAAAAAAACACTCACGTAAGATTAAAATGAAATAAATACGGCCAGCATGCCAGTCTTTAGATACCAATTGGCCATTTTTATTCATGAGCAGTGCTGGGGGAGGGGTTGCAGGCAGCCCCTGTCTGGTCTTTGTTTGATTGACAGGTTAGTACTTTTCCTTACTAGATGTAATATGAACTTCCTGCAGTGTTTGATTTATATTAATTGTTTGCGAAAAAATCATCAACGTCTGGGTAATTTTCAGCATCGTTCTGGTTGCCGTTGAAAAATTGAGGATACCATCCCCAGAAGGAGAATTTACATGGATATTTTACTATAATTTTACTATATAACATTTACTGACGGAAATGGGGCCATAAAAAAGAGCACTCTCTGCATTGTAACAGTAAAGTGTATAAGGGTAAAGTGACTAGATTTCAGCATTACCTGCAAACAATGCATCCTATTTGCTACCATTAACCAAAAGAAAATGGTGATGGGCAAACTTCCAGCAAGCAATCTAACTCAGCTAGACCAGTGGCACACAACATTAAAGACTTCAAGCAAGCAATCTAACTCAGCTAGACCAGTAGCACACAACATTAAAGACTTCCAGCAAGCAATCTAACTCAGATAGACCAGTGGCACACAACATTAAAGACTTCAAGCAAGCAATCTAACTCAGCTAGACCAGTGGCACACAACATTAAAGACTTCCAGCAAGCAATCTAACTCAGCTAGACCAGTGGCACACAACATTAAAGACTTCCAGCAAGCAATCTAACTCAGCTAGACCAGTGGCACACAACATTAAAGACTTCCAGCAAGCAATCTAACTCAGCTAGACCAGTGGCACACAACTTTAAAGACTTCCAGCAAGCAATCTAACTCAGCTAGCACACAACTTTAAAGACTTCCAGCAAGCAATCTAACTCAGCTAGACCAGTGGCACACAACATTAAAGGGATAGTTCGGAATTTTGGACATAATGTCTCAATTACGACTTACCCATGATGTAGTTGATTGATGGAAATCATTTTCAGCTAATTCCATGCTGTCCCTTCTTTTGGACATACACACGTTGCTAATGCTAGCGCAACTCTATGGTAACTGGTAGCATCCACTACCAAACGCACTTAAAAACTCCACAGTGCACCCAAAGCAAATAAAATACGACGACAGTCTCTCGGGGTTATTTTGAGTGTTTATACCATCATTTTTTAAGTCAAACTATCGTTGAATCCTTTACTTTGTGCTGAGCTATATTCTCTGTGGAAGTACGGTGGCGGAGCGAATGTGGCCATTGCAACTTGTTGCTCTTCTTTGTTGTTGTAGTCGACCAGTGCCGGCACTACATTCGTAGGTAACGTAAAGTATCTCTCCGCCGCCGTACTTCCACAGAGAATATAGGTCAGCACAAAGTAAAGGATTCAATGTTTGGTAGTGGATGTGTGACAGGCTGAAATGTTTTGTTAGTTGAATAACTGTAAATAAGAAATGAGTTTACTCTGCTATCGTTGCTTCTGTTTAGTGCCGAAGCACTTGAGTCCTCCAAGTTCGCACACGGTAATGCACTGGTATCAGCTTCCACCAGTAGGGGCAGTGGGCGGGACGGTTGCATGCTTTGTGAATTGCGTACACTCCTTACACATGAGGAATATCTCTTTCCGGTAGTCATTATACCGTGAAGAAATCTAATGACAACAGGCATATCGTCTCGTCTCGTCAATTTCTCCCTCTTCTAGGTTAGTATTAATGTACACAAGCATGTAGAATATATCATAACATACCAGTGCGACCTGTGCATTTCAGTGTGTAAACATTTTAAAGTGTGTGGATGATGTTTCGTGTAGTTAGGAAATGATAGCTAAATGTTAGCGATGTTAGCATTAAAGTGGCGTGTGACTGCCTGTCCTTAAGGAAATGTATTTTGTTAGCTCTACAACATTTGCTGTAAAAAAACAATTCTCACCTCCATGAGACAGACTCCCGCACACTTGCGTTCCGATAATTGATTATTTTTACAAGTTGTATTTTTAATGTATTCATCTGCAGAAATGTTCGTCAGTTTAAAGTGATACTGCAGTCAAAAACCGACTTTTCCAATTGAAAACTGATGTTTTGGGTTAGATTATGATCGTACACAACTGCTTATGTCCGAAAATCTCATGTTTAGTCAAAATAGTTTTATCTGAGTTTTTGTGTAGGCTTACCAATACGCTGGTTTCCGAGGATTCGTGACGTCACGAGATCCTTAACATAAAAATGGGTGGAGTTGAGGTGGTCCCGGCTGGGCACGTGGTATAAAAGCAGAGACCAACGGGGTTTTTTTTCTCTTTAAGACTGAGACCCTTGTACTGCCAACTAGTTCGTTCAAGTTCAAATGCAAATTGCTTAGTATTACTGCTAACGTTAATATTACGACTTATATCGACACACCCTTTCACTCTTTGACCGTATGAATATTCATAATATGACTACGTGGCACCATTGTCATATGACCACACCCACTCACGAGTTCCAGTTCAAATTGAAGCGGTAAAAAAGGCCTTAGAAAAGCCTCTGCAGTATCTCTTTAAGCCAGCTTTGGTAGACTAGCCCTTATGGCAATTTATTTGCGCAGGCTAACGTAGCAGTCTTGTTCACACGCTTTTCGCTATTGTCCCCCTGGCGTAGCTTGAGCGCCCGTATAACGTTACTTTGTTGTGAACGGAGTTCACTTTTATCAAATACAGAGTTGTGAAGTTAAACATATGAATGTGAAACAGTTAAACATGTGAATGGAAATATTATGTATATTTTTATGTCGCCATTGGTTTGTGATGGCTTCGGCTAACTATAATAGGTTCAGCTATGTGTCAGCTTACGCACGTTCGCTACCATTGTTATCCGTATCACGCAGACTAGGTTCTATATATATATATATATATATATCAGATCAAAAACGTCTACGACGTAAAAAAAAGCCAAGTTACTCACGCATAGCCTACATAGCGCTGTCCATAAGTTCTTAAAGTGATACAAAAACCAACCTTTCCCGTTGAAAACCGATGTTTTGGGTTCGATTATGATCATACGCAACTGTTTATGTCAGAAAATCTCATGTTTAGTCAAAATGGTTTTATCTGAGTTTTTGTGTAGGCTTACCAATACGCTGGTTTCCGGGGATTCGTGACGTCACGAGATCCTTAACATAAAAATGGGTGGAGTTGAGGTGATCCTAGGGGTGGTCTCGGCTGGGCACGCGGTATAAAAGCAGAGACCAACTGTTTTTTTTTTCCTCTTTGAGACTGAGACCCTCAAGTTCAAATGTGAATTGCTTTGTATTACTGCTAACGTAATATTACGACTTATATCGAGCTACATAGAGAGTTATTCATCTATGTCTTACTGTTTGCTATCTTTAGCTAAGTTGCCTGCATTATGCCAAGGAGTCAGAGATGTATCGTTCCTCGGTGCAACGCCACGTACCAGCTTTCATAAATGTAAGGGAGTGAGTTGGTTTGGAGGACCAAACGCGACAGAAGGGTTTTCAGGCAAGTGACTCTGGAGAGACACCAATAAAACAGAGCGGACTCTGTAGGAGGGAGAGGGAAAAAGGAAAACAGAAAAGCTCCAGCTCCCAAAACAGGGGAGTGAGGAAGGAGACTTAAAAGGAGAGAGAAAAGAAAACAACCCAACGAATTGGGCGAACTGACAGATAAGTCAGCGAGAGAAAATACTTTTAGAAAACAAAACCTCTACTCTCAAGAAGAGAGGAATCTAAAGAGGCGACGGAACAAACAAAGGAAAAACAAACCCGGAAGTATCGGGCGAAACGCTCCTAGGAAAGAGCCAAAAATAGCGCGACCGAACAAACTAACTAACTCGCACTAAAAGCGAGAGGAATAAGAATACTACAGTACTTCTACCAAGACCCGCGTTGTTTAGCAAAGCTGAAACAAAGCGTTCGATAGGGCGTACTGATCCTAAACCTTACCGGCTTGACAGTTAAGCGAATTAACATGGAAGCGCCGATACCGGAAGACGCAAAGTATAAATAGCCGGCGGAAACCATGAACAGGTGAAATCACTAAGTGCTGGCGAAACGAAAACTCGGCGTGGAATGTGAAAAATCCGATGGAGTGCTTAATACAGGTAACGAACGCCCGCAGAGCTAGGGAAAGGCAAGCACAACCCATTACAGGACCCCCCCTCTAAGGGACGTCCCCAGAAGATCCCTAAGTCTTATCTCTGCGGAAGTCTCTGATAAGTTGCGAATCCAAAATATCTCTGGATGGTACCCAGCAGCGCTCCTCAGGGCCATAGCCCTGCCAATCCACCAGAAACTGAAAACCCCTGCCCACACGTCTCTTGGCCAAAATACGCCGTACCGTATAAACCGGGCCTCCGTCCAAGAACCGGGGAGGAGGTGGTGGCTTGTCTGCCGGAGCGAGGGCGCTAACAAGCACAGGTTTTAACCGAGAGACGTGAAATGTGGGGTGGATGCGCATAGAGCGCGGGAGCTGTAACCGCACGGTGACTGGGTTTATTCTCTGAAGGATCTTGAAGGGTCCAACAAAACGAGGAGCGAGTTTGCGAGACTCTACTCGCAAGGGGAGATCCCGCGTAGTGAGCCAAACACGTTGACCTACCCTATAAGAGGGAGCAGGACGGCGACGCCTATCTGCCGCCATCTTTTGCTTGGCCGTAGCACGCAGGAGGGATGAGCGCACACGCCTCCAAACTGTTACACCTTCGAACTAAGGACCTTGCGGACGGTACCTCCACATCTCTCTCTAGTTCTGGAAATAAAGGAGGTTGATACCCCATTTGCGCCTCAAACGGAGAGAGGCCAGTAGAGGCATTGCGCAAGGTATTATGGGCGTATTCAGCCCATGCGAGGTGGCGGCTCCAAGATGTGGGGTTGGAGGCAGCCAAACAACGCAAGGTGTTCTCCAAGGTCTGATTGGTGCGTTCTGTCTGTCCGTTAGTCTCCGGGTGAAAGCCGGAGGAAAGACTGACAGACGCGCCTAATAGAGAGCAGAAGGAACGCCAGAATCTCGCAGTGAATTGGGGACCGCGATCAGATACCACGTCCACAGGGAGGCCGTGTACTCGGAAAACGTGGTCCACCATGAGCTGAGCTGTCTCTGGTGCTGAAGGGAGTTTCGGAAGTGCTATAAAATGAGCCGCCTTGGAGAAGCGATCCACGACCACTAATATCACCGTGTTACCAGAGGACACCGGCAACCCGGTGACAAAATCGAGTGCGATGTGACTCCAAGGGCGGCTAGGGATGGGAAGAGGGCGCAGGAGACCCGAGGGCTGGGCACATGATCCCTTGCTCCGAGCACACACAGGACAGGCAGCAACGAAGGACCGTACGTCTCTCTCAAGACCGGGCCACCAAAAACGCCGGGAAACAAAGTCCTTAGTACGGTGAACGCCCGGGTGGCCGGCCAACTGGGAGGCGTGTCCCCATTGGAGAACTCGAGACCTAACCCGGGATGGAACGAACAGGCAGTGGGGAGGACCCCCACCTGGATCTGGATTAGACTTCAGAGCCTTCTGTACTGCTGCCTCGACCGCCCACATAACAGGGGCCACAATGTGGTCGGCGTGGACAATGGGTTCAGGAATGGGATCCTTGTCAGTACGGTCGAACACGCGAGAAAGCGCATCCGGTTTCACATTTTTGGAGCCAGGACGGTATGTGATTAAAAAATTGAAACGTAAAAAAAACAACGCCCACCGAGCCTGACGGGAGTTATGCCTCTTAGCTTGCTGCACATGCTCAAGGTTTTTGTGATCCGTCCATACAGTGAACGGATGCTCAGCCCCCTCGAGCCAGTGGCGCCACTCCTCCAGTGCTAGCTTTACAGCCAGCAACTCCCGGTCCCCTACGTCGTAGTTCCTCTCTGCAGGTGTTAATGCACAAGAGAAATACGCGCAGGGGTGCATCTTGTGATCAAGCGGGGAGTGCTGGGAAAGAATGGCTCCGACGCCTAGTTCAGAGGCGTCCACCTCTACCACAAAGGGAAGGGATGGGTTGGGGGTCACGAGTATGGGCTCGGAGCTAAATCTCCTCTTTAACTCCGAAAATGCCGCCTTCGCCTTGGAATTCCATTGAAAGGACCCGGGGAGTGTCTTTTTAGTGAGTGCAGTAATAGGGGCCGCTACCGCACTGAAATTGCGGATGAACCGCCGATAAAAATTTGCAAACCCCAAAAAACGCTGAACCTGCTTGAGAGAAGACGGAGTGGGCCAGTCTTTTACCGCGGACACTTTCTTAGGGTCCATCCGTACCTCGCCGTCAGCAACAATGAACCCAAGAAAAGAAACCGAGTTTGTGTGAAAAACGCATTTCTCCGCTTTCACAAATAACTGAGCCTTAAGGAGCGCTGACAAAACCTGCTTGACGTGAACAACGTGCGTCGGGAGATCAGAAGAAAAGATTAAAATATCGTCAAGATAAACAAAGACGAATTTCTCTAACATCTCCCTAAGCACGTATTTCACTAGCGCTTGGAACACAGAGGGGGCGCAAGTGAGCCCGAATGGCATCACCAGGTACTCGTAGTGTCCGTTATGCGTATTAAAAGCGGTTTTCCACTCGTCACCCTGGCGAATACGCACAAGGTTGTACGCATTGCGCAGATCGAGCTTGGTAAAAATAGACGCTCCCTGGAGCCGTTCAAACGCCGAGTTCATCAGGGGGAGGGGATAACGGTTCTTCACCGTGATGTCATTGAGGGACCGATAGTCAATACATGGGCGAAGACCCCCGTCCTTTTTCTTAACGAAAAAAAACCCCGCTCCTGCCGGTGAAGTGGAAGGTCTAATAAATCCATTGGCTAAGGACTCCTCAATGTAAGCCTTCATGGCTGCGCTCTCCGGGGCAGATAGAGAGTACAAGGACCCTCTGGAAGGGACAGTGCCCGGGTAGAGCTCAATAGCACAATCATAAGCCCTGTGAGGCGGCAACGTAGTGGCCCGTTGCTTGCTAAAAACCTCAGAAAGAGTTCTGTACTGCTCAGGGACATTGGGAGGGAGGGAAAATACTATAACCCCCCCTACTTTAGCGCTATCCTCGCTCAAGAGAGAATCGAGCGACACAGGCCACTCAATCTCTGAGTCAGTGAGCTGTTCCTCCCACATAAGTGGGCCATCCGCCAGAGAATCCCAGGCTAGGCTCTCTTTGCCCCCTTCGGAGAGGACCAGGGAGTTCTCCCCATCAGAACAAAAACCGTCCTGCTCCTGTGCGCTATCAGTGCCGGACTCGGCCTGAGTACTAGGAGACTCTCCTGCCACGAGGAATCTAGGGACTGAACAGTGGGGTCCGCACTGGGGACCCCAGTGACGGATAACAGCCCCGCCCTCCTCCCAGTTAATGTGAGGATTATGGCGGGTAAGCCAGGAGTGTCCTAAAATAAGTGGATACGCTGGGGAATCGACCAGGAAGAACTGGATCTCCTCTATATGGTCGCAATAGGGAATGCGCATGCGTACCCTGGTGGTGATTTGAGAAATGGTCCCCGTGCCCAACGGACGACTATCAAGAGCCGTGACTAGACGAGACCGCGGAAGAATCAAGGTAGGAATACCAAGAGCTTTGACCCACTTAGCATCGATAAAAGATTCGACTGCTCCGGAATCTAAAAAGGCATCACAGCTGGTCTGACGCCCTCCCCAAAGCAGTTGCACAGAAATGAGGGTCCGAGGGTGGACATGAACCTCTCTCGCTAGAACCCTCGGTTCCCCTAGCGAGAGTCCCCTTTTCCCACTAGCTTAGGGCACTGATCTCTCATATGCCCCTCTTTCTGGCAATATCTACACCTCCCCTTCCACAGACTAGCGCCCTTGGGTTTGCTCCACGCTGCCCCATCCACCGGCATAGGTTCTCCCAGACTAAAGGAGGAAGAGGTGGGGGATGGTGATGCAGAAAACTGTGAATAGCGGGTGGGGTGATATCTGTTTCCCCCTTTAGCCCTCTCACGTTCTCTCTCCCGAATGCGGTTATCCACACGGATGGCTGTGGAAACTAGGGCGCCGAACGTGGCGGGAGGCTCGAGCACCGACAGAGCGTCCTTTACAGGATCGGACAGGGCGTTCAGAAACAAAGAACTGAGTGGCCCATCGGGCCATCCAGTCTGCCCTGCCAGTGCTCGAAACCCGATGGAAAAGGCTGCCACCGTCTCGGTGCCCTGGCGAAGACAGGTCAGTCGCATGGCCGCCTCCTGACCGGAGACGTCATGGTCAAAGACTGACGTCATCTCTGCCATAAGCTGATCCGTGTGGCTCATCATCGGTGCATTGGCTCTAATAAGCGGGTCGGCCCACTCGAGAGCAGTACCGGTTAAGAGGGAGAGTATAAATGCTATCTGGGAATTATGAGAACGAAAACGGGAGCCCTGCGCTTTGAAAAAAATTAAACACTGGGTTAGGAACCCTTTGCACTTCCCCGGCTCACCACCGTAACGAAGGGGAAGTTGGAGTTTGGGCTCCCTCGCCTCCGGTGGGGGGGGTGGGGGGTTTATAGGTGGTGCTTGTGCGACTGGGGGGGGGGGGTACAGTGGCGAGAGTCAGGTTTTGGAGACTCTCCGCCACATCGCGCAGGCTGGCAGCCTGTACCTGCAACTGTCTCATAAGCTGCTCGTGTTGGCTAAGTAACGCCTGCTGAGAGGCCTGGAGAATACGCATGCCCTCCTCATGACTGGCTATAGCAGCGCCCTGACTAGCCAAGAGCTGAGCTACCTCTGTCGCTGGAACCTCTCTACTGGCTTCCATGTTCTGTAAGGGAGTGAGTTGGTTTGGAGGACCAAACGCGACAGAAGGGTTTTCAGGCAAGTGACTCTGGAGAGACACCAATAAAACAGAGCGGACTCTGTAGGAGGGAGAGGGAAAAAGGAAAACAGAAAAGCTCCAGCTCCCAAAACAGGGGAGTGAGGAAGGAGACTTAAAAGGAGAGAGAAAAGAAAACAACCCAACGAATTGGGCGAACTGACAGATAAGTCAGCGAGAGAAAATACTTTTAGAAAACAAAACCTCTACTCTCAAGAAGAGAGGAATCTAAAGAGGCGACGGAACAAACAAAGGAAAAACAAACCCGGAAGTATCGGGCGAAACGCTCCTAGGAAAGAGCCAAAAATAGCGCGACCGAACAAACTAACTAACTCGCACTAAAAGCGAGAGGAATAAGAATACTACAGTACTTCTACCAAGACCCGCGTTGTTTAGCAAAGCTGAAACAAAGCGTTCGATAGGGCGTACTGATCCTAAACCTTACCGGCTTGACAGTTAAGCGAATTAACATGGAAGCGCCGATACCGGAAGACGCAAAGTATAAATAGCCGGCGGAAACCATGAACAGGTGAAATCACTAAGTGCTGGCGAAACGAAAACTCGGCGTGGAATGTGAAAAATCCGATGGAGTGCTTAATACAGGTAACGAACGCCCGCAGAGCTAGGGAAAGGCAAGCACAACCCATTACAATAAACCTCTTTCACACATGCAATACGGAACATTACCTGAAAAGTTGATCCAGCAATATTCCGTAATGTTCCGTATTGGTAGCGTTCATACAACCAACGCTCAATCCTATGTTGCTAGGATACGTTTTTTTATTTACTACTGAAAAAATGGCGGGTGATGAAGTGACAGAGTGTGCAGTTGTATTACAGTTACTCTTGTTTATTTACACATTTTCGAGGCAAACGCTGGCATTAATAAATCTGTTCCAATCACGAAACACCATTCGTAAACAAAAACTTGACGAAAAAATCAGGATAAGTCGGGAACAACTCCGCTTTAGCTTGGCTCAAAGCCGGAGACATCGCCTGTGGCGGCTGGAGGCTGTACGAGTCTTTCATGTGGCTCGGGGCTCGGCGAGACGAATGTGGGTACGGGAGCGACCCCATGGCAAAGTCTTCTGGTCTAGTGTCATGAATAATTTTGACGACGGGCAGCGGAGGGAGCATTTCCGTATGTCACGCGAAACCTTCGACTATGTTTTACATCTCTTAGAACCATCCCTCAGGTGAAAAACCACAGGCTGGCGGAAATCACTTGAGCCTCGTTTGAGACTGGCAATTGTCTTGTGGTGGTATGCCACTCCGAGTGAGTACAGGACGATTGCCTGTCTTTTTGGGGTGGGGATTTCAACGGTATGTACGCTAGTACGCCAGGTGACATCTGCACTGAAGACCCTGTGCAAAAGGTTCATCTGTCTGCCAAAAGGAGAACGTCTTCAAAACACGATCGAGGGGTTTGAGGTCAAGAGGTTTGTGATGGGTTCACTCACGTCGCCGTGTTTACGTCAGAATGTTGTGCGTGATTGATCCGGTAATGTTCTGGCTTTGTTCACACGTCACATCGATATGGAACTTTTACGGAAACCTCACTATGTCTTGACACGGCAAATTGCCGGCGCGGATATTCCGGAATTTCGACGTCGGCTCTTATTCACACATGACCCCTATCTGGCAATGTTTACGGATAAGGCTGCATGTGTGAAAGAGGTTATAATCTGCCGAGAGACGGTGTTGTGCCGAAAAGTGTCCCCCTGCCAGAATTCGTCCCCCCTCGCGTGAACGCTCATTTGCTTGTTCTCAGTGCCGCTTATATTTTAATTTAGTTCGATCTGCGCTCTTCTTCCGACAAATTAGTGTTTATACAGTTTCTACCACTCAGCAAAGACCAGAACATCACAAGGAGCAACTTATTTAAAAAAACGATCGTATATTTTAGGTTTTAGGTTTTAAGATGAACACATCGCAATGCAAACCTCAGAATGGCACTAGTGATACGCGACCCATAATGTAGGCTACGCATTAACATCCACGATAATAAACTACGAGAGCACTTGGAATACATAATAGTTTACAAGTAATACATTTATGTATTATATTATTTATCCGCCCCCCCAGCCGTCTCTTGTTTGCAAAGTCTGACACACTTCACATTCATCTTTAGATCGCTGGATACCCTAAAGTACATGCTTACAACAGGGAGCATTTTGCAGGGGGGTTAAGAATTTTGGCAGCGCCAGTGTTGTGCTTTAGGTGCTGTGGGACTGGGTTTTGTTGTGTATTTGTATGTATTCAATAGTAACGTTACTTTAGGCAGACAAACAAGCTAACTTAGCTAGGTAACGTTAGCTCTACCATTCGGTTACATCCCCGGTCCTCTCCTCGCAAAGACGTTGCTCAACCAATACAACCGGGGCGGCGGCTGCTGCTGGCAGTGGCTCGAATTAATACGGCTGTATTTCCAGAGCAACATCTTCGCGAAGAGATCTTCCACCACTTCAAACTCCTCCACCTCAAAACTCCCTGCAGTACTGCTGTCACTCTTGTCACTCGCCATTTTGTTGTTTGTTTAGCTAGTAGTGAGGAGAGAGCAGGAAGGGGGCTGAGCATAGCGTATTGAGTTCAGTGGGGCTGAGTCAGTTCACCAAGACACTAGGCTTTTTCGATATTGATTTTTCCATACTCACGATTTGTCTGTAAAAGAAATTGCGTTTGCCGATTTAATCGTCCAAAAATTAACTTAAAAAATGACCAACTGCAAAACCACCTAAAGCCACTGAATGGCGCAATTGAGTTTCATTACGCAATGTGTAAATGCACATCAAGGCTTTTAATCTGGCAGGGTACCATCAATCAATATTTATGAATGAACGATTACTTTTGAATAAACATTTTTATTCACTGTTACATTTATTTTTTAACAAAACAAAAACAGTCAATAAGCCTATATAATTTAAATAGCATGAAATAAACTTAAATAGCACCAAAGGAATGAATAAGTGCACATAATTTGTTTATGTAGCCAAAAGTCAGGCCTACGACGCATTCCATGAACTCCTCTCATTTCGGAGAGTCGTATTTTACCGGTTCTGTGCATAGAACAGTTTTTCCCCACAAGAAGACTGTGCTTAATCTCAACTCGCTCAGGCTGGAAAAAAAAACGCCACAATCGCCTATCAAATCAAATGAATAGCCTATTGGCCTATACACAGCCTACTCACAACAAAACAAAACAACGTAAAACAATTAAACAGTTAAATGTGGCATCTTTTTAAGTGTTCTTTGAGAGGAAGACGAGCATATCCACCATTTCGGGTTTTAAGAGAGAACGAGAGGGAGTTACAATATTTCCCGCTGTACTGAATAGTCTTTCAGATGCGGTGCTGGTGGCACTCACGCAAAGGTAAGTTTGGCCATGATAGGGAAGCGCTTCTCGTGTGTTTTCCACCAGATGAGTGGATTTTCCTCCCCGTCGATGACAATTTCGCGCAAGTATGTGTCAACTTCAGGCGCGATCTTCCCCTCAACAGACAGTGATGTTGACGGTGCTTCTTTTTTCCCGAGCAAACTCCCCAATGTCATCTTCTTTGGGGGAGTGGGTTGCAATTGCAACTCTTCCTGGGGCACATCTCTGACATCTTGACCAAGACTCAGAGTAGTCATTTCACCAATGACCCAAGCTTTCATTTCCTCGAGATTGTCATCATGGTCTCCTCGGTAACGGGGATCTAGAAGGGTAGCGATACGCATCAGTTGTTTCATTGATTCGTTCCCATATTTTGATTGAAGCTTGGCGAGAATGTTCGCTTTTATTTCTGTGGTCAGCGGATTTTCTTCTTCACCAGGTGCAAGTATCTTCCCCTCTAGAAGCTTCAGCATAGGTAACAATGATGAGACCGTGACATAATCCTCAGCTGAGAGGATGTCGGTAAAATCAGCTACAGGCTTGAGTGCCGCATTAAGGCTCTCGAGCACAGCCTCATCTTGCCAGGTAAGTGTAACGGGAGGACGTCTCTCTTTTGCGAAGACCCGCTTTATTGCTTGGGACTGCTCCAGTATTCGGTCCATCATCTTTTGCTTTGATCCCCATCTTGTGGGGCAGTCCTATATGAAAAGAAAGAGCATTCAAATCAATCGAATAAATAATTAAAAAAAAATGTCTCAAGAAAATGAAAAAGGCATAAGCCTTACGAGAAAAAAATAGGGATGGGCATAATAATAATAATAATAATAATGCAGCTGAGACGTAATGTAGCTAAGTGTAGGCGTTTTACCGTGATGAGGGCATGCTGTGGGAGGTCAAGCTCGATTTGGGCAACCTGAAGTCCCCTCTTGCGTTGCCAACTATGAGAAAAGGCTCCCGTGATGGCACGGCAAACTCCAAGTGCTCTCTCAACACCACGCTGACTGGAGCTCTCTGTGTTTATAGAGTTTGTCACCCCTAGATTTAAGTTGTGTCCGAAACAACTCAGCCAGCTCCAGTTGAGTTTTCGGACGGCCGCGACGATGTTGGATCCATTGTCAGATGTAATGCACGAGAGGTGACCCTCTTCCAACTTCCACTCCTCCAAAGCAGCTTGAAGAGCTGCAGCTATATTGTTAGACGTATGCGTCTCTGGGAAATAGCTTGTCTTGAGGCATATTGACTCTAATTTCCACTCGCTGCTGATAAAGTGGACAGTAACAGACATATATGGCTGTAAATTAACGCTTGACCACATGTCTGAAGTCATTGCAAAATATTCTGCGTATTGAATCCTCAGGCTGTGGCAATCATATTTGGTGGTATTTGTGAACGCACCAATGATGGAAGGTTGAGATCGATGACGGGGCCGAGAACCTGTTGGCAGCTGCATTCTTGAAAACTCCGCTGGATGGTGGATTTTGAGGTGATTGTGAAGATTTGTGGTGTTAGCATCTTTTGTTCCTATTCGTTTCTTGCAGATTTTGCACGTCACTTCGTTCAAATTTAGTGGCTCGCCTTTTTCATTTGGTTGGAATCCGAAGAATTGCAAAATGGGAGCATGAGCATTTTTCTTTTGCACAAGGTCCGTCATTTTCTTCCCGCATTTGTTCTAGCACAGTGGATGGGGTCAGGTCGAGGTTACGGCGTGCGTGCTACGTCATTTTAACAGTCAGTCTTTTGATCAAAGCAAAAAGGACAGATCCCACATCGCTATGTCTGCTGTAGTGTACATGTGCGCATTGGGATAAAACTAAATAGAAATTAAATTCAAATTTTTGTGCTATAAATGCGCATTTAGTAGCGTAACATAATCGGCGGTAACGTGACTAGATCTCGCCGCAAACTCAAAATCGTCTCGTAACGATTATATCGTCATGACCACACCTACTCACGAGTTTCAGTTCAAATTGAAGCAGTAAGAAAGGCCTTAGAAAAGGCTCTGCAGTATCTCTTTAATTCCAACTTGCAAAAACTAGGCCTGCTTTTAAAAGTCTTGATATCAAAATGTGGCCAAGTTACAACTAACAATATTGCCTATCGTAGCTCACACTAAATAAACTTTCCTAAATTATTTAATGTAACTTGGCCCTGGTATGAAAATGTGTTGAATGCTATATGCACAGAGAGTACAAAATGAATGTCATTCATGAAATGATTCTATTATTTTGCTATTAGGAAACTATTTTTGCTATTAAAATATTTGATATACTTACATGGCTATTGCTATTTAAAAATTATTTATATATTATATATTTGCATTGAACTATTTCTACAAAAGGGAAAGAACTCTGACTGTTGAATGGTGAATGAATGAACAAATCTTTTTTAATAAAGATTATACCGTAAAGAAATCTATTGACAACATGCATATCGTCTTGTCTCGTCAATTTCTCCCTCTTCTAGAGCAGGGGTTCTCAATCCTGGTCCTGGGGGACCCCTGTGTATGCTGGCTTTCGTTGCAACCGCAGTTGCAATCCCAGAATTTTAACAAGCTGTTAATTTTTCTTAATTAGGTACTTGTCATGTTTGGAGGAATTATTCACCCTCTTAAGCCACATTATATCAGAAATAGCTATGGATGCCATGTAGAATAAACACCCCATGTTCACATTGTGCTATATTATTTAAAAAAGATAAGAAAATTATTTAACAGATCCATTTAAAGACTGATTTGAATCAATAGGCTCCTAATTGGTGAAAGTGTGGACACATGGACACTAAAATTAACCATTTCGTAGATAATGAAGAATTCAAACACAAAGCAAATGATAACGAGCCAAACCTGCATTGTCTTAAGCTTAAAGAAAAAATTGAGTTAAACACATGTGTTCAACAACCTAATTAGGAGCCTATTGATTCACTTCACTCTTTCATTTGAGTGAAAATACATTATTTTGTAACCTTTTCTTATGTAATTGTTGCAATATAGCACAATAAGCACAATGTGAACATGGGGAGTTTGTTCTACATGGCATGCATAGCTATTTCTGACATAATGTGTCTTAAGTGGGCGAATAATTCCTCCAAACATGAAAAGCACCTAATTAAGAAAAATTAACAGCTTGTTAAAATTCTGGGATTGCAACTGCGGTTGCAACGAAAACCAACATACACAGGGGTCCCCCAGGACCAGGATTGAGAACCCCTGTTCTAGAGTGTAACAGATGCTACCGGTTACCATAGAGTTGTGCTAGCATTAGCAACGTGTGTATGTCCAAAAGAAGGGACAGCATGGAATTAGCTGAAAATGGTTTCCATCAATCAACTACATCATGGGTAAGTCGTAATTGAGACATTATGTCCAAAATTCCGAACTGTCCCTTTAAGCAAATGGCTCTGGTTTAAAGTGAACAGCACTGAGTGCATCAAAAAGAAAAGCACTTACCAACTCAGTTCAAAATGGCTGGCCAATTAACATGGTCAAGGACAAGAAGCAGTAAATAACCAACAATCTTGTCCGTTCGCCCTCATGGGATCTGGGAAAAAAATTATAAACTAAAATAATAAATTAAAAACAAACCAAAACACAACAAAAGCCTTTCAGCTTGGTTTCTCATCTCTCTCTGTCTCTCTCAGCTTGCGGATTCTGGTCTCAGACATCTTTGTGAAAACACGCACACTTTCAAACACTGGTCTGATTAGCTGACACAACCCTGTGTAAATTGTATATTGTAAATTGTACAACCCAGGCGCGTGTGCCCGCTTAACGAGTAGCCATGGCTACTTAACCCAGATCGCCCCGATTTCCTCTCCCAGACTCCCAGAGTCCCAACACAAATGTGTTTGATGGTTCCCAATTCATTTAACAACCCTTTTTTGCTTTTAAGTGGTGGAATAGTTTGTGTGGAAATTCATTCTTATTGAAAATGGAAATTAATATGATGCAAAGCTTGTGGAGCTAGTTCGGGCAGACAACTTGAGAAGCGCCAAATCAATTTGTGGTTACTAACAAAATTTCTATGCAAAAAAATTCTATGCAAACAGGCAGTGATAAGAGGCAGGGCCTTGACACCAAAGATACATTTACATGAAATCTGAATAAATAAAATACTGTTTAATTAAATTGTTAGTTGTCTGACTGAAATTCCGTTCTTTCTTTTTGCAATTACAAATCTTGAACATGCATGCACTGCGTGTGCTGAGATTGACTCTGCACATACCGTCTTCTCTTTGTCGTGGATTTTTCCCTTTTAACACACAGTGAGCAAGTCTGTCCAAACAGAACCACAAACAAAACCATGTAATAGAATAAGAAAAAGAAGTTCAGTGTATTTGGAGATAAACCATAGTGAGAGGATCTTACCAGATCACTCTAACTTGAAAACAGAATACAGAAGACATTTACACAGGTACACAATCTAGTTTTGATTTACTGATTTGCCACAAGGGGCGGTTTCTAAACATACAGAGAGATAAGGGTATCCATTTCTTGGTGTTTAGTCTAAAGATAACCTCTAACCTTCACACCAAGTCACGAATGTTCATCAGAAAACATCCATCTCACAGACTGCTTGTCTCTGCAGAGTGTGAAGGATGAGACACAGAGGGAGTGAGACAGGGACGTGCACAGATAGACCTCAGGTAGTGCTCAAGCACCTGCCCTTTTGCCCTCTGACCAGATAAGTGCCCTTTTTGAAAGACATTTTTTGTTAATTTCTTTTTCTAATTTTATATTTCAGTTTTTTAATATGGCCCATGGCATCAATTCTCAATTAAAAGCGTGTAATAATGCCCGAAAATTGCATTTGAGTTGTAATTCTGCGAGACCGCACCTCACGAGCCTCCCCCTGCCCCTCCCTTTTCGACTTTCTTGTTGACGCAGCTGCCACAAAAACTGAATGCCCTGCAGCAGCATCCACTTGACATGACAGCCAGCCAGGTAACGTAACGATAATGTTTGCCCTAAGCCAGTCGCCAAACTAACTCGGCATTGTTTGTCACTGTTGTGAAATTAGACCACTATTAAAACATTTCAATACAGCAGCAGTCAGCCTCGAAATAGGCCACCTGCCCTCTTAAACTCCGCGCGCGCGGACATTACTCCCGCGCCCGACATTACTCTCAGAGGCTGTAGAGGGCTCATTTTTAAAGCTAGACTGATGAAATATGAAACCTGAAGACCTAAGGCATCCATTGGTACCAACCCTGTCATGGTAGCTTGTCGGGAAGGGGGGTAAATAACGCTATTTTGTTACGCTCAATTTTGGCGAGGGAAACTGAGGGCCACTGACTGGCTACAGTCTGGTGAGGCTTACTGTTGAAATGCATTGACTCTCTCACCAAGCAGTCTTATTCGTCTCTGTGTGAATTGATACAGTAATTTTGTAGAAACCTGTTGAGTATTAAACATCTGCATGAGTGTATGGGTATTGAAATAAATAAATATGTAAGTAAGTACAAGATGTGCCACTGTAACGTTATTTTTTTCAATAAATAAGAGAGGGGTGCCCTTTTTTTTACTTGAGCACCTGCCCCCAAAATGTCTGTGCACGCCACTGGAGTGAGACACAGAGGCCTGCTTGAGGCCTGCTTGAAGCCTACTCAGTGTTCACAGAGAATACATTGTCTAATTACTTAACTCAATATAATTGATCTACTAATAATCAAAACTATAATAAATGCTTAATAATAAGCATGTGATTGTCTCTATGTTAATACACACACATTGTAAAACAGAAAATTCCTTCACATCTTACAGTAATTATTCAGCTGAATCCCGGAAGTGAGATAATGACGGTTTTCTCATGCATGAGGACTGAAAGATTTAATCACAGCCTTGACCCTCAGTGAGTAACTAGAGTTTGTAAGGGCTTCAACTCATGCCACTATTCTAAGGGGCATTTTTAATTCGGAGGGATAAGACTCATTCCATGAAGGGAGTCTAGAATTCATCTGTTCCTGAAAGTTAAAAGCTTGCGCTGGCCAGTGGATCTGCATTAGCAGCATGTTAAGATGTTCCTTTCTCTCTACCTCAGTAATCGCATTAGGCCTCACATGATGTAGTTCCCTCACTAATGCATAAAGACTGCTGCCTGTTTTCCCCCTCTGAGATTTTCACCAATAACACACCATGATTTTTTAACTAATCTATTTATTTTTATATGTCTAACACTCGCAATAACCACATTATTGGTTTCAGCGCCTTCGTATGAGCAAAGTCAGAAATCACAATGCAGGAGCATGAAATAAGCTTTAGATTAAAACCTGCTCTATAATAGTACTGCTGTACACTTATAGTATCTTAAAGTTCTTAGAATTGACTGAAAAATATCAAATGCTTCTACCTGTACCGCGACGCACAAGACTGTCTGCAGTGCATTGGCTCTCGTGTATTTATTTCTGGGCCTAGTCTGTAGATATAATCATACATATCCTTTTGTTTTGTATTTTGCTTAATTGGAATCACTTTTTGTGATGCAGTTAAACGGAAGAATTCAGAATCACGGAATCACTCAGGCAGAGTGCATTGACAGGAGAATATCACAATACTGCATGTGTCACCAATCATAAGGCGCGGTGTCACTGCTGTTCGCTCTTTCCTGAGGGACTTGCACGCCATGCATGGGGACTTTTATCCAGGCAATGTGGCTGGAAATTTATGGAAGCAATTCTGGTTAAGCACCTCGCTCAAGGGTGCCATATCGGTCTGCCACCTGCGATTCAATTGGACAGCCGTTCGGGTTACTGGCCCTATTCCCTAAGCGCATGGCTGCTGTCACGGAGTGTCCGATACAACACGCGCTGCCCGTGTACATATTGGCTTTATGCGTGCTCACAGAAAGCTTATTGTTCTTCCAGGAGCTTTCATCAGGAGTTGAAATAAATCCCAGCTGTACCTGCGTCCAAGAGATAAAAGGCAGGAAACCATGGCTGTTACAGCAGGCTGTAATGGAACTGTAATGCCAGACCTAAAAATGCAGGCGGTAATGGAACTGTAATGCCAGACCTCAAAATGCAGGCGGTAATTGAACTGTAATGCCAGACCTCAAAATGCAGGCGGTAATCGAACTGTAATGTCAGGAGTACAGAAAAAGTAGTAATGTCGATTCATTTATTAATTGATTGGTTGACTCATTAATTTAATTTGATAATTAAAATCTACAAAATCACAGATGTCCCAGAAGGCATGGAATATTGACTTCACCTAAAAAAGTACACAATTAAGCCTTGCCACTTGGTTGTGTTATTCAAATAGCAGACTGTTATGTCAGGAGCAGTCAGCAGCTCTCAACTCTTGCAGATACATTGTTATTGTTCTTTGTACGACACCAGATGAGAAGGCATTAGATTAATGGATGTAGTCAGAGTGAAAGAATTTCATCAGGGTTGGTGGTGTAAGGCGGTCGGGTTCAGAGGACCAGACGCGACAGAGGGAATCTAAAAGTGATCTCCGTAGGAATAGCCCCAAATGCGGAATATAATCCGCGAAAGGGGAAAAGGGGAGAATTCGCCTCAACTCTCAAAAATAGGAGAGAAAAATAAAGGGGGCCAATGAAACAGGAAAGAAATTAAAACGACCCTAACAGGGCAAGAACTCGAGGATACGAGTGGTAATAAGAGAAATGAAAAGACCTCTTGCTTTCAACAAAGAAAACAGACAAGAGAGGTAAACTGAGGTACACCTCCAAAGGAGGGAAACGAAAGGCAAAAGGAATGAAAGCAAACGAAAGGCAAAAAGAGATCCTAAGATCTAAACCTAACTAAGATTGCTAACGGGATTTCCTGCTTTGCTTATTTGTATCAACAAGGAAAGCAGTCTCCCAAGTCCTATACCTTACCAGCTAAGTGAAGTCGCAAGACAACAACTAAGCACCGGAAACAGGAAACACAGAGCTTATAAAGCCGACCGGTAATAAGGGACAGGTGCGGGAAATGAAGGAAAGAAAGAGCGAAGACCCGGAACGGAAGACGAAAAACACGGCAAGAGCGCCCTCAAGCCGCTCCGAGGAGGAAAGTCCGCAGAACTTGAAAGGGAACTCAGACACCATGACAGGCGTAACAGTCAATCGGCTGACAGAGATGTGATTTCTGCTTCTCCGTCAGCCAGCCTGTTAGAGCACTGATGATGGCGATGGTGTTTGTGTTGTGAGCTTTCTGCCATAGATGACCAGTGTACCTACTTCAGTCTTACTTCAGCCACTGTATCACCACCTGTAAAGAAATGGCTCCCAGGTTTCCCTCGATACACGTATGAAAGCCTCCAGCCTAAAGCCAAACTTCAGTGCGATTCAGGCATAGTTCATGACAATGACTCGCAAGAGAAAAAAATTCTCAGTTTGCGGTTGGCTATTTTGGATACAGTTGCCAGACAGGTTCATAAAATGGCCACCGTGGTCTGAGATGAAAGATAGCGTTTAATGATCCTTAGCAGGAATCCTCTCGGTTCTTCAGCTCGTTTACTTTCTAAGTGCATTAGAAATACCTTTTCGCAGAGGCCTTACGTGCCATCCGTGACTGATTTACTGCTGATGATTCAGCACTTTAGTACGCCACTTTACCATGACAACTATACCACCTGATAATGTTGCTGCATTATAACTATACCATTGCATTATAACTATACCACCTGACAACTATACCGCATGATAACTATACTGCCTGATAGCTATACCACCTGATAACTATACTGCCTGATAATGACACCGCCTGATAAAAAAAAAACGTATAACTATACCGCCTGGTAACTGTACCGCCTGATAACTATTTCATACCATAACTATACTGCCTGATAATGACACTGCCTGATAATTACAAAGCATCATAAATATACCTCCAGATAACTATACTGCCTAATAACTATACCACCTGTTAACTACACCACCTGATAACTATACTGTCAGATAAATATACCATCTGATTACTATACCGTCGGATAACTATACTGCCAGATAAGTATACCATACCACCTAAGAACTATACTGCCTGATAATAATACCACCTGAGAACTATACCGCCTGATAACTATATCGCCTAATAACTATACCACCTGATAAATATACAGCCTGATATCTATAACATCTGATAATAATACCGCTTAATAAAAACACCGCCGGATAACTATACGGTGTCATAACAATATGGCTTGATAAATATACTGCCTGATAACTATACCATTTCATAAATATACCATCTGATAACTATACTGTCTGATAAATATACTGCCTGATAACTATACCGTCTGATAATTATACTGCTTGATAATAACACCGCCTGATAACTATACGCCATCATAACTACACGGCTTGATAAATATACTGCCTGATAACTACACCATTTCATAAATATACAATCTGATAACTATACTGCCTGATAACTATACAGATGCCAAGGCGACGTTCTGATGACATTTCGAGACATTCAGGGGACGACCCCGGAACATCATTTTGTTACCTGGGATACCGCATGATAACTATTCCGCCTGTTAACTATACTTCCTGATAACTATACTGCTTGATAAATATACCGCCTGATAACTATATTGCCTGATAACTATCGATAAATATATTGCCTGATAACTATACCGCCTGATAAATATATATCGTATGATACATATACCGTCTGATAACCATACCGCCTGGCCCCAAACTGTATTGTACACCATGGGCCCCATCTTGGCGATCTTGGCGCTTGGTCTAAGCGCATGGCGTAAAGTCCATTTAGGGCGTGTCCAAGTCCACTTTTGCTATTTTAACGGCGTGTTTTTTGGGCACTAAGCACGGCGCAGCTTGCAAGTGGGCTGAACCTAGTCTCTTCATTAATTATAGGTGTGTCTTGGGCGTGACATGCAATAAACCAATCAAAATGTCATATCCCATTCCCTTTAAAAGCCTGCTTTTCCACCTCGGCGGATTGCTTATATGATGGCGAAACAGACATGCGCGTGCGAGTTTAGTGCGATCAAGGAATAGGCTATATGGATCACTAGTAGCCTATGATAAATATTATTCGGACAAACCATTATGAGTTCCCGGTAATTTGCGACAGTGCTGTTATTTTACAAAATATATGCGGTTAAATTTCGTTAAAGGCACCTGCAACAGCTGAGAATAAGCTACCAATGGCTTCTGTCTCACCTTAGAAAACGCCAAATTAGCCTGCTTGTTTAACGAATTTCGTTTGATTATGCAATGAAGCAATGAACTCATGTTCAAGCTTCATCCGAAGTTCATTACCTGCATTCTAATTTTTATTAATAAAATAAATACCGTTATTTTGCCTTAATGATGACAATAAATACAATAAAGATGTCAGGTTGGCAAACCATAGGTTCACGCATATTTTCCCTTGTTTTATAATGTCCTGCTTATGTAAATGTGACCAACCTGTTTTACTGGTAGCGTAATGCTTTAAAACAATCCACTTTCCCAGGAAGACCGTTAAAAGTGTGATTTACAGCAGGGGAAACAGGCCTGCTCCTGTAAAGCGCACATGCAGATAATGGTATTAAAATTAATTGTGAATTAATTGTAACGTGCTGCAAATTTGTTTTCGTTTATAATTAGACGCTTAGTTCTCTTTAAAATCTTTTGTTCAGTTATGGAATAACAGGTGAAATCAGCGGGGTTTTAATAAGCTGAGGGTATGGAAACCTTGTCACTGTAATTTAAAAAATATGAAGGTGAAAATAATATGGTGACACTTATCCGTTTTTTTAACCATAGGCTATCGAAAAAAACCTTATGCACAGCGAATCCGCTGTAGCCTAGGCTATTTGAAAAACAATAAAAGCAATATTCACTGGACAAGGTTTTGAACTTTTTTCAGTCACAAACCATTCTATTTAATTACAGGCTGTGTTCCTAGATAAACAGAGCTGTATTGTAATGACATCTGAAGTGCATTTTCAAAACTCAAATGTCCGTCTATTGCAGTGCGCGAGTTTTCCATTGAATAACAATTCACACATTAGATGTAAATGACAATTCGCGCATTAGGCTTGATATAGGTGTTATCAGCTCCTTTTTAATGGATATCCATTGTCCCGTACCATCACACATCGCCTGGATGTTGATGGGGTGGGCTGAGAGCAATGTAATGTGGCATCGTTTCCCTTCGCTGAGGGAAAGGTACGTATGTGGACCTATGGAACCTTTTATTATTATGCATTTTTGATATAGCCTACGCAATAATAATATTTCACATTGTGATCTAGATATTTTAGTCATGCTTGTGCACGCCCCTGTGTGTAACAGACAGGAGGGTACGCGCGTTGTGCACACGCCTATGTAGACGCACTTATATGCGCCGTTAAAATAACATGTAAACAACTGCGACATGACTTTAGACCAGGTTTGTGGTGGTTCTAGCGCAAGCGCTTTCTGCTGGCTCAAGATAGCAATACGCCAAAAAGAATCCTGGCCACTCCTCATCTTAAGACCAACATGCCCAGTTCACTTGTAATGGGCGCAAGAATATATGCTAGTTAAACGGTGTGAACGCAAGGCGTTATTAGGAACCATGCGCCGGGTGTAAGATAGCAAAGACACTTGCGTTTGGGTTAGCGCCGCTTAGCGCCGGGTGTAAGATAGGGCCCCATGTGTTTATGAATACTGCACCTAAAATTGTTTTTTTTCTCCAGAAGGCTGTGATTCTTCTGGTAACTTCGGATAAAAATGAGCTGACACACTTCTTTGCATCAATAGCAAACTTTTACTAGAATGAGTGTAAAATGTAAACTGAGCAAGCTTCGTAAGGCTACACCACCATTGTAGAGCGAACACCCAAGAGAGAGCACCCACAGAGCCACTGGAACTGCCTAAAGAGCATTTTACTCGTACAGCTACCCGTAGTGAGAGGAGGGTTAAATTACCCGCATCCCATTTAGCTCTATCTTATTTATAATGCTCACATTATAACAGTTCTATTCGGCAAGGTTGGGCAGTATGTGACAGGAGAGATGGGAAAACCCCAGGAGGAAGAAATTGACATCTCTTCAGAATGGTTTCACAGCCTGAACCTTGGGAACAGCACATGACAACAACACCTTGGGAACAGCACATGACAGGTCGTTAAATTTAATTAACCCCAACACCAAGTGCAGGGAAATATTTGCCTTCTTTGGTGTGAGACGTGAGAAACACAGGCGTTGCAGTTTGTCGGTTACCCCCGGCGCCCCCTGTTTAAAGAGCGGCCACCTTCTGGTGGATCACAGGAAAGGGTGCGGCCCCCCCTTCACCAGGCCACCAACCCCGCACCCTTTAGAGCAATCAGCCCTTAGAAAAAGCATGCACACTTACAGAGTCCAAAGAAAGCTCGACAGAAGGTAACAGGGAGGGCTGTGATTTGTCAATTAATATGCGGAGAGGGGGAGGAGGCTGGGTGTCTGTGCATTAGCCCCTCCCCCCTCCGCCAGCCCCTCCCCTGAACACAGTCTTTGGCTCCTCATTGTTCACCAGGCTTCCCATCTCTCAGACACTGCACCCCGGACGCACAAACACACACCCAGCCCCCGGCTCTGCTCGTCCCGCTCCCTACCTCTCCTGCATCCGGCCACGTCCCCGTCAGCTCCACTCCGCAGCGCCGGTCGCCATGGCAAACACCGTATCAGGTAGGACGCTGAATAAGAGACAGGTTCTCCATTTTATGCTTACGCAGACAATCAACACAGGCTTTGAGGGTGAAAAATCTGAAAGTCTGGCAGGCAAGCGCAGTTACGCATAAGTTATGTGACATTTAGATTTTGGCTGAAGACTGAGGTTGTGATAATAGGGATAATCTGATTTCTGTTATTATGGTAACATTACATGCATATTTCCACGATGGACAGCACAGTTTTTGTATCTTTAAGCTGGTGTGTTCCTGAAGGACATTTGACCAATTTGACAATGCTAGTCTTTTGAGAAATCTGTTGTCATCTTGAGAGTGATTTATTAATTAATTTATGGTTGATCGTAAAACAGTTCCTTCCTCTCTTTATAATTATACCATAGAATAAAGCATACAGATAAGGACATGATTTATTTATGAAAATGAGTCACTGTATATTTAGCATTATACATCACCCTGGAATTAGATGAAAGGGTTCAGTTTTCCTGCTTGAGGTAATAGAGAGCAGCTTGTGGACACTGTAGTAATACAGTCAAGGTGGAACGTGGCGTAAAAAACGTCAGTTTGGATATGGCTGCCCCCCTCCGTTAAAATAGCTGTGCCGGTCAGATTCCTGCACGGGCAGCGCACCCATGCAGATTTGCCGCCGTTAACGGGGGCGTTTTCATGCCAATGCTGCCAATGCGGCAGTCGTTAAGGAGGTGGCAGCATTGTTTTTGGATTTGAGAGGAACTGCGTGCAGGATTCTTTCAAACGGTTCTGGAAGTTGTATGGCAATGTAGAGACAGGACGGCTCTGCGGGATTGGTCATGTTCAACTGCTGCCCACTGCTATGTGTGTTTGTGTACGTGGGGGTCTGTGTTTGAGACAGAAAAAGAGAAATAAGGAAAAAGTTAAATATAAGGGGGAAAAAGCATGAGGAGAGAGAATATATGTGTGTATATATATATATATATATATATATGAGAGATATATGCATATATATATATATATATTATGTATACATAAGTCTGAGGTGTGTGTGTGTGTATGAGTTGGAGATGGTGAAGGGAAGGGTGTGTGCAGGGGGGTCAGAAAGATTAAATATATAAAAGCCTCCTCTCATGGTCCTGTAATCCAGTCTTTTAAAAATATTGAGAGAGAGAGAGAGAGAGGAGAGAGAGAGAGAGAGAGAGAGAGAGAGAGAGAGAGAGAGAGAGAGAGAGAGAGAATCGAGTGGTGATCAGATGGTCCATGCTTCAGTGCAGTCTGCCAGGCGGGTGTCCTTTAATTAGCCTGATGAAAATCACTTCCAGGCAATGACAGCATAGACAGGACCCAGAGTCCCCACCCTCTGAGCCAGACAACAGGCAGCTGGGTCACCGCCCGCACCCAGACAACGAGGAAAGGCAGAGTTAAAACAAATACAACCATAAAATGAGGTAGAAAGATACACAAACAGAGTAAAGTATAAAATTTGATCCTAAATATGAAAGGAATATATTTTATCATTTGTATATCTATTTGTCCTTTTAACAAAGCTGTATATGGCAGTTACATTGCACCATTTTATGTGCACTTAAAAATATATTTTGTAATATATTAATTAAATGGCATGTGTGATATTGACATCTTTTGTCTTTGACACCTATTCTTAATGTCCTGAATGTCACATTTTAAAATATGTTGAAATATATGAATTTCCCATAAATATTGAATAGATGGAAAAAGAAGCGTATAAAGAAAATTGAGAAAAGATTAAAATGAAAGCAACAGCGGAGGTATATTTAGGTGTGTGAAGAGCAGACTCCCAGACTCAGAGCAACAGGAGGATTGTCTTTATCTGAGGATCCGTCAAACTGGGTGTTAAAAAACATTGCGTGGGTGTGAAATTTACCGTTCTGACGCACACTTTCTCTCACACACACACACACACCCCAGGGTTTCACTGATGAGTCAGGCAGGGCTGAGCAGTGCATTGTGGGATCTTTATTTCTTCGGAAGAACCAGGCAGAGGTGTGCCCCTGAACATGCTGCACTGCATTCTGGGATTCTGTCTCTCCAATAGCAACAGGTAGAAGGTGTACCCGAAACACATTAACAGGACTTTTGAGTCTCAGGTAGCACCCGAGAGAAGGTGTACACTAAATGAAACACAGTGAAAAGCCTCCAGAAGCACAGGGAAACATGACTTCAACACAATAGATCTGGGCCCCGCCCAGTGCTGCTCCTTTAAGAGCCTCACTGATATGGGGGAGGGGTTTAAAAAACCTACAAACAAAATGAAAAATATGAGACCCAACACGCATGCTCCCATCTCTGTGAAACAATGATTCTGCCAACATGATGGTGTGTGTTATGATTTCTTTTCTTTTTTTTAAATGCCTGGTACCAGTAATTGGCACAAGGCGGACTGAACTTAAAAAAAGACATTTTCTCCAGAGAAACAGACATTTTCTCCAGAAAATCCCACTGAAACACAGTCCTAATTCCTTTAGCTTGTACACTGGAAGAGAATACCCTTGAAGAAGAGAGGATGCATTTGGTTGTATATATTGACATGGTGTCTGCATATCATTGACCTTCCTGTGCTGTTTTCTGGACAAAGTGAGTGTCAAAAAGGCAAAGCTGTGCTGTTGGGGGGCCGGCCTGACCTTTGACCCCACCAGGTCACTTCTAGCTGTTGTATTTTTATGAGGTGTAACCTGGATACCCCGCCATGGACCCTGATCCACCCAATCAAGCCGCTCTTAATTTACCTGGGCAGCAGGAACCACGCCCTCGCCCCACCCAGATAAAACATTTCCAGAACCTCTGGGAACGTTCACATTAGATTCCTGCGTTTGTTTGCTCAGAAATGTGCCTATTGTTCAAAGCTAGTTCTGAGACAGTAAAAAAAAAAATCCTACCGACTTAACAATAACATCAAGGGACGTTTGCATGCTGGGAACATTTGCCCCCGACTTTCCAGGAATGTTCATAAAATTATCACGCTGAAAGCAGGGGAGCGCTGAGTTGCTAACGGAGACAGCGCCCCCCCCCCCCCTCCCCCCTCCCCCATCCCCGCCCTCTGCCATCAGGCCCCTGAGATACAACCATTTCCAACCACCCCGGTACACTCGTTTCCCCCCTCTGGGACCCGAGCTGAGGGGCTCTGCTGACTTACACATCAGCACATAAAAGAGAGGAGGACAGGGGGGGTCTGCGCTGGGGGAGTGACTGCAGCTTGAGTGAGGGATCAAAAAGAAAAAAAGCAGAGGCAGAGGAGGGGGGAAATGACCAAAAAGGAAAACCTGTGGGAGTGGAGAGAGGGGGGAGGAGAGAGGGGGAAAGTGAGGAGATGATGAAATAATGACAACATTAAACAGTTCCTGGATCTGTGTGAGAGAGAGAGCGAGCGAGAGAGAGAGAGAGAGAGAGAGAGAGAGAGAGAGAGAAAGACAGATGGGGAGGGGTGTGGAAACAGCGAGAGGAAGAGGCAAAGAGGGAGAGAATTGAAAAGAGTGATTGCACTGGGAGAGATGGAGAGAGAGAATGGAGAGGAGATATAGGGAAGGGATAGCACAGGGAGGGAGAGAAATGGAGGAAGAGGGGGAGGGAGAGAGAAAAAAGAATTGTAAATACATTTTGTGTGTGTGCGCGTGCGTGCGTGCGTGCGTGCGTGCGTGTGTGTGTGTGTGTGTGTGTGTGAAATATGACCCAGTTCTGCAGAGGAAACACAATTAGTTGGAAGGAGTGAGACAGTAGAGGGGGATGAGAGAGGGATGTGTGGGATGGGGGGGAGAGTCGAGGGAATGTCGGAGGGGTGGAGGAGGGACTGCAGAGAGAGCAGTGCAAAATTGGATTCCTCCTCTGTTATTGGGTTTTTATTCATTTGCCCCAGAGATAGCGGGATACACGGTAAGAGAGAGCGCTGAACTGCTGCGCCTTCACCTCCTTCCAACCTCCCTGCTGAGGAACAGACTGCCGCTTATACCAGCTGATCTGGGCGAAGGGTCGCCAAGCAAACATTAATACATTTCCAGCAAACGTTTCAGCTGAGAAAAGCGGGAACGGAGACAGAACTGGGCCAAAGCAATCGCACAGGCGCAAAGTAAACCCACTGCTCGCCATCGCAGAGGCTGCTGGATGTGTCTCAACCTTTATGAAAAAGATTTCTCCTTTTTTCTCACCACCATATCACGTTCAAACTGTTGTCTGTGGATGGCTGGTGACTGGCCAGCAACAGTCACATGGTATGTGTAGATGGTGCATAATTACGGAAATCACAAATTGCTTAATGCCATATTTCAGTGTGTCATTTCATAAAAGCCCATGTAAAATGGGTTTTGACTTAATTGTTTAACCGTACTGTTATTATGTGGTACATCACCATCTCTCAAAATGTTGGAAGTACATCCCCAGTCGTACTCACGTGTGAGGAGATGAGAGAAGCAGTTCCTGCTCTTAGCAGCCTAGCCGCTGAGTAGCCTAGCCGCTGAGTAGCCGCTATTGACCGCTAACAGGAAGCGGTGACAACATTGCGTTGCTGGGGACTGACTCAGGCAGAGAGAGCTCAGCAGGGGAAGAAACGCTAAGGTCAGATTTTATGGTAATAACGGCAAGTGAAGGTTCTCATTTCATAAACCGCAAATTAGTTTACACCATTAGCTTCTGTTGGGGGGATAATTTCATATGAACCCAATAGCTCAGTAGGTTATAATCAGGGCAGAATTAGGCCGGTTTCTGTAAGAGCTGTGAGACTTGATGTCTCTCTTGTTTTAGGGGATGCAGTTATGCAGATGGAACAGGTGTTGATGGAAAACAACCAACTGTGCTGTTGTTGTTGCTTGATTTCTCAACTTCAATATTATTATCCTGAGTATAAAATGAAAAAAATTTAATTAAAAACAGGGGTGTGTCACTGGCTTGATTGCAGACATCTAAAATCAGGTGGCAAATACAGTCATCTTGATGCCCTCCCTTTCAGAAATTAAATATATTGCTATATTCTGAAATAAAATGTTCTGAGATATTGCAAAACTTAACAATATACAGTATGGGCAAATATACCAACTGTTACCCAGTGGTGATGCTGGAAGGCCTGTCTGAGTTGACTATGCTTTATGGTTCAATGCACATTACAGTGTCTGCCCCCCAGTATATAGAGACTAACAGCCCTTGCTACAGCAAGCTAACAGCCCTAGCTTCAGGATGCGAACAGCCATGGCTTCAGGATGCTAACAGCCCTTGCTACAGTAGGCTAACAGCCCTGGCTTCAGGATGCAAACAGCCATGGCTTCAGGATGCTAACAGCCCTTGCTACAGCAGGGTAACAGCCCTGGCTTCAGGATGCAAACAGCCATGGCTTCAGGATGCGAACAGCCCTTGCTACAGCAGGCTAACAGCTCTGGCTTCAGGATGCTAAAAGCTCTTGCTACAGCAGGCTAACAGCCCTGGCTTCAGGATGCGAACAGCCATGGCTTCAGGATGCTAAAAAACTCTTCCTACAGCTGGCTAACAGCCCTGGCTTCAGGATGTGAACAGCCCTTGCTACAGCAGGCTAACAGCCCTGGCTTCAGGATGCGAACAGCCCTTGCTACAGCAGGCTAACAGCCCTGGCTTCAGGATGCTAACAGCCCTTGCCACAGCAGGCTAACAGCCCTGGCTTCAGGATGCGAACAGCCCTGGGTCAGGATGCTAACAGCCCTTGCTACAGCAGGCTAACAACCCTGGCTTCAAGATGCTAACAGCCCTTGCTACAGCAGGCTAACAGCCATGGCTTCAGGATGCGAACAGCTCTGGTTCAGGATGCTAACAGCCCTTGCTACAGCAGGCTAACAGCCCTTGCTACAGCAGGCTAACAGCCCTGGCTTCAGGATGTGAACAGCCCTGGCTTCCGGAGGCTAACAGCCCTGGCTTCTGGACATGGACGGAAAAATCTGCTTCATAGACTTCATAGATCATCCTCTTCAATACAGCTCATGATTAAATTCGAAACCTGAGAAACTATCTTTGTGTAATAATAATTGTAATATATATAATGTCTCATGCCTTTAAGTCACTCTACATGAAAACATCTTACAAATAAATAAGCAAATATCATTTCAAATTTATCATTTTAAATATAAAAGCCATGATAAGAAGTGTATTTAAAACTGTGTGGCCGGCCTTCTGGTAAGACAAAACAGCCCCTTAGTCTGTGGGCAAGCATCTGTGGTGCTCATCATCTCCCAAAATGGGTGGAGCTAAAATGAACTGTCAATCATTGTCTGGTTTGAACCAATCAGAATAATGTAATCGCCAAAGCAGACCACAGTGATTGGTTCATATGAGCGTGACACTGAAAACCTGAAAACATGGTATGGTCTACACATTTTTTAAATATTGAAGCTGCCTATTTTTGGATTAATGTAGTGCAGACAGGGGTGGCAGTAGCATAATACATAATGGTACGCATAATTGTTGGAGAACCGGGCTTGTAAATTGATTGCACGTAAAAATGTAATCTGTGTTTAATTGCTCGGGCTTAGAGTCCACTAAATGTCTAAAATGAAAATTAAACGGCACACAGCCGCTGAATTGTTATCAGTGTATCCGTGTAAACAGACCACCACAGTGGGAGAACTCAATCAGCAAGCCTTTCCATACTACTGGAGAGACACACTCACATATCACACACCATTTCTGCTTAGGAACACAAAAAAAACGTTGTTAATGAAGCAAAACTGCCGTCTATGGCTTTCTCCTTCTTTCAGCGTCATGTTCCCGCCTTTACGCTTTCATTGGGAAGAGTTATTTCTGGGAGATATTGTGCTGCACCGTTCAGTTATGTGTGCATTTTGAGATCCCCTGCATTTTGTATGCAGACGTGCGGGACGGTAAGCCACTGAGGGAGATCGCTGTGCTGATTTCATGACTGCAGTGATAAATGTGTTTGTGCTGCACTTGTGCCTTCAGGGAGAATACGGAGAATCCATAATAGTTCATTGGAGCGCAACATTTAATGGTGTATGCCATTTTAAAAATAAAGCAAATTTCTGAAAATCATACTAGGTTGATGCTTTCTGTATCAGGATATGTTTCAGAAGACAAAATGCATCAATGAAATAAGCATATTGACTATAAAGCCTGATAATAAGATCAGGTGCTAAACAAAACAAAACAATTAAAATATGAACTTACTTAATTTTAACACCATCTTTATTGAAGTAAATGAGGGGTGTTACATGCCAGTCCTGATGGCTGTAGTGCCTGCTGTTATTTTGTGTGTTTTAGCACTTGAGTGCTTAATCTAACCCATTTATAAGCTAAAGAGTCCAAACACCTTGTTTCCAAGGCCTAAATGGGCTGCTGATTGAAAGGAAACCACAAAAAATGACTGGACTGGAGTTAAACCTGCAGACACTGCGGCTCTCCAGGACTGGAGTTAAACCTGCAGACACTGCGGCCCTCCAGGACTGGAGTTAAACCACTGCAGACACCGCGGCTCTCCAGGACTGGAGTTAAACCTGCAGACACTGCGGCCCTCCAGGACTGACTGCGGCTTTCCAGGATTGTAGTTTGACACTTCTGATAAAAGATTATTCACAATGAGCAATGCCAGAGGAACATAGTTGCACACGTGTAGTTGCACACTTTGCATCAAAATAATCTGGCATGTTTCAGAAGTGATTACAGACTGATTCTTTTCAGTTATGTTTGTAGTATCCCTTATGGAAATTAAATATACTGCAGTATATTTTAAATATATTGTGAAGATAAATTTTGATATATTTACGATATACTGCAGCATATTATTTTTCCATAGGGGATATTACCAAATCACCAGATTACTAATGGAAGTAGTTTGGAAGCAGACTGGAGGTTGTGCTGTCAATTCAATTATGACCGAATCATAACTCATAGATCATGGGGTTACAGCTTGATTTAGAAACGGTCTAGAAAACACACACCTGGATGACTAAGTCTAGTTGAGGTTCAGTTTAAGGCCTTAAAATGCCTTTAAATTAGGGGCTGTACTATATGTGAAAGATCTGTCACTTAATAGGACTTATAGGCCCTGGAGATGCGCAATAATTGAACAAAATCATCCCAAGGCAACTGCCACAAACGTTTTCAGATACGCCTCATTTCAAAAGGTCAACGTTTATAATAGTGTTCTATGTCATATTTGGCTGGGGTCATGTTGAAATGTTAGCGTGAGTTGTTTCGTTGACAAAAACTGCTCATCAGTGCTGCATATAGACGAAAGCAGAACTAGACTCAGCATCATAAACAGCAGCTATGCTAGAATCAGCACCACAAACAGCAGCTTGGTTGGAATTAGCACCTTGGATAGCAGCTGTGCTAGAAGACCGTGACTGTAGGCCTCTGCTGCATGGCCTCCACCAACATCTGCAATGCAGAAGAGTCTCTCTGTACACACCCCCCCCCCCCCCCCCCCCCCCCTTTTTTCTTTTAGAAGGGCAATAAAACAGACGAGGTCACAGCCACAGATTTATTCCCAGCACATTATGAGGATCCGGGGACTACAGACATTAAGCCCACTCTGGCACAATGAGGTTTTTAAAAAGGCATTTTAATGCGTCACTGTTTGGAACCTGGCTTCGTGAGAAAAAGAAAAATAACCCAACTCACTGGTTTCAGCAGTTAATTGTGCCATCTTACTTTTTTCATGTGTATTTGTGTCTGTAACCCCCTGTACCCTCTGTCTAAACAGGCACGGCCTGTTAATTTAGGCTGGGTGGGGGGGGGGGGGGGGCTCCTCCCTGTGGGATAACTGGGAGCGTAAGGGGACACAATGTTACAGGAAAATACTGACGGATGACTCAGGATGACTGACTCAAGATCATCTACACGCTCCAGACATTAACTGGAAAATACAGTTGGATTTTTTTTTAATCACTGAATTCCATGCACACCTCTGGATGCAGCTCTCCATCTTCTCCATCCAAACTCCCCTCATGGAGCATCTTTGTCTGGAAGAGCTCCATACCCCAGAGGTGCTTTTCTGAACAAGAGCTTTTCAATAATTAATAAGCATGAGGAAGGGAGGGAGGGAGGGTAGAGGGGTGGAGGAGTCCGGGTCGGGGTGAGGGGGTTTAATAATTCAGAGATTTAACCTGCCCTCATCGTCCAGCCAAGTGGCAGCAAACAGAATGTGCACGCCACACGGCATTGGTAAATTTGCCATTTCCTGGTGTGGTGAAGTCAAACATTTAAAAGGGAATGAGGAACATGGGTTTTCATTTTCATGAGAGGTATAACCCCCCCCCCCCCCCCCTTAAGATCATTCCAGAACGTTCTCCAGCCATCTGCGCCTGTGTCCTGTACCAGTCATATTTATGCGCATCTATCGTTCCCGCTGCACGTCCGTCCAATTTTTGGACATGTGTGCACAGCGGAAAAGGCTGACGTGTGGTAAACCAGGCCCTTTCCGAGGATTTACTGGCCCTTAGGGTTTATGTTGGTTCAGGGTTTATGCTGAAGACAAGCCATCTACCCCCTCACTTACAGAAGCATCTACAATCTGTCCTCATCAATCACCACAAAGCCGCATTTCACCTAACTATACCAATACTTCATTTCTATTAATCATGAAGGCTAGATATATATTCACCTCAATAAATGTACAATTATTATAATTTTTGATATGCAATAATATTCTCTGGAAATCTAGGCAATTGTCCTTGGTTATTACAGTATATAAGGTTTTGAGAGGTAGACTGGAGGGTGGGTTGTATAAGGCATTGTGAGTTGAATTCCATAAAAACATTTTTTAATCACTTTAAGGGTTGAACTCTATGGAAAAATAAGTCAGGAGAAACAACCCTTCAAGTGATCCATCAATATATACTGCATATCATTTTAAATGGAGGCAGACTCTCTATCTGGCATCGAAAGATCTTGACACTTTCTGTATCACCTTTTGTGTTTCTCTCAACTGACTAGCCTTTTATCCCTAAATATTAAAAATCTGTGATGAAATATCTCATTTTCGAGGTAAGTGAAAGTTTAAAACCTATGTGGAGACGGAATTACTCACAAAAAATTTGATAAAAAGATAACTAAAAAAAGGTTGGATATTTTCTTACATTTTATACAGCTACCCCACAAATGACCCCACACAACACCTTTGTATACAAAGTCGGTACAGGAATTTCGAAAATATAGCATTATGTTTACCGTGTGTTTACTATTTAATCCTGAAAAATCATAGTGTCAAGATTACATTTTACATTACATTATAGTAATTTGGCAGATGCTCTTATCCAGAGTGACGTACATAGTGCATATTCGAACTAGGAACAAGTGCGTTAAAACGACCCTAAAAGGTAAATACGATGAAAAAATAAGGTTAACTGGTTTTTAAGACAAACATTGAATCGGGTCAAATTGACCCAGGACATAATATGAGGGTTAATCCAGCTTGTTGTGAATTTGAAGACAGATGCTATGCAAGTGTAAATGCACCCGTCTCTCCAAGACGCATATGACAACCAAAACTCCTCCCAAAGTATAAAGTCAGACGACGTAGCCGTCCCCCAAAGTGGAAACGCATGTAGCTTCACAATTACAACCAGCTGTATTAAGCAATCTCATCAGCCGTCTTCTGTTGTTCATTGTCTGACGAATATGGCATTCTCCCTTAACTGTAAGAAACTGAAAAATGCCATACAAACTTACTATTTTGGAAGCAGCTACCATCTTTGCTCTACGAATGGTGGAACAAACCAGGATGTGGGTTGTCAGGGTTTTGCATTTTATGCACAAAATAGCAATCAGATTTGAATCCAGCTAACCGCGGACTCATCTGACTAGGAAAATTAAATGCAGTGTGGTTAAATCTTATCTGGATACAATCTAGATACAAGTGACATGAAAAGACCAGGGGCTCTATCTTGGCGATCTTAGCGCTTGGTCTAAGCGCATGGCGTTAAGAGCATTTAGGGCGTGTCCAAGTCTACTTTTGCTATTTTAACGGCGTGTTTTTTGAGCGCTTAGCACGGCGCAACGTGCAAATGGGCTGAACCTAGTCTCTTCATTAATTATAGGTGTGTCTTGGGCGTGACATGCAATAAACCAATCAAAATGTCACATCCCATTCCCTTTAAAAGCCTGCTTTTCCACCTTGGCGAATTGCGTATATGATGGCAAAACAGACATGCTTGTGCGTGTTTAGTGCGATAAAGGAATAGGCTATATGGATCAATAGTAGCCTATGATCAATATTATTCGAACTAACCATTATGAGTTCCCGGTAATTCCTGACAGTGCTGTTATTTTACAAAATATATGCGGTTAAATTTTGTTAAAAGCACATGCAACAGCTGAGAATAAGCTACCAATGGCTTCCGTCTCACTTTAGAAAACGCCAAATTAGCCTGCTTGTTTAATGAATTTCATTTGATTATGTAATGAAGCAATGAACTCATGTTCAAGCTTCATCAGAAGTTCATTAGGCCTACCTGCATTCTAATTTGGATTAATAACATAAATAACGTTATTTTGCCTTAATGATGACACTAAATACAATAAAGCTGTCAGGTTGGCAACCCATAGGTTCACGCATATTTTCCCTTGTTTTATAATGTCCTGCTTATGGAAATGTGACCAACCTGTTTTACTGGTAGCGTAATGCTTTAAAACAATCCACTTTCCCAGGAAGACTGTGAAAAGTGTGATTTACAGCAGGGGAAACAGACCTGCTTCTCTAAAGCGCACATACAGATAATGGCATTAAAATTAATTGTGAATTAATTGTGTATTTGTTTTTGTTTCTAATTCCACGCTTAGTTCTCTTTAAAATCTTTTGTTCCGTGATGGAATAACAGGTGAAATCAGCGGGTTTTAATAAACTGAGAGTATGGAAACCTTGTCATTGTAATTAAAAAAATATGAAGGAAGAATAGCTAAGGTTGCAATTCAGTTAACATGGTGACATTTATCTCCGTTTTTTAACCATAGGCTATCGAAAAAACCTTATGCACAGCGAATCCGCTGTAGCCTAGGCTATTTGAAAAACAATAAATGCAATATTCACTGAACAAGGTTTTGAACTTTTTTCAGTCACAACCATTCTATTTACTTACAGGCTGTATTCCTAGATAAACAGAGCTGTATTGTAATGACATCTGAAGCGCATTTTCAGAACAAAAACGTCCGTGTATTGCAGTGCGCAAGTTTTCCATTGAATGACAATTCACGCATTAGGTGTAAATGACAATTAGGCTTGATATAGGTGTTATCAGCTCCTTTTTAATGGATAGCCATTGCGCCCTACCATCGCACATCACCTGGATCTTGATGGAGTGGGCTGAAAGCAATTTAATGTGGCATTCCTATAACCTACACAATAATAATATTTCACATTCTAATCTTTATATTTTAGTCATGCTTGTGCGCGCCCTTGTGTGTAACAGACAGGAGGGTGTACGCGCGTTGTGCACACGCCTATGTAGACGCACTTATATGCGCCGTTAAAATAACATGTAAACAAATGCGACATGACTTTAGACCAGGTTTGTGATGGTTCTAGCGCAAGCGCTTTCTGCTGGCTCAAGATAGCAATACGCCAAAAATAATCCTGGCCACTCCTCCTCAAGACCAACACGCCCAGTTCACTTGTAATCAGCGCAAGAATACATGGTATTTAAACGACATGAGCGCTAGGCTTTATAATGAGCCCAGCGCCGGGTGTAAGATAGCAAAGACACTTGCGTTTGGGTTAGTGCCGCTTAGCGCCGGGTGTAAGATAGGGCCCCAGGTGTAAATGGGGACTAAGGCTGTTTAGACTTGAAGACCCAAATCAGATTTCCCCCCCATATCTGATACTGTATCTGATCTGTTCCTAGAAGTCTAAATAGTAAATAATCACAAGGAATCTGATATTTTCAATTCTGATTTGGAACACATTCATAGGAGGTCCTAAATCAGATGCGTATCTGAAAGCTGGCCCTGTTGCTTTGCCTTAATGGGGTGAGCCAACCAGCTGCCCTCTCAAGCCACACTTCTTAATGAAATTTGCAAACAGTCTCCCAGTACGATTCTGTAACTGAATCACTCAGTAATTTAATTTAAATATTACTCATTGCAGGGGTTTTTCTGAAGAAGGGAACAAGAGATCATCATCATCATACCCGTGTCTTTCTTTTATGTAAAATGCAGAACATAGGCAATTAAGACAGCATGCAGTATCTGCATACAGTATAACTTTCCTTTATTGGCAGATTTTCATTTTAAATAGAGGCAGACTGACACTGCCTTTGTATAATTTTGTGACAGATGTAAAAATTGTGGCCAAACTATGAATAAATGGAAAGAGATTCAAGTTTGGGGAGGAAATTTAAGGCAAATGGGGGGGAGGTCAATATATACAGCCCCAGGTTGGGCCACAAGTTTAAAAAAAAGTTTATACAGCAGCACAGCAGGATGATAAAATGCGCTATACTTACATAGGACAGAGAAAGTGATTAAATCTCGCCTGCAGCTTCTATCACTGATGTCTTAAATATTATTTAAAGTGGGCTAATATGCTCCAGGACTGGCATCACAACTTTTAGGGTTATTTATGAGCTGTGATACAGCAGTATCTGTCAGACACATCCTGCCTCATAAATTTTCACTTACCTGTGAGAGCGAGAGAAACATATTCCACATGAACAGGCTGTACAGGAGGGGACCTGCCCTCTTGCAGGCCACTAAATCGTTTGGTCATTTGTGGATGAAATTGGTCATTAAAAGGTTATGGTGTTCGGGGAGGGTAACGATAGAAAGATTTCTATTTTCACCTCTCATTAAGATTTGAAATAGGCCATTTCTTTTAATCCTCCTCATTCGCTTACAGAATTGGAATGAAGGGATAAAGAAGGCAGGACATTTAAAAAGGCTTAATAAAAGATTGTGGAGGTTGGGCCATAGCACTGCTAACTATGCTGCTACCTATAACAATGCTAAAGATAATAACTGCGAGTACTACATCATGGGGGGTTTTGACTGCTTTTCATTTCTCAGTAATGTGGAAGATTTAACATATGTATGTTCAATAATAACCTGTATGTCCACTGAACCCTATCATGGCCAGAAAGGCTGGAGTGATTATGATTGTGAATTATGATTGCCTGTCGTAAAAGACGACTGATCTAGTGGTGTAATTGTCATTATGGTTTGTTTTGAAGGTAGACTGATCCACTGTTCAGAGATGAGTGTGGCTAAGAAATCAAAATGGTGCTTCTTCTAAGCTTTATTTTCTTTCTTCTGGCAGATAACATTTGGGGATGGTTACCCTTTAGAATGAAAGAGAAACAATGGAATCATTTAGATGCTGGGAAATCGAGTATTTCCGGGCGTTAAAAGCCAATATTTCTCACAGCACATCAATTAATCAATAGGGTTTTTCCTCTCTGACCTTTCAACAGCCTGGTTGGTGGCCAAGAAGACAATGGATAGGTTTTAATGGACAGCCAGCCACAGCCTAGCCTTATCGTGGACCGTTCCCCCAAACAGTAGCTTCTTAGCAAGTCCTCTCCAGCACAGCTCTACCAGCAGACGGGCCATGTGAAGGGAACTCTCACTCTCAGTCTGAGAGAATAAATCCATCTCAACAGCCTGGCCTAATTAATATTGCAAGAGCACTGAAAGGCTGTGGAACAGGGAAACAGAGGTAGAGCAGGGCGTCGATGAGGCTAGTAGAAAATAAACAACTGGCTTGTGAGCTTCACTTCCTTACCAGAGTTTTTTTTTTTTTTTCTTGTACCAGGGTTTGCCTGTTTTTGTTTTTTAATACATCCAACATTCCTGCTGTCACAGCTTTCTCCATTGTGCTCATAGCACAGGAGGGCTATGTACAGAACGTGCACATCAGACATCGCCGTGGCACTCTAGATCATTTCCGTGGGGTGGGCGGCTTTGGTAAACCGACATAAAGATGAAAGCCGGGGTCCCGCCATGGCCCCGGTGGGTCACCCGTCTAGACACACGTTGGCCAGGCGGGATAAACGGACCACCCTCGTGGTGGCGCAAACTGTCCCAGAGGAGCCGATTGCAGCGCCAATTTCTTCAGGTTTCAGCTCCTTGCCCTCTGCCCCTCGTCTCCATCGATTCCCCCCTCGTACGGAATGACAAAACTCCACAGGGAGATCAATCGGGAGCCAACGGGATGAAAAATTTAACGTTTGTCCTGTGAACATGTGGGTGATTGCTGAGTTGTGAAGCGCGGTTGGAGGAATGATCCGGTTAATGAAAGCAGGTCACCATCGGTTACGGTCTTACGGACGGGAGGCCTTTGTTGTGGTTTCCTTCTCTGAAACAGGATGCACCATCAGTAATTGCTAATCGAATTCAGCACCTTTGGTTCAACACCAGCCTGTAGTGTTATTTAGCTCTTCTGTGCATAAGGCCTTTCCTCTGTGGGTGACCTTGCTTCAGCTCCACACATCTAGTTTATCTAAATTACCGTTAATGACATTCTTCAGATCTGCCCATCGCCCCCACCTCTCGCGTCCTTAATCTTCTCACTTTAATTATCATATTGACAGATTTAAAGGCCATGGACCATGCAGAAGGATATTGCTTTTCGTCAGGAGGGTGAGGTATCGCAGAGGCAAAATTCTTATCAGCAATGGCCAAAACCTTTTATTTAGAAATACAGAGGTCTAGACATACCGCACCGCTGCCCAGTCCAGACCTCAGCTAATCAGCTATAATAATTATTCACTGTGACATTAGGAGAGAGAAGCCAGTCAGAGCTCCATCTGAGGCACAGGGAGTACATGGGCAGGCCTTGCCCAGGACGTGTCCAAACAGCTTGTATTATATCACCTGTAGTATGAAAATAAATAAATGAATAAGAGAGGGAAGAATCCATATCTCACACGCTATGACAAACACGTCACTCGCCCTTCCCGACAGACAGCTGACACATATGGACTGTTAATGGCTGACGTTATCTGTTCTCCGCCATTTTATGGTCCCTTTGTTTATGATTGACACCTTCAGCATAAAAAACCAGTCCCACGGCGCGCAAAATGATAATGGCCTTGCGTGTGTGCATCTGCCTGATGAAGTGATTTTTTTTTAAACACAAGACTGACGACTCCTCTGGCCGTAATTAGTTCTCTCCATAGCCAATGAGCTACTTTTAATATACATACTTTTTAAAATTTTAAAAAAATCATATATTCATGTGTATTTTAAATATGTTGAAGCATCAACTGAACCTTTTGTTTTTCAGAACACACTATAATACCTACAAAAACAACAATGATCTTCTTTTGGGGCTGTTGTGAAAAATGGGTTTTCCAATGTATCTGGTCCTTGAAGAATACCATATGAAACGTTGCACTTTACAAATGACTCATCGCAATGGGATGACTAAAAAGGTCAGGATCAAAAAAAGCATTAATATATATGAGAAACGTATCCTAAGATGCTGGAGCCCAATGATTTCTCCATCAATTAGGGGGAGATCAGAGCAAAGGTCAATGTCGTTCCACATTGTCTACAAGGTTATCTTAGTGCCTTTTTTGGCAAATATGCCCTGTAACACATAAGAGACTGAGGCCAGTGTCATTTTTTATTTTCCTAACAACAGTGTTTGGTTCAATGACAAAACTGATAAAATTTGAAGAAAAGCTATGCTGGTATGGTGACTTGTACAAAAATTAATTTAAGACATAATAAAACAAAAGGTTTTCTGACTCAACCTGACTCTGACTTTTTTTGCATTAGATATTTCACCTTATACATAATTGCGACTGTCTCCCACATTCAAGGGCATCTTCTACACACAAGTGGATTTTTATCGCATTAATCTCACGGTTAATTGAATCTGTATCCATTACCCTCAGGTACCGAGCAGCTCAGTGTCCATTATATGGCTGAAAGTAACATAATCATTAGAGGCTAATCTTCTTCAAACTGCTACAAGCATATTCGGGCGCAGACTCCCCAAGCAGAGGCTACAAAATGGATGACGACTGCTCCCACAGGTGGAACAGGAGGTCTGGGACATTTAGCTCATTTTTATGTAAAAACAGATTTGGTTTTTATGACCCAGTCACACGGCATTTTTAAATACCAATTATACCAAAGAAATAGCGTCGCGACTGTATTACATCGCTTCGGAGACGGAGGTGTTGGCACATTAGTACCCGCTGGGTTGAGTCGGGAGGCGGAGCAACATTTCCATCTAACCATAACCACCGTAAGAATGAACCTTTCACTTTTCAACCTTATGCCTGCAACATCGACGTGCAGAGCAGGGACATAGGAAGTATACTTTACCAGGGGGTTCTGATGTATATGAGGAGGGGGGAGGGGGCTGTGCCCCCCTACAAGAGTTTTTTTTGCAGAATTGCCTTTAAAGCCCGGATTTTTGAAGGGAGAATAACATCAAGGGGCGTGTTTTTCTGTGTTTTAGGTAGCCTACTACTAATAAGCTAGCTAAATAACTTCACATCATTGTTATATTATCATAATAGATTAAATTATGTATAGGCTATATCCCTTTTCGTACAGGATTTCCTTGACCAAAGGCAATGGCGGAAAAGCGTACAGTAGGCCAGTCGGCCATTTGTGCACTAATGCGTCTACCCCCAGGGGGCTCGAATCCTCGGCAATCGAGAACCACTGGGGGCAGTGAGTGGACTCCTGAGGGGCAAACAGGTCTGACTGAGAATGACCGAACCGTCGCCATACCAACTCCACCACATTGGGGTGGAGACACCATTCGCCAGGGTTGAATCTCCTGGACACCCGGGAGGTGTACGGCACGAAGAGAGGCCGACCTGGGAGGCCCCCAGTTCAAGAGACGCTGGGTCACTCTCAAAGACTGGCGTGACCTTACTCCACCTTGGTGGTTTATGTGATAAACTGTTGAGGTGTTGTGTGAACTCACCATCACATGTTTACCCCAGACCACGGGCAAGAAGTGCCTCAGTGCAAGAGAAACTGCTCGGAGTTCGAGAACATTGATGTGGTCCGACTGATCCCTGAGCTGGTTGGTGCTGACAAACAGCTCCCCAACCGGTGAGTGAAGCATCTATCGTCACCACCAAGCGCTGTGATGGTATAGCCCCCATCCGGACCCCCTTTGACGGAAAGCTGACTCGTTGCCACGGGCGGAGTAGCTGGCAAAACCGACACGTCACCCTGATTCGAGTGTGGCGGTCCCACTTGGGGTGCAGCACCATGGCGTTCAACCACATTTGAAGCGGCCTGGCTGCAAGCAGTCCAAGAGGCACGATCGCTGAGGCAGCCACAATCTGGCCCAGAAGCCTCTGAAAAGCCCTCATTTTGAGGACCGCGTTCCCCTGGAACCGACGCACAACATCGAGCACACTGGCTATGCGGCGGGGCGTCAAAGATGCCCTCATGCTCCTTGAATCGAGCGACAGTCCGATATACTGTAAGTGAGGGACTGGCTCGGCACTAGCTGGCTCTTGCCATAATTGACCTTGATGCCCAAACTGGAGATACACTACATGCCCAAAAATGTATGGACACCTGCTCATCCAACATCTCATTCCAAAATAATAGTCATTAATATGGAGTTCATCCCCATTTGCTACTATAGCAGCCTCCACTCTCCTGAGAAGGCTTTCCACTAGATGTTGGAACATTTCTGCGTGGATTTGTTTCCATTCAGTCAGAAGAGCATTAGTGAGGCATTAGCACTCATACAGCGGGTGAATACACGGGGGCCAGGTAAAGACCGAATGGGAGGACACTGAATTGGTATGCCCGACCTCGGAATGCAAAGTGAAGGAAAACGACAATGTTCCACACAGATAGGGATGTGGAAGTATGTGTCTTTCAAGTCCACAGCCGTGAACAAATCCCCCGTTTTCACGGTGTGTAGGACTTCCGATATCCGGAGCATCCGGAAAGCGTATCGCCTTAGATACAAATTCAGGCCCCTCAGGTCCCGGAATGGTTGGTGAAGACACTGCATTCTTTTAAGGGCCGTAAAACAATTTTTGTAATGATAAATTCATAATTAATATTTATTTTTAGGGAAAAGCAATACTTTTATTCTGCATTTTTCATCAAGCTCTGTGGATGTATTATATGAAAAAATGTTTTTGTCTCCATAAAAATGTAATCTATAGCCTTTAATCTCCAGGAAGTCCTGAATTCCCATTGTTCCTTTAGAGATGGAGCATGGCTTCCCTGTCTAGTCACGTGCCACCACATACCTTTCAAGTAATATTCACAATCCACCTTTTGCTGGTCTGTAGACTATAGACATGTTTTGTTTGTACTGTATATTTTTTTCTGGATATGAAATAGTAAATAATACATGTAATCACTACTGTGCTGTTGTATTTATTTGATGTTTTAACTGTTATACTTTAAATGTTTTTTAAACATAGCCTGTATTCTGACCTGTATGCCTACCAACTTCGTTCCGTGGAGTTTACTTGGAAATGGTATGTGGGTGAGTTAAAGGACTGAATTGAAATATAAGCTGCAGGTACTAAGATACGGAAGCTGGTTTAACAAAAACAATGCTAAATAAATGTAAACATTGTCTGAAAAGTGATTTACATTTTAAACGGGGGCTTTAACACACCTTTCTCCAGGCTGTCAGTATTGTCATTGCGAAGTGGCCCCTTTGAACCTGTATGACTGGGGGACACTTTGGACGAGCGTCTACGTGCCCTTCATCATCCTCACAGCCTGTCGTCTCTGTTTCAGCCTACAAGGAGAAGATGAAGGAGATGTCTGTGCTGTCTCTGATCTGTTCCTGCTTCACAGCGCAGCCCCATCCCAACAGCATCTACCAGTATGGAGGTTAGTACCATCGCTGGGGTTAAATGAGAGATTTCGATCTCAATGGGGTACTCCTGGGTAAAAAATAAATAAAATCTTAGCGCAAAACGTCCTTCACTCGGAGTGACCAAATTGACTCAGTTTACGCGGCTACTGCTGGTACACGCATAGGGGTGTTTGGAATGGTCACTGTAAAAAAATATCTCATAAGAAAACGGAAGAAAAAAGACTGGCAGCAATGTTGCCAGTGAAAAACCATTTAATGAATGGGGAAAAAATGATAAACCCTGTTATTTTAGGAGATGATTGTTAAATAATTATTCTACATGACTTTGACAGTGTTTTGAAATTTCTTTACAAACATTTTACTGTAAAAATACAGTTTTTCCACAGTACACTAAAAAAATGTTATAGGATTTCACAGTTTTTTTTTTAACACTGTCGAAGTCATGTAGAATAACAGCAATAACTCATTATTTAACAGTCATTCCAGTTTTCCCCCTTCATCAAATTGTTAATCAAACCTTGCTGCCGTTTTTATGGTATTTGTTTTCAGTGTAGGTATAGGCTACTGTTAGTCTGTTACACTGAACAAGCAGGTGGTTTACTATTAACTGTTTCACTGGATGTCTCTTAGTTTCTGCCGGGAGTTACAGATGTCTGTCAGGACTGAAATGATCGTAACTATACTTACTAGCACTACTTGCCAGTTAGTGCCACTGTCACCTAAAATCACATTTCCATTTGATCACGGGTTTTATGTTGATAAAGTTTTTTTTTTGCTTTGTTATTCACTGTTTATTATAATAGATATTTCCTTGTTTGATTCAAATACTAGTTACTCTTGTATTCTGTAACACGATTTGCTTCATGATTGAAAATGTATTTATTCTTACTGTTCATGGTGTACAGTGAGCACCATAATTCTTCAGAGATCATGCAAAGGATACACAACCAAATATTAAAAATTCTTACTTTATTCTACATTACGTTAAACTGTCCAATATTTTTTGATGCCCGAAAATGGAGGGGGGGGGACTATGTACAAAAGGTTCTATCATTTCTAAATTTTCATTGTATCCTTTCAAACTCAAAGTGCTAGAGTACAGAACCAAAATAACAAAAAAATGTGCCACTGTCCAATGAATTATGGTGCTCACTGTATGTATCAACAAATTAGCTTTTTGTGTATTTTGAGCATTAGCTAGAATGGGCCAGTTAATTAGCCCCCTTTGTTATGTAATCATTCAGAATGTTCAGTTAAGGATATTCCAAACACACATACTTGTCTTGCTACAATGACAGCCATCATCTTATCATATTAATTCAGCCTACCCTGCAAAAATGGAAAATCCATGTATCTTGCAATTTTAACACACGCAGTCCTGGTTAGCTGATCACCCCGGACAATTTTTTGTGGGTGGTACCAGTTTTACACGTGATTTTGTGTTAAATTCTTTAAAAAATATTTTTTTTCATAAGGTCATTAGGAACATAAGCTAGTTAAACATTCATACCCCGATATACCGTATATGTTTACAATGTTTACAATGACACTCTGACTTGTCATTCAGACAATATGGTCATAGTGTGTTCATTTAACATAGTAGATTTAAGACGTGTTAACTGCCATATGTATGCGGCTAAAGCTACGTGCACTTTTCAATTTTTACTTTTCAAGGAGTTAACCAGCCATACATTTCAAATGTTCATTAACGTGCCTGCTTCCCATACATATAGGTACAGAGAAAAGGATCATGGTGTGTTTGTTTTAAAATGACACTAAGAGGCCTAATGCAGATATATTCCGCGCTAATGAAAATCATACATATTTGTAGTCATTGACTTGAATTCTTTAAACGGAGGTGGTTAGAGAATAGATAATCACTGTGTTAACAAGACAAAACGACATGGCAATTAAAATGGAGGCTGTTCAAATAATATTCTATTAGAGAGCCATAATTACCTTGGAAACATAAAGGGCACCTTGTCAAAGTCTGAATAGTCATACAGCTGTACTGTGCTTCTAACAAAACAGACCAGTAAGACCACAAACAGGGTGTCCAAAAAATGTAATATATAAATATGACAGTAGAGGGATTTTTATTTGCCTGTTAATTAAAATGAATTTTTTTTTACTGAAAGCGAATCACACAGCATCACCATTCCTTCACATAGCTTTATATTTATGGAGGCGATTCAGATAAAGGAACACTACCTTTCACAAGGATACACCACCAGTACCCCACAGGGGCAACACCTTGACCATCACACCGCACTGGCGCACTAGAACAAGTAAAGTGATAAATGTCTGAGTTGCCAGTCTCGCTGCTTTAGGTGTGAGTGGGGCTGTCATCTCTATTTTTGTCACAGACATGGAAGTGAAGCCCATTAACAAGCGCCTCTCAGGACAGTCCTTTGAGGTGATTCTCAAGGCCCCCGCCGACCTGTCCCCTGATCACCCGCAGCCACTGGCTTCGCCCCCCAGGAAGAAGGACATGTCGCTGGACGAGCTCCAGAAGAGGCTGGAAGCTGCGGAGGACCGTAGGAAGGTAAGGGGGGGAGCGGCGACACCATGAGACATAACTTCCGCCTACTCTCCACCACCGGACTGGACACCGCTAACCGTAGACCAGTGACACGGCTGACATTTTACATGTTTTATAGAGCTGAGTATTGACTGAAGCAATCCAGGTCAAGCCTACACATTAAAATGTTCAGGGTTAATTCAACTCTAAAATGGACACTATCATTGTAAAATGTACAATACCATCGTAGAATGTACACTACAATCGTAAAATGTACACTACCCTCGTAAAATGTACACTACCATCATAGAATGTACAATACCATTGTAAAATGTACACAACCGTCATAAAATGTTCACTACCATCGTAAAATGTACACTAGTCGTAAAATATACATTACCATCATAAAAGGTACAGTACCATTGTGAAATGTACAATACCATCGTAGAATGTACAGTTGTGTTCAAATAAATAGCAGTGCGTTAAAAAAAGTGAATAAAGTGCAAATATTTTTTAATAGCTTTTAGTTCATATTTCAAATGTAGTGGAAACATTACACATTCAATTCCAAATCAAAGCATTAACAAATTTTATCAAGTTATTCTTTTACAGGAAGCAAAGAAAAGGAATATTAATCTGTTCAAAAAAATAGCAGTGTCGACATTTTTCTCTTCAAACTCAAACACTTACTGTATAAACTGAAGAAATTTTTCAAGATTTAACTTCACTTTAAATTACTGAACTAATATTTAGTTGCATAACCATTGTTTTTGATAACTGCTGCGCATCTGCGTTGCATCGAGTCAACCAACTTCTGCCACCTAGAAACAGGTATTTCAGCCCAGGATGAACTAACTACATTCCACAGTTCCTGTGAATTTTTGGGTTTTGCTTCAGAAACTGCATTTTTAATGTCACCCCACAAGTTTTCAATTGGGTTGAGGTCGGGGGATTGAGCTGGCCACTCCATTACCTCAATCCTTTTTGTCTGGAACCAAGATGTTGCTCGCTTACTCGTGTGTTTGGGGTCGTTGTCTTGTTGAAACACCCATTTCAGGGGCATTTCCTCTTCGGCATACGGCAACATAATCTCTTCTAGTATTTTGATGTATTCAAACTGATCCATGATCCCTGGTATACGATAAATAGGCCCAACACCGTAGTATGAAAAACATCCCCATACCATGATTTTTGCGCCACCATGCTTCACTGTCTTCACAGTGTACTGTGGCTTGAATTCAGTACCCGGGGGTCGTCTGACGTACTGTCGACGACCACTAGACCCGAAAAGAACAATTTTACTCTCATCAGTCCACAGAATGTTACGCCATTTCTCTTTGGGCCAATCGATGTGTTCCTTGGCAAATTTTAACCGATTCTGCACATGCCGTTTTTTCAACAATGGTGCTTTACGGGGGCTTCTTGCTGATAGCTTAGCTTCGATCAAACGTCTTCTGACTGTAACAGCACTTACAGGTAATTTTAGATCATCTTTGATCTTTCTGGAGGTGATGATTGGCTGAATCTTTGCCATTCTGACTATTCTTCGATCCGTTTTAACAGTCGTTGCTCTTTTTCTTCCGCGTGTTTCGGGTTTTTGTTGCCATTTTAAAGCATCCTATAATTTGCTGCACTTCTTTATATGTTTTCCCCTCTCCAATCAACTTTTTAATCAAATTACGTTGTTCCTCCGAACAATGTTTGGAACGGCAATTCAGAAGGAAATATATTTTATAACAATGTGTGAAACATTTGCTTCCCTTCTTCCTTAATAAAGGACAATTAATGACACCTGTTTTTTCACAGAATGAATGAATTCTCTAATTAAACTCCACGCTGCTATTATTTTGAACACGCCCCTTTCAATGAATGAGTCAATTAGTCAGAACAAGCAGCGTGCATGTCATGACAGTTGGGTCTGTTGTTTTTCTATTACACTACTACAATTACTACAAGTAAATTATTTGCCATGCAGAAATATCACTACTACTAATAACAGTGGTTCATCAGGTTACTGATGTTGTACTGCTATTTTTTTTAACACAACTGTACACTACAATCGTAAAATGTACAATACCATCATAGAATGTACAATACCATCGTAAAATGTACACAACCATCATAAAATGTTCACTACCATCGTATAATGTACATTACCATCATAAAAAGTACAGTACCGTTGTGAAATGTACACTACCATTGTTAAATGTAGATTTTTGTTGTGTGGTAGCCTGCCTGAGATCTGACCCTCCAGATAAAGAAAGCCCCTTGGCCTCTACACCACTCTGATTCCTCACAGACCAGATGGTTTTTCACATGGCTTAGACAGCAGCACCTGCTCATGGATCGTAAATGGAGAGAAAAGAGGAGTAGAGGAATAAATAGGAAATGAAAGAGTGAGAGAGTCCATTTAGACAGCTTCGTGCTTTATAAATTCTGTGTGGAGGAACAATAGAGAAAGAAAAGGACATTTAGAAGATATTCAGGTGATACCCCTCTTTCATATGAGCGTGGCTGCTGAAAAGAAAGCATGATTTCTGAATCACAGAGTGACCCCCACTCCTTTCAAACTCCAGTGCCCTTATTTGATGTTCGGGGAATTGTGTCGAAAAGCACCATTTCATGGCATTTGCTAGCACATTTCGCCAGTAATGAACACACCCCCACTTCTGTGACAATCCTCTCCCTTCCTCTCTGAATATTAAAAACCAGGAGCACATCACCACCGGGGCTGGGGGGGGTCAGCCCAGCTGTAGAAATGTAGGTAGTACCACTCCTTTTTAAATTAGCTGTTAAAAGCATTTATTTTCTACACCTGGGGCATTTACTTCCATTCCTGCACTGCTCAAATTTTCTAATTCATATTTTTTACATAATGATTGCTTTTGGAATTCAGATGGAAAGACTCATTTTATGATTTAAAAAAACTTCAAACGTTTTCAAAATGTGAAAATGTAAAAAAACACAACAATTATTACAGGACCAGTATTTGCATTTGCACGTGCTTATGAGAATGCACTTCATTAGGCAGAACAAACAAGGCCGTCTCATGGGAAATTACTCTGAGAAATGAGGTCACAGAACCTATAGAGATTATGTTGGAGAGATGTACCGCAATGAAATGTTACTGGTTATTGCTATTATTATTATTATTATTATTATTATTATTATTATTTCTATTAGTCGTAGTTATAGTAGTAGTAGTAGTAGTAGCAGCAACAGTAGGAGCAGTAGCAGTAGCAGGTGTAGTTAAACACAGTGATGCAGGGCAGGGAATGTAAAATAAGTCCTTTTAAAATAGGAAAAAGGCCATGGATGAAATATGCCTATCCTCCCTTGCAGAGCACCTGGGCTGCATTTGGATCCAATATAACACATTCCCTTCCCTTCCTCTCTTCCCTCCAGTGAGATATCTTGGAACAAAATTTTTGACATTCAGCAAGCAAACTTAACAGGTGCTCTGCAAGGGAGGATTGATGAGAAACGAACCAAAACGGAACTGAACTGCCCTTGTAACCAATATAGGAAGTGCAACCGCATAGAGTTGAAACGTGACTGACCACCCACTTTTTCCATGTGGAGCATTGCATTATTGGATTCCCTTCTTGCTGGAAGTTTGCATTTTATACCCTTGGTGGAAGGCAGGATAAACGAGGGAGTGAGGTAATAATTACTCCCTCTCCTTTCTTAAACTTGAACAGAATCCCACTTGGATTGGCTGCCATATTTCATCCTGTCATTTTGGGGATTGAAGTAAGGGAAGGGAACAACAGGAATTAATTATTAAATTTTTTTGAGCTCCAGCCTTTTATTAAGCCTAATAATGAGGTAATAGGCAGCAACTGTACTGATTACAATTACAGCTACTGCCATACCTGCAAGTAGGGCCGGTGCTGCCCCCTGGTGGACAGCACCCCAACTTCCTTCCTGGCACCACAACGCATACAAGGATAAGGAAGTAGAAAAGTACATTAATTGGGTCTATGTTGCTGGATGCAGATAGAGCATATTAGGGTCCCATAGGAAAAGAAAAAAACATCTGTCCTTCTGCATTTACCATCCTCAATAACGGAATATTCAAAGAGTATGAAAACCATCTGTCCTTCTTCATTTACCATCCTCAATACTGGAATAATCACATACAGATTCTTTCCAAAAAATTAGAATATCATGGAAAAGTTTTTTTTTTCCATAATTCAGTCTAAAACATTCATTCTCTGAAATAACTGAAGTAAATGCTGATTTTCGACACACTATTCTAATTTCTTGAAATACTGTTTTGGGGGTTTTCTGGAGCTGTAAACCAAGATTATGAAAACTGAAACAAATAAAGGCTAGAAATATTTCACTTTGTGTGTAATGAATCTATAATCTATGAAAGTTTCACTTTTTGAATGGAATTATGGAAAAAAACAACTTTTCCATGATATTCTAATTTTTTGGAAAGGATCTGTATATATCCACATGAGAGCGTAGCTGACAGTGACCACGAAATGTCGTGTGAGTGACTCCATGCCTGATGGTTGATGTTGTAATATTGTTGTCCTGTTTTCAAATGGGTGTTTTTTTCCTTCATCCATGCATTTTCTTCATGCATTAGTCTGAAGGAAAATTTAAATTTTATAATTTACTGGGCTATAAATATTGTTTTGCAAAGATAAATGCATTTAGAAACTGAATAACAGTATGCATTGTGTACGTGCGTGCGTGTCTATCTGCAGTCCCAGGAGGCCCAGATCTTGAAGCAGCTCTCTGAGAAGCGAGAGCATGAGCGGGAGGTGCTGCACAAGGCTCTGGAGGAGAACAACAATTTCAGCAAGATGGCAGAGGAGAAGCTCAACTACAAGATGGAGACCAGCAAGGAGAACCGCGAGGCCCACCTCAACGCTCTCAAGCAGCGGCTGCGCGAGAAGGCAAGGCCCCCGCACCGCCTTGTATTGCCCGCACAACCCCACCCCGAGTACCCTGCCATGAATACCCTGTCAATAACCATGAACAGCCCAACTTCCTAACAATTACAATGAATATTTACTGTCAATTACAGCAAAGAGCTCTATTTCATATTAAGTACAGTGAAGAGGTCCAGCTCCTATCAGTTACGATGTGTGGCTGCGTTTCATATCAGCCTTATTGGAAAATCCTCCATAGATGTGGTCTCCGCTGTCAAACGGAAACGTAATTACGGCATGCAGTGGAAAGCCAAGCTGCCTGGCTGATAACACACTGGTGCTAGGACTAAGGAGGAACTGGTGGAGAGGTGTGGGAACGTTCATGCTAACTGCTGAACCATGTCCATGTCCTCTGAACACACAGAAAAGAAAGATTCAATTCATCCACTACGAGAGGTGCAAATTCACACAGAAATGGTGTGGCCCGAGGTCATTTACACATAAACTGAGCATCATGACAAGTAGTAATCTGAGGTGGTAGTCACGTGAGGTTTCATGAAATATGACATTACAATGAGCTGTCAATCCCTTGTTTAAACCAATCAAAAGGTTTTGTGCCCCACAGTGCGCAAATGGGCAAGTAGCCCCGCCTGTTTTTTGTTTCATGAAGCCTCACTCCCCATCACTGAGAGACGGTTACTACTGATGAGGCTACTGGCTTTACCAGAACTTAAAGCATTCAACCTGATGTGTTTCCTGTCCCCCCCCCCCCCCCCCAAACTAGGAGAGGCACGCCGCTGAGGTCCGCAGGAACAAGGAGCTGCAAGCAGATCTTTCCGGTTGAAGACATTTTCTACGATTTTCCCAGAGAGTTGCCTGTGTCTGAAGAGTTTGGCTAAAAAAGAAAAAGAAATGCAATTTTTTTTTAAACTTTCTGTATCTAAGGCCATGGATACGTCATTCTGCATCTACTAGGCTCATTTGTCATGCCGTAGGGTAACAGTTTTCCAGGTAGATTATTGCACCTACTGTCATTCTCCATTCACTATACCCATCTGAACTCTCTTTAAGGTTATCTGTACTCTGATAATATCTGAGCTTTTCTACCTTTAGGTTCAAACAATTTCAAATATGAAATCAGACATATTGCTTCAAATGCAGAAACTACGATTCCTGCGTTAATCAAATTGTGTGGTGGACTGTATATTGATATGCAAGTGTATACTTGTCAGTACTGTTTTTATGGGAAAGACATGCTTTAGGGCTTTTCATCAAAAGAACATTATTGCCAGGCTAAGACCAATCGTGATTAGTGGCCAAATCTTTAAGGCAAAACTGCCTTAAAGATTTGGAATGAAGAAGTATTCAAAGAACTTCTTAATAGCCACATAGTGTAGACTGAAGCACAAGCACACAGACGATAGGTATTCCATCTACACTAGCATTCAAATTCCATTGTTAAAGAAGCCCTGTCATTTAGTATAATTGTAGCCGTCTGTTCCGATTATTAACTGATTGTATGTATTTGTGCGCGTGAGCCAGTTTTTATTTGTCTTATTACTGCAGCAAAGGTAGTATAATGTAGGAGCAAAAAAAAAAAAAAAAACCTGCAAGATGTGAATCTGTACAAGAGTGTTTGCTTGAAGTGGAACTCTGACTCGAAGCTCGTTAACGTGACCCCTGTAAATACCTTTTAATAAATGTATGGATTACTGTTTGAAAGCTAAAGTGTATGCCTATGTCTCCTCTCCACTGCCTGCTCATTCACCCAGCCATCGCTCTTTCCCTCTGTTGCATCTCACTCTCCTCTCCACTGCCTGCTCATTCACCCAGCCATCGCTCTTTCCCTCTGTTGCATCTTACTCTCCTCTCCACTGCCTGCTCATTCACCCAGCCATCGCTCTTTCCCTCTGTTACATCTCACTCTCCTCTCCACTGCCTGCTCATTCACCCAGCCATCGCTCTTTCCCTCTGTTGCATCTTACTCTCCTCTCCACTGCCTGCTCATTCACCCAGCCATCGCTCTTTCCCTCTGTTGCATCTTACTCTCCTCTCCACTGCCTGCTCATTCACCCAGCCATCGCTCTTTCCCTCTGTTGCATCTCACTCTCCTCTCCACTGCCTGCTCATTCACCCAGCCATCGCTCTTTCCCTCTGTTGCATCTTACTCTCCTCTCCACTGCCTGCTCATTCACCCAGCCATCGCTCTTTCCCTCTGTTGCATCTCACTCTCCTCTCCACTGCCTGCTCATTCACCCAGTCATCGCTCTTTCCCTCTGTTGCATCTCACTCTCCTCTCCACTGCCTGCTCATTCACCCAGTCATCGCTCTTTCCCTCTGTTGCATCTTACTCTCCTCTCCACTGCCTGCTCATTCACCCAGCCATCGCTCTTTCCCTCTGTTGCATCTCACTCTCCTCTCCACTGCCTGCTCATTCACCCAGCCATCGCTCTTTCCCTCTGTTGCATCTTACTCTCCTCTCCACTGCCTGCTCATTCACCCAGCCATCGCTCTTTCCCTCTGTTACATCTCACTCTCCTCTCCACTGCCTGCTCATTCACCCAGCCATCGCTCTTTCCCTCTGTTGCATCTCACTCTCCTCTCCACTGCCTGCTCATTCACCCAGCCATCGCTCTTTCCCTCTGTTGCATCTCACTCTCCTCTCCACTGCCTGCTCATTCACCCAGCCATCGCTCTTTCCCTCTGTTGCATCTCACTCTCCTCTCCACTGCCTGCTCATTCACCCAGCCATCGCTCTTTCCCTCTGTTGCATCTCACTCTCCTCTCCACTGCCTGCTCATTCACCCAGCCATCGCTCTTTCCCTCTGTTGCATCTTACTCTCCTCTCCACTGCCTGCTCATTCACCCAGCCATCGCTCTTTCCCTCTGTTGCATCTCACTCTCCTCTCCACTGCCTGCTCATTCACCCAGCCATCGCTCTTTCCCTCTGTTGCATCTCACTCTCCTCTCCACTGCCTGCTCATTCACCCAGCCATCGCTCTTTCCCTCTGTTGCATCTCACTCTCCTCTCCACTGCCTGCTCATTCACCCAGCCATCGCTCTTTCCCTCTGTTGCATCTTACTCTCCTCTCCACTGCCTGCTCATTCACCCAGCCATCGCTCTTTCCCTCTGTTGCATCTCACTCTCCTCTCCACTGCCTGCTCATTCACCCAGTCATCGCTCTTTCCCTCTGTTGCATCTCACTCTCCTCTCCACTGCCTGCTCATTCACCCAGTCATCGCTCTTTCCCTCTGTTGCATCTCACTCTCCTCTCCACTGCCTGCTCATTCACCCAGCCATCGCTCTTTCCCTCTGTTGCATCTCACTCTCCTCTCCACTGCCTGCTCATTCACCCAGCCATCGCTCTTTCCCTCTGTTGCATCTTACTCTCCTCTCCACTGCCTGCTCATTCACCCAGCCATCGCTCTTTCCCTCTGTTACATCTCACGGCGTATGTACCATCGACAGGCTGAATGTGGTGCCGCGGAGTTGTACTGTTCCCTTTCGGAAGCGCAGTATCGCGTAGGCTGCGGTCCCGGGTGTTATTCGCATCATTTCAATGTCCGTCTCGCCCAGGGAGGCCACGCGCTCCACTAAACCCTGTAATTCAGTGCAGTTTCCCGGTTTTCACCGTAACTAAAGGAAGTTTTATACTTAATTTGCTTGAGTAATAAGAATCATACCGCATTTGGAGCGCTTCCTGGAATTCTATTGGTGCAGAATGCTGTCTCACCAGCTGCAAAGCTGCAACCGAGCTGAAACTTACTTGTGTAAACAAACTCGCGGGTCCAGACAAGCTTTCACACAAACATGAACTGAATAGAGGAGGCAAACACATTCGGGTTCCATAAATGAACCAAGCCTGCAGACGTTAGAGCTCAGAAGTGACGCTGCCAAAAGAAGGCCTTGCTCTTTCCTCTGCCTTCTACAGCATTCTCACTCATTCCAGGCAGTTTGTATCGCAAAACCAAGAGGTTGCAGAACACAGAGAATTAAGCATTCTGCTTTTAGAGACACTTTATAGGAAGGTTAAGTGATCCATTATGTAATGTGTTATAGAGACATTATTGCCATTTATTGCAAAGTCTGTTCTACAGAGGGTAGCCCATCAGTCATCACTTGCAACCACAGCTGCCAGCTCCCACCGGACTAATTCCGGGAGATTTATGATATTTCCCCAAAACAAATTGCTATAATGTCAACTGCATCACTTTCCTGTTGAATGACCCATTCGATTTAATGGCCATGTTTAGCTGAGCTCCTTCACTGTTTATCAATGGCTCTTATTACTCATGATAGCAATCATGAAAAGGGGTTTTACCAGCGCCATTTCTAAATATACCACTGTTGGACAGAGCAGGAATACCCTCATGAGGACACACACTGTTGGAAAAAGCTTTGTCAGGACACTCTCGGAAATTAGATTTTTAATCTCAAGAGGTATCTCCTGAATAAATAACGGTTAAATAAATAAAAGAGCAAAAAAGAAAATATCCTCATGAAGACACACACTGTTGGATAGAGCAGGAATGCCCTCATGAGGACACAGAGCAGGAATAATTAACCTCATGAGGACACACACTGTTTGACAGAGCAGGAATACCCTCATGAGGACACACACTGTTCGACAGAGCAGGAATACCCTCATGAGGACACACACTGTTGGACAGAGCAGGTATAATTAACCTCATGAGGACACACACTGTTTGACAGAGCAGGTATACCCTCATGAGGACACACACTGTTGGACAGAGCAGGAATAATTAACCTCATGAGGACACAGACTGTTGGACAGAGCAGGTATAATTAACTTCATGAGGACACACACTGTTGGACAGAGCAGGTATAATTAACCTCATGAGGACACAGACTGTTGGACAGAGCAGGAATAATTATCCTCATGAGGACACAGACTGTTTGACAGAGCAGGAATACCCTCATGAGGACACACACTTTTGGACAGAGCAGGAATACCCTCATGAGGACACACACTGTTGAACAGAGCAGGAATACCCTCATGAGGACACACACTGTTGAACAGAGCAGGAATATCCTCATGAGGACACACACTGTTGGACAGAGCAGCAATACCCTCATGAGGACACACACTGTTGGACAGAGCAGGAATACCCTCATGAGGACACACAGTGTTGAACAGAGCAGGAATACCCTCATGAGGACACACACTGTTGAACAGAGCAGGAATACCCTCATGAGGACACACACTGTTGAACAGAGCAAGAATACCCTCATGAGGACACACACTGTTGGACAGTGCAGGATTATTGCTGTCTCCAAAAGTGTGTGCCCTCATGAGGTTATTTTTGCTCTGTCCAACAGTGTGTGCCCTAGTTTTGTTGCTTTGCGCTCAGTTGAGCTACAGTGGTGGTAGCCAAGGTTATGACTTCGCCTTAAGGAAACCTTGTGCTTTTTGGTTCATTCCACGTACTTCCTGCCAGAATGGAGAATTGTGCCAGGCGGCCTGGAATATATGGAATATATCCTGTATGGGCGTAACAGGAACCTTCTCAACACTGTACTGAAAACACCATAATGAACACATTGCACTGAAAACAGTGTAATGAACACACCATACTGAAAACACCATACTGAACGCATCTTACTAAAAACACCATGCAGAAAACAGCATAATGAACACAACGCACTGAAAACACCATACTGGACGCACCGTAAAGAACACACCATACTGAAAACACCATACTGAACGCACCGTACTGAAAACACCATACTGAACGCACGGTACTGAAAACACCATACTAAACGCACAGTACTGAAAACAGCATACTGAAAGCACCGTACTGAAAACACCATACTGAACGCACAGTACTGAAAACACCGTACTGAAAACACCGTACTGAAAACACCATACTGAACGCACCGTACTGAAAACACCATACTGAACGCACCGCACTGAAAACACCATACTGAACGCACCGTACTGAAAACACCATACTGAACGCACCGTACTGAAAACACCATACTGAACGCACAGTACTGAAAACACCATACTAAAAACACCGTACTGAAAACACCATACTGAACGCACCGTACTGAAAACACCATACTGAAAACACCGTACAGAAAACACCATACTGAACGCACCGTACTGAAAACAGCATAATGAACACACCGTACTAAAAAGACTGTACTGAAAACAGCGAAATGAACACACCATATTAAAAACACTGTACTAAAAACACTGTACTGAAAAGAGCATAATGATCACACCGTACTAAAAAAACTGTACTAAAAACAGCATAATGAACACACCGTACTGAAAACACCATACTGAACGCACCGTACTGAAAACACCATACTGAACGCAGCGTACTGAAAACAGTATACTGAACGCACCGTATGGAAAACAGCATACTAAACGCACCGTACTGAAAACAGCATACTGAACGCACTGTACTCAAAACACCATACTGAACGCACCGTACTGAAAACACCATACTGAACGCACAGTACTGAAAACACCATACTGAACGCACCGTACTGAAAACACCATACTGAACGCACCACACTGAAAACACCATACTGAACGCACCGTACTGAAAACACCATACTGAAAACACCGTACTGAACGCACAGTACTGAAAACACCATACTGAAAACACCGTACTGAACGCACCGTACTGAAAACACCATACTGAACTCACCGTACTGAAAACACCATAATGAACGCACCGCACTGAAAACACCATACTGAACGCACCGTACTGAAAACACCATACTGAACGCAACGTACTGAAAACACCATACTGAAAACACATACTGAAAACACCATACTGAACGCACCGTACTGAAAACAGCATAATGAACACACCGTACTAAAAAGACTGTACTGAAAACAGCGAAATGAACACACCATATTAAAAACACTGTACTAAAAACACTGTACTGAAAAGAGCATAATGATCACACCGTACTAAAAAAACTGTACTAAAAACAGCACAATGAACACACCGTACTGAAAACACCATACTGAACGCACCGTACTGAAAACACCATACTGAACGCACCGTACTGAAAACACCATACTGAACGCAGCGTACTGAAAACAGTATACTGAACGCACCGTATGGAAAACAGCATACTAAACGCACCGTACTGAAAACAGCATACTGAACGCACTGTACTCAAAACACCATACTGAACGCACCGTACTGAAAACACCATACTGAACGCACAGTACTGAAAACACCATACTGAACGCACCGTACTGAAAACACCATACTGAACGCACCACACTGAAAACACCATACTGAACGCACCGTACTGAAAACACCATACTGAACGCACAGTACTGAAAACACCATACTGAAAACACCGTACTGAACGCACCGTACTGAAAACACCATACTGAACTCACCGTACTGAAAACACCATAATGAACGCACCGCACTGAAAACACCATACTGAACGCACCGTACTGAAAACACCATACTGAACGCAATGTACTGAAAACACCATACTGAAAACACATACTGAAGACACCATACTGAACGCACCGTACTGAAAACAGCGTAATGAACACACCGTATTAAAAACACTGTACTGAAAACAGCATAATGAACACACCGTACTAAAAAGACTGTACTGAAAACAGCGAAATGAGCACACCATATTAAAAACACTGTACTAAAAACACTGTACTGAAAAGAGCATAATGAACACACTGTACTAAAAAAACTGTACTGAAAACAGCATAATGAACACACCATACTGAATGCACCTTACTAAAAACAGCATAATGAACACACCGTACTAAAAACACCATACTGAACGCAGCGTACTGAAAACACCATACTGAACACACCGTACTAAAAACACCATACTGAACGCAGCGTACTGAAAACACCATACTGAACGCACCGTACTGAAAACACCATACTGAACGCACAGTACTGAAAACACCATACTGAAAACACCGTACTGAACGCACCGTACTGAAAACACCATACTGAACTCACCGTACTGAAAACACCATAATGAACGCACCGCACTGAAAACACCATACTGAACGCACCGTACTGAAAACACCATACTGAACGCAACGTACTGAAAACACCATACTGAAAACACATACTGAAAACACCATACTGAACGCACCGTACTGAAAACAGCATAATGAACACACCGTACTAAAAAGACTGTACTGAAAACAGCGAAATGAACACACCATATTAAAAACACTGTACTAAAAACACTGTACTGAAAAGAGCATAATGATCACACCGTACTAAAAAAACTGTACTAAAAACAGCATAATGAACACACCGTACTGAAAACACCATACTGAACGCACCGTACTGAAAACACCATACTGAACGCAGCGTACTGAAAACAGTATACTGAACGCACCGTATGGAAAACAGCATACTAAACGCACCGTACTGAAAACAGCATACTGAACGCACTGTACTGAAAACACCATACTGAACGCACCGTACTGAAAACACCATACTGAACGCACAGTACTGAAAACACCATACTGAACGCACCGTACTGAAAACACCATACTGAACGCACCACACTGAAAACACCATACTGAACGCACCGTACTGAAAACACCATACTGAACGCACAGTACTGAAAACACCATACTGAAAACACCGTACTGAACGCACCGTACTGAAAACACCATACTGAACTCACCGTACTGAAAACACCATAATGAACGCACCGCACTGAAAACACCATACTGAACGCACCGTACTGAAAACACCATACTGAACGCAATGTACTGAAAACACCATACTGAAAACACATACTGAAAACACCATACTGAACGCACCGTACTGAAAACAGCGTAATGAACACACCGTATTAAAAACACTGTACTGAAAACAGCATAATGAACACACCGTACTAAAAAGACTGTACTGAAAACAGCGAAATGAGCACACCATATTAAAAACACTGTACTAAAAACACTGTACTGAAAAGAGCATAATGAACACACTGTACTAAAAAAACTGTACTGAAAACAGCATAATGAACACACCATACTGAATGCACCTTACTAAAAACAGCATAATGAACACACCGTACTAAAAACACCATACTGAACGCAGCGTACTGAAAACACCATACTGAACACACCGTACTAAAAACACCATACTGAACGCAGCGTACTGAAAACACCATACTGAACGCACCGTACTGAAAACACCATACTGAACGCACAGTACTGAAAACACCATACTGAACGCACCGTACTGAAAACACCATACTGAACGCAGCGTACTGAAAACAGTATACTGAACGCACCGTATTGAAAACAGCATACTGAACGCACCGTACTGAAAACACCATACTGAAAACACCATACTGAACGCACAGTACTGAAAACACCATACTGAAAACACCATACTGAACGCACCATACTGAAAACACCGTACTGAACGCACCGTACTGAAAACACCATAATGAAAGCAACGTACTGAAAACAGCGTAATGAACACACCGTACTAAAAAAACTGCACTGAAAACAGCATAATGAACACACCATACTGAAAACACCATACTGAACGCACCGTACTGAAAACACCATACTGAATGCACCGTACTGAAAACACCATACTGAACGTACCGTACTGAAAACACCATACTGAACGCAGCGTACTAAAAACAGCATAATGAACACACCGTACTAAAAACACCATACTGAACGCACCGTACTGAAAACACCATACTGAACGCACCGTACTGAAAACACCATACTGAACGCAGCATACTGAAAACAGTATACTGAACGCACCGTACGGAAAACAGCATACTAAACGCACCGTACTGAAAACAGCATACTGAACGCACCGTACTGAAAACAGCATACTGAACGCACTGTACTGAAAACAGCATACTGAACGCACCGTACTGAAAACAGCATACTGAACGCACCGTACTGAAAACAGCATAATGAACACACAGTATTAAAAACACTGTACTGAAAACAGCACAATGAACATACCGTATTAAAAACACTACTAAAAACACTGTACTGAAAACAGCGTAATGAACACATCGTACTAAAAACACTGTACTGAACGCACCGTACTGAAAACACCATACTGAACGCACCGTACTGAAAACACCATACTGAACGCACCATACTGAAAACACCATACTGAACGCACAGTACTGAAAACACCATACTGAACGCACCGTACTGAAAACACCGTACTGAACGCACAGTACTGAAAACAGCATACTGAAAGCACCGTACTGAAAACACCATAGTGAACGCACAGTACTGAAAACACCGTACTGAAAACACCGTACTGAAAACACCATACTGAACGCACCGTACTGAAAACACCATACTGAACGCACCGCACTGAAAACACCATACTGAACGCACCGTACTGAAAACACCATACTGAACGCACCGTACTGAAAACACCATACTGAACGCACAGTACTGAAAACACCATACTAAAAACACCGTACTGAAAACACCATACTGAACGCACCGTACTGAAAACACCATACTGAAAACACCGTACTGAAAACACCATACTGAACGCACCGTACTGAAAACAGCATAATGAACACACCGTACTAAAAAGACTGTACTGAAAACAGCGAAATGAACACACCATATTAAAAACACTGTACTAAAAACACTGTACTGAAAAGAGCATAATGATCACACCGTACTAAAAAAACTGTACTGAAAACAGCATAATGAACACACCGTACTAAAAAGACTGTACTGAAAACAGCGAAATGAACACACCATATTAAAAACACTGTACTAAAAACACTGTACTGAAAAGAGCATAATGATCACACCGTACTAAAAAAACTGTACTAAAAACAGCATAATGAACGCACCGTACTGAAAACACCATACTGAACGCAGCGTACTGAAAACAGTATACTGAACGCACCGTATGGAAAACAGCATACTAAACGCACCGTACTGAAAACAGCATACTGAACGCACTGTACTCAAAACACCATACTGAACGCACCGTACTGAAAACACCATACTGAACGCACAGTACTGAAAACACCATACTGAACGCACCGTACTGAAAACACCATACTGAACGCACCACACTGAAAACACCATACTGAACGCACCGTACTGAAAACACCATACTGAACGCACCACACTGAAAACACCATACTGAAAACACCGTACTGAACGCACCGTACTGAAAACACCATACTGAACTCACCGTACTGAAAACACCATAATGAACGCACCGCACTGAAAACACCATACTGAACGCACCGTACTGAAAACACCATACTGAACGCAACGTACTGAAAACACCATACTGAAAACACATACTGAAAACACCATACTGAACGCACCGTACTGAAAACAGCGTAATGAACACACCGTATTAAAAACACTGTACTGAAAACAGCATAATGAACACACCGTACTAAAAAGACTGTACTGAAAACAGCGAAATGAGCACACCATATTAAAAACACTGTACTAAAAACACTGTACTGAAAAGAGCATAATGAACACACTGTACTAAAAAAACTGTACTGAAAACAGCATAATGAACACACCATACTGAATGCACCTTACTAAAAACAGCATAATGAACACACCGTACTAAAAACACCATACTGAACGCAGCGTACTGAAAACACCATACTGAACACACCGTACTAAAAACACCATACTGAACGCAGCGTACTGAAAACACCATACTGAACGCACCGTACTGAAAACACCATACTGAACGCACAGTACTGAAAACACCATACTGAACGCACCGTACTGAAAACACCATACTGAACGCAGCGTACTGAAAACAGTATACTGAACGCACCGTATTGAAAACAGCATACTGAACGCACCGTACTGAAAACACCATACTGAAAACACCATACTGAACGCACAGTACTGAAAACACCATACTGAAAACACCATACTGAACGCACCATACTGAAAACACCGTACTGAACGCACCGTACTGAAAACACCATAATGAAAGCAACGTACTGAAAACAGCGTAATGAACACACCGTACTAAAAAAACTGCACTGAAAACAGCATAATGAACACACCATACTGAAAACACCATACTGAACGCACCGTACTGAAAACACCATACTGAATGCACCGTACTGAAAACACCATACTGAACGTACCGTACTGAAAACACCATACTGAACGCAGCGTACTAAAAACAGCATAATGAACACACCGTACTAAAAACACCATACTGAACGCACCGTACTGAAAACACCATACTGAACGCACCGTACTGAAAACACCATACTGAACGCAGCATACTGAAAACAGTATACTGAACGCACCGTACGGAAAACAGCATACTAAACGCACCGTACTGAAAACAGCATACTGAACGCACCGTACTGAAAACAGCATACTGAACGCACTGTACTGAAAACAGCATACTGAACGCACCGTACTGAAAACAGCATACTGAACGCACCGTACTGAAAACAGCATAATGAACACACAGTATTAAAAACACTGTACTGAAAACAGCACAATGAACATACCGTATTAAAAACACTACTAAAAACACTGTACTGAAAACAGCGTAATGAACACATCGTACTAAAAACACTGTACTGAACGCACCGTACTGAAAACACCATACTGAACGCACCGTACTGAAAACACCATACTGAACGCACCATACTGAAAACACCATACTGAACGCACAGTACTGAAAACACCATACTGAACGCACCGTACTGAAAACACCGTACTGAACGCACAGTACTGAAAACAGCATACTGAAAGCACCGTACTGAAAACACCATAGTGAACGCACAGTACTGAAAACACCGTACTGAAAACACCGTACTGAAAACACCATACTGAACGCACCGTACTGAAAACACCATACTGAACGCACCGCACTGAAAACACCATACTGAACGCACCGTACTGAAAACACCATACTGAACGCACCGTACTGAAAACACCATACTGAACGCACAGTACTGAAAACACCATACTAAAAACACCGTACTGAAAACACCATACTGAACGCACCGTACTGAAAACATCATACTGAAAACACCGTACTGAAAACACCATACTGAACGCACCGTACTGAAAACAGCATAATGAACACACCGTACTAAAAAGACTGTACTGAAAACAGCGAAATGAACACACCATATTAAAAACACTGTACTAAAAACACTGTACTGAAAAGAGCATAATGATCACACCGTACTAAAAAAACTGTACTGAAAACAGCATAATGAACACACCGTACTAAAAAGACTGTACTGAAAACAGCGAAATGAACACACCATATTAAAAACACTGTACTAAAAACACTGTACTGAAAAGAGCATAATGATCACACCGTACTAAAAAAACTGTACTAAAAACAGCATAATGAACGCACCGTACTGAAAACACCATACTGAACGCAGCGTACTGAAAACAGTATACTGAACGCACCGTATGGAAAACAGCATACTAAACGCACCGTACTGAAAACAGCATACTGAACGCACTGTACTCAAAACACCATACTGAACGCACCGTACTGAAAACACCATACTGAACGCACAGTACTGAAAACACCATACTGAACGCACCGTACTGAAAACACCATACTGAACGCACCACACTGAAAACACCATACTGAACGCACCGTACTGAAAACACCATACTGAACGCACCACACTGAAAACACCATACTGAAAACACCGTACTGAACGCACCGTACTGAAAACACCATACTGAACTCACCGTACTGAAAACACCATAATGAACGCACCGCACTGAAAACACCATACTGAACGCACCGTACTGAAAACACCATACTGAACGCAACGTACTGAAAACACCATACTGAAAACACATACTGAAAACACCATACTGAACGCACCGTACTGAAAACAGCGTAATGAACACACCGTATTAAAAACACTGTACTGAAAACAGCATAATGAACACACCGTACTAAAAAGACTGTACTGAAAACAGCGAAATGAACACACCATATTAAAAACACTGTACTAAAAACACTGTACTGAAAAGAGCATAATGAACACACTGTACTAAAAAAACTGTACTGAAAACAGCATAATGAACACACCATACTGAATGCACCTTACTAAAAACAGCATAATGAACACACCGTACTAAAAACACCATACTGAACGCAGCGTACTGAAAACACCATACTGAACACACCGTACTAAAAACACCATACTGAGCACAGCGTACTGAAAACACCATACTGAACGCACCGTACTGAAAACACCATACTGAACGCACAGTACTGAAAACACCGTACTGAAAACACCATACTGAACGCACCGTACTGAAAACACCATACTGAACGCAGCGTACTGAAAACAGTATACTGAACGCACCGTATTGAAAACAGCATACTGAACGCACCGTACTGAAAACACCATACTGAAAACACCATACTGAACGCACAGTACTGAAAACACCATACTGAAAACACCATACTGAACGCACCATACTGAAAACACCGTACTGAACGCACCGTACTGAAAACACCATAATGAAAGCAACGTACTGAAAACAGCGTAATGAACACACCGTACTGAAAACAGCATACTGAACGCACCGTACTGAAAACAGCATACTGAACGCACTGTACTGAAAACAGCATACTGAACGCACCGTACTGAAAACAGCATACTGAACGCACCGTACTGAAAACAGCATAATGAACACACAGTATTAAAAACACTGTACTGAAAACAGCACAATGAACATACCGTATTAAAAACACTACTAAAAACACTGTACTGAAAACAGCGTAATGAACACATCGTACTAAAAACACTGTACTGAACGCACCGTACTGAAAACACCATACTGAACGCAGCGTACTGAAAACAGTATACCGAACGCACCATATTGAAAACAGCATACTGAACGCACCGTACTGAAAACACCATACTGAACGCACCATACTGAAAACACCATACTGAAAACACCATACTGAACGCACAGTACTGAAAACACCATACTGAACGCACCGTACTGAAAACACCGTACTGAACGCACCGTACTGAAAACACCATACTGAAAGCACCGTACTAAAAAGAGCGTAATGAACACACCGTATTAAAAACACTGTACTGAAAACAGCATAATTAGCACACCGTACTAAAAAGACTACTGAAAACAGCGAAATGAACACACCGTACTAAAAACACTGTACTGAAAACAGCATAATGACCACACCGTACTAAAAACACTGTACTGAAAACAGCATAATGAACACACCATACTAAACGCACCTTACTAAAAACAGCATAATGAACACACCGTACTAAAAACACGATACTGAACGCACCGTACTGAAAACACCATACTGAACGCACCGTACTGAAAACACCATACTGAACGCAGCGTACTGAAAACAGTATACTGAACGCACCGTACGGAAAACAGCATACTAAACGCACTGTACTGAAAACAGCATACTGAACGCACCGTACTGAAAACAGCATACTGAACGCACCGTACTGAAAACAGCATACTGAACGCACCGTACTGAAAACAGCATACTGAACGCACCGTACTGAAAACACCATACTGAACGCACCATACTGAAAACACCATACTGAACGCACCATATTGAAAACACCATACTGAACGCACTGTACTGAAAACACCATACTGAAAACACCATACTGAACGCACCGTACTGAAAACACCATACTGAACGCACCATATTGAAAACACCATACTGAACGCACTGTACTGAAAACACCATACTGAACACACCGTACTGAAAACAGTGTAATGAACACACCGTACTAAAAACACTGTACTGAACGCACTGTACTGAAAACACCATACTGAACGCACCGTACTGAAAACACCATACTGAACGCACCATACTGAAAACACCATACTGAACGCACTGTACTGAAAACACCATACTGAACGCACCGTACTGAAAACACCATATTGAATGCACCGTACTGAAAACACCATACTGAATGCACCGTACTGCAAACAGCATACTGAAAACAGCGTAATGAACACACCATATTAAAAACACTGTACTGAAAACAGCGTAATGAACACACCATATTAAAAACACTGTACTGAAAACAGTGTAATGAACACACCATATTAAAAACACTGTACTGAAAACACCATACTGAACGCATCTTACTGAAAACACCATACTGAACGCACCTTACTGAAAACACCATACTGAACGCACCGTACTGAAAACAGCATAATGAACACACCATATTAAAAACACTGTACTGAAAACACCATACTGAACGCATCTTACTGAAAACACCATACTGAACGCACCATACTGAAAACACCATACTGAACGCACTGTACTGAAAACACCATACTGAACGCACCGTACTGAAAACACCATATTGAATGCACCGTACTGAAAACACCATACTGAATGCACCGTACTGAAAACACCATACTGAATGCACCGTACTGAAAACAGCATACTGAAAACAGCGTAATGAACACACCATATTAAAAACACTGTACTGAAAACAGTGTAATGAACACACCATATTAAAAACACTGTACTGAAAACACCATACTGAACGCATCTTACTGAAAACACCATACTGAACGCACCTTACTGAAAACACCATACTGAACGCACCGTACTGAAAACAGCATAATGAACACACAGTATTAAAAACACTGTACTGAAAACAGCGTAATGAACACACCATATTAAAAACACTGTACTGAAAACACCATACTGAACGCACAGTACTGAAAACACCATACTGAAAACACCATACTGAACGCACCGTACTGAAAACACCATACTGAACGCACCGTACTGAAAACACCATACTGAACGCACAGTACTGAAAACAGCATAATGAACACAGCGTACTAAAAACACTGGACTGAAAACAGCGTAATGAACACACCGTACTGAAAACACCATACTGAACACACCTTACTAAAAACAGCGTAATGAACACACCATATTAAAAGCATTGTACTGAAAACAGCGTAATGAACACTCCGTGCTGAAAACACTACTGAAAACAACATAATGAACACACAGTACTAAAAACACCGTACTAAAAACACTGTACTGAAAACAGTGTAATGAACACACCGTACTAAAAACACTGTACTGAACGCACCGTACTGAAAACACCATACTGAACGCACCATATTGAAAACACCATACTGAACGCACCTTACTGAAAACAGCATAATGAACACACCGTACTAAAAACACCATACTGAACGCACCGTACTGAAAACACCATACTGAACGCACCGTACTGAAAACACCATACTGAACGCAGCATACTGAAAACAGTATACTGAACGCACCGTACGGAAAACAGCATACTAAACGCACCGTACTGAAAACAGCATACTGAACGCACCGTACTGAAAACAGCATACTGAACGCACTGTACTGAAAACAGCATACTGAACGCACCGTACTGAAAACAGCATACTGAACGCACCGTACTGAAAACAGCATAATGAACACACAGTATTAAAAACACTGTACTGAAAACAGCACAATGAACATACCGTATTAAAAACACTACTAAAAACACTGTACTGAAAACAGCGTAATGAACACATCGTACTAAAAACACTGTACTGAACGCACCGTACTGAAAACACCATACTGAACGCAGCGTACTGAAAACAGTATACCGAACGCACCATATTGAAAACAGCATACTGAACGCACCGTACTGAAAACACCATACTGAACGCACCATACTGAAAACACCATACTGAAAACACCATACTGAACGCACAGTACTGAAAACACCATACTGAACGCACCGTACTGAAAACACCGTACTGAACGCACCGTACTGAAAACACCATACTGAAAGCACCGTACTAAAAAGAGCGTAATGAACACACCGTATTAAAAACACTGTACTGAAAACAGCATAATTAGCACACCGTACTAAAAAGACTACTGAAAACAGCGAAATGAACACACCGTACTAAAAACACTGTACTGAAAACAGCATAATGACCACACCGTACTAAAAACACTGTACTGAAAACAGCATAATGAACACACCATACTAAACGCACCTTACTAAAAACAGCATAATGAACACACCGTACTAAAAACACGATACTGAACGCACCGTACTGAAAACACCATACTGAACGCACCGTACTGAAAACACCATACTGAACGCAGCGTACTGAAAACAGTATACTGAACGCACCGTACGGAAAACAGCATACTAAACGCACTGTACTGAAAACAGCATACTGAACGCACCGTACTGAAAACAGCATACTGAACGCACCGTACTGAAAACAGCATACTGAACGCACCGTACTGAAAACAGCATACTGAACGCACCGTACTGAAAACACCATACTGAACGCACCGTACTGAAAACACCATACTGAACGCACCATATTGAAAACACCATACTGAACGCACTGTACTGAAAACACCATACTGAAAACACCATACTGAACGCACCGTACTGAAAACACCATACTGAACGCACCATATTGAAAACACCATACTGAACGCACTGTACTGAAAACACCATACTGAACACACCGTACTGAAAACAGTGTAATGAACACACCGTACTAAAAACACTGTACTGAACGCACTGTACTGAAAACACCATACTGAACGCACCGTACTGAAAACACCATACTGAACGCACCATACTGAAAACACCATACTGAACGCACCATATTGAAAACACCATACTGAACGCACTGTACTGAAAACACCATACTGAACACACCGTACTGAAAACAGTGTAATGAACACACCGTACTAAAAACACTGTACTGAACGCACTGTACTGAAAACACCATACTGAACGCATCTTACTGAAAACACCATACTGAATGCACCGTACTGAAAACAGCATACTGAAAACAGCGTAATGAACACACCATATTAAAAACACTGTACTGAAAACAGTGTAATGAACACACCATATTAAAAACACTGTACTGAAAACACCATACTGAACGCATCTTACTGAAAACACCATACTGAACGCACCTTACTGAAAACACCATACTGAACGCACCGTACTGAAAACAGCATAATGAACACACAGTATTAAAAACACTGTACTGAAAACAGCGTAATGAACACACCATATTAAAAACACTGTACTGAAAACACCATACTGAACGCACAGTACTGAAAACACCATACTGAAAACACCATACTGAACGCACCGTACTGAAAACACCATACTGAACGCACCGTACTGAAAACACCATACTGAACGCACAGTACTGAAAACAGCATAATGAACACAGCGTACTAAAAACACTGGACTGAAAACAGCGTAATGAACACACCGTACTGAAAACACCATACTGAACGCACCTTACTAAAAACAGCGTAATGAACACACCATATTAAAAGCATTGTACTGAAAACAGCGTAATGAACACTCCGTACTGAAAACACTACTGAAAACAACATAATGAACACACAGTACTAAAAACACTGTACTGAAAACAGTGTAATGAACACACCGTACTAAAAACACTGTACTGAACGCACCGTACTGAAAACACCATACTGAACGCACCATATTGAAAACACCATACTGAACGCACCTTACTGAAAACAGTGTAATGAACACACCGTACTAAAAACACCATACTGAACGCACCGTACTGAAAACACCATACTGAACGCACCGTACTGAAAACACCATACTGAACGCAGCATACTGAAAACAGTATACTGAACGCACCGTACGGAAAACAGCATACTAAACGCACCGTACTGAAAACAGCATACTGAACGCACCGTACTGAAAACAGCATACTGAACGCACTGTACTGAAAACAGCATACTGAACGCACCGTACTGAAAACAGCATACTGAACGCACCGTACTGAAAACAGCATAATGAACACACAGTATTAAAAACACTGTACTGAAAACAGCACAATGAACATACCGTATTAAAAACACTACTAAAAACACTGTACTGAAAACAGCGTAATGAACACATCGTACTAAAAACACTGTACTGAACGCACCGTACTGAAAACACCATACTGAACGCAGCGTACTGAAAACAGTATACCGAACGCACCATATTGAAAACAGCATACTGAACGCACCGTACTGAAAACACCATACTGAACGCACCATACTGAAAACACCATACTGAAAACACCATACTGAACGCACAGTACTGAAAACACCATACTGAACGCACCGTACTGAAAACACCGTACTGAACGCACCGTACTGAAAACACCATACTGAAAGCACCGTACTAAAAAGAGCGTAATGAACACACCGTATTAAAAACACTGTACTGAAAACAGCATAATTAGCACACCGTACTAAAAAGACTACTGAAAACAGCGAAATGAACACACCGTACTAAAAACACTGTACTGAAAACAGCATAATGACCACACCGTACTAAAAACACTGTACTGAAAACAGCATAATGAACACACCATACTAAACGCACCTTACTAAAAACAGCATAATGAACACACCGTACTAAAAACACGATACTGAACGCACCGTACTGAAAACACCATACTGAACGCACCGTACTGAAAACACCATACTGAACGCAGCGTACTGAAAACAGTATACTGAACGCACCGTACGGAAAACAGCATACTAAACGCACTGTACTGAAAACAGCATACTGAACGCACCGTACTGAAAACAGCATACTGAACGCACCGTACTGAAAACAACATACTGAACGCACCGTACTGAAAACAGCATACTGAACGCACCGTACTGAAAACACCATACTGAACGCACCGTACTGAAAACACCATACTGAACGCACCATATTGAAAACACCATACTGAACGCACTGTACTGAAAACACCATACTGAAAACACCATACTGAACGCACCGTACTGAAAACACCATACTGAACGCACCATATTGAAAACACCATACTGAACGCACTGTACTGAAAACACCATACTGAACACACCGTACTGAAAACAGTGTAATGAACACACCGTACTAAAAACACTGTACTGAACGCACTGTACTGAAAACACCATACTGAACGCACCGTACTGAAAACACCATACTGAACGCACCATACTGAAAACACCATACTGAACGCACCATATTGAAAACACCATACTGAACGCACTGTACTGAAAACACCATACTGAACACACCGTACTGAAAACAGTGTAATGAACACACCGTACTAAAAACACTGTACTGAACGCACTGTACTGAAAACACCATACTGAACGCATCTTACTGAAAACACCATACTGAACGCACCTTACTGAAAACACCATACTGAACGCACCGTACTGAAAACAGCATAATGAACACACAGTATTAAAAACACTGTACTGAAAACAGCGTAATGAACACACCATATTAAAAACACTGTACTGAAAACACCATACTGAACGCACAGTACTGAAAACACCATACTGAAAACACCATACTGAACGCACCGTACTGAAAACACCATACTGAACGCACCGTACTGAAAACACCATACTGAACGCACAGTACTGAAAACAGCATAATGAACACAGCGTACTAAAAACACTGGACTGAAAACAGCGTAATGAACACACCGTACTGAAAACACCATACTGAACGCACCTTACTAAAAACAGCGTAATGAACACACCATATTAAAAGCATTGTACTGAAAACAGCGTAATGAACACTCCGTACTGAAAACACTACTGAAAACAACATAATGAACACACAGTACTAAAAACACCGTACTAAAAACACTACTGAAAACAGCGTAATGAACACACCATATTAAAAGCATTGTACTGAAAACAGCGTAATGAACACTCCGTACTGAAAACACTACTGAAAACAACATAATGAACACACAGTACTAAAAACACCGTACTAAAAACACTGTACTGAAAACAGTGTAATGAACACACCGTACTAAAAACACTGTACTGAACGCACCGTACTGAAAACACCATACTGAACGCACCATATTGAAAACACCATACTGAACGCACCTTACTGAAAACAGCATAATGAACACACCGTACTAAAAACACCATACTGAACGCACCGTACTGAAAACACCATACTGAACGCACCGTACTGAAAACACCATACTGAACGCAGCATACTGAAAACAGTATACTGAACGCACCGTACGGAAAACAGCATACTAAACGCACCGTACTGAAAACAGCATACTGAACGCACCGTACTGAAAACAGCATACTGAACGCACTGTACTGAAAACAGCATACTGAACGCACCGTACTGAAAACAGCATACTGAACGCACCGTACTGAAAACAGCATAATGAACACACAGTATTAAAAACACTGTACTGAAAACAGCACAATGAACATACCGTATTAAAAACACTACTAAAAACACTGTACTGAAAACAGCGTAATGAACACATCGTACTAAAAACACTGTACTGAACGCACCGTACTGAAAACACCATACTGAACGCAGCGTACTGAAAACAGTATACCGAACGCACCATATTGAAAACAGCATACTGAACGCACCGTACTGAAAACACCATACTGAACGCACCATACTGAAAACACCATACTGAAAACACCATACTGAACGCACAGTACTGAAAACACCATACTGAACGCACCGTACTGAAAACACCGTACTGAACGCACCGTACTGAAAACACCATACTGAAAGCACCGTACTAAAAAGAGCGTAATGAACACACCGTATTAAAAACACTGTACTGAAAACAGCATAATTAGCACACCGTACTAAAAAGACTACTGAAAACAGCGAAATGAACACACCGTACTAAAAACACTGTACTGAAAACAGCATAATGACCACACCGTACTAAAAACACTGTACTGAAAACAGCATAATGAACACACCATACTAAACGCACCTTACTAAAAACAGCATAATGAACACACCGTACTAAAAACACGATACTGAACGCACCGTACTGAAAACACCATACTGAACGCACCGTACTGAAAACACCATACTGAACGCAGCGTACTGAAAACAGTATACTGAACGCACCGTACGGAAAACAGCATACTAAACGCACTGTACTGAAAACAGCATACTGAACGCACCGTACTGAAAACAGCATACTGAACGCACCGTACTGAAAACAGCATACTGAACGCACCGTACTGAAAACAGCATACTGAACGCACCGTACTGAAAACACCATACTGAACGCACCGTACTGAAAACACCATACTGAACGCACCATATTGAAAACACCATACTGAACGCACTGTACTGAAAACACCATACTGAAAACACCATACTGAACGCACCGTACTGAAAACACCATACTGAACGCACCATATTGAAAACACCATACTGAACGCACTGTACTGAAAACACCATACTGAACACACCGTACTGAAAACAGTGTAATGAACACACCGTACTAAAAACACTGTACTGAACGCACTGTACTGAAAACACCATACTGAACGCACCGTACTGAAAACACCATACTGAACGCACCATACTGAAAACACCATACTGAACGCACCATATTGAAAACACCATACTGAACGCACTGTACTGAAAACACCATACTGAACACACCGTACTGAAAACAGTGTAATGAACACACCGTACTAAAAACACTGTACTGAACGCACTGTACTGAAAACACCATACTGAACGCATCTTACTGAAAACACCATACTGAACGCACCTTACTGAAAACACCATACTGAACGCACCGTACTGAAAACAGCATAATGAACACACAGTATTAAAAACACTGTACTGAAAACAGCGTAATGAACACACCATATTAAAAACACTGTACTGAAAACACCATACTGAACGCACAGTACTGAAAACACCATACTGAAAACACCATACTGAACGCACCGTACTGAAAACACCATACTGAACGCACCGTACTGAAAACACCATACTGAACGCACAGTACTGAAAACAGCATAATGAACACAGCGTACTAAAAACACTGGACTGAAAACAGCGTAATGAACACACCGTACTGAAAACACCATACTGAACGCACCTTACTAAAAACAGCGTAATGAACACACCATATTAAAAGCATTGTACTGAAAACAGCGTAATGAACACTCCGTACTGAAAACACTACTGAAAACAACATAATGAACACACAGTACTAAAAACACCGTACTAAAAACACTGTACTGAAAACAGTGTAATGAACACACCGTACTAAAAACACTGTACTGAACGCACCGTACTGAAAACACCATACTGAACGCACCATATTGAAAACACCATACTGAACGCACCATATTGAAAACACCATACTGAACGCACTGTACTGAAAACACCATACTGAACACACCGTACTGAAAACAGTGTAATGAACACACCGTACTAAAAACACTGTACTGAACGCACTGTACTGAAAACACCATACTGAACGCACCGTACTGAAAACACCATACTGAACGCACCATACTGAAAACACCATACTGAACGCACCATATTGAAAACACCATACTGAACGCACTGTACTGAAAACACCATACTGAACACACCGTACTGAAAACAGTGTAATGAACACACCGTACTAAAAACACTGTACTGAACGCACTGTACTGAAAACACCATACTGAACGCATCTTACTGAAAACACCATACTGAACGCACCTTACTGAAAACACCATACTGAACGCACCGTACTGAAAACAGCATAATGAACACACAGTATTAAAAACACTGTACTGAAAACAGCGTAATGAACACACCATATTAAAAACACTGTACTGAAAACACCATACTGAACGCACAGTACTGAAAACACCATACTGAAAACACCATACTGAACGCACCGTACTGAAAACACCATACTGAACGCACCGTACTGAAAACACCATACTGAACGCACAGTACTGAAAACAGCATAATGAACACAGCGTACTAAAAACACTGGACTGAAAACAGCGTAATGAACACACCGTACTGAAAACACCATACTGAACGCACCTTACTAAAAACAGCGTAATGAACACACCATATTAAAAGCATTGTACTGAAAACAGCGTAATGAACACTCCGTACTGAAAACACTACTGAAAACAACATAATGAACACACAGTACTAAAAACACCGTACTAAAAACACTGTACTGAAAACAGTGTAATGAACACACCGTACTAAAAACACTGTACTGAACGCACCGTACTGAAAACACCATACTGAACGCACCATATTGAAAACACCATACTGAACGCACCATATTGAAAACACCATACTGAACGCACTGTACTGAAAACACCATACTGAACACACCGTACTGAAAACAGTGTAATGAACACACCGTACTAAAAACACTGTACTGAACGCACTGTACTGAAAACACCATACTGAACGCACCGTACTGAAAACACCATACTGAACGCACCGTACTGAAAACACCATACTGAACGCACAGTACTGAAAACAGCATAATGAACACAGCGTACTAAAAACACTGGACTGAAAACAGCGTAATGAACACACCGTACTGAAAACACCATACTGAACGCACCTTACTAAAAACAGCGTAATGAACACACCATATTAAAAGCATTGTACTGAAAACAGCGTAATGAACACTCCGTACTGAAAACACTACTGAAAACAACATAATGAACACACAGTACTAAAAACACCGTACTAAAAACACTGTACTGAAAACAGTGTAATGAACACACCGTACTAAAAACACTGTACTGAACGCACCGTACTGAAAACACCATACTGAACGCACCATATTGAAAACACCATACTGAACGCACCTTACTGAAAACAGCATAATGAACACACCGTACTAAAAACACCATACTGAACGCACCGTACTGAAAACACCATACTGAACGCACCGTACTGAAAACACCATACTGAACGCAGCATACTGAAAACAGTATACTGAACGCACCGTACGGAAAACAGCATACTAAACGCACCGTACTGAAAACAGCATACTGAACGCACCGTACTGAAAACAGCATACTGAACGCACTGTACTGAAAACAGCATACTGAACGCACCGTACTGAAAACAGCATACTGAACGCACCGTACTGAAAACAGCATAATGAACACACAGTATTAAAAACACTGTACTGAAAACAGCACAATGAACATACCGTATTAAAAACACTACTAAAAACACTGTACTGAAAACAGCGTAATGAACACATCGTACTAAAAACACTGTACTGAACGCACCGTACTGAAAACACCATACTGAACGCAGCGTACTGAAAACAGTATACCGAACGCACCATATTGAAAACAGCATACTGAACGCACCGTACTGAAAACACCATACTGAACGCACCATACTGAAAACACCATACTGAAAACACCATACTGAACGCACAGTACTGAAAACACCATACTGAACGCACCGTACTGAAAACACCGTACTGAACGCACCGTACTGAAAACACCATACTGAAAGCACCGTACTAAAAAGAGCGTAATGAACACACCGTATTAAAAACACTGTACTGAAAACAGCATAATTAGCACACCGTACTAAAAAGACTACTGAAAACAGCGAAATGAACACACCGTACTAAAAACACTGTACTGAAAACAGCATAATGACCACACCGTACTAAAAACACTGTACTGAAAACAGCATAATGAACACACCATACTAAACGCACCTTACTAAAAACAGCATAATGAACACACCGTACTAAAAACACGATACTGAACGCACCGTACTGAAAACACCATACTGAACGCACCGTACTGAAAACACCATACTGAACGCAGCGTACTGAAAACAGTATACTGAACGCACCGTACGGAAAACAGCATACTAAACGCACTGTACTGAAAACAGCATACTGAACGCACCGTACTGAAAACAGCATACTGAACGCACCGTACTGAAAACAGCATACTGAACGCACCGTACTGAAAACAGCATACTGAACGCACCGTACTGAAAACACCATACTGAACGCACCGTACTGAAAACACCATACTGAACGCACCATATTGAAAACACCATACTGAACGCACTGTACTGAAAACACCATACTGAAAACACCATACTGAACGCACCGTACTGAAAACACCATACTGAACGCACCATATTGAAAACACCATACTGAACGCACTGTACTGAAAACACCATACTGAACACACCGTACTGAAAACAGTGTAATGAACACACCGTACTAAAAACACTGTACTGAACGCACTGTACTGAAAACACCATACTGAACGCACCGTACTGAAAACACCATACTGAACGCACCATACTGAAAACACCATACTGAACGCACCATATTGAAAACACCATACTGAACGCACTGTACTGAAAACACCATACTGAACACACCGTACTGAAAACAGTGTAATGAACACACCGTACTAAAAACACTGTACTGAACGCACTGTACTGAAAACACCATACTGAACGCATCTTACTGAAAACACCATACTGAATGCACCGTACTGAAAACAGCATACTGAAAACAGCGTAATGAACACACCATATTAAAAACACTGTACTGAAAACAGTGTAATGAACACACCATATTAAAAACACTGTACTGAAAACACCATACTGAACGCATCTTACTGAAAACACCATACTGAACGCACCTTACTGAAAACACCATACTGAACGCACCGTACTGAAAACAGCATAATGAACACACAGTATTAAAAACACTGTACTGAAAACAGCGTAATGAACACACCATATTAAAAACACTGTACTGAAAACACCATACTGAACGCACAGTACTGAAAACACCATACTGAAAACACCATACTGAACGCACCGTACTGAAAACACCATACTGAACGCAGCGTACTGAAAACAGTATACCGAACGCACCATATTGAAAACAGCATACTGAACGCACCGTACTGAAAACACCATACTGAACGCACCATACTGAAAACACCATACTGAAAACACCATACTGAACGCACAGTACTGAAAACACCATACTGAACGCACCGTACTGAAAACACCGTACTGAACGCACCGTACTGAAAACACCATACTGAAAGCACCGTACTAAAAAGAGCGTAATGAACACACCGTATTAAAAACACTGTACTGAAAACAGCATAATTAGCACACCGTACTAAAAAGACTACTGAAAACAGCGAAATGAACACACCGTACTAAAAACACTGTACTGAAAACAGCATAATGACCACACCGTACTAAAAACACTGTACTGAAAACAGCATAATGAACACACCATACTAAACGCACCTTACTAAAAACAGCATAATGAACACACCGTACTAAAAACACGATACTGAACGCACCGTACTGAAAACACCATACTGAACGCACCGTACTGAAAACACCATACTGAACGCACTGTACTGAAAACACCATACTGAAAACACCATACTGAACGCACCGTACTGAAAACACCATACTGAACGCACCATATTGAAAACACCATACTGAACGCACTGTACTGAAAACACCATACTGAACACACCGTACTGAAAACAGTGTAATGAACACACCGTACTAAAAACACTGTACTGAACGCACTGTACTGAAAACACCATACTGAACGCACCGTACTGAAAACACCATACTGAACGCACCATACTGAAAACACCATACTGAACGCACCATATTGAAAACACCATACTGAACGCACTGTACTGAAAACACCATACTGAACACACCGTACTGAAAACAGTGTAATGAACACACCGTACTAAAAACACTGTACTGAACGCACTGTACTGAAAACACCATACTGAACGCATCTTACTGAAAACACCATACTGAACGCACCTTACTGAAAACACCATACTGAACGCACCGTACTGAAAACAGCATAATGAACACACAGTATTAAAAACACTGTACTGAAAACAGCGTAATGAACACACCATATTAAAAACACTGTACTGAAAACACCATACTGAACGCACAGTACTGAAAACACCATACTGAAAACACCATACTGAACGCACCGTACTGAAAACACCATACTGAACGCACCGTACTGAAAACACCATACTGAACGCACAGTACTGAAAACAGCATAATGAACACAGCGTACTAAAAACACTGGACTGAAAACAGCGTAATGAACACACCGTACTGAAAACACCATACTGAACGCACCTTACTAAAAACAGCGTAATGAACACACCATATTAAAAGCATTGTACTGAAAACAGCGTAATGAACACTCCGTACTGAAAACACTACTGAAAACAACATAATGAACACACAGTACTAAAAACACCGTACTAAAAACACTACTGAAAACAGCGTAATGAACACACCATATTAAAAGCATTGTACTGAAAACAGCGTAATGAACACTCCGTACTGAAAACACTACTGAAAACAACATAATGAACACACAGTACTAAAAACACCGTACTAAAAACACTGTACTGAAAACAGTGTAATGAACACACCGTACTAAAAACACTGTACTGAACGCACCGTACTGAAAACACCATACTGAACGCACCATATTGAAAACACCATACTGAACGCACCTTACTGAAAGCAGCATAATGAACACACCGTACTAAAAACACCATACTGAACGCACCGTACTGAAAACACCATACTGAACGCACCGTACTGAAAACACCATACTGAACGCAGCATACTGAAAACAGTATACTGAACGCACCGTACGGAAAACAGCATACTAAACGCACCGTACTGAAAACAGCATACTGAACGCACCGTACTGAAAACAGCATACTGAACGCACTGTACTGAAAACAGCATACTGAACGCACCGTACTGAAAACAGCATACTGAACGCACCGTACTGAAAACAGCATAATGAACACACAGTATTAAAAACACTGTACTGAAAACAGCACAATGAACATACCGTATTAAAAACACTACTAAAAACACTGTACTGAAAACAGCGTAATGAACACATCGTACTAAAAACACTGTACTGAACGCACCGTACTGAAAACACCATACTGAACGCAGCGTACTGAAAACAGTATACCGAACGCACCATATTGAAAACAGCATACTGAACGCACCGTACTGAAAACACCATACTGAACGCACCATACTGAAAACACCATACTGAAAACACCATACTGAACGCACAGTACTGAAAACACCATACTGAACGCACCGTACTGAAAACACCGTACTGAACGCACCGTACTGAAAACACCATACTGAAAGCACCGTACTAAAAAGAGCGTAATGAACACACCGTATTAAAAACACTGTACTGAAAACAGCATAATTAGCACACCGTACTAAAAAGACTACTGAAAACAGCGAAATGAACACACCGTACTAAAAACACCGTACTGAAAACAGCATAATGAACACACAGTATTAAAAACACTGTACTGAAAACAGCGTAATGAACACACCATATTAAAAACACTGTACTGAAAACACCATACTGAACGCACAGTACTGAAAACACCATACTGAAAACACCATACTGAACGCACCGTACTGAAAACACCATACTGAACGCAGCGTACTGAAAACAGTATACCGAACGCACCATATTGAAAACAGCATACTGAACGCACCGTACTGAAAACACCATACTGAACGCACCATACTGAAAACACCATACTGAAAACACCATACTGAACGCACAGTACTGAAAACACCATACTGAACGCACCGTACTGAAAACACCGTACTGAACGCACCGTACTGAAAACACCATACTGAAAGCACCGTACTAAAAAGAGCGTAATGAACACACCGTATTAAAAACACTGTACTGAAAACAGCATAATTAGCACACCGTACTAAAAAGACTACTGAAAACAGCGAAATGAACACACCGTACTAAAAACACTGTACTGAAAACAGCATAATGACCACACCGTACTAAAAACACTGTACTGAAAACAGCATAATGAACACACCATACTAAACGCACCTTACTAAAAACAGCATAATGAACACACCGTACTAAAAACACGATACTGAACGCACCGTACTGAAAACACCATACTGAACGCACCGTACTGAAAACACCATACTGAACGCACTGTACTGAAAACACCATACTGAAAACACCATACTGAACGCACCGTACTGAAAACACCATACTGAACGCACCATATTGAAAACACCATACTGAACGCACTGTACTGAAAACACCATACTGAACACACCGTACTGAAAACAGTGTAATGAACACACCGTACTAAAAACACTGTACTGAACGCACTGTACTGAAAACACCATACTGAACGCACCGTACTGAAAACACCATACTGAACGCACCATACTGAAAACACCATACTGAACGCACCATATTGAAAACACCATACTGAACGCACTGTACTGAAAACACCATACTGAACACACCGTACTGAAAACAGTGTAATGAACACACCGTACTAAAAACACTGTACTGAACGCACTGTACTGAAAACACCATACTGAACGCATCTTACTGAAAACACCATACTGAACGCACCTTACTGAAAACACCATACTGAACGCACCGTACTGAAAACAGCATAATGAACACACAGTATTAAAAACACTGTACTGAAAACAGCGTAATGAACACACCATATTAAAAACACTGTACTGAAAACACCATACTGAACGCACAGTACTGAAAACACCATACTGAAAACACCATACTGAACGCACCGTACTGAAAACACCATACTGAACGCACCGTACTGAAAACACCATACTGAACGCACAGTACTGAAAACAGCATAATGAACACAGCGTACTAAAAACACTGGACTGAAAACAGCGTAATGAACACACCGTACTGAAAACACCATACTGAACGCACCTTACTAAAAACAGCGTAATGAACACACCATATTAAAAGCATTGTACTGAAAACAGCGTAATGAACACTCCGTACTGAAAACACTACTGAAAACAACATAATGAACACACAGTACTAAAAACACCGTACTAAAAACACTACTGAAAACAGCGTAATGAACACACCATATTAAAAGCATTGTACTGAAAACAGCGTAATGAACACTCCGTACTGAAAACACTACTGAAAACAACATAATGAACACACAGTACTAAAAACACCGTACTAAAAACACTGTACTGAAAACAGTGTAATGAACACACCGTACTAAAAACACTGTACTGAACGCACCGTACTGAAAACACCATACTGAACGCACCATATTGAAAACACCATACTGAACGCACCTTACTGAAAACAGCATAATGAACACACCGTACTAAAAACACCATACTGAACGCACCGTACTGAAAACACCATACTGAACGCACCGTACTGAAAACACCATACTGAACGCAGCATACTGAAAACAGTATACTGAACGCACCGTACGGAAAACAGCATACTAAACGCACCGTACTGAAAACAGCATACTGAACGCACCGTACTGAAAACAGCATACTGAACGCACTGTACTGAAAACAGCATACTGAACGCACCGTACTGAAAACAGCATACTGAACGCACCGTACTGAAAACAGCATAATGAACACACAGTATTAAAAACACTGTACTGAAAACAGCACAATGAACATACCGTATTAAAAACACTACTAAAAACACTGTACTGAAAACAGCGTAATGAACACATCGTACTAAAAACACTGTACTGAACGCACCGTACTGAAAACACCATACTGAACGCAGCGTACTGAAAACAGTATACCGAACGCACCATATTGAAAACAGCATACTGAACGCACCGTACTGAAAACACCATACTGAACGCACCATACTGAAAACACCATACTGAAAACACCATACTGAACGCACAGTACTGAAAACACCATACTGAACGCACCGTACTGAAAACACCGTACTGAACGCACCGTACTGAAAACACCATACTGAAAGCACCGTACTAAAAAGAGCGTAATGAACACACCGTATTAAAAACACTGTACTGAAAACAGCATAATTAGCACACCGTACTAAAAAGACTACTGAAAACAGCGAAATGAACACACCGTACTAAAAACACTGTACTGAAAACAGCATAATGACCACACCGTACTAAAAACACTGTACTGAAAACAGCATAATGAACACACCATACTAAACGCACCTTACTAAAAACAGCATAATGAACACACCGTACTAAAAACACGATACTGAACGCACCGTACTGAAAACACCATACTGAACGCACCGTACTGAAAACACCATACTGAACGCAGCGTACTGAAAACAGTATACTGAACGCACCGTACGGAAAACAGCATACTAAACGCACTGTACTGAAAACAGCATACTGAACGCACCGTACTGAAAACAGCATACTGAACGCACCGTACTGAAAACAGCATACTGAACGCACCGTACTGAAAACAGCATACTGAACGCACCGTACTGAAAACACCATACTGAACGCACCGTACTGAAAACACCATACTGAACGCACCATATTGAAAACACCAAACTGAACGCACTGTACTGAAAACACCATACTGAAAACACCATACTGAACGCACCGTACTGAAAACACCATACTGAACGCACCATATTGAAAACACCATACTGAACGCACTGTACTGAAAACACCATACTGAACACACCGTACTGAAAACAGTGTAATGAACACACCGTACTAAAAACACTGTACTGAACGCACTGTACTGAAAACACCATACTGAACGCACCGTACTGAAAACACCATACTGAACGCACCATACTGAAAACACCATACTGAACGCACCATATTGAAAACACCATACTGAACGCACTGTACTGAAAACACCATACTGAACACACCGTACTGAAAACAGTGTAATGAACACACCGTACTAAAAACACTGTACTGAACGCACTGTACTGAAAACACCATACTGAACGCATCTTACTGAAAACACCATACTGAACGCACCTTACTGAAAACACCATACTGAACGCACCGTACTGAAAACAGCATAATGAACACACAGTATTAAAAACACTGTACTGAAAACAGCGTAATGAACACACCATATTAAAAACACTGTACTGAAAACACCATACTGAACGCACAGTACTGAAAACACCATACTGAAAACACCATACTGAACGCACCGTACTGAAAACACCATACTGAACGCACCGTACTGAAAACACCATACTGAACGCACAGTACTGAAAACAGCATAATGAACACAGCGTACTAAAAACACTGGACTGAAAACAGCGTAATGAACACACCGTACTGAAAACACCATACTGAACGCACCTTACTAAAAACAGCGTAATGAACACACCATATTAAAAGCATTGTACTGAAAACAGCGTAATGAACACTCCGTACTGAAAACACTACTGAAAACAACATAATGAACACACAGTACTAAAAACACCGTACTAAAAACACTGTACTGAAAACAGTGTAATGAACACACCGTACTAAAAACACTGTACTGAACGCACCGTACTGAAAACACCATACTGAACGCACCATATTGAAAACACCATACTGAACGCACCATATTGAAAACACCATACTGAACGCACTGTACTGAAAACACCATACTGAACACACCGTACTGAAAACAGTGTAATGAACACACCGTACTAAAAACACTGTACTGAACGCACTGTACTGAAAACACCATACTGAACGCACCGTACTGAAAACACCATACTGAACGCACCATACTGAAAACACCATACTGAACGCACCATATTGAAAACACCATACTGAACGCACTGTACTGAAAACACCATACTGAACACACCGTACTGAAAACAGTGTAATGAACACACCGTACTAAAAACACTGTACTGAACGCACTGTACTGAAAACACCATACTGAACGCATCTTACTGAAAACACCATACTGAACGCACCTTACTGAAAACACCATACTGAACGCACCGTACTGAAAACAGCATAATGAACACACAGTATTAAAAACACTGTACTGAAAACAGCGTAATGAACACACCATATTAAAAACACTGTACTGAAAACACCATACTGAACGCACAGTACTGAAAACACCATACTGAAAACACCATACTGAACGCACCGTACTGAAAACACCATACTGAACGCACCGTACTGAAAACACCATACTGAACGCACAGTACTGAAAACAGCATAATGAACACAGCGTACTAAAAACACTGGACTGAAAACAGCGTAATGAACACACCGTACTGAAAACACCATACTGAACGCACCTTACTAAAAACAGCGTAATGAACACACCATATTAAAAGCATTGTACTGAAAACAGCGTAATGAACACTCCGTACTGAAAACACTACTGAAAACAACATAATGAACACACAGTACTAAAAACACCGTACTAAAAACACTGTACTGAAAACAGTGTAATGAACACACCGTACTAAAAACACTGTACTGAACGCACCGTACTGAAAACACCATACTGAACGCACCATATTGAAAACACCATACTGAACGCACCATATTGAAAACACCATACTGAACGCACTGTACTGAAAACACCATACTGAACACACCGTACTGAAAACAGTGTAATGAACACACCGTACTAAAAACACTGTACTGAACGCACTGTACTGAAAACACCATACTGAACGCACCGTACTGAAAACACCATACTGAACGCACCGTACTGAAAACACCATACTGAACGCACAGTACTGAAAACAGCATAATGAACACAGCGTACTAAAAACACTGGACTGAAAACAGCGTAATGAACACACCGTACTGAAAACACCATACTGAACGCACCTTACTAAAAACAGCGTAATGAACACACCATATTAAAAGCATTGTACTGAAAACAGCGTAATGAACACTCCGTACTGAAAACACTACTGAAAACAACATAATGAACACACAGTACTAAAAACACCGTACTAAAAACACTGTACTGAAAACAGTGTAATGAACACACCGTACTAAAAACACTGTACTGAACGCACCGTACTGAAAACACCATACTGAACGCACCATATTGAAAACACCATACTGAACGCACCTTACTGAAAACAGCATAATGAACACACCGTACTAAAAACACCATACTGAACGCACCGTACTGAAAACACCATACTGAACGCACCGTACTGAAAACACCATACTGAACGCAGCATACTGAAAACAGTATACTGAACGCACCGTACGGAAAACAGCATACTAAACGCACCGTACTGAAAACAGCATACTGAACGCACCGTACTGAAAACAGCATACTGAACGCACTGTACTGAAAACAGCATACTGAACGCACCGTACTGAAAACAGCATACTGAACGCACCGTACTGAAAACAGCATAATGAACACACAGTATTAAAAACACTGTACTGAAAACAGCGTAATGAACACACCATATTAAAAACACTGTACTGAAAACACCATACTGAACGCACAGTACTGAAAACACCATACTGAAAACACCATACTGAACGCACCGTACTGAAAACACCATACTGAACGCACCGTACTGAAAACACCATACTGAACGCACAGTACTGAAAACAGCATAATGAACACAGCGTACTAAAAACACTGGACTGAAAACAGCGTAATGAACACACCGTACTGAAAACACCATACTGAACGCACCTTACTAAAAACAGCGTAATGAACACACCATATTAAAAGCATTGTACTGAAAACAGCGTAATGAACACTCCGTACTGAAAACACTACTGAAAACAACATAATGAACACACAGTACTAAAAACACCGTACTAAAAACACTGTACTGAAAACAGTGTAATGAACACACCGTACTAAAAACACTGTACTGAACGCACCGTACTGAAAACACCATACTGAACGCACCATATTGAAAACACCATACTGAACGCACCATATTGAAAACACCATACTGAACGCACTGTACTGAAAACACCATACTGAACACACCGTACTGAAAACAGTGTAATGAACACACCGTACTAAAAACACTGTACTGAACGCACTGTACTGAAAACACCATACTGAACGCACCGTACTGAAAACACCATACTGAACGCACCGTACTGAAAACACCATACTGAACGCACAGTACTGAAAACAGCATAATGAACACAGCGTACTAAAAACACTGGACTGAAAACAGCGTAATGAACACACCGTACTGAAAACACCATACTGAACGCACCTTACTAAAAACAGCGTAATGAACACACCATATTAAAAGCATTGTACTGAAAACAGCGTAATGAACACTCCGTACTGAAAACACTACTGAAAACAACATAATGAACACACAGTACTAAAAACACCGTACTAAAAACACTGTACTGAAAACAGTGTAATGAACACACCGTACTAAAAACACTGTACTGAACGCACCGTACTGAAAACACCATACTGAACGCACCATATTGAAAACACCATACTGAACGCACCTTACTGAAAACAGCATAATGAACACACCGTACTAAAAACACCATACTGAACGCACCGTACTGAAAACACCATACTGAACGCACCGTACTGAAAACACCATACTGAACGCAGCATACTGAAAACAGTATACTGAACGCACCGTACGGAAAACAGCATACTAAACGCACCGTACTGAAAACAGCATACTGAACGCACCGTACTGAAAACAGCATACTGAACGCACTGTACTGAAAACAGCATACTGAACGCACCGTACTGAAAACAGCATACTGAACGCACCGTACTGAAAACAGCATAATGAACACACAGTATTAAAAACACTGTACTGAAAACAGCACAATGAACATACCGTATTAAAAACACTACTAAAAACACTGTACTGAAAACAGCGTAATGAACACATCGTACTAAAAACACTGTACTGAACGCACCGTACTGAAAACACCATACTGAACGCAGCGTACTGAAAACAGTATACCGAACGCACCATATTGAAAACAGCATACTGAACGCACCGTACTGAAAACACCATACTGAACGCACCATACTGAAAACACCATACTGAAAACACCATACTGAACGCACAGTACTGAAAACACCATACTGAACGCACCGTACTGAAAACACCGTACTGAACGCACCGTACTGAAAACACCATACTGAAAGCACCGTACTAAAAAGAGCGTAATGAACACACCGTATTAAAAACACTGTACTGAAAACAGCATAATTAGCACACCGTACTAAAAAGACTACTGAAAACAGCGAAATGAACACACCGTACTAAAAACACTGTACTGAAAACAGCATAATGACCACACCGTACTAAAAACACTGTACTGAAAACAGCATAATGAACACACCATACTAAACGCACCTTACTAAAAACAGCATAATGAACACACCGTACTAAAAACACGATACTGAACGCACCGTACTGAAAACACCATACTGAACGCACCGTACTGAAAACACCATACTGAACGCAGCGTACTGAAAACAGTATACTGAACGCACCGTACGGAAAACAGCATACTAAACGCACTGTACTGAAAACAGCATACTGAACGCACCGTACTGAAAACAGCATACTGAACGCACCGTACTGAAAACAACATACTGAACGCACCGTACTGAAAACAGCATACTGAACGCACCGTACTGAAAACACCATACTGAACGCACCGTACTGAAAACACCATACTGAACGCACCATATTGAAAACACCATACTGAACGCACTGTACTGAAAACACCATACTGAAAACACCATACTGAACGCACCGTACTGAAAACACCATACTGAACGCACCATATTGAAAACACCATACTGAACGCACTGTACTGAAAACACCATACTGAACACACCGTACTGAAAACAGTGTAATGAACACACCGTACTAAAAACACTGTACTGAACGCACTGTACTGAAAACACCATACTGAACGCACCGTACTGAAAACACCATACTGAACGCACCATACTGAAAACACCATACTGAACGCACCATATTGAAAACACCATACTGAACGCACTGTACTGAAAACACCATACTGAACACACCGTACTGAAAACAGTGTAATGAACACACCGTACTAAAAACACTGTACTGAACGCACTGTACTGAAAACACCATACTGAACGCATCTTACTGAAAACACCATACTGAACGCACCTTACTGAAAACACCATACTGAACGCACCGTACTGAAAACAGCATAATGAACACACAGTATTAAAAACACTGTACTGAAAACAGCGTAATGAACACACCATATTAAAAACACTGTACTGAAAACACCATACTGAACGCACAGTACTGAAAACACCATACTGAAAACACCATACTGAACGCACCGTACTGAAAACACCATACTGAACGCACCGTACTGAAAACACCATACTGAACGCACAGTACTGAAAACAGCATAATGAACACAGCGTACTAAAAACACTGGACTGAAAACAGCGTAATGAACACACCGTACTGAAAACACCATACTGAACGCACCTTACTAAAAACAGCGTAATGAACACACCATATTAAAAGCATTGTACTGAAAACAGCGTAATGAACACTCCGTACTGAAAACACTACTGAAAACAACATAATGAACACACAGTACTAAAAACACCGTACTAAAAACACTACTGAAAACAGCGTAATGAACACACCATATTAAAAGCATTGTACTGAAAACAGCGTAATGAACACTCCGTACTGAAAACACTACTGAAAACAACATAATGAACACACAGTACTAAAAACACCGTACTAAAAACACTGTACTGAAAACAGTGTAATGAACACACCGTACTAAAAACACTGTACTGAACGCACCGTACTGAAAACACCATACTGAACGCACCATATTGAAAACACCATACTGAACGCACCTTACTGAAAACAGCATAATGAACACACCGTACTAAAAACACCATACTGAACGCACCGTACTGAAAACACCATACTGAACGCACCGTACTGAAAACACCATACTGAACGCAGCATACTGAAAACAGTATACTGAACGCACCGTACGGAAAACAGCATACTAAACGCACCGTACTGAAAACAGCATACTGAACGCACCGTACTGAAAACAGCATACTGAACGCACTGTACTGAAAACAGCATACTGAACGCACCGTACTGAAAACAGCATACTGAACGCACCGTACTGAAAACAGCATAATGAACACACAGTATTAAAAACACTGTACTGAAAACAGCACAATGAACATACCGTATTAAAAACACTACTAAAAACACTGTACTGAAAACAGCGTAATGAACACATCGTACTAAAAACACTGTACTGAACGCACCGTACTGAAAACACCATACTGAACGCAGCGTACTGAAAACAGTATACCGAACGCACCATATTGAAAACAGCATACTGAACGCACCGTACTGAAAACACCATACTGAACGCACCATACTGAAAACACCATACTGAAAACACCATACTGAACGCACAGTACTGAAAACACCATACTGAACGCACCGTACTGAAAACACCGTACTGAACGCACCGTACTGAAAACACCATACTGAAAGCACCGTACTAAAAAGAGCGTAATGAACACACCGTATTAAAAACACTGTACTGAAAACAGCATAATTAGCACACCGTACTAAAAAGACTACTGAAAACAGCGAAATGAACACACCGTACTAAAAACACTGTACTGAAAACAGCATAATGACCACACCGTACTAAAAACACTGTACTGAAAACAGCATAATGAACACACCATACTAAACGCACCTTACTAAAAACAGCATAATGAACACACCGTACTAAAAACACGATACTGAACGCACCGTACTGAAAACACCATACTGAACGCACCGTACTGAAAACACCATACTGAACGCAGCGTACTGAAAACAGTATACTGAACGCACCGTACGGAAAACAGCATACTAAACGCACTGTACTGAAAACAGCATACTGAACGCACCGTACTGAAAACAGCATACTGAACGCACCGTACTGAAAACAGCATACTGAACGCACCGTACTGAAAACAGCATACTGAACGCACCGTACTGAAAACACCATACTGAACGCACCGTACTGAAAACACCATACTGAACGCACCATATTGAAAACACCATACTGAACGCACTGTACTGAAAACACCATACTGAAAACACCATACTGAACGCACCGTACTGAAAACACCATACTGAACGCACCATATTGAAAACACCATACTGAACGCACTGTACTGAAAACACCATACTGAACACACCGTACTGAAAACAGTGTAATGAACACACCGTACTAAAAACACTGTACTGAACGCACTGTACTGAAAACACCATACTGAACGCACCGTACTGAAAACACCATACTGAACGCACCATACTGAAAACACCATACTGAACGCACCATATTGAAAACACCATACTGAACGCACTGTACTGAAAACACCATACTGAACACACCGTACTGAAAACAGTGTAATGAACACACCGTACTAAAAACACTGTACTGAACGCACTGTACTGAAAACACCATACTGAACGCATCTTACTGAAAACACCATACTGAACGCACCTTACTGAAAACACCATACTGAACGCACCGTACTGAAAACAGCATAATGAACACACAGTATTAAAAACACTGTACTGAAAACAGCGTAATGAACACACCATATTAAAAACACTGTACTGAAAACACCATACTGAACGCACAGTACTGAAAACACCATACTGAAAACACCATACTGAACGCACCGTACTGAAAACACCATACTGAACGCACCGTACTGAAAACACCATACTGAACGCACAGTACTGAAAACAGCATAATGAACACAGCGTACTAAAAACACTGGACTGAAAACAGCGTAATGAACACACCGTACTGAAAACACCATACTGAACGCACCTTACTAAAAACAGCGTAATGAACACACCATATTAAAAGCATTGTACTGAAAACAGCGTAATGAACACTCCGTACTGAAAACACTACTGAAAACAACATAATGAACACACAGTACTAAAAACACCATACTAAAAACACTGTACTGAAAACAGTGTAATGAACACACCGTACTAAAAACACTGTACTGAACGCACCGTACTGAAAACACCATACTGAACGCACCATATTGAAAACACCATACTGAACGCACCATATTGAAAACACCATACTGAACGCACTGTACTGAAAACACCATACTGAACACACCGTACTGAAAACAGTGTAATGAACACACCGTACTAAAAACACTGTACTGAACGCACTGTACTGAAAACACCATACTGAACGCACCGTACTGAAAACACCATACTGAACGCACCATACTGAAAACACCATACTGAACGCACCATATTGAAAACACCATACTGAACGCACTGTACTGAAAACACCATACTGAACACACCGTACTGAAAACAGTGTAATGAACACACCGTACTAAAAACACTGTACTGAACGCACTGTACTGAAAACACCATACTGAACGCATCTTACTGAAAACACCATACTGAACGCACCTTACTGAAAACACCATACTGAACGCACCGTACTGAAAACAGCATAATGAACACACAGTATTAAAAACACTGTACTGAAAACAGCGTAATGAACACACCATATTAAAAACACTGTACTGAAAACACCATACTGAACGCACAGTACTGAAAACACCATACTGAAAACACCATACTGAACGCACCGTACTGAAAACACCATACTGAACGCACCGTACTGAAAACACCATACTGAACGCACAGTACTGAAAACAGCATAATGAACACAGCGTACTAAAAACACTGGACTGAAAACAGCGTAATGAACACACCGTACTGAAAACACCATACTGAACGCACCTTACTAAAAACAGCGTAATGAACACACCATATTAAAAGCATTGTACTGAAAACAGCGTAATGAACACTCCGTACTGAAAACACTACTGAAAACAACATAATGAACACACAGTACTAAAAACACCGTACTAAAAACACTGTACTGAAAACAGTGTAATGAACACACCGTACTAAAAACACTGTACTGAACGCACCGTACTGAAAACACCATACTGAACGCACCATATTGAAAACACCATACTGAACGCACCATATTGAAAACACCATACTGAACGCACTGTACTGAAAACACCATACTGAACACACCGTACTGAAAACAGTGTAATGAACACACCGTACTAAAAACACTGTACTGAACGCACTGTACTGAAAACACCATACTGAACGCACCGTACTGAAAACACCATACTGAACGCACCGTACTGAAAACACCATACTGAACGCACAGTACTGAAAACAGCATAATGAACACAGCGTACTAAAAACACTGGACTGAAAACAGCGTAATGAACACACCATAATGAACACAGCGTACTAAAAACACTGGACTGAAAACAGCGTAATGAACACACCGTACTGAAAACACCATACTGAACGCACCTTACTAAAAACAGCGTAATGAACACACCATATTAAAAGCATTGTACTGAAAACAGCGTAATGAACACTCCGTACTGAAAACACTACTGAAAACAACATAATGAACACACAGTACTAAAAACACCGTACTAAAAACACTGTACTGAAAACAGTGTAATGAACACACCGTACTAAAAACACTGTACTGAACGCACCGTACTGAAAACACCATACTGAACGCACCATATTGAAAACACCATACTGAACGCACCTTACTGAAAACAGCATAATGAACACACCGTACTAAAAACACCATACTGAACGCACCGTACTGAAAACACCATACTGAACGCACCGTACTGAAAACACCATACTGAACGCAGCATACTGAAAACAGTATACTGAACGCACCGTACGGAAAACAGCATACTAAACGCACCGTACTGAAAACAGCATACTGAACGCACCGTACTGAAAACAGCATACTGAACGCACTGTACTGAAAACAGCATACTGAACGCACCGTACTGAAAACAGCATACTGAACGCACCGTACTGAAAACAGCATAATGAACACACAGTATTAAAAACACTGTACTGAAAACAGCACAATGAACATACCGTATTAAAAACACTACTAAAAACACTGTACTGAAAACAGCGTAATGAACACATCGTACTAAAAACACTGTACTGAACGCACCGTACTGAAAACACCATACTGAACGCAGCGTACTGAAAACAGTATACCGAACGCACCATATTGAAAACAGCATACTGAACGCACCGTACTGAAAACACCATACTGAACGCACCATACTGAAAACACCATACTGAAAACACCATACTGAACGCACAGTACTGAAAACACCATACTGAACGCACCGTACTGAAAACACCGTACTGAACGCACCGTACTGAAAACACCATACTGAAAGCACCGTACTAAAAAGAGCGTAATGAACACACCGTATTAAAAACACTGTACTGAAAACAGCATAATTAGCACACCGTACTAAAAAGACTACTGAAAACAGCGAAATGAACACACCGTACTAAAAACACTGTACTGAAAACAGCATAATGACCACACCGTACTAAAAACACTGTACTGAAAACAGCATAATGAACACACCATACTAAACGCACCTTACTAAAAACAGCATAATGAACACACCGTACTAAAAACACGATACTGAACGCACCGTACTGAAAACACCATACTGAACGCACCGTACTGAAAACACCATACTGAACGCAGCGTACTGAAAACAGTATACTGAACGCACCGTACGGAAAACAGCATACTAAACGCACTGTACTGAAAACAGCATACTGAACGCACCGTACTGAAAACAGCATACTGAACGCACCGTACTGAAAACAGCATACTGAACGCACCGTACTGAAAACAGCATACTGAACGCACCGTACTGAAAACACCATACTGAACGCACCGTACTGAAAACACCATACTGAACGCACCATATTGAAAACACCATACTGAACGCACTGTACTGAAAACACCATACTGAAAACACCATACTGAACGCACCGTACTGAAAACACCATACTGAACGCACCATATTGAAAACACCATACTGAACGCACTGTACTGAAAACACCATACTGAACACACCGTACTGAAAACAGTGTAATGAACACACCGTACTAAAAACACTGTACTGAACGCACTGTACTGAAAACACCATACTGAACGCACCGTACTGAAAACACCATACTGAACGCACCATACTGAAAACACCATACTGAACGCACCATATTGAAAACACCATACTGAACGCACTGTACTGAAAACACCATACTGAACACACCGTACTGAAAACAGTGTAATGAACACACCGTACTAAAAACACTGTACTGAACGCACTGTACTGAAAACACCATACTGAACGCATCTTACTGAAAACACCATACTGAATGCACCGTACTGAAAACAGCATACTGAAAACAGCGTAATGAACACACCATATTAAAAACACTGTACTGAAAACAGTGTAATGAACACACCATATTAAAAACACTGTACTGAAAACACCATACTGAACGCATCTTACTGAAAACACCATACTGAACGCACCTTACTGAAAACACCATACTGAACGCACCGTACTGAAAACAGCATAATGAACACACAGTATTAAAAACACTGTACTGAAAACAGCGTAATGAACACACCATATTAAAAACACTGTACTGAAAACACCATACTGAACGCACAGTACTGAAAACACCATACTGAAAACACCATACTGAACGCACCGTACTGAAAACACCATACTGAACGCAGCGTACTGAAAACAGTATACCGAACGCACCATATTGAAAACAGCATACTGAACGCACCGTACTGAAAACACCATACTGAACGCACCATACTGAAAACACCATACTGAAAACACCATACTGAACGCACAGTACTGAAAACACCATACTGAACGCACCGTACTGAAAACACCGTACTGAACGCACCGTACTGAAAACACCATACTGAAAGCACCGTACTAAAAAGAGCGTAATGAACACACCGTATTAAAAACACTGTACTGAAAACAGCATAATTAGCACACCGTACTAAAAAGACTACTGAAAACAGCGAAATGAACACACCGTACTAAAAACACTGTACTGAAAACAGCATAATGACCACACCGTACTAAAAACACTGTACTGAAAACAGCATAATGAACACACCATACTAAACGCACCTTACTAAAAACAGCATAATGAACACACCGTACTAAAAACACGATACTGAACGCACCGTACTGAAAACACCATACTGAACGCACCGTACTGAAAACACCATACTGAACGCACTGTACTGAAAACACCATACTGAAAACACCATACTGAACGCACCGTACTGAAAACACCATACTGAACGCACCATATTGAAAACACCATACTGAACGCACTGTACTGAAAACACCATACTGAACACACCGTACTGAAAACAGTGTAATGAACACACCGTACTAAAAACACTGTACTGAACGCACTGTACTGAAAACACCATACTGAACGCACCGTACTGAAAACACCATACTGAACGCACCATACTGAAAACACCATACTGAACGCACCATATTGAAAACACCATACTGAACGCACTGTACTGAAAACACCATACTGAACACACCGTACTGAAAACAGTGTAATGAACACACCGTACTAAAAACACTGTACTGAACGCACTGTACTGAAAACACCATACTGAACGCATCTTACTGAAAACACCATACTGAACGCACCTTACTGAAAACACCATACTGAACGCACCGTACTGAAAACAGCATAATGAACACACAGTATTAAAAACACTGTACTGAAAACAGCGTAATGAACACACCATATTAAAAACACTGTACTGAAAACACCATACTGAACGCACAGTACTGAAAACACCATACTGAAAACACCATACTGAACGCACCGTACTGAAAACACCATACTGAACGCACCGTACTGAAAACACCATACTGAACGCACAGTACTGAAAACAGCATAATGAACACAGCGTACTAAAAACACTGGACTGAAAACAGCGTAATGAACACACCGTACTGAAAACACCATACTGAACGCACCTTACTAAAAACAGCGTAATGAACACACCATATTAAAAGCATTGTACTGAAAACAGCGTAATGAACACTCCGTACTGAAAACACTACTGAAAACAACATAATGAACACACAGTACTAAAAACACCGTACTAAAAACACTACTGAAAACAGCGTAATGAACACACCATATTAAAAGCATTGTACTGAAAACAGCGTAATGAACACTCCGTACTGAAAACACTACTGAAAACAACATAATGAACACACAGTACTAAAAACACCGTACTAAAAACACTGTACTGAAAACAGTGTAATGAACACACCGTACTAAAAACACTGTACTGAACGCACCGTACTGAAAACACCATACTGAACGCACCATATTGAAAACACCATACTGAACGCACCTTACTGAAAGCAGCATAATGAACACACCGTACTAAAAACACCATACTGAACGCACCGTACTGAAAACACCATACTGAACGCACCGTACTGAAAACACCATACTGAACGCAGCATACTGAAAACAGTATACTGAACGCACCGTACGGAAAACAGCATACTAAACGCACCGTACTGAAAACAGCATACTGAACGCACCGTACTGAAAACAGCATACTGAACGCACTGTACTGAAAACAGCATACTGAACGCACCGTACTGAAAACAGCATACTGAACGCACCGTACTGAAAACAGCATAATGAACACACAGTATTAAAAACACTGTACTGAAAACAGCACAATGAACATACCGTATTAAAAACACTACTAAAAACACTGTACTGAAAACAGCGTAATGAACACATCGTACTAAAAACACTGTACTGAACGCACCGTACTGAAAACACCATACTGAACGCAGCGTACTGAAAACAGTATACCGAACGCACCATATTGAAAACAGCATACTGAACGCACCGTACTGAAAACACCATACTGAACGCACCATACTGAAAACACCATACTGAAAACACCATACTGAACGCACAGTACTGAAAACACCATACTGAACGCACCGTACTGAAAACACCGTACTGAACGCACCGTACTGAAAACACCATACTGAAAGCACCGTACTAAAAAGAGCGTAATGAACACACCGTATTAAAAACACTGTACTGAAAACAGCATAATTAGCACACCGTACTAAAAAGACTACTGAAAACAGCGAAATGAACACACCGTACTAAAAACACCGTACTGAAAACAGCATAATGAACACACAGTATTAAAAACACTGTACTGAAAACAGCGTAATGAACACACCATATTAAAAACACTGTACTGAAAACACCATACTGAACGCACAGTACTGAAAACACCATACTGAAAACACCATACTGAACGCACCGTACTGAAAACACCATACTGAACGCAGCGTACTGAAAACAGTATACCGAACGCACCATATTGAAAACAGCATACTGAACGCACCGTACTGAAAACACCATACTGAACGCACCATACTGAAAACACCATACTGAAAACACCATACTGAACGCACAGTACTGAAAACACCATACTGAACGCACCGTACTGAAAACACCGTACTGAACGCACCGTACTGAAAACACCATACTGAAAGCACCGTACTAAAAAGAGCGTAATGAACACACCGTATTAAAAACACTGTACTGAAAACAGCATAATTAGCACACCGTACTAAAAAGACTACTGAAAACAGCGAAATGAACACACCGTACTAAAAACACTGTACTGAAAACAGCATAATGACCACACCGTACTAAAAACACTGTACTGAAAACAGCATAATGAACACACCATACTAAACGCACCTTACTAAAAACAGCATAATGAACACACCGTACTAAAAACACGATACTGAACGCACCGTACTGAAAACACCATACTGAACGCACCGTACTGAAAACACCATACTGAACGCACTGTACTGAAAACACCATACTGAAAACACCATACTGAACGCACCGTACTGAAAACACCATACTGAACGCACCATATTGAAAACACCATACTGAACGCACTGTACTGAAAACACCATACTGAACACACCGTACTGAAAACAGTGTAATGAACACACCGTACTAAAAACACTGTACTGAACGCACTGTACTGAAAACACCATACTGAACGCACCGTACTGAAAACACCATACTGAACGCACCATACTGAAAACACCATACTGAACGCACCATATTGAAAACACCATACTGAACGCACTGTACTGAAAACACCATACTGAACACACCGTACTGAAAACAGTGTAATGAACACACCGTACTAAAAACACTGTACTGAACGCACTGTACTGAAAACACCATACTGAACGCATCTTACTGAAAACACCATACTGAACGCACCTTACTGAAAACACCATACTGAACGCACCGTACTGAAAACAGCATAATGAACACACAGTATTAAAAACACTGTACTGAAAACAGCGTAATGAACACACCATATTAAAAACACTGTACTGAAAACACCATACTGAACGCACAGTACTGAAAACACCATACTGAAAACACCATACTGAACGCACCGTACTGAAAACACCATACTGAACGCACCGTACTGAAAACACCATACTGAACGCACAGTACTGAAAACAGCATAATGAACACAGCGTACTAAAAACACTGGACTGAAAACAGCGTAATGAACACACCGTACTGAAAACACCATACTGAACGCACCTTACTAAAAACAGCGTAATGAACACACCATATTAAAAGCATTGTACTGAAAACAGCGTAATGAACACTCCGTACTGAAAACACTACTGAAAACAACATAATGAACACACAGTACTAAAAACACCGTACTAAAAACACTACTGAAAACAGCGTAATGAACACACCATATTAAAAGCATTGTACTGAAAACAGCGTAATGAACACTCCGTACTGAAAACACTACTGAAAACAACATAATGAACACACAGTACTAAAAACACCGTACTAAAAACACTGTACTGAAAACAGTGTAATGAACACACCGTACTAAAAACACTGTACTGAACGCACCGTACTGAAAACACCATACTGAACGCACCATATTGAAAACACCATACTGAACGCACCTTACTGAAAACAGCATAATGAACACACCGTACTAAAAACACCATACTGAACGCACCGTACTGAAAACACCATACTGAACGCACCGTACTGAAAACACCATACTGAACGCAGCATACTGAAAACAGTATACTGAACGCACCGTACGGAAAACAGCATACTAAACGCACCGTACTGAAAACAGCATACTGAACGCACCGTACTGAAAACAGCATACTGAACGCACTGTACTGAAAACAGCATACTGAACGCACCGTACTGAAAACAGCATACTGAACGCACCGTACTGAAAACAGCATAATGAACACACAGTATTAAAAACACTGTACTGAAAACAGCACAATGAACATACCGTATTAAAAACACTACTAAAAACACTGTACTGAAAACAGCGTAATGAACACATCGTACTAAAAACACTGTACTGAACGCACCGTACTGAAAACACCATACTGAACGCAGCGTACTGAAAACAGTATACCGAACGCACCATATTGAAAACAGCATACTGAACGCACCGTACTGAAAACACCATACTGAACGCACCATACTGAAAACACCATACTGAAAACACCATACTGAACGCACAGTACTGAAAACACCATACTGAACGCACCGTACTGAAAACACCGTACTGAACGCACCGTACTGAAAACACCATACTGAAAGCACCGTACTAAAAAGAGCGTAATGAACACACCGTATTAAAAACACTGTACTGAAAACAGCATAATTAGCACACCGTACTAAAAAGACTACTGAAAACAGCGAAATGAACACACCGTACTAAAAACACTGTACTGAAAACAGCATAATGACCACACCGTACTAAAAACACTGTACTGAAAACAGCATAATGAACACACCATACTAAACGCACCTTACTAAAAACAGCATAATGAACACACCGTACTAAAAACACGATACTGAACGCACCGTACTGAAAACACCATACTGAACGCACCGTACTGAAAACACCATACTGAACGCAGCGTACTGAAAACAGTATACTGAACGCACCGTACGGAAAACAGCATACTAAACGCACTGTACTGAAAACAGCATACTGAACGCACCGTACTGAAAACAGCATACTGAACGCACCGTACTGAAAACAGCATACTGAACGCACCGTACTGAAAACAGCATACTGAACGCACCGTACTGAAAACACCATACTGAACGCACCGTACTGAAAACACCATACTGAACGCACCATATTGAAAACACCAAACTGAACGCACTGTACTGAAAACACCATACTGAAAACACCATACTGAACGCACCGTACTGAAAACACCATACTGAACGCACCATATTGAAAACACCATACTGAACGCACTGTACTGAAAACACCATACTGAACACACCGTACTGAAAACAGTGTAATGAACACACCGTACTAAAAACACTGTACTGAACGCACTGTACTGAAAACACCATACTGAACGCACCGTACTGAAAACACCATACTGAACGCACCATACTGAAAACACCATACTGAACGCACCATATTGAAAACACCATACTGAACGCACTGTACTGAAAACACCATACTGAACACACCGTACTGAAAACAGTGTAATGAACACACCGTACTAAAAACACTGTACTGAACGCACTGTACTGAAAACACCATACTGAACGCATCTTACTGAAAACACCATACTGAACGCACCTTACTGAAAACACCATACTGAACGCACCGTACTGAAAACAGCATAATGAACACACAGTATTAAAAACACTGTACTGAAAACAGCGTAATGAACACACCATATTAAAAACACTGTACTGAAAACACCATACTGAACGCACAGTACTGAAAACACCATACTGAAAACACCATACTGAACGCACCGTACTGAAAACACCATACTGAACGCACCGTACTGAAAACACCATACTGAACGCACAGTACTGAAAACAGCATAATGAACACAGCGTACTAAAAACACTGGACTGAAAACAGCGTAATGAACACACCGTACTGAAAACACCATACTGAACGCACCTTACTAAAAACAGCGTAATGAACACACCATATTAAAAGCATTGTACTGAAAACAGCGTAATGAACACTCCGTACTGAAAACACTACTGAAAACAACATAATGAACACACAGTACTAAAAACACCGTACTAAAAACACTGTACTGAAAACAGTGTAATGAACACACCGTACTAAAAACACTGTACTGAACGCACCGTACTGAAAACACCATACTGAACGCACCATATTGAAAACACCATACTGAACGCACCATATTGAAAACACCATACTGAACGCACTGTACTGAAAACACCATACTGAACACACCGTACTGAAAACAGTGTAATGAACACACCGTACTAAAAACACTGTACTGAACGCACTGTACTGAAAACACCATACTGAACGCACCGTACTGAAAACACCATACTGAACGCACCATACTGAAAACACCATACTGAACGCACCATATTGAAAACACCATACTGAACGCACTGTACTGAAAACACCATACTGAACACACCGTACTGAAAACAGTGTAATGAACACACCGTACTAAAAACACTGTACTGAACGCACTGTACTGAAAACACCATACTGAACGCATCTTACTGAAAACACCATACTGAACGCACCTTACTGAAAACACCATACTGAACGCACCGTACTGAAAACAGCATAATGAACACACAGTATTAAAAACACTGTACTGAAAACAGCGTAATGAACACACCATATTAAAAACACTGTACTGAAAACACCATACTGAACGCACAGTACTGAAAACACCATACTGAAAACACCATACTGAACGCACCGTACTGAAAACACCATACTGAACGCACCGTACTGAAAACACCATACTGAACGCACAGTACTGAAAACAGCATAATGAACACAGCGTACTAAAAACACTGGACTGAAAACAGCGTAATGAACACACCGTACTGAAAACACCATACTGAACGCACCTTACTAAAAACAGCGTAATGAACACACCATATTAAAAGCATTGTACTGAAAACAGCGTAATGAACACTCCGTACTGAAAACACTACTGAAAACAACATAATGAACACACAGTACTAAAAACACCGTACTAAAAACACTGTACTGAAAACAGTGTAATGAACACACCGTACTAAAAACACTGTACTGAACGCACCGTACTGAAAACACCATACTGAACGCACCATATTGAAAACACCATACTGAACGCACCATATTGAAAACACCATACTGAACGCACTGTACTGAAAACACCATACTGAACACACCGTACTGAAAACAGTGTAATGAACACACCGTACTAAAAACACTGTACTGAACGCACTGTACTGAAAACACCATACTGAACGCACCGTACTGAAAACACCATACTGAACGCACCGTACTGAAAACACCATACTGAACGCACAGTACTGAAAACAGCATAATGAACACAGCGTACTAAAAACACTGGACTGAAAACAGCGTAATGAACACACCGTACTGAAAACACCATACTGAACGCACCTTACTAAAAACAGCGTAATGAACACACCATATTAAAAGCATTGTACTGAAAACAGCGTAATGAACACTCCGTACTGAAAACACTACTGAAAACAACATAATGAACACACAGTACTAAAAACACCGTACTAAAAACACTGTACTGAAAACAGTGTAATGAACACACCGTACTAAAAACACTGTACTGAACGCACCGTACTGAAAACACCATACTGAACGCACCATATTGAAAACACCATACTGAACGCACCTTACTGAAAACAGCATAATGAACACACCGTACTAAAAACACCATACTGAACGCACCGTACTGAAAACACCATACTGAACGCACCGTACTGAAAACACCATACTGAACGCAGCATACTGAAAACAGTATACTGAACGCACCGTACGGAAAACAGCATACTAAACGCACCGTACTGAAAACAGCATACTGAACGCACCGTACTGAAAACAGCATACTGAACGCACTGTACTGAAAACAGCATACTGAACGCACCGTACTGAAAACAGCATACTGAACGCACCGTACTGAAAACAGCATAATGAACACACAGTATTAAAAACACTGTACTGAAAACAGCGTAATGAACACACCATATTAAAAACACTGTACTGAAAACACCATACTGAACGCACAGTACTGAAAACACCATACTGAAAACACCATACTGAACGCACCGTACTGAAAACACCATACTGAACGCACCGTACTGAAAACACCATACTGAACGCACAGTACTGAAAACAGCATAATGAACACAGCGTACTAAAAACACTGGACTGAAAACAGCGTAATGAACACACCGTACTGAAAACACCATACTGAACGCACCTTACTAAAAACAGCGTAATGAACACACCATATTAAAAGCATTGTACTGAAAACAGCGTAATGAACACTCCGTACTGAAAACACTACTGAAAACAACATAATGAACACACAGTACTAAAAACACCGTACTAAAAACACTGTACTGAAAACAGTGTAATGAACACACCGTACTAAAAACACTGTACTGAACGCACCGTACTGAAAACACCATACTGAACGCACCATATTGAAAACACCATACTGAACGCACCATATTGAAAACACCATACTGAACGCACTGTACTGAAAACACCATACTGAACACACCGTACTGAAAACAGTGTAATGAACACACCGTACTAAAAACACTGTACTGAACGCACTGTACTGAAAACACCATACTGAACGCACCGTACTGAAAACACCATACTGAACGCACCGTACTGAAAACACCATACTGAACGCACAGTACTGAAAACAGCATAATGAACACAGCGTACTAAAAACACTGGACTGAAAACAGCGTAATGAACACACCGTACTGAAAACACCATACTGAACGCACCTTACTAAAAACAGCGTAATGAACACACCATATTAAAAGCATTGTACTGAAAACAGCGTAATGAACACTCCGTACTGAAAACACTACTGAAAACAACATAATGAACACACAGTACTAAAAACACCGTACTAAAAACACTGTACTGAAAACAGTGTAATGAACACACCGTACTAAAAACACTGTACTGAACGCACCGTACTGAAAACACCATACTGAACGCACCATATTGAAAACACCATACTGAACGCACCTTACTGAAAACAGCATAATGAACACACCGTACTAAAAACACCATACTGAACGCACCGTACTGAAAACACCATACTGAACGCACCGTACTGAAAACACCATACTGAACGCAGCATACTGAAAACAGTATACTGAACGCACCGTACGGAAAACAGCATACTAAACGCACCGTACTGAAAACAGCATACTGAACGCACCGTACTGAAAACAGCATACTGAACGCACTGTACTGAAAACAGCATACTGAACGCACCGTACTGAAAACAGCATACTGAACGCACCGTACTGAAAACAGCATAATGAACACACAGTATTAAAAACACTGTACTGAAAACAGCACAATGAACATACCGTATTAAAAACACTACTAAAAACACTGTACTGAAAACAGCGTAATGAACACATCGTACTAAAAACACTGTACTGAACGCACCGTACTGAAAACACCATACTGAACGCAGCGTACTGAAAACAGTATACCGAACGCACCATATTGAAAACAGCATACTGAACGCACCGTACTGAAAACACCATACTGAACGCACCATACTGAAAACACCATACTGAAAACACCATACTGAACGCACAGTACTGAAAACACCATACTGAACGCACCGTACTGAAAACACCGTACTGAACGCACCGTACTGAAAACACCATACTGAAAGCACCGTACTAAAAAGAGCGTAATGAACACACCGTATTAAAAACACTGTACTGAAAACAGCATAATTAGCACACCGTACTAAAAAGACTACTGAAAACAGCGAAATGAACACACCGTACTAAAAACACTGTACTGAAAACAGCATAATGACCACACCGTACTAAAAACACTGTACTGAAAACAGCATAATGAACACACCATACTAAACGCACCTTACTAAAAACAGCATAATGAACACACCGTACTAAAAACACGATACTGAACGCACCGTACTGAAAACACCATACTGAACGCACCGTACTGAAAACACCATACTGAACGCAGCGTACTGAAAACAGTATACTGAACGCACCGTACGGAAAACAGCATACTAAACGCACTGTACTGAAAACAGCATACTGAACGCACCGTACTGAAAACAGCATACTGAACGCACCGTACTGAAAACAGCATACTGAACGCACCGTACTGAAAACAGCATACTGAACGCACCGTACTGAAAACACCATACTGAACGCACCGTACTGAAAACACCATACTGAACGCACCATATTGAAAACACCATACTGAACGCACTGTACTGAAAACACCATACTGAAAACACCATACTGAACGCACCGTACTGAAAACACCATACTGAACGCACCATATTGAAAACACCATACTGAACGCACTGTACTGAAAACACCATACTGAACACACCGTACTGAAAACAGTGTAATGAACACACCGTACTAAAAACACTGTACTGAACGCACTGTACTGAAAACACCATACTGAACGCACCGTACTGAAAACACCATACTGAACGCACCATACTGAAAACACCATACTGAACGCACCATATTGAAAACACCATACTGAACGCACTGTACTGAAAACACCATACTGAACACACCGTACTGAAAACAGTGTAATGAACACACCGTACTAAAAACACTGTACTGAACGCACTGTACTGAAAACACCATACTGAACGCATCTTACTGAAAACACCATACTGAATGCACCGTACTGAAAACAGCATACTGAAAACAGCGTAATGAACACACCATATTAAAAACACTGTACTGAAAACAGTGTAATGAACACACCATATTAAAAACACTGTACTGAAAACACCATACTGAACGCATCTTACTGAAAACACCATACTGAACGCACCTTACTGAAAACACCATACTGAACGCACCGTACTGAAAACAGCATAATGAACACACAGTATTAAAAACACTGTACTGAAAACAGCGTAATGAACACACCATATTAAAAACACTGTACTGAAAACACCATACTGAACGCACAGTACTGAAAACACCATACTGAAAACACCATACTGAACGCACCGTACTGAAAACACCATACTGAACGCAGCGTACTGAAAACAGTATACCGAACGCACCATATTGAAAACAGCATACTGAACGCACCGTACTGAAAACACCATACTGAACGCACCATACTGAAAACACCATACTGAACGCACAGTACTGAAAACACCATACTGAACGCACCGTACTGAAAACACCGTACTGAACGCACCGTACTGAAAACACCATACTGAAAGCACCGTACTAAAAAGAGCGTAATGAACACACCGTATTAAAAACACTGTACTGAAAACAGCATAATTAGCACACCGTACTAAAAAGACTACTGAAAACAGCGAAATGAACACACCGTACTAAAAACACTGTACTGAAAACAGCATAATGACCACACCGTACTAAAAACACTGTACTGAAAACAGCATAATGAACACACCATACTAAACGCACCTTACTAAAAACAGCATAATGAACACACCGTACTAAAAACACGATACTGAACGCACCGTACTGAAAACACCATACTGAACGCACCGTACTGAAAACACCATACTGAACGCAGCGTACTGAAAACAGTATACTGAACGCACCGTACGGAAAACAGCATACTAAACGCACTGTACTGAAAACAGCATACTGAACGCACCGTACTGAAAACAGCATACTGAACGCACCGTACTGAAAACAGCATACTGAACGCACCGTACTGAAAACAGCATACTGAACGCACCGTACTGAAAACACCATACTGAACGCACCGTACTGAAAACACCATACTGAACGCACCATATTGAAAACACCATACTGAACGCACTGTACTGAAAACACCATACTGAAAACACCATACTGAACGCACCGTACTGAAAACACCATACTGAACGCACCATATTGAAAACACCATACTGAACGCACTGTACTGAAAACACCATACTGAACACACCGTACTGAAAACAGTGTAATGAACACACCGTACTAAAAACACTGTACTGAACGCACTGTACTGAAAACACCATACTGAACGCACCGTACTGAAAACACCATACTGAACGCACCATACTGAAAACACCATACTGAACGCACCATATTGAAAACACCATACTGAACGCACTGTACTGAAAACACCATACTGAACACACCGTACTGAAAACAGTGTAATGAACACACCGTACTAAAAACACTGTACTGAACGCACTGTACTGAAAACACCATACTGAACGCATCTTACTGAAAACACCATACTGAATGCACCGTACTGAAAACAGCATACTGAAAACAGCGTAATGAACACACCATATTAAAAACACTGTACTGAAAACAGTGTAATGAACACACCATATTAAAAACACTGTACTGAAAACACCATACTGAACGCATCTTACTGAAAACACCATACTGAACGCACCTTACTGAAAACACCATACTGAACGCACCGTACTGAAAACAGCATAATGAACACACAGTATTAAAAACACTGTACTGAAAACAGCGTAATGAACACACCATATTAAAAACACTGTACTGAAAACACCATACTGAACGCACAGTACTGAAAACACCATACTGAAAACACCATACTGAACGCACCGTACTGAAAACACCATACTGAACGCACCGTACTGAAAACACCATACTGAACGCACAGTACTGAAAACAGCATAATGAACACAGCGTACTAAAAACACTGGACTGAAAACAGCGTAATGAACACACCGTACTGAAAACACCATACTGAACGCACCTTACTAAAAACAGCGTAATGAACACACCATATTAAAAGCATTGTACTGAAAACAGCGTAATGAACACTCCGTACTGAAAACACTACTGAAAACAACATAATGAACACACAGTACTAAAAACACCGTACTAAAAACACTGTACTGAAAACAGTGTAATGAACACACCGTACTAAAAACACTGTACTGAACGCACCGTACTGAAAACACCATACTGAACGCACCATATTGAAAACACCATACTGAACGCACCATATTGAAAACACCATACTGAACGCACTGTACTGAAAACACCATACTGAACGCAGCGTACTGAAAACAGTATACTGAACGCACCGTACGGAAAACAGCATACTAAACGCACTGTACTGAAAACAGCATACTGAACGCACCGTACTGAAAACAGCATACTGAACGCACCGTACTGAAAACAGCATACTGAACGCACCGTACTGAAAACAGCATACTGAACGCACCGTACTGAAAACACCATACTGAACGCACCGTACTGAAAACACCATACTGAACGCACCATATTGAAAACACCATACTGAACGCACTGTACTGAAAACACCATACTGAAAACACCATACTGAACGCACCGTACTGAAAACACCATACTGAACGCACCATATTGAAAACACCATACTGAACGCACTGTACTGAAAACACCATACTGAACACACCGTACTGAAAACAGTGTAATGAACACACCGTACTAAAAACACTGTACTGAACGCACTGTACTGAAAACACCATACTGAACGCACCGTACTGAAAACACCATACTGAACGCACCATACTGAAAACACCATACTGAACGCACCATATTGAAAACACCATACTGAACGCACTGTACTGAAAACACCATACTGAACACACCGTACTGAAAACAGTGTAATGAACACACCGTACTAAAAACACTGTACTGAACGCACTGTACTGAAAACACCATACTGAACGCATCTTACTGAAAACACCATACTGAACGCACCTTACTGAAAACACCATACTGAACGCACTGTACTGAAAACAGCATAATGAACACACAGTATTAAAAACACTGTACTGAAAACAGCGTAATGAACACACCATATTAAAAACACTGTACTGAAAACACCATACTGAACGCACAGTACTGAAAACACCATACTGAAAACACCATACTGAACGCACCGTACTGAAAACACCATACTGAACGCACCGTACTGAAAACACCATACTGAACGCACAGTACTGAAAACAGCATAATGAACACAGCGTACTAAAAACACTGGACTGAAAACAGCGTAATGAACACACCGTACTGAAAACACCATACTGAACGCACCTTACTAAAAACAGCGTAATGAACACACCATATTAAAAGCATTGTACTGAAAACAGCGTAATGAACACTCCGTACTGAAAACACTACTGAAAACAACATAATGAACACACAGTACTAAAAACACCGTACTAAAAACACTGTACTGAAAACAGTGTAATGAACACACCGTACTAAAAACACTGTACTGAACGCACCGTACTGAAAACACCATACTGAACGCACCATATTGAAAACACCATACTGAACGCACCATATTGAAAACACCATACTGAACGCACTGTACTGAAAACACCATACTGAACACACCGTACTGAAAACAGTGTAATGAACACACCGTACTAAAAACACTGTACTGAACGCACTGTACTGAAAACACCATACTGAACGCACCGTACTGAAAACACCATACTGAACGCACCATACTGAAAACACCATACTGAACGCACCATATTGAAAACACCATACTGAACGCACTGTACTGAAAACACCATACTGAACACACCGTACTGAAAACAGTGTAATGAACACACCGTACTAAAAACACTGTACTGAACGCACTGTACTGAAAACACCATACTGAACGCATCTTACTGAAAACACCATACTGAACGCACCTTACTGAAAACACCATACTGAACGCACCGTACTGAAAACAGCATAATGAACACACAGTATTAAAAACACTGTACTGAAAACAGCGTAATGAACACACCATATTAAAAACACTGTACTGAAAACACCATACTGAACGCACAGTACTGAAAACACCATACTGAAAACACCATACTGAACGCACCGTACTGAAAACACCATACTGAACGCACCGTACTGAAAACACCATACTGAACGCACAGTACTGAAAACAGCATAATGAACACAGCGTACTAAAAACACTGGACTGAAAACAGCGTAATGAACACACCATACTGAAAACACCATACTGAACGCACCTTACTAAAAACAGCGTAATGAACACACCATATTAAAAGCATTGTACTGAAAACAGCGTAATGAACACTCCGTACTGAAAACACTACTGAAAACAACATAATGAACACACAGTACTAAAAACACCGTACTAAAAACACTGTACTGAAAACAGTGTAATGAACACACCGTACTAAAAACACTGTACTGAACGCACCGTACTGAAAACACCATACTGAACGCACCATATTGAAAACACCATACTGAACGCACCTTACTGAAAACAGTGTAATGAACACACCGTACTAAAAACACTGTACTGAACGCACTGTACTGAAAACACCATACTGAACGCACCGTACTGAAAACACCATACTGAACGCACCATACTGAAAACACCATACTGAACGCAGCATACTGAAAACAGTATACTGAACGCACCGTACGGAAAACAGCATACTAAACGCACCGTACTGAAAACAGCATACTGAACACACCGTACTAAAAACACTGTACTGAACGCACTGTACTGAAAACACCATACTGAACGCACCGTACTGAAAACACCATACTGAACGCACCATACTGAAAACACCATACTGAACGCACTGTACTGAAAACACCATACTGAACGCACCGTACTGAAAACACCATATTGAATGCACCGTACTGAAAACACCATACTGAATGCACCGTACTGAAAACACCATACTGAATGAACCGTACTGCAAACAGCATACTGAAAACAGCGTAATGAACACACCATATTAAAAACACTGTACTGAAAACAGCGTAATGAACACACCATATTAAAAACACTGTACTGAAAACAGTGTAATGAACACACCATATTAAAAACACTGTACTGAAAACACCATACTGAACGCATCTTACTGAAAACACCATACTGAACGCACCTTACTGAAAACACCATACTGAACGCACCGTACTGAAAACAGCATAATGAACACACCATATTAAAAACACTGTACTGAAAACACCATACTGAACGCATCTTACTGAAAACACCATACTGAACGCACCACACTGAAAACACCATACTGAACGCACTGTACTGAAAACACCATACTGAACGCACCGTACTGAAAACACTATATTGAATGCACCGTACTGAAAACACCATACTGAATGCACCGTACTGAAAACACCATACTGAATGCACCGTACTGAAAACAGCATACTGAAAACAGCGTAATGAACACACCATATTAAAAACACTGTACTGAAAACAGCATAATGAACACACCATATTAAAAACACTGTACTGAAAACACCATACTGAACGCATCTTACTGAAAACACCATACTGAACGCACCATACTGAAAACACCATACTGAACGCACTGTACTGAAAACACCTTACTGAACGCACCGTACTGAAAACACTATATTGAATGCACCGTACTGAAAACACCATACTGAATGCACCGTACTGAAAACACCATACTGAATGCACCGTACTGAAAACAGCATACTGAAAACAGCGTAATGAACACACCATATTAAAAACACTGTACTGAAAACAGTGTAATGAACACACCATATTAAAAACACTGTACTGAAAACACCATACTGAACGCATCTTACTGAAAACACCATACTGAACGCACCTTACTGAAAACACCATACTGAACGCACCGTACTGAAAACAGCATAATGAACACACAGTATTAAAAACACTGTACTGAAAACAGCGTAATGAACACACCATATTAAAAACACTGTACTGAAAACACCATACTGAACGCACAGTACTGAAAACACCATACTGAAAACACCATACTGAACGCACCGTACTGAAAACACCATACTGAACGCACCGTACTGAAAACACCATACTGAACGCACAGTACTGAAAACAGCATAATGAACACAGCGTACTAAAAACACTGGACTGAAAACAGCGTAATGAACACACCGTACTGAAAACACCATACTGAACGCACCTTACTAAAAACAGCGTAATGAACACACCATATTAAAAGCATTGTACTGAAAACAGCGTAATGAACACTCCGTACTGAAAACACTACTGAAAACAACATAATGAACACACAGTACTAAAAACACCGTACTAAAAACACTGTACTGAAAACAGTGTAATGAACACACCGTACTAAAAACACTATACTGAACGCACCGTACTGAAAACACCATACTGAACGCACCATATTGAAAACACCATACTGAACGCACCTTACTGAAAACAGTGTAATGAACACACCGTACTAAAAACACTGTACTGAACGCACTGTACTGAAAACACCATACTGAACGCACCGTACTGAAAACACCATACTGAACGCACCATACTGAAAACACCATACTGAACGCACTGTACTGAAAACACCATACTGAACGCACTGTACTGAAAACACCATACTGAACGCACCGTACTGAAAACACCATACTGAACGCACTGTACTGAAAACACCATACTGAACGCACCGTACTGAAAACACCATATTGAATGCACCGTACTGAAAACACCATACTGAATGCACCGTACTGAAAACACCATACTGAATGCACCGTACTGAAAACAGCATACTGAAAACAGCGTAATGAACACACCATATTAAAAACACTGTACTGAAAACAGTGTAATGAACACACCATATTAAAAACACTGTACTGAAAACACCATACTGAACGCATCTTACTGAAAACACCATACTGAACGCACCTTATTGAAAACACCATACTGAACGCACCGTACTGAAAACAGCATAATGAACACACAGTATTAAAAACACTGTACTGAAAACAGCGTAATGAACACACCATATTAAAAACACTGTACTGAAAACACCATACTGAACGCACAGTACTGAAAACACCATACTGAAAACACCATACTGAACGCACCGTACTGAAAACACCATACTGAACGCACCGTACTGAAAACACCATACTGAACGCACAGTACTGAAAACAGCATAATGAACACAGCGTACTAAAAACACTGGACTGAAAACAGCGTAATGAACACACCGTACTGAAAACACCATACTGAACGCACCTTACTAAAAACAGCGTAATGAACACACCATATTAAAAGCATTGTACTGAAAACAGCGTAATGAACACTCCGTACTGAAAACACTACTGAAAACAACATAATGAACACACAGTACTAAAAACACCGTACTAAAAACACTGTACTGAAAACAGTGTAATGAACACACCGTACTAAAAACACTGTACTGAACGCACCGTACTGAAAACACCATACTGAACGCACCATATTGAAAACACCATACTGAACGCACCTTACTGAAAACAGTGTAATAAACACACCATACTGAAAACACCATACTGAACGCAGCATACTGAAAACAGTATACTGAACGCACCGTACGGAAAACAGCATACTAAACGCACCGTACTGAAAACAGCATACTGAACACACCGTACTAAAAACACTGTACTGAACGCACTGTACTGAAAACACCATACTGAACGCACCGTACTGAAAACACCATACTGAACGCACCATACTGAAAACACCATACTGAACGCACTGTACTGAAAACACCATACTGAACGCACCGTACTGAAAACACCATATTGAATGCACCGTACTGAAAACACCATACTGAATGCACCGTACTGAAAACACCATACTGAATGCACCGTACTGCAAACAGCATACTGAAAACAGCGTAATGAACACACCATATTAAAAACACTGTACTGAAAACAGCGTAATGAACGCACCGTACTGAAAACACCATACTGAACGCACTGTACTGAAAACACCATACTGAACGCACCGTACTGAAAACACCATATTGAATGCACCGTACTGAAAACACCATACTGAATGCACCGTACTGAAAACACCATACTGAATGCACCGTACTGAAAACAGCGTAATGAACACACCATATTAAAAACACTGTACTGAAAACAGTGTAATGAACACACCATATTAAAAACACTGTACTGAAAACACCATACTGAACGCATCTTACTGAAAACACCATACTGAACGCACCTTATTGAAAACACCATACTGAACGCACCGTACTGAAAACAGCATAATGAACACACAGTATTAAAAACACTGTACTGAAAACAGCGTAATGAACACACCATATTAAAAACACTGTACTGAAAACACCATACTGAACGCACAGTACTGAAAACACCATACTGAAAACACCATACTGAACGCACCGTACTGAAAACACCATACTGAACGCACCGTACTGAAAACACCATACTGAACGCACAGTACTGAAAACAGCATAATGAACACAGCGTACTAAAAACACTGGACTGAAAACAGCGTAATGAACACACCGTACTGAAAACACCATACTGAACGCACCTTACTAAAAACAGCGTAATGAACACACCATATTAAAAGCATTGTACTGAAAACAGCGTAATGAACACTCCGTACTGAAAACACTACTGAAAACAACATAATGAACACACAGTACTAAAAACACCGTACTAAAAACACTGTACTGAAAACAGTGTAATGAACACACCGTACTAAAAACACTGTACTGAACGCACCGTACTGAAAACACCATACTGAACGCACCATATTGAAAACACCATACTGAACGCACCTTACTGAAAACAGTGTAATGAACACACCGTACTAAAAACACTGTACTGAACGCACTGTACTGAAAACACCATACTGAACGCACCGTACTGAAAACACCATACTGAACGCACCATACTGAAAACACCATACTGAACGCAGCATACTGAAAACAGTATACTGAACGCACCGTACGGAAAACAGCATACTAAACGCACCGTACTGAAAACAGCATACTGAACACACCGTACTAAAAACACTGTACTGAACGCACTGTACTGAAAACACCATACTGAACGCACCGTACTGAAAACACCATACTGAACGCACCATACTGAAAACACCATACTGAACGCACTGTACTGAAAACACCATACTGAACGCACCGTACTGAAAACACCATATTGAATGCACCGTACTGAAAACACCATACTGAATGCACCGTACTGAAAACACCATACTGAATGCACCGTACTGCAAACAGCATACTGAAAACAGCGTAATGAACACACCATATTAAAAACACTGTACTGAAAACAGCGTAATGAACACACCGTATTAAAAACACTGTACTGAAAACAGTGTAATGAACACACCATATTAAAAACACTGTACTGAAAACACCATACTGAACGCATCTTACTGAAAACACCATACTGAACGCACCTTACTGAAAACACCATACCGAACGCACCGTACTGAAAACAGCATAATGAACACACCATATTAAAAACACTGTACTGAAAACACCATACTGAACGCATCTTACTGAAAACACCATACTGAACGCACCATACTGAAAACACCATACTGAACGCACTGTACTGAAAACACCATACTGAACGCACCGTACTGAAAACACTATATTGAATGCACCGTACTGAAAACACCATACTGAATGCACCGTACTGAAAACACCATACTGAATGCACCGTACTGAAAACAGCATACTGAAAACAGCGTAATGAACAAACCATATTAAAAACACTGTACTGAAAACAGCATAATGAACACACCATATTAAAAACACTGTACTGAAAACACCATACTGAACGCATCTTACTGAAAACACCATACTGAACGCACCATACTGAAAACACCATACTGAACGCACTGTACTGAAAACACCTTACTGAACGCACCGTACTGAAAACACTATATTGAATGCACCGTACTGAAAACACCATACTGAATGCACCGTACTGAAAACACCATACTGAATGCACCGTACTGAAAACAGCATACTGAAAACAGCGTAATGAACACACCATATTAAAAACACTGTACTGAAAACAGTGTAATGAACACACCATATTAAAAACACTGTACTGAAAACACCGTACTGAACGCATCTTACTGAAAACACCATACTGAACGCACCTTACTGAAAACACCATACTGAACGCACCGTACTGAAAACAGCATAATGAACACACAGTATTAAAAACACTGTACTGAAAACAGCGTAATGAACACACCATATTAAAAACACTGTACTGAAAACACCATACTGAACGCACAGTACTGAAAACACCATACTGAAAACACCATACTGAACGCACCGTACTGAAAACACCATACTGAACGCACCGTACTGAAAACACCATACTGAACGCACAGTACTGAAAACAGCATAATGAACACAGCGTACTAAAAACACTGGACTGAAAACAGCGTAATGAACACACCGTACTGAAAACACCATACTGAACGCACCTTACTAAAAACAGCGTAATGAACACACCATATTAAAAGCATTGTACTGAAAACAGCGTAATGAACACTCCGTACTGAAAACACTACTGAAAACAACATAATGAACACACAGTACTAAAAACACCGTACTAAAAACACTGTACTGAAAACAGTGTAATGAACACACCGTACTAAAAACACTGTACTGAACGCACCGTACTGAAAACACCATACTGAACGCACCATATTGAAAACACCATACTGAACGCACCTTACTGAAAACAGTGTAATGAACACACCGTACTAAAAACACTGTACTGAACGCACTGTACTGAAAACACCATACTGAACGCACCGTACTGAAAACACCATACTGAACGCACCATACTGAAAACACCATACTGAACGCACTGTACTGAAAACACCATACTGAACGCACCGTACTGAAAACACCATATTGAATGCACCGTACTGAAAACACCATTCTGAATGCACCGTACTGAAAACACCATACTGAATGCACCGTACTGAAAACAGCATACTGAAAACAGCGTAATGAACACACCATATTAAAAACACTGTACTGAAAACAGCGTAATGAACACACCATATTAAAAACACTGTACTGAAAACAGTGTAATGAACACACCATATTAAAAACACTGTACTGAAAACACCATACTGAACGCATCTTACTGAAAACACCATACTGAACGCACCTTACTGAAAACACCATACTGAACGCACCGTACTGAAAACAGCATAATGAACACACAGTATTAAAAACACTGTACTGAAAACAGCGTAATGAACACACCATATTAAAAACACTGTACTGAAAACACCATACTGAACGCACAGTACTGAAAACACCATACTGAACGCACCGTACTGAAAACACCATACTGAACGCACCGTACTGAAAACACCATACTGAACGCACAGTACTGAAAACAGCGTAATGAACACACCATATTAAAAACATTGTACTGAAAACAGCGTAATGAACACTCCGTACTGAAAACACTACTGAAAACAACATAATGAACACACAGTACTAAAAACACCGTACTAAAAACACTGTACTGAAAACAGCGTAATGAACACTCCGTACTGAAAACACTACTGAAAACAGCATAATGAACACACAGTACTAAAAACACCGTACTAAAAACACTGTACTGAAAACAGCGTAATGAACACTCCGTACTGAAAACACTACTGAAAACAGCATAATGAACACACAGTACTAAAAACACCGTACTAAAAACACTGTACTGAAAACAGCGTAATGAATACAATATATTCAGTACCAACATGGCAAGATTATTGCGAACAAAAGTTACCATGAATAAAGTTGGTCAAAAACCAATTATTTCTGCATTTTGAATTCATGATTGTGACTGCAGTCTTTGAATTGATGATGTCCTAATCACGCACAAAAAAGAATCCAACAGTTATCAGGTAGGAACTTTTTTTGAACAATTTTGAAAGGTATTGATACCTTGAATGGGGCCCATCTTAAAAAAAAACTCAAATGTACTATTACTCCCACAGTATATACAGTATTAAAATGATTTATATTTTGTGTGATGACATATGAACTGTGGCACTATCGGGCTTTCAAAGAGAGGGAAGCCTGACTGATTTCTAACAAACCATGCTGTCCATTTTTTGAGTTCAGTGCTGTCCTTTTCAGCACTATGGTTTATGTTTATTTATGCATAATTATTCACTATTTATACGCAGATGCACAATATACGTATTTTATAATATTTGCATAAATCACAATTCCTTATTTTTGTATAATCATTAAATCAATTATAAATAAATAGGTATTAATAATCAAAAATAAAATGTAATTATGCTGTTTGTAACAGCAGAAAACAATGACTGAATTTGACACAGCATACAGTAGATATCTATCATTGGGTACGTTTACATGCACAGCAATATCCGATTACTGGAAACGATCAGCTTACGCCAGTATTTAACTTATCGCGTTCACATGGACATAAGAAATGTGATTACTCCAAAAGCCGCGTTTACATGATTCTCTCCATAATGGGTTCTGTGGAAAACGTAGCTACTAACTGCTTCCTGTTGTAAGGACAAAAATGATCCGCCCGTCAAAAATTAACGTAAGCTATTATAATTATTATTATTATTATGAGTATTAGTGTGCATGTAAACGTACCCATTTACGTATAACTTTTTTATCTTTAAAAACCTCAGTACAATAACTTGTGCTTGCAGGAACTCTCCTAAACCAGTCCATACAAATATAGGAAAACTCTGTCCACTCCAATGTGTGTTTCTATTACGAGCAACGAGAGTTTGTGAGCTTGAAGCAGATGGGGCAGAAATTCTTATGTCAAATTGGTCATTTCTTACAGCTTGTTTTCATCCGTTTTGCTTGACAAACAAGCATGCAAAGCAACTGCCAATTCCTGTCTCTAAACTAAAGAGCATAGTCAAATTATTCAAATCAAATTACCCATTCCACAGAAGGCTTTTAACTTATAAAAGTAAATCTCCCTGCAAATGAATGTAGCCAAAGCTTTGATGGCGAGACATCATCAACACCAAAATCAGAAACTTTTCATAAACGTACCTAATTATTCTCATCATTCATGTTATGGCTGTTAATCAAGCAAATCAAATGAGAACAAGTCTAGATAAATGGCACATACTGTAAATAATAATAATAATAATAATAATAAATAATGTAAGAGCACTTACTGTGAGGACAGGCCGGGTCCCAGTCAGAGGTTCGAGACTTGTCTTTGGCCCGTTGTAGCACAATTTGCCACCAAGGTTAGGGTCCCATCTTATCCTGGGATAACATAAGAGGTCAGCAAGAAAAGTTGAGTGTCAGAATATGTTAAAAATGTGTATCAAAGCTGAATGATCATATACTTTCTTATATATACAGTAGTTTGCTATTTATCGGAGATTTCACATCCATGAATAACGGTTTATGGGAGAGAAGTGTGTGGTTTACCTTTCTTTCACAACAAGAGGGATAAAACAGCCGTGACACCAGTTTACAGGTAGAAAGCCAAGAGGACCTCCACCAATCACAGGGTACATTGGTAAACAGAACAACACTGAAGGTGATTGGTGGATACTTTATAGTTGTACTTTCTGGGGTGTCTGATGGTATCCAGGAGTTACAGCTAGTAGGTTCCATTTCTTATTACCAATGTATTCATCATTGGTAATGTCGAAACGGATCATCGATATTTTATCCCTGTTGCAAACTCTTGACTACTGACAAAGCCCAGATAAGAACTAGGCTACAGGGTCATAGGCCTGGGTCACGTTGTATTATTAAGAGGCCAAATGCATAACTGTAGTCTTTAAATGTGATTTCAAAGACAACACAGAGTCAGAGGCCCTGATAAAACCTGGGAGATACTTCCATAAAATTGGAGCCCTTTCTGATGCCTTGTCCCCTTGTTTTAAAATTTGCAGCTGGGACAGTGAGGATGTATTATGTTGAGGATCTAAGGGGCATGATGGGGTACAGGCTTTTAATATAATTTGAACATATCTCTCAGGAAGATGAACATTGTGCACTTCATGACTTAACTCATCTGAGCGGCCTATTTACGCCCCTGAGGACAAATTAAGAATACCCTTTTAAACATGTTTTCCTCAGTTGCTTGTTAACTACTTGTATTTCCCATTATCACAATATTAACGTATTAGCTGTGAAGTACCATAATTACAACTTGCAACTGATGTTTTGTAACAGATATTCAAAAACACTGTGTAATAAACCAATTAGTCCCAGGCTCCCAACAATACTGAAGATTTACCGGTGGGTCATTCGCGTCCCCTGGTGGTCGGACGGTGGATGACAGCCTCCACCCTCGGGCGAGAAGGGTCTGGGAACGAGCGAGAGCTACAGGAAGGAGACGCTTCCATTATATGCGCAATCGTTCAAAACGTAAACGTTCAAACTGATCAAGATCCCAAATCTGACACGATAATGACACTATCACGATAACTCGTAATTATAGGATAATATCTTACAGCCTGTTACATGTATGGCTGAATTTCTGAATCTTATTTTCCTTTGAAAATCTATACGGTAAAAAGTTAAAGGAACTTGAAAAAGAGGTGGAAGAAAGTGTTCCAAGTGATCAACAGAATCTTTGTAGGCAACCCGAAAGAACAGGGCGCAGGGCTCCCTTGTCTCCCCATTACTCACCTGTATAAATAAATAAATAAAATTTCTATTATTCCATTGAAAATTCAGTTTCAATTGGTAGAACTTAATTTTTCAAAACATGCTCGTGAATTGCCTCCCTAATCGTGCCCTGAAAACGTTTCAGGTCCTCCTGAAAAATTCAAAAGAGGATCTGTCGATGCGTCAAGTCACTTGAGGCCACTGCGGCTATACTCGGCTAAAACAATCTGCAGAGGAATATAATATCCTGTCTTCCCAACGGCAAACTACAATTTTGCTTTACAAGAAAGTCTCAGGTTATATGGTGCGCACATAAGACCTATCGCAGTCTCTTTAGAGAAATTCAGCCGACGCCGTTTCCCCATGATACGGCTGTAAGCGGTGCATTTCTTCCTACAGGTGGGTACGTCTACCCTGCCCGAATAGCAGCAGCTGCGAGCTGTCTGTTTGCATCTGCCCTGTGAAAAGCTTTTCAATTCCTTGGGATTTTTAAAAGATGCCTTTAAGTTGCAAATACACCACTGATTTTTTTTAGTCAGAAATCCTATTGTCAGATAAAACGTCGGATTTATCGAAAAATATTTTTGTGTTATCAGGGTTAAAGATATAGCTCCAATATATTGGTATTTTGAAACTTAAAATATTGTCAACATTCAGGCTAAACCTTTTCAATATTTACAAACGATTAACTGCGATCTGTATGGTTCATACATAGATAGTGATTTTGATCTTTTTAAAACAAGTTGGAAACATGCTATCAAATATATGATCATTTACTCATCAATGGTTTCGTCCAACAGTGAAACAATGAGCTGTAGCCTGCTCGACCGCTAGATGGCGTTCCAACCCATTGATCGCGTTGAAGATGGAAATGCGATGGAAAACCCCACCGCAACAAAATTGCTTGCAGTGTAAAAGCAACACCCGTGTTAAATTGTATTATTAAATCAAATAACATGCCACATTTCCACCGGCTAAATTGACTGGGGTTCTGGTGAGCGAACTAAATACAAATGTTAATGACAAATAATCAACGGGCCTATAGTTTAGGCTGTGTGACTACAAATCAAAACTCTATAGCCGGGAAGAGTTTAAAGGCTTTGTCCACATCATTGGAGAACATTTGAAATGCCTAATGCAGCTCGTAGGCTATAGCCCTCTCATAACCAGCCTCCTCTACGATGGGCCGCACATTCTCAATGGATTTGCGGGCATTACGATGTTTATTATATTTTTAAAAATAAATTCATAAACAAATCCCCCAAAGCATTTGAAGCCCTCTGTTTGAGATCAGTTGGAAACATGTAGTTCAAATAAACTTCAATTCAATTATCATTCTCAAAGACAACTTCAGAATACAGTAGTGCACTGGCCAAATGGTAGCCCTGTAAAATGAAAAATTTTCTATTACTCCTGCCCTGTTGGTCATAGAGACATGTAACTAATATCAATAGATGTGTCTTCTCTTGACCTGAAAACAATTCCATAGAACCCATAAAGTCCGCCATTTTGGATTTTCAAAATGACAAAAAAAAAAAAAACATGGCCACAGCGAGCCAATAAAAGTCAATGTCGGCGTGGTTTATCACAAAAATGCTTATAATTTCCAAGGGGTTTGAAATAAATTAATGAAATTTGGTAGTTATATTGGCACTCACATCAAGAGCACCAGCCTAAAGTATTGGCCCAATTGAAATAAATGGTGGCGCTATAGCGCACAATATATATTTTTTAATTCAGAAATTCACAAAAAATCACTGTTGTCTAAAGACTTGCTGTAATCAATTGCCTCTTCTGGAACACAGATCTGTACCCGATGGACCACCGCAATCTTGGATTGGCTGCCATTTTGTCCTTTTACTCTTTCCTCAGTTTTCGCCTAACCACGTAACTGAGACCGATGAAACTGGATACATTGGTGTACCTCTGCACACTGGGGGCGCTATAACTATCATTTGAATTTCCAATATATAAACAATCATAACTCCTGCTCCTTGTGGGCTAGATACTCTCAATATGTCTCTCCTCATGGACAACATAAATGCATAGAAGTCATAATGTCCACCATATAGAATTTTCTGCCATCTAGAATTTTCTTAAAACCTTTACAAGGCATTTCCTCCTAAACTGTTTGACATATCCCCATGGAACTTTAACTGATTTGTTCAATACAATGTCCTCTAAAAGGTTACGAAACAGACAGCTGATACTCCAAAAACCTTGGTCACAGTAAGCCAATAAAAATCATTGTGGGCGTGGCCCACTAAAATACTAATTACTCCCAAACAATTTGATGTAAACTGATTTCATTTGGTAGATATATTGGCACTCACATAAGAGACGCAGTAGGCATTGTAGTGGCGTGTTATTGTACTTCTGTGCCGGTCACAGTTCGTCCATAACAAACACCAGGTTAGAACAAAAACAAAGAAATGAGGAAAATAAGCCTAAAATGCTTATATCCATATCCAAGTCACATTTGTAGTGAGGAGGAGGAAAGGCAAAACATTTTTGTATAAAAAGCCTTCAATAAATTGGCATATCCAAAAAGGAAAAAACAAGCCTACGCATTTCGACCAAAGCTGGTCTTCATCAGGGCATGTAGATGGAGGAATGTAGTCCATATAGACAGGTGAGCCAATCATGAAAAAGGGATTTTTTGTAATTGTTTATGTATTTGTGTTTTTGTATTTGTACTTTCATAGTTTCTCTTATTTTTATTATTTTTCATCTTTTTCTTTATGTGGTTGGTTGGATTTATACACTACTCACAAAAAGTTAGGGATATTTGGCTTTCGGGTGAAATTTATGGAAAATGTAAGTTCACGCTACAGTGATATTATACGTATCATGAAAGTAGGGCATTTAAGTAGAAGCATGCAATGGTGATTTCCTCATCTCAAACAATTTATTGAAACAAAAGCCAACAACAGTGGTGGGTATACCACAACAAAAATGTCAATGTCTCAATAACTTGTCATGTGCCCTTAAGCATCAATTACAGCTTGACAACGACGTCTCATGCTGTTCACAAGTCGACTTATTGTCTGCTGAGGCATGACATCCCACTCTTCTTGAAGGGCGGCCCTCAGGTCATTGAGGCTCTGGGGTACAGAGTTACGAGCCTCTACACGGTGAGTCAGCTGATCCCATAGGTTTTCTATGGGATTCAGGTCTGGAGAAAGTGCAGGCCACTCCATTTGAGGTACCCCAGTCTCCAGCAGCCTTTCCCTAATGATGCGACCTCGATGAGCTGGAGCATTGTCGTCCATGAAGATGAAATTAGGCCTGTGTTGTTCATGCAGGGGCACAATGACTGGATTAATGATGTTATTCAGGTAGTATGGGCTTGTCACTGTACCATTCACAAAGTGTAGGGCAGTTCTGTATTGACTAGACACAGCTGCCCACACTGTAACACCGCCACCACCAAAGGGTCATCTGGTGACAACAGTGGCTGATGCATAGCGCTCTCCTTGACGTCTCCAACATCGTTGGCGGCCATCATTTCTGCTCAACGTGAATCGACTTTCATCAGAGAACAGCACTGAGGCCCACTGGTCCCTCGTCCAGCGTAAATGCTCCCTGGCCCATGCAAGACGATGACGCCTGTGCCTGGTGGTGTGGTCAGGTACCCTTGCAGGTCGTCTAGCACGCAGACCACGCTGATGTAAACGGTTTCGAATGGTCTGACGTGACACTTGGGTGCCTCTCACCTCCCTTAAATGTGCCTGGAGTTGAGTGGCATTCATCATCCGGTTCCGCAGGGCACTGTTCACAATGAAGCGGTCATCAGTGTGGGATGTGGCCAAAGGACGTCCACTTCTATGCCTTTCTGTGACTCTTCCAGTCTCTCTGTATCTCTGTTGCAACCTGCTGATGACACTCTGTGACACTCTAAGCTCAGTGGCCACTTCCCTCTGAGAACATCCTGTTTGAAGCCTCGCAATGGCGAGGTACTGTTGATCAATTGTTAGGTGTCGTCTTGGTCTCATGATGTCAAAATGTGAACAGCATGATGAAGAGGACTGTTTAAATAACAATTCTAATTGAACCAGGAAATGTATTGGTCGATTCATGGATCAAACACCTGTTGTGAATTTTGCCGTTCAGCTCCTTGTTAGAGAACAGCAAGTTGTGCAAAAAGTACTGAAACATTGAATAGTTGGACATGTGCATTCAAAAGTTTAGAGAAGGTCAAATTAATTTCACCTGTAAAGGTTATAGTGCATTTTAGGTTCATCCTGAAATTTCACCCGAAAGCCGAATATCCCTAACTTTTTGTGAGTAGTGTATATTGTTCCCTCCCTTTTTCATGATTGGCTCACGTGTCTATATATTGTCTCCTTGGACTACATTCCTCCATCTACATGCACTGATGAAGACCAGCTTTGGTCGAAACGTGTAGGCTTGTTTTTAACTTTTTGGATATGCCCATTTATTGAAGGCTTTTTATACGTATATTTTTTGCCTTTCCTCCTCCTCATTACAAGTGTGTCTGGGATATGGGCTTATTTTACTCATTTCTTTGTTTTAGTTATTTTCCTATTTTCCAAAGAGCACCTTGGATCCACCATTGTTTCTACCATACATATCCAGGAGCACTCAGTATCCTCTTTTTACCAGGTTAGAACACAGGGATGTTCATAAGTGTACATGGTACCGTGTATAGTCATCAGTCCTGCGGCCGTATGTTCTGGACACTCGGTGAAGAGAGGACCTGAGCTGTCAACTGATCACCATCTGGTGGTGAATTGGATCAGATAGCGGGGGAAGCTGCCGGACAGACCTGATAGGCCCATATGTGTAGTGAGGGTTTGCTGGGAATGACTGGCAGAGGAACCTGTCTGGAATGATTTCAACTCTCACCACTAAAAGAGCTTCACCTGTGTCTTGGAGGAGGTTGGGGACATGGAGTCTGAATGGACCCTGTTCAAAACCTCTATTGTGGAAGCGGCTGCTAGGGGCTGTGGTCATAAGCTAGTAGGTGCCTGTCTTGATGGCAACCCAAGAACATAATGGTGGACTCCAGTGGTGAGGGAGGCTGTCAAACTGAAGAAGGAGGCCTTTCGGACCTGGTTGATCCGGAGGATCCGATTCAGCAGAAATGTACTGGCAGGCAAAAAAGGCTGCAGCTGCTGCAGTTGTAGAAGCAAAAGCCGAGCCATGGGAGGAGTTTGGAGAGGCCTTGAAGAATGACTTTCGGTTGACCTCAAAGCGCTTCTAGAAAACCATCTGGCACCTCAGGGGAACTCCTGAATCCGACAGACACACCCTCGTTTCAAGAGTCAGTGCTGGATCATTCTGGGGAATCAGAACCCACCTCTGTGGCAGAAGTTACTGGCATGGCTGGAGTGTGGGGTGCCGGGGTCGCTACTATGAGCCGTTTGGTCTCTGTACACTCAGAGTGAGAGCTGTGTTCACTTTTTTGGCATTAAGACTCCAACAAGAATGCGCTTTGTCTCCGCCCGTTTGTGGTTTTCATGGACAGGATATCAAGGCATTGCTAAGGTCTGGAGTGTGTCTGGTTTGGGCATCTCTGCTGTTTGCAGGTGATGTTGTCCTGTTGGCCACATCACACTGACCTCCGATGCGCACTAGAACAGTTTGCAGCTGAGTGTGATGTATGTTGGGATGAGGATCAGCACCTCCAAGTCTGTGGCTATGGTTCTCCCCCGGGAAATGGTAGCTTGTCCTCTTCAGGTGAGGGGGGAACAACTGCCCCAGGTGGAGGAGTTCAAGTATCGTAGGGTCTTATTCACAAGTGAGGGTAAAAGGGAGCAGGAGATTGACCACTATTTAGGTGCAGTGGCTGCAGTATTGTGGGCGTTGTACCGGACGGTGGTGGTGAAGAAGGAGCTGAGCCAAAAGGCAAAGCTCTCGATTTACCCATCAATGGAGTGTCCCAATATTCGTCACTCCTCTCTTCCTCTCCTCCTCTCCTCCACTCCCCTACTACCACTTGTCTCCTACCCAGCAGTATGTGGAGGAAAAGAGGGGAGGAGACGAGTGAGCCATGAAGAAAATTCGGACAGCTAATCTGCTTCTCTATCATCACAATTGCCGTTGACTATTGATGAAGTTGCCCTATCATAACTTTGACTGACGCCGAGCCTACAAATAGTCCCATCACCAGCCCATGGTCATGGTCAGCCCATTTAACCCCTTTGTGCAGATGCCTAGTGACCATGCCGTCGCTGGCAAGATTTTGCTCAACTGAGACATTCATTGCTCCTGCAGCCAAACTATTAGTGGCTGCAGGAGCAGGAGCAAACTCTGTGTTTTAATTTTTATTGATAATGGATTCATGACAACTCTGCCAAATAAGGAGTTTTTAAGTGTCACTATTTTTCTGTAGCAAGTTCATTTAACAAGCAATCCCCCACCCAGTCTATAGCTACCCATGCGTGACATAGTGGACAATAGCATCTATGTGTGAGTTCATAAATATATTTATTCATCATATAAAATTAGAATTCCATAGCAACATAGCAACAAGATAATCCCAACAATAGCCTGATCATATGCCAAAAAAGCAGTGACTGCTCACTCAAATGCAAAATAAACGTGAAATTATTGTCCCATTATTCGAGCTGGGACGGTACTGCCTTTTTCCTTACAGCGTGAATTAGTGAAATCAGTCTTACCGCAGCGTTAACCGCCATAAAATAACAAAAAACTTTGAACGTTATACAATGTTTAATTGGTTCTTAAATAAACATAGCAAATGCATTAATTAATGTAGTAGTCTATTCTTTATAGATTCCATAGTTAATATGTCTATCTTTATTCCAATTTTGTCCCTAAGGCTAAGCAACTTTGCCTTTGTAGGATTTCTGGTCGGCATGGAAATCAATAATTCGCTATTGAAACACAGAGACAGTGAACAACTATGTTTATTAACAGTATACATTTACAAATGTAGGCTACAAATGTAGAAACAAAAACAGAAACAATAGGCTTAATTAAAAATAGGCTACAACATGTCAGCCTAAATGAACTGGAACATAATTAGCAATTAGGCTATTTACCAGCAGCTTTGCATCTGCAATAGACCGTAGGCCTAATACAATTCAAGCTTGCCGCTTTTTTCTCTTTTTAATTTTTCTCTCCCTCTGTCTGACTAAAGGCCATTGCCCCGGGAAGTGAGTCCTCCTATGCAACTGACTTATTCCTCTCAAGAAAAACCAACATGTTCATCTTTTTGAGTTTCAGAGATGCCCTCAATGGGGTGACAACAGCCCTGCTGTACTGAATACTCCTTGCTATTTTATTGTCCTGCAGTGCTGGAGAGGCTGAGGTTTCCGCAATCCTGCATGCGTCACAATTTACGGGGCTTTTTTAAAGCTGTAGCTTAGTTTATAATTTCAGACAAACATGAATAGCCTACTGAAATTGGCTCAAATACAACTACCACTAGGGCCACCGTGGATAGGGATATTCGTGCCATTTCATTTCAGGATCGATAGACAAATTGTTTCATATTAGCTTGTTAAAAAAATTATAGTCAAACAGAAGTATTTTTTTTAGATTAAAATGACAAGGTTATTTAACTCACCACAACTAAGCTTTGTCGAGGCATTTTGAGCTCATCCTGTTTTGCAGCAGTTTCCTTTTCTTCTGCTACAGCAACAAGTGGCGAGGCCTGACGAGGAGATGGTGCTGTTCCGTTCAGTAAAGAAGCCAGCATTTAAAGCCATGCTCCTGGCTTTTGATAAGCAATATGAGCGTCCAACCAGATGGTAGCCTACTTCTCCCAAACAGCAAGATTTGTGGTGTTATATGCTCGTAACATTCTTTTTTACCCCGCATACCCGACACACAGCCTTGTCCAATTTTTTTGTATTACCATTGTCATCTGGCTCGAAGCCAAAATGCTCCCATATGAGCTGATAGCCATAACCAAATAGCCTATACAAGTGTCCGATATGAGTACTTATTATAATGACTCCAAGGACAACACTTTTTACCCCCTTATCTTGTTTATGTATAGCCTATGCTATGTTGTAACATATCACAAGTAGCCTATAGCCTACTCAAGCCTATAAAAAGCTCCACAAAGCAACACAAAACGAATCCCCCTATGAATAATGAACTGTCCCAGACAGTGCGTCCCCTCCCCCACTCAGGACATTAAGTTTGCAAATTTGTAGACTATAGCATTCGGCGCCATTGCCTAAATGTTTAAAAAAATGTGAGTTTGTTACTGTTAGATGTAACTTGTCATATCTAAGACATTTCACTGGATAACATGTTTTTTTAATACACAGATTAATGTGCTTTGTGAAGTAACTTGCTCGCATTCACAACCAGCATTGCTCACGTTAACGTTAGGCTACATTACATTAGGTAAAGCCCAACTATGTTACTATTTCCAAACTGAATAAATACTGCACCTCTAACCACAAAACTGCTTTGCTAGATTAAAGTTATTGTAACTAAGATATTTGGCGAATTCAAAGTTTTTAATCAACGGATTTAGCGTTATTTGCCGGCTTTATTAATTAATTTGCCACTATTTATACCGAGTCATTGTTAAAAAAAAAATACAAATAGAGAACAATGCAATCCCGGGGTTAAAGTATACATACTGTAGAGTATAGGTAAAAGTGATGTTTTATTGAGGCACAAGAGTGAAGTGATAGCAATGTTTTTTTTATCTGAAACCATCTGAATGGGCAAATGTATATCCTTTATAATGGACAAAACAAATTTTTATAAATTTTATGACATGTTTTGGATAGAGTTTTGTACCCATAGATATCTACCCCCTACACTGATGAAAATAAAGTAATTCCCACTTGAAAATGATGCAAAAGTGAACTTTATCAGCCAAAAGTTCATTAGTTAAATATATCATTATTGTTTTTTATTTAGAGCAGTGCACAATTTAGCCATTTGGATAGATTTGGAGACACTAATGGACAACAGGGTACACTGCCTATATTTTGCATCATAGATCTTTAGTAGTTCTGCATATCATCCTCAGATTTTGCACACTTGTGGACATGAAGTTTATGATCAAATTACCAAATTTGCCATCTGTGCAAAGGGGTTAAAGCTGCAAAATGTTGTGTAAGTTTCAAGCACAAGTAGTTGCATTTACAGCATAAACATGTACCTGACATTGTGCTTGACAAAGTAAACATCTCGTAGTATACGCAAACATAACAATTTACTGTAATTCCAGAATCCTGATGTGCCCGATGTCTGAACATACAGACTAAAAGTTCATTAGCCTACATCTGACGTAGGCTAATTCAGAAACATTTCCATAGATTAGAGCAGCGGATTAGTGAAATGAATTTGTCGCTTTCATATTATCTGAGTTATTGTCCACCAATGTTCATAATATGACAGTGTTCACACTAAAAAAACAATTAGGCTATTTCACACTGTAACATCTGGAATCAAATTTCAATACATCCTTTGGAAACGATTGGTTGAATACATTCATTAATGCATATTCAAATGCTGAAATAATGGTAGCTGCCATGTATATTTTAGAGTCATGTTTGTTTAAGCAACATTCATGTACAAGCAAATAACTAAACCTGCTTCTCCAAAATTATTAAGTTGAAGACGTTGCATATAGGCTATTGTGCTCAACCATAGGTAAATCGTTAAAAAAGATTAGATTTTTAAATCTTTTTTTTTTTCAGTAAATCCAACGATTTATTTGTTTACTTAATAATATTGTGTGCAACCACTGTCCAGCGATTATTTATTTTGATTGTGTGATGGGTATCCAAGTCGTCAATAGGAGCTATGATCATTTTATCAATGCGACGGATTAATACGTTCACTGCCATCACTCAAGAGCAACTATGATGCACAAAGGTAATATTTAAAAAAAGGCAAATAAGGTTATTAAAGGCAATGTCAGTGACACGTTGAAAATGTATACCCCCACACATATTTTTTTAGTAGTAAGCTGGCAACCCAGGGGGCAGGTACAAGAAACAGGTCATTAGAATATCATGCCCTGTGCCACCCACATTTTCAGAAACGCACCCGCGTAGCGCAGGTTAGAATAAGGCGTATCTCATCCCGTGTTAAATCCGCGCAGGAGAGGCGCTTAAGCGCATGACTTAAGTTGGCCATCTCTGAATTCGACATATTTTGTACCTGCCCCCTGTTGCCAGCTTTCTACTAAAAAAAATGTGTGTGGGGGTATATATTTTCAAGGTGTCAGTGACATTGCCTTTAATAACCTACCTTTGTGCCTCTTGCGTGATAGGAAAGGCAGGGAACGTATTAATCGTCGCATTGATAAAATTATCACAGCGCATATTGATGACTTGGATATACCCATCACACAATCAAAAGAAATAATTGCTGGACAGTGGTTGCACGCAATATTATTAAAGGGGAATTCCACCCAAAAACAATATTAACCTTATTGAACAAATGAAGGCGCAACTAATTAAGTCTTTCTTTATGGCTGGTAAAAAAAAAAAATCTGTACTGAGTTATTTGAATATGAAGTTTAAAGTTTGGTAGAGGTATACGTCACAATGGCGTAAACCTCTACCACCTGCTCTTTTTTGAAAGACTACAGTGTTTTCAAGTGGGCGTGTAAATTACATGGCAAGTAGGTGGAGCCAGCGAGGTCACTGTTCTGAATAGGGACGCGGACGGTTCTGTGGTAGGGACACATCGATCAAGCTAGCTATCATTGCTATTTTATTATAATGTCAGAAAATTACATTGATAGGCTACGTTATTTCCTAAGATGTTTTGGCAAACTAAACCAAACAGGACTGGAGTGCTGTCAGTTACAGAGTGGAGCTCCTCCGGTATTCCCCGATTCTTGCTCTGCCTTATTGAATCACTCGGTAAGGAACCATGTCAACTAATGTTACATTATGATCCATGACCATTAAGTAGACTACCATTAGCTAACTGACTATAATTGAACGGTTTCGCTCTGCAGTCGATTACAGAAGCAATGTATTTTTTCTGGGCTAGTGTGTTAGCTGTTGTTAGCAACGGGGCTCTTGGCATGAAACAAATTGGTTTTAAAATGTTTGCCATGGAGTAGGCTAGCTAACCTTGCATTCATTAATGGAAGGAGGTCGGATATCGGGGTGATAAATGCGTTTTCATGTTTTTACCAACATCAGTGTGTTCAAGTTGCACTGGGAAAGTTTGGGCTTTGCTAGCAAACATAGCTAAAACGGCTAACAAGTAGCCTACAACAATGACGTTTTACCTTTTAATTGTATAGGTTTAATATTCTGTATCGGCATGTTGGTCAATACAAAAGTATTTCATACTGAAAACGGGAGGTAGAGGTTGATTTTCCAACATGGAACCGGGGTGCATAGCCTAGCTAACTGTTTCAGACTTCTGGCTGGCTGGCTAATGTTTTCACGATACCAAACGTAGATAAATAAAGGGTTGTATTTCCACCGTTTTTCTGGAGACTGAGCTAATGATGGTGGTATTTTCTCAGTATAACTGTTACATTAGTGGCTAACCTGCCAGCGAGTTACGTGGCCTTTCTCGTCTCTTAACTTGGAAATGCTGCAGTGCAGACAGGGGGTGCGTCCCAATATTCTTCACTCCCCATCTCCCTTCCTCCACTCACCCACTACCACTCCTCTATTACCCGGAAGTATGCAAAACTGTCTGAACGTTTCGAGTACAAGTATTGGGATGGCAGGTATGCCATCCGCCAAGTTACGGCTTGGTGGGGCATGCCCCATACCTATACAGCACTGAGAGTTTGGCACTTTTCAGGGTTTCCTACAGAAGTAACCACAATGACCATAGACTCTCAGCCCTTAAAAACATTAACTTCTGTATGTTCTGACCTCATGTAACCACACAGCATTCAGATACAACTTCACACATCATTACATTACATTACATTAATTTAGCAGACGCTTTTATCCAAAGCGACGTACAGTAAGTGCATACAGAGACATCATCAAGATCACTACAGAACAGACAAGACAAAGCACATCCTTCCCATAATGTAGCAGCTATCCCTAGTAATGAACGTTGATTGTAGTTCACAGTAAGCTGTGGGTAAATCAGCAATACTACACTTCTATTCTAAATACTATTATAAACTATAATAAACAGACAGGAAAATAATCCACACAATAAAGCCCCAAACTTGGGTTATTTTGCCGTTTTTCTCCTTCCTCTTCCGCTTCTTCTTCTTCTGCTTCTTCTTCTTCTTCTTCTTCTTCTGCTTCTTCTTCCCATTTTCCTGCCAAACTGCCTGCCTCCGTCGCGATGTTATCCAATGGGGAGAATTATTATTTGAGGGTATGGTCCGTATACCTGCTCATCAAACTTAACGTCCAATAAAAATGCTTCATACTAATGTTTTTTAATGTTAATATAGCTAATGGCTTCATGCTTTCCAAGAAGCTGCCGTGGCTTAGTGGTTAAGACTGCAGTCTCTCACACAGTGGATAGTGGGTTTGAGCCCAGCAGGGTATTTTCCACAAAAACAATGTGCAACTGTTAAGTACTTTTAATTTCTTAGACTGTTATTATTTTCACATTGACACATTAACATATTTTTATTGCAAAGGCAAAAGAGGTTTACAATATTAACTGTTCAATGTTTCACTTGTATTATATCACACCCTCCCCAAACCGGACGCTCGCTTTTGTCTGGTTTGGGGAGGGTGTTACGCTCTGCTCTTGCGGTCATGACTGACTGTCTGTGGAAACCCCTTGCCTCGGCCAACATTTCTTTATTCATTCATTTCTTCACTTCAGCTCTGTTCACTTTATCCTTTTCACACATAACACAAGGTCACCATAAAATTAACTACTAGGGAAATTAAGAATTTACGATAATAGCCTACATTAAAAATTGAGGATAGCCTCTTTTAAACTACCAGCTTTTAAGCGATCGGATTTATAAACCGCCAATTCCCCAAACATATCTGATTCATGGTTAGTCACTTATAAATAAATAGATAGCCTCCGAATGTGGCTCTAGTCTACGCTACTCTGCTGATAATGTAGCTTACTGCAAACACTTTTAATTATAATAATAATAATAATAATAATAATAATAATAATAATAATAATAATAATAATAAAAAGAAGAATAATCCCTGGTATGTACTTTCTTAGTAGTATCTACTGTTTTCTTTCTGGCTAAGATTCCTGGGAAATATGCGTTGTCCAATTAAGCTTGTTCGCCAACGTTACTTCCTGCTTCTCGACAGAAAGCAGAAACAAGCTAGGCTACTATGAAGCGAATCTACATGCATTATAGCCTACATTCATTGCACTACAGAAAACGAAACTAAACCTAGCTGTCCGGTACCAAAAGATTTCCCGCAGGTAACGTTCTACACTACCGGAAAAAAACTCTGCTGTGCAGAAACTCACTAGCTTGCTCGCTAGCTCGTAGCCCACACTTGGAAGGTTGGAGTTACGCATCCGGCAATCCAGTGTTGAATAGCCTAACGTTAAATGTATTTCATAGAATACTAATAGCCCTATTTTAAAACTGTATTTCCATATTTTACTGATGCAAACTATTTAGGCTGTACTACCTATTTAGGCTGTATGTCTTTCAGCTAGAATGTGTTTGCGTTTAGCCCATTGTGCATGTATGTCTCCATGTAGACTTGGTTCATTAATTTACATGCTTCTTCATGATCCATAGCTCAGGTGGTGCTGTTCATTGTATTTCATTACACATTAAATACTGCTCATCTACAAACTCTTTTAATGTAATTGTGTGCTGTCTGTAATAGGATAACTGTGCTCATTCTTGTCAATAGAGGGCGTTATGGTTAAGCGAATGTCTGCATACATTTCTTTGGAATGCATGTCTCTCTCCGTGTTTATATTCATGCATTATTCATCATTAGTTAGCTATACAAAATAAGTGATATCAGATCAAAAACGTCTCCGACGTAAAAAAAGCCAAGTTACTCACGCATAGCCTACATAGCGCTGTCCATAAGTTCTTAATTCCAACTTGCAAAAACTAGGCCTACCTTTAAAAGTCTTGATATCAAAATGTGGCCAAGTTACAACTAACAATATTGCCTATCGTAGCTCACACTAAATAAACTAGCTCTATTCCAAAGCAATGCTATCCAAACTTCCAAATAGTTTCCAAATATATGTTCACAGTGGCTCTAAAAATAAAAAATAAAGGTTTTTGATCAGAGAATTTGCTGGTGTGTATGTGATATTTACCAAAAATGAATGAGTTTAATGAAATACAACTTATCCTTATCAGTAAGGTCATCCTCCTTTATCCCAAACAATACATGCGTTTCTGTTATATTGAAATGTATACCATTTCTGTTTATGAAATTCGTCATATCAGTCCAAAATAATCTGCTATATAAGCATTCCCAGAACAAATGTATTAAAGTTTCTTCATAATTTCTACAAAAGCAGCCATTAGACTCCAAATCCAACATATATTTAGCAAAATACATTTTCAGTGGATAACATCTATGCATTATTTTAAGGGAGACCTATTTTACTTTATTTGTCATTAAATACTTTTTTGTCAATAACCAAGACCATTTCCAGTTAATATTTTCATAAATGGTATTCCAGTAAAAAAACAGCAGGTGGCATGGTAACCACATCTCTTAGAATTATATTCCTTATACGTTTATTAGTTGCTTTAATACTTAATAATGGGCAGTCTGCATCAATGTAAATATTATTGGGATCTAAGGACGGTACTACACAGTCTTTACCTTTTGGAGCCAATGACAAAAATACATTATAGCACCACTAGGTATAGCATCGAATACTACAGCATAATCTTTGGGTAAAACAGGAAAATAAACCATGAGAAATTCTCCATATGAAAGGAGGTGACCTTCAGAATTAAGTAACTGACTAACTAATAGAATGCCTTTATCAAACCAATACTTATTAAATACAGTACCAATCAAAAGTTTGGACACACCTACTTGTAGAAAGTTTTTTTTCGTTATTTTTACTGTTTTCCACATTTTAGAATATTAAAGACATCAACATTATCAGATAACACAAATGGAATTATGCAAAGACCCAAAAAAAAGTGCAAAACAAATAAAAAATGTCTTATATTTTAGATTCTTCAAAGTAGCCACCCTTTGCCTTGATAACAGCTTTGCACATTCTACCTGGAAATAAGGTATCAAGTGTCTTTCGATATCCTTTTATACAGAGTCATAATAGCATCACCTGTTTACCTGTGGAATACCTGTTTACCACAGAAGTTGGTTGGGAGAATGGCAAGAATGTGCAAAGCCGTTATCAAGGCAAAGGGTGGCTACTTTGAAGAATCTAAAATATAACACTTTTTTTGATTTGTTTGCATAATTTAATGTTATCTCATTGTTTTGATGACTTTACTATTCTAAAATGTGGAAATCAGTAAAAAATACTTTAAAAAACCTATGAGTAGGTGTGTCCAAACCTTTGACTGGTACTGTATAGTTTTGTTCTTCAATATAATGTCTTTGTTCCATATAAAGTAATTATGTGGTGAAAAATAGTTTTTGTACAGTAGACACCAGCTTAGCAACATTTGTCTATGAAAAAATGGAAGTTTCAGTGGGATCTTAGAGATACTATAGCTACAGTTTAAGAGAAAGGGTAGACCTCCAACTGAGTTGAAAACATAAGAGGGTATAAAATTCCAAACAGAAGGAGGATTTCTAAGGAAAGATTTGATCCATTTAATTTTAAAGGTGGTATTCAAAGACGAAAAAGCCAATGAATTGAAACCACCATTGGAAGGTTTATTCATCATCACACTCTTTTTAATATGGTTCTTGTTTTTCCATATAAAGTTAAATATACTTTTGTCTATTTGAATACTGTCATGGTTATTAGCAGCCTCTGCTGTTTCTGCGTTCGGTTTTCTTTTTGGCGTCGTTGGGACGCTCTCTGATTTTTTCCGCCTCCGGTCCGGTGTTTGCCTGGCAATTATCCCTTTCACCTGTTTTGTATTTCCTGCTTACTATATATAGGTCAGGACTTCCACCTTTCGGCACTTCGATATTGTCTTTGCTATGTTGACAACAAAGTCGGTAAGGTATAGGAAATTCGGTCGCTGCATTTCTAGTTCGTATGAATAAGAAATGCAGCAAGTCTGGTTAGAGAATTTGTAATGGGGCGTGACGTGTGAGGTAGGAGGAGCCAAACGCAGCAAGGGGATTCTTTAAGCCCTTAGGCCACTAAGGCGGGAAACCCCACAGATAAGGGAGGAGACAAGACAGGGAACACGTACCAAAGCTACTAACCGGCTCACTGTGACACACCAATAAGTAGAAGCGCAAACGCCAGGTCTTTCACTAAGAAAACCAAGCAAAGCGAATAGAACAAAGCACTTGGCTCTCAAACTTCTACAAACTAAGTGACTAGAGAACGAGCCGGAAATAACAAACGCCCTGTCTCGGCAACGAGACGCATAAGAACAGGCGAGTAGCACAATGGCACAAACAAAACGCACAGCAAACAAACACTGAAAACTCATGCGAATTAGAATTACCAGGAGGCGAAAAGAACGGGATCTAACGTTCCAAGGCTACTCTCAGAGACTAGTAGTCAAACGCAAACATGTCCACAACATCGCCCAATCTTCCCCACAGGAAGACATGCACCGACAGACGAAACAGAACTACAGTTCCGAACAAAATCGTCAAACTCCATATAAGGATAAAAGGCACACAGGGACGAAAGGACAGCTGCACCGGAATTATCGGCTAACTGACTAACACGAGTATAGAGAATAAAAGCCCTGCCTCTTGGTAAAGAGGAATGTAATGAGAAGGCGAAGGAACAGAGATAACGTTCCGTGGCTAGTTTCATAAGCTCGCAGTCACATGCATAAATAAAGGGGTAAACTCCCGATCTCCCAGGAGGGAGAAACATTTTACAGGAGAGCCGACGGAGCACCGCAGTCCCATAACTTTACTAGCAGAATGACTAGCTTAAATAGAAAACACACACCCTAGCCTCTCAGTAAAGGGAAATGTAACGAGGCGAGGGAACCAATAATTAAAGTTCCAAGGCTATAATGAGGCTCGCAGTCACACGCAAACATGTCCACAACATTGCCCAATCCTCCCCACAGGAAGACATGCACTGACAGACGAAACAGAACTACAGTTCCAAACAGAATCGTCAAACTCCATATATGGATAAAGACACAAGTCATGCACCGACAGACGAAACAGAACTACAGTTCCAAACAGAATTGTCAAACTCCATATAAGGATAAAGGTACAAGACATGCATCGACAGACGAAACAGAACTAAAGTTCCTAACAAAATCGTCAAACTCCATACACGGATAAAGGCACACAGGGGCGAGAGGACAGCTGCACCGGAATTATCGGTTATCTGACTAACGCCAGCTCAATAGAAAATACTAGCCCTGCCTCTAAGAATAAATAGAGCCCTAAAGTCAGTATGATAAAACACCCTGTCTCTTAATAAACAAACTCCTCTTGCTATCACGAAAGACAGCAGATAGAGAGAGGAGAAAGAGACAGAAAATGGCAAACCGCACACAAAACAGCACAAATAATGCTATACAACACACCACAGCACAAACAACAAACAATCAATATCGAAGCCCCGAATGAAGGAAACGGAAGGCTTATATAGCTCACCGGCAACCATGTACAGCTGTGCAATCGAGAAGAAGGAATAGAGCCAAAACTCCAACAACGAAGCAGCGCCCACTTGTGGCGACCGAGGAACAACCGCAAAGGAAAAAGGTCACAAACCATGACAGAATTAGGTTTAGATTGGTTTTCCCTTTTATTTCCAATCTTTGTCTGTAATGGTGGCATGACGTGTGAGGTAGGAGGGGCCAAACACAGCAAGGGGGATTCATTAAGCACTAGGCCACTAGGACGGGAAACTCTGTAGTTAAGAGAAGGAGACAAAACAGGGAACACACGTATCAAAGCTACTAACTGGCTCACTGTCACACACCAATGAGTAGAAGCGCAAACGCCAGGTTTCTCAGTAAGAAAACCAAACAAGGCTAATGGAACAAAGAACTGCTACCCTATACTTCTACGAGCTAAGTAACTCAGTAAAAGCGTGAACGCCCGATCTCCCAGGAGAGAGAAACATTTTACAGGCGAATAGAGCAGAGATCTGCGGTCCCATACCTCTACGAGCTAAGTAACTAAAGAGCCAGCAATAATAAACGCCCTGCCTCAGTAATGAGGCGGTAGAATAGGCGAGTAGCATAAATGGTACAAATAAAAGACACAGCCAACAAACCCTGCAAAATAATACGAGATAGTATACGAGGAGGCGAAAGGAACAGAGATCTAACGTCCCAAGGCTACTCACAGACTCGCAGTCACACACAAACATGTCCACAACATCGCCCAGTCTTCCCTATAGGAAGACATGTACCGAAGGACGAAACAGAACTACAGTTCCGAACAAAATCGCCAAAAGCTCCATGTACGGAGACAGGTACCGAAAGGAACGAACAGGACAGGCTGCACTGGACATTTACCGGCTAAAAGACTAACGCAACATTAGTAGAAAATAAACGCCCTGCCTCTCTGTAAAGAGGAATGTAACGAGGCGACCGGAACAGAGATCCAACGTTCCACGGCTACTTCCATAAGTTCGTAGTCACACGCAGAAAACATAAAGGGGGTAAACGCCCGATCTCCCAGGAGAGAGAAACATTTTAAAGGCGAGCCGCCAGTAAACCGCCGTCCCATACCTTTACTAGCAAAATGACTAACACAAGCTTAGTTGAAAATACACGCCCTAGCCTCTCAGTAAAGGGGAATGAACGAGGCGAAAGGAACAGAGAGCTAACGTTCCAAGGCTACCTTCAGAGACTCGCAGTCACACACAAACATGTCCACAACATCGCCCAGTCTTCCCTATAGGAAGACATGTACCGAATGACGAAACAGAACTACAGTTCCTAACAAAATCGCCAAAGCTCCATGTACGGAGACAGGTACGGAAGGACGAACAGGACAGGTGCACCGGACATTTACCGGCTAAAAGACTAACGCGAGCTTAATAGAAAATACACTCCCTGCCTCTCAGAATAAATAAAGCCCTACCTGTCAGTATGATAAAAACACCTAGTCTCTTAGTAAGAAATGACTATACAAATACACCCACAAACAAACAAAGACTCCTCTCGCTTACACGGAAGAAAGAAGACAGAGAGAGGAGGAAGGGACATAGAAGGCAAAAGGTCTAGGCAACGGAAGAAAGGAAAGACCAGGAAGCGGAGACAGAAAAGAGCCAGGGGGGAAGAGTCCTAATATATACACAAAGGCAAGCAAGTCCCGCATTACTCCAACATAACCCACTGGAGCGAAAAGGGTCTCCTTAAAAAAACCTAGACCTAATCGTACTGGCTAAGCAATCAAAGGGCAAAATAATACCACACACAAAACAGAGCAAATAATGCCAGACAATACAAATTAATATCAAAGCCCAGAACGGAGAAAAACATGGGCTTAAATAGCTCCAGGGTAACCACGCACAGGTGTGATGCTGAGAGAAGCCCCGCAATCAAGACGGGGCAGAGCAAACATCCACTAAACGGGCAGCGCCCTCGCGTGGCTACCAAGGAAACCGACCGCAAGGGAAAAAGGGTCAAAAACCATGACATTCTCTTTATCCTTTATTCTTGTTACTTGTTATCTTTTGTGTTCAGCTCTTTCGCCACAAGAGCTCTGGCTAACAGGTTTTATTTTCTGTTCTTTTCCTTCACTACCTCTTGTTACGCCTAATTATTTAGTGCGTGAGGTTCTTTTGTTAGTTATTCTTGCTATTTATCGAGATCGCCTCAGTTTTTGAGGTTGCTTTGTTTTGCCTTGTGCTAGGGAAGTTTTGCTCCCGATCCTGTGTTATCTGCATCCTGGTGTATATATCATATAAACTCCTCAAAAAAAGTTTGGAACGTTATTTCGGTCGATTATTCCTCCCCTTTAATAATACCAATTGGTATTGTATTTTATATCGTTGGAAAGCATGATTAGTCACCTTTACAACGAGGTACAACTTGTAAGGATCATGCATTCGTGGAATGAGCAACACAGCTAACCGTGTGGGTAGCGGCCCAAAAAAATGTGCCAAAATCCCCTGCAATATTCTTCTGTTGGTATTCACTCTAGTTTCGAGCTTCAAGTGCTGGCAGGTGTATGCCAGTCACAGGTGTGTGACTGGCACCTGATTGGCACCTAATTGACAGCACTTGTGTGCATGGGTCCTGCAACTTTGTTGAGTTTGTGTGTGCTCCAAGCATAAACATGCCACGTTTGTCCCTTCAGGATAAGGCCCGTGCAATAGGGCAAGTGGAAGCTGGTGTTCCGGTACGCAGAGTGGCAGCATTATTTGGTGTCAGCCCTGGTACCATTTCCAAACTTAGGACCAAGTTCCGTGAGACTGGTGAAGTCAAAGACAGACCACGAAGTGGCCGTCCCAGGAAGACAACACCCCAAGAAGACCAGTTCCTTCACTGAGGAACCGTAGGCTTTCTTCCAGAGATTTACAGGCAAGATTTGCACAACGGTACCACAGACAGATATCTGATCAGACGGTGAGGAACAGACTGCACATGGCCAGTCTTCGTGCTTATAAGGCTGCCAGGAAGCCTGCAATGACTGCCCTTCACCGTCAGGCCCGTTTGCGCTGGTGTCGACAGCACCGACAGTGGAACCTAAGAATGTGGGGCAACGTCATGTTCAGTGATGAATCAAGGTTCTGTCTGCGGAAGCTGGATGGCAGGATCAAAGTATGGAGACGGCGTGGAGAACGCTATGCAGATTGCTGCACAGATCGCGTGACACCTTTCAATGGGGGCAGTGTCATGGTGTGGGGCGGTATCTCTCACAGGCAAAACAGAACTTGTCATCATTGAAGGCAATCTCAATGCAGTGAGATATCGAAATGAGATTCTGGAGCCAGTGGCGATCCCCTATCTCCAGAATCTGGGACCTAACTCCATCCTCCAGGATGACAACGCTCGCCCCCACAGAGCCAGGATCATCACAGAGTACCTCCAGAATTTGGGAGTGGAGAGGATGGAATGGCCTGCCGTGAGTCCAGACCTCAACCCAATTGAACACCTGTGGGATCAGCTTGGGCGTGCTGTACGTGCCAGAGTGACCAACGCAACCATGTTGGCTGACTTGCGGCAAATCCTGGTTGAGGAATGGTTCAGTGCCAAGCTGTTGTGACTGCGTATGGATCTTCCACACACTACTGAGGTCCCTGACAGTGTAAAATGAATAAAATGTAAAAATGGCCAATATGTGTTGTTTTTTCCTTATTACTGTGGGAGAGTGCAATCATCCAATCCACCAAGCAACTCAAAACGAGAGTGAATACCAACAGAAGAATATTGCAGGGCCGCTACCCACACGGTTAGCTGTGTTGCTCATTCCACGAATGCATGATCCTTACAAGTTGTACCTCGTTGTAAAGGTGACTAATCAGGCTTTCCAGCGATATAAAATACAATACCAATTGGTATTATTAAAGGGGAGGAATAATCGACCGAAATAACGTTTCCGAACTTTTTTTGAGGAGTTTATATGGTTTTATCCGCAATGGATATACCCTTAATTCCTGCAATTTGTGATATGACATATGCAATTTTTTTTAACAATCAAGAAAATATATAGTGAGACTGGACATCCTGGCCGAAGACCTCTTTTAATACAAAATCGTTTTGAAGTGCCATGTGATAATTTAATGGAGCTATTGCTATTTTTATATGAAGTTTTGATTGCATTTATGAAGGTACTCCCAAAACCAACCAAACCAACGACGTTGATTCAACATCAATTTGCTCATCGAGATCACGTAGAATCAACGTCTGAATACCGACAAATATTGAATAATCATCAAAATTGGTTATTTTTTCATCCACAGTCCACTCACTGCAATGAAATTGTATTTTTATCCATTTTATTACATGTTCAGTAAATAATGTCTAGGCCTACCAACTAGCTGGCAAAGCAACATGAAGTTTGGCGAATTATTTAGGCTACAGTTACTACTGACATTATCGGCTACTAACTAGTTCAGTTGGCTAATGGAGTGAGTCAGCGATGGTGACAAACATTAAACTTTTAAATATCATGTTAATATTGAACCTTGATTATTCAATGTTTGTCTGTATTCTGACGTTGATTCAATGTGATCTTGATGAGCAAATTGATGTTGAATCAACGTCGGAATTCCACATTGAATCTACGTCGATTCAATGTTCGCTTGCTATCTGGGATGCCTTGTAAAAGTCAAAAAACAAAATGAAACCATCATCTTCTATTAGCTCTGAATAATCTAGAATATCTAATACTAATCTTATATTGTTTGTTATGTGTCTGCCCGACATAAGATTGAGTTTCCTCTATAATTTCACTGATTGTGCCTTGCTAAGAGACTCAAGGAAACTTAGATATTATTTTATAATCGTTCTGAAGAAGGGAAATTGGTCGCAAATTATCAAGCAATAGTTTATCCTTTTGTAGTTTTGTTATGAAATGTATAAGTCCTTGAGTCATGGTAGAGGGAAGACTTTCATTCTTAAGGCTTTCTGAATATACTCTATGTAAGAAGGGTGATAGTTCTTTTTCTTCTTTTTTATAAAAATCCCCGGTTAGTCCGTCAGTCCCTGGGCTCTTATTAGGTTTTAGTCTATCAATGGCAATGTCAATATCTTTTATGGAAATGGGCAAGTCACATGTATTAAGACTATCTCTGCTAAAAAAAATTTCAATATATACTGTATCCATGAAATGCTCTATTGTTGTAATTGATGAATTTGAGTCATAGAGAGATTTGTAGAAATTTTCAGAGAAAGTTGATATTTCATAAGGGTCCTGAGTTGCAGAGACACCCATTTTCAATTTTGTTATACAATTATTTTTCTAATGGTGATTTTCTAATTTAAAAAAGTAACTTGAGCTTTGTTCTCCCTCTTCCAGCCATTTTCTTCTGGAACGTACAAAGACTCCTTTTGCTTTATGAACATAAATATTGTCAAGCCTGAGTTGGAACTCCGCCAGTTTAACTTTATTTTCCTCAGATATATTATCTGGTGAAATATGATTTTAAGAAATCATCTTTTTTTTTCATCTTTAACCCTTGCTCTTGCTAGGTCAGCTCCGGTTTTCATCATTAATTTTCTAAATTTGAGTTCCCAATTTTTTCCAAAGGAGTCCTGAATAAACGCCAAATTCCAGTAATGGTTTATTACCTTTTTAATACCCCTTTCTAATAATTAATTAAATAAGTGAGAGTTATTGAGTTTCCAATGTACAGTGCTTTTCCTTGTTTTACATGGGGCAGACAGTGGTCAGATAGGGGAGCAGGTAAAATATCCACTCTACTGATGGAATTAACCATAGCTTCTAAGATTATCCAAAGATCAATTTGTGATTTAAGAGAACCCATTTTATTCATCCATGTGAATTCTTTGTTAATGGGATTTTTAAATCTCCATATATCAATTAAATCCAGACTGTACATAAAGGGCTCTATCTTGGCAATCTTAGCGATTCGCCTAAGCGCATGGCGTTAAGTGCATTTAGGGCGTGTCCAAGTCCAGTTTTGCTATTTTAAGAGCGTGTTTTTTGGGCACTAAGGACGGAGCAACGTGCAAATGGGCTGAACCTAGTCTCTTCATTAATTATAGGTGTGTCTTGGGCGTGACATGCAATAAACCAATCAAAATGTCACATCCCATTTCCTTTAAAAGCCTGCTTTTCCACCTTGGCGGATTGCTTATATGATGGCGAAACAGACATGCTCGTGCGTATTTAATGCGATAAAGGAACAGGCTATATGGATCAATAGTAGCCTATGATCAATATTATTCGGACTAAACATTATGAGTTCCCGGTAATTCCTGACAGTGCTGTTTACAAAATATATGCGGTTAAATTTCGTTAAAAGCACTTGCAACAGCTGAGAATAAGCTACCAATGGCTTTTGATTATGCAATGAAGCAATGAACTCATGTTCAAGTTTCATCCGAAGTTCATTAGGCTATCTGCATTCTAATTTTGATTACATTACATTACATTACAGGCATTTAGCAGACGCTCTTATCCAGAGCGAGTTATAGCATTTTTTTTACATATTATCCATTTATACAGCTGGATATATACTGAAGCGATTCAGGTTAAGTACCTTGCTCAAGGGTACAACGGCAGTGTCCTACCTGGGAATCGAACCTGCAACTTTTCGGTTACAAGGCCAGTTCCTTAACCATTATACTACACTGCCGCCCCTATGATAACATATATAACGTTATTTTGCCTTAATGATGACATTAAATACAATAAAGCTCTCAGGTTGGCAACCCATAGGTTCATGCATATTTTCCCTTGTTTTATAATGTCCTGCTCATGGAAATGTGACCAACCTGTTTTACTCGTAGCGTAGGCCAATGCTTTTAAACAATCCACTTTCCCAGGAAGACCGTGAACAGTGTGATTTATAGCAGGGGAAACAGACCTGCTCATGCATGAAGGTAAAGTGCACATGCAGAGAATGGCATTCAAATTAATTGTGAATTAATTGTGTAACGTGCTGCAAATGTTTTTTGTTTGTAATTAGACGCTTAGTTCTCTTTAAAATCGTTTTGTTCAGTTATGGAATAACAGGTGAAATCAGCGGGGTTTTAAGCTGAGAGTATGGAAACCTTGTCACTGTCATTTTAAAAATATGAAGGATGAAGAATACAGTTCAAATTCAGTTAACATGGTGACATTTATCTCAGTTTTTTAACCATACTCTATTGAAAAAACCTTATGCACAGCGAATCCGCTGTAGCCTCGGCTATTTGAAAAACAATAAATGCAATATTCACTGGACAAGGTTTTGAACTTTTTTCAGTCAAAACCATTATATTTACTTACATGCTGTAGGCCTAGAGAGCTGTATTGTAATGACATCTGAAGCGCATTTTCAGAACTTGTCCGTCTATTGCAGTGCGCAAGTTTTCCATCATTGACAATTCACGCATTAGGCTTGATATGTTATCAGCAAATGGAAAGCCATATTTAATGGATAGCCATTGTCCCGTAACAGAAGATTGTCCCCCCAGAAGATTACAGGAATTATTGGCAAATATAGGCCTAGTCATAGCTTGATCCAGGATAATTGCGAATAGTATATACATGTAACTTTACACATACCATCACACATCGCCTGGATGTTGATGGAGTGGGCTGAAAGCAATTTAATGCGGCATTTCCTTTCACTGAGGGTAGGTATGTGGTATTTGACCTATGGACCCTTTTATTATTATGCATTTTTTGATATAGCCTACACAATAATATTTCACATTGTAATCTTGATATTTTTAGTCATACTTGTGCGCGCCCCTGTGAGTAACAGAAAGGAGGGTGTACGCGCGTTGTGAACACATCATATGCGCCATTAAAATAACGTGTAAACAACTGTGACATGACTTTTGACGCCAAAAATTATCCTGGCCACTCCTCATCTTAAGACCAACATTCACTTGTAATCGGCGCAAGAATACATGGTATTTAAACGACGTGAGCGCTAGGCGTTATGATTTAGCAGGCCATCTGTCAATAGTGAGATTAAAATCACCTCCCAATATTATTTTCATATTTGTATATAATCAATTTTGTTGTTTAAAATTTCAATAAGTTCAATGTTTTCTTTTTTATTATTATACCAATAGAGGTTACCAAGTAGAAACCGTTTGTCATTCAATGAAATAACCAAAAAAGTGCCCAAATTGATCAGATAATGAAAATAAGATTTCCCCACTGTATCTATGCTTTAACGTTAAAACACCTGATTTGTACCATGAGAAAACCATATCTCCTCACCATTGTGCTTTCTAGAAATTAGAGTCGTTTGACCCAGAATGCGTTTCCTGTATAAAACAAACGTCTGCGTTCAGACTCTTTGCATACAGAAAAATTGCTTTCCTTTTTGTCTTGTCCCTTAATCCCCTAGCATTAAAATAAACAATATTTAAAGAAGAAATGTTGAATCAGAATGAAATAAAAAGTGACTTTAGTTTAGAATGAGCTTACCACACTGAGAAATGAAGAACAATGACATAATCTAATACTCTCCAGATTAAAAAAACTTGAATATTGGTAAAGGTAAAAAAACCCAGAATTCCAGTTTTATCAGATTCCGAATCGCAAAACGGAGCCCATATGATGAGAAAAAGTAGATCCGAGCAATAAGACGTGAGGCATCGGCGGGAAGAAAGGGAAAAATGTGGGACCCTGAAACTCCACATGCTTATGTGTGCAGCAGGCATTTTTTCACAGGTAGCCTAAGTCAAATAAGTTATCCAATTGTCAATTTACGGCTAACTATATTGCTGTAAGAAACGCTAAAACATTTTGACCATATGCAAATTGTTTGTAGTGGAATGTGGATAAATCGGAGTGCTATAACGTTACAGTATTATATTTAAGTGCAAAATGCAAAAAAGTTGTGGGCATCCAAAGAACGATAATTTTTCATCGTTGTATGCGTGTAGATTCCAAACAAACGTAAAAAACTGGATATAGACTAAGAAAAAGCAATCAGCTTTCAATGGATACCCTTCTCATGCCAAGTTTTTATGATATATTTTCTTTTTTGAGAACCTTCATAAAATCCAATTTGCTAAAATTATTTGTTAAAATACAGTTGGTAATTTGGCCAGACAAAAAAAAAACAGTGCAGGTTGTAACTGCTCAAGTAGGCTAAGCTAATGAAATAGAAGTAACGTTAGCCTATTAGGCTACTAATAACAACAATAATAATTATAATAGTAGTAGTATACGCTATAACGTTACTGGTAAAGTGTAGTTAGACTTGGGTGTTTTGATCTTAGATTAAACCATTATCTTACCTGCTGACATTTCGATCAAGTAGTTGTAAATATCAAAGTAGCTATGTAACTTCGGGCCATTCCATGGGATTATGTTTTTTTTGTCATAGCTAAAGATTTAAATATATATATATATGTATATAGTTACTAGCTAAACATACCACTAGTGTTAGCTTATATCTGAGTGGGCGTAAACATAGCCAGCCATGCATCTAGCTAACATTGACAGAGTTATAAAAAATCCACATGAGTTGGTTTATAATTTGCAAACAATAAATAAATTGCAAACGTATACATTAGCTGATCAACTTACAGTGTAGGACTCGTCGCCGCGTGTCATTGTCAAAATAGAATAAGCTTGTCTCAAAATATAATTTTGCGCTCGGCTCATCTTGCACTCATGTTTGTTCAGTGTCCTCATCCTGGCAACCCGCGTGAGCTTCGAGTCTGGGGAGGAGGGGGCGGACAAAACTACCAATATTGTGAATTTGGACTGCGGTACCCATTTTAAACGCTTGGTGTCAATGTTACATATAGCTCCTTTAACACTCATCTGCATCCTGTAACCTAATCACAAACATTGCAAACATTTAAAAACGCAAAAACTCCGTATTCTTTTCTTTTCCGATAAATTACTGGTTTTATTTTAAACATCCCTGTATTGGGTCAGCACAAACATAGCCTACCGCTAACACTTTGATTAGATATGCTCAGAGATACTATTCCCCGTACATTTTCTGAATTTTTGGGACCGAAAACAATCTATCCAGGCGTAGGAATGTCCGGTTAGGTTTTGCTAGTTCCAAAAACCGTATATTGGCTTAAACAAACAAATAACTTAGCCTAATAACGTTAGGCTATTGTTCATAATACCCGAACCTGTCCTCTTATTAAAAAATTTGAATACCCACCAGTTACAGTCTATGGCTAGCTGCTGTTTGTGGCTACGTTTTATTTTGTAAGCAAAATAAGTTCTAGTTAAACTAGCTGCTATTGGACCTAGCTAGCAGCTAGCTAGTAACGTTAGTTAGGCAATCACAGTAGCTAGGTAACTTATTTGGCCAGCCAGCTGGCTAGGAGTACTTTAAGGAAGTCGAATAACTTAAATTAAAACAGCTTGCCATAAGCTATCGTTAGCTTGCTAGCTAGCTAGCTCAGAATTGCTAAGCAATGGTAATGTTCATGGCAGGGAGAGTAGGGTGATTGTGAACAGGAGGGGGATTTCAGATACTTAACCCAGTTTGGCTGCTTGCTCCGAGACGCTGCGCCTGTAGCGTCGTAAATGAATTCTAACTGCTGCTAAATCCCCTGCTGTCTCTCATCTCACAAAACAGTATTTTTTTGTAGTAAACACATCACAGCTCGCTCCAAAATGAATATGTGATGACAAACATGTTGAAGATGAGCGACAAGGCAGTCAATTTATTATGCTACGAACTGTGTCCACAAAACAGCTTGTTCAGGGTATGATACTAAGGGATCTTCTCCAGCGCCCAGACTTCCACTCAAAAATACAGCCTGTCTTCTTGTCTTCAATGATCGCCGATAATAAAAATGTTTCTATTCTTGTACTTCTTGATCTGAGTGCTGCCTTTGACACAGTCGATCATGGGATACTTCTAAACCGTTTTGAAAATGGGATTGGTCTTTCAGGTACAGCCCTGAACTGATTTAATACTTACCTTACTGGCAGAGGATATTTTGTTAGTCTCAGTGACCATGTTTCAGACAAGCATGACATTTTGTCTGGTATTCCACAGGGTTCTGTTCTTGGTCCTTTACTGTTTTGTCTGTATATGCTGCCACTTGGAAAAATTATTTGTGATCATGGAGTGAATTTTCATTGTTATGCTGATGACACTTTGTTATATTTATCTGTAGCGCCAGATGATACTGATGCCCTAAATCCCTTGATAAATTGCATATCCAGCATTACACAGTGGATGAGTAAACATTTACTCAAACTAAATGAAGATAAAACAGGAATTCTTATAATTGGTACAAATGCACAGAGAGAAAAGATATTAAGCAAATGTGGAAGTCTGGCTCTACAGAATAAGCCTGAAGTAAAAAGAAACCTGGGTGTTATTCTTGACTCTTAGTTGAATTTTAAATCACATATCAACAATGTTACAAAGATTGCCTTTTTTCATTTAAGAAATATTGCAAGAGTTAGACCCTACCTCTCACTGGAAGATGCCAAAAAGTTGACCCATGCCTTTGTATTCTCTTGCCTAGATTATTGCAATGCACTCTTTACTGGATTACCTAAAAAAAACTATTGATAGGCTGCAACTTGTACAAAAAGCAGCAGCCAGAATTTTAACAAAAACCAGGAAAAGAGAACATATTACACCAGTTCTAGCCTCATTGCACTGGCTCCCTGTTGAGGATTGATTTTAAAACTATTGTTTATAAGGCCCTAAATAGTTTAGCACCTTCATACCTCTGTGATTGCTTATCTAAGTATGTTCCAAACCGTTCCCTTAGATCATCTAGTGCTGGCTTGCTCAATGCCCCAAAAATGAATTACAAAAAGTATGGTGAAGCAGCTTTCTGTTCTAATGCACCAAACTCCCATTACAAATAAGACAAGCAACCTCTATTGATAGTTTTAAGAAACAGCTCAAAACCCATTTTTATGATCTTGCTTTCAATTAATTCCACCTTTTTATTTTAACACCATTGTTATTATTTTATATTTCTTATACTTGTTTAATGCTTTTTATATCTTAGGATAGTTTTTATCATTATCAATTTATTTAATTACGATTTTTTTATTTATATTTATTTTATTATTTTTATTTTATTAATTATTCAAGCACTTTGAGCTGAATTTTATGATATGAAAGGTGCTATATAAATAAAGTTTTTATTATTATTATTATTATATTAGACCCCGCCCCCTTTTGAAATTAGAAAAATGCCAAAAAATTATTCACAAGTAGCCCATAGCTTATTCTTCTCTAGACAGCACTGACAGTGACTGCTTTGTCCCACTCTCTCTCTCTCGCTATCTCTCTCACTCATACACGCACAAACAAACACTAGCTAGCTCCAGCTGCTGCCAAGCCCCAAGTAGCAGCCGAGACAGAAGGTGGAGAATGAGAGGATGGGCTATGTTTTGGAGTGGTAGGCGGGCGACACACATAGGCGTCACACATTTGGGCTTATAATGATGAGGCCAGTAAACAACAAATCACACACTGTAGGTAATTACACTACCTGCAAGATATCAACAATATTGGTTTCCATTTCAACAGGCGCACATGTGGTTATTGCGCTGAACTCTCTCCAAGAGAGAATGTCTGTTGTAGGGACGTTGCAAAAGTAAATGTGTAGCATGCATATATTACAACTCCTGGCTCAGCTATGCTTTATACTATATATTTATTTTTAATAAAGTATATGTTTATTTTTTTTAAATAAACTAGCTAGCTACTTACTAAGCTAGACTGTAAAACAAACTATCAAAAATGAAGGGATTATCAATCGCTTGCTCGCTATCCTTTCTCCTCTCCATGCAGACGCAGATCAACCGCTGAGATTCACTTTTATAGCTGGGGAGTAGCCTGCCCTCGCTCCAAAACTTCAGGGCATAGAGCTCCGTAGTCCCACCCACTTTGGTGACGAACGTCTGGTGCCACTTTTCTGAAAAAATACAATGGGAGTCAAATGACTGAAAATGTTTTTTTTCTATATTCAGGCAGCTACACATTCAAAACACCCAAGAGAGGGGTTGTCATATTTTAAAATAATTTATAAAATTGGTAATTTGAAATTATGTCCAACAAATAAACATCAAATACGTTTTCAAAAAAACAACCAAAACGACTACAACATCCGGTCTACTCACTTGCTGACCACCACTGCTGAAGTTAAAGCCATAAAGCTGACACCTTTGACATGACCAGACTGATAGTGATTCTTGCCCTTGGTGATTCACTTCCATAATAAGACAAAGTGATAGCCATTTTCACTAGCAGAGCGGCCGGTAGCTACTTCTTTGGCCAGTAGCTACTTCCATAATAAGTTACAAGAGGAGACCGAGTATTAGCCATTTTCACTAGCAGAGCGGCCGCCCAGTAGCTACTGCATTAGCTAGCAAAAGCGGGAGCCGGCGATGTACGACCGGGGATTCTGGGTAGTGTAGTTATGTTTCTCAAACTCCGTTCATTATATGATTCAAATTGGATTTAAACGCGGTGGTGAGTATATAATGAACTTTGTATCACAGATATGTCAAAGTTTGGTCCATACAATGCCATAATATCATCATAAAGGGTGACTGAAAGATCCCGAAGCGGGGCAGTCTTCTGGCAGTCTTCCAGGACCAGCCAGGGATAGGAGGGGGCGGGACTACGGAGCTCTATAGCTGTACATGTTTCAATTTCGTCACCAAGAGTCATACGTCAGCTGGATGAAGTTTCTGGCTAATGACAGACTGAATGTACAGTAGCTAACGTTTTACCACTAGAGACACTTGAGCCAGATCCTTTGGGTTAACACTGTTTTGCGCTGACTGCAGTAAAATATCAAAGTTTGGACCAGAATCAATGAGTCACACTTAGAAAAAACCAAATGTATCAGTTCTCATCTAAAATAAGTGATTTTAGTGCTTTGTTACCCTTTAAGGGGTTTGTCAACTTCGTTTCCCTGTTTTCTCTCTATATTTGGCTTCAACATGTTTGCCTTTGCTCCAGAAGTGTGTTATCTGTCTTTAATCTTCAGACTCCTTTTTCATTCTATCTGATGTCTGGGGGAAAGATACAGTCTTGTTGGAACTTTCCAAAGAAAGATCTAGAGGCGTGGTGAGTGAGCGGCTGCCAGTGCATATCAGGCAATCTGAGACGGGTCAGAAGAGTGATACAGCAAATAAGTGAAATACCATCCTCAAATTCAGAGATATTTGTACAGTTTTCAAATAGAAAACATTTGTTTAGCAGCAGGGTACAGATGTTAAATTAAAATTAATATTGGCCAGGGGAAATTTGCAAATGGTAAACCTAAAACGGTACTACAAACAATATAATCTTCTTTATTTTAAGATTAGCTGCAAGGCCAATGTTTGCAAACAGATTGTGGGTAATCGCAGCAGCTACAATTACCCACATGCTGGTTTGGCCTTGTACAGTTGTGTTAAAAAAAATAGCAGTACAACATCAGTAACCTGATGAACCACTGTTATTAGTAGTAGTGATATTTCTGCATGGCAAATAATTTACTTGTAGATGTAGTAGTGTAATAGAAAAACAACAGACCCAACTGTCATGACATGCACGCTGCTTGTTCTGAGTAATTGACTCCTTCATTGAAAGGGGCGTGTTCAAAATAATAGCAGTGTGGAGTTTAATTAGAGAATTCATTCATTCTGTGAAAAAACAGGTGTCATTAATTGTCCTTTATTAAAGGGAAGCAAATGTTTCACACATTGTTATAAAATATATTTCCTTCTGAATTGCTAAGTAAAATGGGCCGTTCCAAACATTGTTCGGAGGAACAACGTAATTTGATTAAAAAGTTGATTGGAGAGGGGAAAACGTATAAAGAAGTGCAGCAAATTATAGGATGCTCAGCTAAAATGATCTCAAATGCTTTAAAATGGCAACAAAAACCCGAAACACGCGGAAGAAAACGAGCAACTACTGTTAAAACGGATCGCTGTTACAGTCAGAAGACGTTTGATCGAAGCTAAGCTATCAGCAAGAAGCCCACGTAAAGCACCATTGTTGAAAAAACGGCATGTGCAGAATCGGTTAAAATTTTCCAAGGAACACATCGATTGGCCCAAAGAGAAATGGCATAACATTCTGTGGACTGATGAGAGTAAAATTGTTCTTTTCGGGTCTAGTGGTCGTCGACAGTACGTCAGATGACCCCCGGGTACTGAATTCAAGCCACAGTACACTGTGAAGACAGTGAAGCATGGTGGCGCAAAAATCATGGTATGGGGATGTTTTTCATACTACGGTGTTGGGCCTATTTATCGTATATACCAGGGATCATGGATCAGTTTGAATACATCAAAATACTTGAAGAGATTATGTTGCCGTATGCCGAAGAGGAAATGCCCTTGAAATGGGTGTTTCAACAAGACAACGACCCTAAACACACGAGTAAGCGAGCACCATCTTGGTTCCAGACAAAAAGGATTGAGGTAATGGAGTGGCCAGCTCAATCCCCCGACCTCAACCCATTTGAAAACTTGTGGGGTGACATTAAAAATGCAGTTTCTGAAGCAAAACCCAAAAATTCACAGGAACTGTGGAATGTAGTTTGTTCATCCTGGGCTGAAATACCTGTTTCTAGGTGCCAGAAGTTGGTTGACTTGATGCAACGCAGATGCGCAGCAGTTATCAAAAACAATGGTTATGCAACTAAATATTAGTTCAGTAATTTAAAGTGAAGTTAAATCTTGAAAAATGTCTTCAGTTTATACAGTAAGTGTTTGAGTTTGAAGAGAAAAATGTGGACACTGCTATTTTTTTGAACAGATTAATATTCTTTTTCTTTGCTTCTTGTAAAAGAATAATGCAGACTTGATAAAATTTGTTAATGCTTTGTAATATGCAATGCTTTGCCATGTAATACATAACATAAACTCATGGGCCAGACTTTCTTGAACTGTTGTAAATTTTCGATTTTTACCCATTAATAGGACACGAAATAGGACACGAAAATGTATTAATGGGTAAAAATCGAGAATTTACAACAGTTCAAGAAAGTCTGGCCCATGAGTTTATGTTATGTATTACATGGCTATATGAAGTACCACATACAAGTAAAACTTTCCCATAAAGTAAACACAAGACACTTTGGTAAACAAATGAAAATCCCTTTAAAAAATCTCTCCAGTATCATATTTTTACCTATATGCAAAGGACCAGTGCTAGCTTGTGATATGACTCTTGAAAGCTTGAAAGCTAAGACAGACATTTTTTGCAGTGTAGCTATGGCATGTGTAGCTTTGCCAGACAGCCTGCTTTGCGCATATCTGCCACGGAGTTTATTTGTCTAAAGCGCCCTCGTAGCACCCTCGTGCGGTCAGGAGGTGTAACGTAATTTTTATTATTCATTATTTGTTTGCGTTATCCCAGTTTCAAATTTTGAGTAACCGATTACCCAAATAACCGTTTACATCCCGAGTCGGGAATCAGGGATCAGGAAATCAACCCCGACCTCCCGACTAGGAAGAACTTGACGTCACATCATCATGGCAGCTCACACCGCAACCCACATTGTGATCAGGAAACAAACATGACTTTTAGACGATTTTAGCTTTTAAACACTTGGGCTGCGTTCGGATCCGAAATCGTCTGGATTGCTTCAAGGGGAGAATCCCCAAAATGCCAGGATGAAATATGGTAGCCACACCAAGTCTGATTCGGATCCAATTTAAGAAAGGGGAGGGAGTAATTATATTCCCTCTCTCCCTCATTTATCCTCCCTTCCACCAAGGGTATAAAACGCAAGCTTCCAGCAAGAAGGGAATCCCACAATGCAATGCTCCACATGGAAAAAGTGGGCGGTAACCACAGAACTATGTGGCGGTCACATTTCAACTCTATGGTGTTGCACTTCCGAAATGTTGCGAAAGTGGTTTTGTTCCATTTGTGTTCGTTTCTCGTCAATCCTCCCTTGCAGAGCACCTTTTAAGTTTACTTGATGCACATAGCAAATCGTATCACAAGATAGCTCCCTCGAGGGAAGACGGCAAGGGAAGGGAGTGTGTTAAATTGGATTTGAATGTAGCCCAAGTCCCCAGTTATGCAGCTGGAATGCACTGATGTCGGTAATGACGTGGAATCCAGAGGTGACGCAACAGGACAGATAAGGAAGGCAATTGCCTGGGGCCCCGAGCTTTGAGGGGGCCCCCAACGGCTGATCACATTAGTCCTATGACAATGACAATCTAAAAATGTGGGAACCCCCTTGAAACATCCGATGGGCAGTGCAGTGTGTACTCCGAAACCCCCCCTAGACTGGGAGCGTTGAAGGGGCCCTCGAAGGCTGATCACATAAAGCCTGATTTATACTTTGTTGCACGCCCTTTTCGACAAGTGTCAAGCGACAAAAATGAAGGGGTCGCACGACGTTTGGCATTTATACTTCTGGCGAAGGTCTGCGATGAGGTTTCGGTTGTCTCTATGGTAATGAGACGACAACCTCTGATCATTTGTCTACATTTCTAATAGGCTACTTGGCAGCGCTCGGTTAAATTATTGAAATTGTGGAGGTGGAAGAACTTTTAAAACGTATCCATGACAATGATTTTAGGCGTTCCATCTGGCTGTCCAATTAGACTGCGCGACAAAGTATGACGCTGTCTGTGACATAACATTCTAGAGGTGCGCGACAGATGTCGAGCGACAGATTTTTCAGTTGGAAATACGTCATTTTCATCATATATATGGATGGATAACTTGAAGGGTTTCTTCTCATGACTTATTTTTCCATAGAGTTCAATAGGAAAATTTGTCAGGAGAAACAACCCTTAAAGTGATCCATCCATATCTTCTGCATATCTGGCAGCAGAGTGATGGTTTGAGGCTTGTTTGATACCTCAGACCCTTGATGACGTACAGCCATTTTACCAATCATGTATTCCATACTGTTCCAGCGTAATTTACAGCTAAATCTAGTCCCACCCACAATTCCCATAAAGATCCATTCAAATGCAGAGAAGTTATAGTATCGCTTGTAAGAGTACCAGAAAATAAGTCTTTTGATGTTGTTGGGTCACAGACATCACGTCATGGCATGCAAAGGATATGCAACCAAATATTAAAATTTAAAGGCACAGTCAACTTAGTGTATGTAAACTTCTAACCCACTGGAATTGTGATATAGTGAATTAAAAGTGAAATAATCTGTCCATAAACAATTGTTGGAAAAATTACTTGTCATGCACAAAGTAGATGTCCTAACTGACTTGCCAACACTATAATTTGCTAACATGAAATCTGTGGAGTGGTTAAAAATGAGTTTTAATGACTTCAACCTAAGTGTATGTAAACTTCCAACTTAATTGACTCTAAAAGCTAGGACATTTTGATAAAGCTACAAAAATGCAAGGTTTTTTTCTAATGATAGGGAGAAGCTTATATGAGTAGCCTAATGTTACTATATAACTCTGAGGGAATGCCCCGTCCCAACATAATTTCCAGCTCATGAAGGTTGATCACAAGTGAAAATTGAATCAATGTGTACGTGAACATTTAGATGCATGCTATGGAATCTGGTTTTTAATTTCAATAAAAACCGAATTGCTGGTTAAATTTAATCTACAGGAGAGGCCTAAATGAATTCTGCTGGCATTATAAGGCAATTTTCTATATGCTGTCAAACTAGAATGCACATTGCCATTGTCTTTCAGCATTGTCATCATCGCCGATGGGCATACATTTTAGTTGATAGACGATGGTATCGTAGCTACATCAGCCTGACTATTGCTGTATATCCAAACAATTAAAGAAATATTCAATAACAATGCCAAATTATTTATTGAATTTACGCATTTTGCTGCTCTCAAAACTTATGGGGAACGACCATTTTGTCGCTGGTTTTTTGAAAATTTTCTTCTGGGGGTGCATGCCCCCAGACCCCCCTAGTAGGGCCCCTAAACATATATCTCTAGTGACACCCCTGTCCTGAAGCCCCACAGAAAGCGACACACCACTTACCCATTCAACCACAACAACAAAAGATACCGCCATCAAATCACCAACTTCAGGTTAAGGTAACAGTTATGAATGTAATTTTGGAAAAGAAAAAAAAAAGAAAAAATCAGTCCGAAGGGCCTCATGCATGTTCAGGCTTGGTCTTTCCCAAATCTCCTATTTCCTGTTTTCTTATAAAGCGTCTTTGTGACAATGCCTCTGTAAAAAGCACTGTAAGAATGTTGTGCTTCTTACGCAGACAAAATTCCCCCTCAGACATATCAATTAAAAAAAATCTAATAAAAAGAATAAAATGACAAAATATGGAGTGATAGCCCAGTAGCTTTATTTAGTCCAAGCAGATGTGTTTGGTGCGATACAGTAACCGGCAGTGAGGGTCATACTGACAGCTGTTAAAATGAAGGTCACACTTTACATTACATGCCCATAATACCCTTGCAAGTACACTGTAACAACAGAGGTATGTACAGTGTGTAATAGCAGTGTGCACATACATTGTAACACTACATTTACAATTTGTAAATTTGCATACACTTTAGTCTTGAGCATTGCACATTTAAAATATATATGATGATTAAGGGGAAACTATAATGAATTTGTGTGCGCTTAAAATTGTGACCTGAAAATATTGCCACTCAAGTTGAATATTTTAAATATAGCTGCAACCAGGTTTTATCATATAATACTAATGTAACCACGTGTACATGCACAGTCCTTACACTGCACCTACGGTTGTAGTTGCAATGTAATTACACAGATATTAAGGCCAATGAATGTAAAGTGGGACCAAAATCAATGGTAGCTTTTATTACAGAAATGGTTATTAATGCACATGGACTCAATAGGCACATTAAACCCCACTTCATAAGGATACATGTGATTATCGTAAAATTAATGTTTTATGAAGCAGGTATATGATTGGCAATAGCATGTCATTCAGCATAGCGATTATGCCATGAGCTTCCTTATTTCAACAAACAAATATTCTCAGAACTGTAGACATTTTCTGATTCCTGCAGTTTGCACTTCTGGGTAAATTAAAGACCAAGGCAATCAAAATCATAATTTATTAATAATTATATTATACATAAAGAACCACAGATAAAATGCTACTATATTAACCCTGCTTTATTCAGTGAATTAGTTTTCTTCCTGCAAGCAATAAATATTGGATACAGTAACACTACAGGAGGGTTTACATTTTAACCAATCAGCAGTCAGACCGTTTCGTGTGCTACCAATCAGAATTGACCTTGAGTATCCATACAGAAGGGGCACACCCTGTCACACCTCTAACTCTCGTGTTTAGGAATGACATTCTTGAGATTTAAAGGAAATGGACTTATCTTCTTGTTTATAAATTTGAATTAAGTAAGTACACATTGTCATCTTGTGGCTCAACAAACTCTTCAAATCCAAGGAAAAGCGTCTGCATGGGGTCTGTCAGAATTTGTATTGCATACAATATTTGTGCACATTCAGGCACTAGCCACTTAAAAACAGATTATCTAAACGTGACCAACTTTACACAATGCATTTTAGGACGAGGCTGAAAATGCAATGTGTCCCATGACCCCCGTATAGAATGACCAACAATGACACTTTGCACAGGAGAGGACAGAACATGAAACTTAACCTCACTACAGAAAACACTGAAACAGCACGGTAATCTCTCAACACAATATTGTACAGCACTTTCATGCGTTATCAAAAAATATATGGCATAGATGGTGTATAAAAAGTAATCCTCTTCATTCTTCACAAACTGACAAACAGCCCCCTCTGTTATATTTGGCTTTTACAGTTTATATGACACATTTATGTCTATAATTTTTATGCATTCAGTTTACACCAAATCTAGCTCTACTGTACACGTGGAGTGTTAAGATGACATAACTATAATTACATTATAATTATACATAATGGTGTGGTCTAAACAAATCTGATAGTACAAACTACAAGAATCTCAGTTTTTATACTACATAGGCAGTTCCTGTTTGTATACACAGCAGACAAAGAGAACACCTATAAAAGTAAATAGATATTGACAAATTGCACATTAATGTGTTTTTAAAATCTCTATACAGTACATATTTTACGTAGTATAATTGTGTTTGTATTCGGCAGACAACGATACCATCATTAGTGAATGATAAACAGCAACAACAAGAACTGTACAAATCTTTCTGGCATGCAAATGTTACTGTACATGGCAAGTTAGTCACATAATACAAACACGTTCACACAAATCACACTCATACACGCACTCTTATACATATAGACATTCTCAAACTGAATTCCAATGTCAATGCAACTTTTTCACACATGCTCTCTATCATCTGTCTATTTCAAATCTTACACACTTCCTCAAAAAATGTACTCTCTTGCTTTACACACACTCACTTTCTCTCACACTTGCTCACACACAGTAAACAGTAAATTCAACACTGCCTTAGAAATATCTCTCTCACACACACACACACGCAAACTCAAACACACACACAGCTATGCACGTATGCACACAAACATGCACACACAAACAGGCATGCACGCATGCACACACACGCAGGCACACAGGCAGGCAGGCAGGCAGGCATGCACATACACAAACAAATCTTGAATAAATGGCAATAAGGCCACACAGTGCTAACCAAGTCTTTTGTCTTCCTCCTTTGCCGTATAGATTAGTCCCCGGCGCAGGGGGCTCCCTGCCTGTCTGCTTTGCCAAGGGTTTGGAGTTCAGCCCAACCATCTCACAGCAGAGCAGCGTGGTTTTGGGTGAGGGCGACCTCCCTGAAACTCAGATCTGAGTTTGAACCCAAGGACAAAGACGACCCCCCCGCCCCCACCTACCAGAACAGTCCAACATCACTCCAGAGAGCCGCAGGGGTGCTGGTTTTTTTGTTGGGGTGTACTTAACTGATCAATTAAGGCAGCTGATTATACCTCACCTGGCTTCTTGGGTCTGAGACATTTACTGATTTTAAGGAGAAAACAGACCCCAGCAGACCCTGCGGCTCTCCAGGACCAGGGTTGGGGACCCCAAAAGACCCTGCAGCTCTCCAGGACCAGGGTTGGGGACCCCAGCGGACCCTGCAGCTCTTCAGGACCAGGGTTCGGGACCCCATCAGACCCTGCGGGTCCCCAGGACTAAGGTTGGGGTCCCCAGCAGCCCCTGCAGCTCTCCAGGCCCAGGGTTGGGGTTCCCAGCGGACACTGCGGCTCTCCCTCCTGTGTTGGGCTCACTCCCAGACTCCCCCTTAAAAGGGCCTTGCTCCACATTTGTGCCAGCAACCTGCCCACCTTGTGTCCGTGGTACACTGGTTGGCATGGCAGCATTGGTTATCCGTTACCAGCACTGAAAAACGGCATCATTGGCTTATAATTTACCAGCACAAGGAACAATGAAAAGAGCTCCCCCATAATCCCATTTGGTCTCTCTGACAATCGCTAAGCATGGCAGCTTAACAAAGGAGCCAGGAGTGAAGGAGTAGGTAAGCGCAGGGAAAGGCGTGAGGGGTATCCTGCCCGCCAGTTCACATGAGCTGAACAATTCTCTCTCTTCCGAAAGGCTGGCGCACATAGTGGGATTCTGTGACAGTGAAAAATTGCACCAAGACAAAACTGAGGTCAAGGTTGCACAACCTCAAAAGGAGCGGCATTCCAAAATAACATTGGGATGTAAACGTATTATCAACTTCACTAAATATCTTGTGGCCGCAGTTTTATATTTCTTATTTCACTATTCTTTGTCGCAGTGTTTATTTGGGTGACTATCAACTTTTAGTAAGAGCATGACCTCACTAAGCAGCAGTCAAATTGATATATTTGGGGACATGTTTTAATTAGTTTTTTTATGTGTTATCTGTGAAAAAAATGGTCCTATCAGCAAAGCAGGTTCTGCTACGCTGAACCAATCAGATAAAAAGCATAGAATGAATAACCAATGAGTAGTCTCGTTGCTGATATGTTGCTGAGTGCCAAACAAGACCCAGCCATCACATTAAAAAAATTACTTTGCTGCATATGGTTCAGATTCTTTCAGTTTTTAATTAAACAGTAACTTGTATTTAGAATTGTGTTTGTATAGGAATGGAGTGAAAATACAGATTTCAGCCACGAATAAGCCTTTGGATGTTGTGCTTTGATGCAAAATGTTCAAAATGCTACCACAGATACTCTAGATTTGACCAGATATTCCACTTCTGCACAGTACAGGATAGCTCAATTTCCACACAGGATGACATATTTACTTTCACTGCATTATAATTCATAGGGTTAGGGTCCCAGGTGTTCTTTTCATCAGATACGATTCCAGATACAGAATACTTTACACTCCTCCTCAATATTAGTCTCTTTTGGTGCACAGAAAAGTTTGCCGTTAAGAGTGCTGGACTCTAACCATAAAAATCCCTGTGTAAACTACTGTGCATCAGTTTATGTAGACATCCAGGCCACTGTCCCCTGCGGGAAGCCGAAAGCCTTGTGTGAACTGTGTGCAGATGTGGCAGGCCTCTGGGTTGATTAGCTGCGGTTATGTGGGCTCTGTGCGATGACGACGATGAGGCTGAACGCTCAAGATTTCATCCATTTTTTGGCGACTGAGCAGGATGCACTGTGTCAGAAACCCCCCCCCCCCCCCCCCCCCCCCCCCCCCCCCCGCTCCCCGCCTTGCCAGCAGCAGGGATTACAGACAGGCTGCAACCCCCCCCCCCCCCCCCCCCCCCGTTTCCCCCCGGCTCTGTGCTGGCTCTGTTCTAGCTCCGCGGGGATTCCATGGCGACTGGCATTTGTGCTCCAGCGGGAGATCTGCGCTCCTGACATTCGCTATGCCATGCGGGGGTTGGGGTGGGGAGCTGGCACTAATGAACAGGTGACCCACCACTCTCTGCTTTCTCTCCTGCATTTTTCAATGGACACTTTTCTTCAATAAATAAATCAATAAACAAACATTTGTGCATGTGTGTAAAATACATAAAGAACAATATTTGATTCTCCCCACCATGACTGGGTGAACGTAAGTCTGGGGAAACAGAAAGCGGGGAGATTGTGTTCGGCGCATCCTTTAGTTGGTCTTTGGACCATTTTTGCTGGACAGGAAGACGGGTACTTTGCATCTGGAACCCGTGCATCTCCATTCAGGTCCTTTTGTGAAAGAAAACAGGTCCAGAGAGCACAACACTGAAGAACCAGCTGGGACTAGAGTCGTCCTGGAGTCGGTGTCTGTTAGTTGGAATTGGTGTCTATTAGCTTGGAGTCGGTGTCTGTTGGCTGGAGTCAGTGTCTGTTGGAAGTTCGCTTTAAAGATGAGGGAGTGAATATGGAGCTCGTAAGCAATGTCTCCTTTGCTGCGGCCTGGCGCAAGCTAGCGGCTGTGCTACTTGTAGCTTCAGCATAATATCGTCTGTTTCCGCATTTATCCAAAAACCTGTTTTGACAAAATATTTATTTGTTGCAGTTGCGAAGCAAAGGGTGAGTTTCTTGAAGAATCCCGGATTCTCTACAGTATGAGTTGGGTTAATGGGGGTGTGTTGAGGGGGTGGGGGGGAGCTGAAGAGATGGGCATGGCGACGGAGGCGTCGCCGTCCCGTTGTCTCCCCCCCTCTTCAGTTCTGCATGTGCAGGGCCGGCGAGGGCGTGGCTGCCAGGGCCGGGCGTGGCTCGATACACCGCGACTTCATGAAGGATAGCAGCTGGTCGGGGATCTCTGCCAGCACATCCTTAGCCAGCCGGGCCATGCTGAGAACCTGGTTCCCCGACCGGTCGATGTAGTCGCGGAACGGCACAAACTTCAGCAGGGAGGGAGGGGGGAAAAGGGCCTGGCGTTAGGCACACATAAACTCTGAGAATGCGCACACTTAGACATCGCAACCATTCCTCAACCAGCCAAGTATTCCAAGCATTGGAATGATTTCTTGTATTACTCCAGCCATATTCTTTAAACAACCTTTCATCTTGTCATCATAAATCATTTATAAGTTAATAAGCTGTACCCAGGATTGATTAGAACATTCATTTTGGTTTTTCAAAACATGCAGCATAATAAGACATCATAATAACTTGTTTGTACCTACTCAAGAACTTATAGCAACATGTTCTGCACGATCAAAAGAAAAACATTTACAAACTGTGAGTTCATGTCATAAAGACATGGCTTTTCAGATCAATTTAAACTGCTTCTAGCACTGTGAATGAATGAACACATCTGCTAATGTGTTGAGCAACACATTTAAACAGGTTCTGTTGTAACACAGAAAAAGGTGAGATTGTATGTGAGAACACAGTTTTCCTCCAGAATAGATGCAAACACTAGGGGAAATTCACCAGCACCCCTTAAGTGGATGACAGGTTAATGAGGTACTAAAAATTAGTTGAAAATTGTGGGGCTGTAAATGGTGAGAAGTCAGGCTTCCCAGTCACAAACTTTACCAAAGATGAGGCCACCGCGGTTGCACACCGAAGATCGGGGATTTGCGCCCCCGGTCCTGCCAGATCCGAGTATGGCCGGTGCCTTGAGGGAGTGGCAAATAGTGGCCGTTCCCGGGGTGGGGGGAGGGACTCGGCAGGGGAGAATCGCTCACAAGTGGCCCCAGGCAAGTTGGATCGCGGTCAGGAGCTAGAGGAGTCACGCCCTGAAGAGGACCTGGTACCCTCTTTCTACTACCGGCTGACTGTGTTGAGCAGCGGTGAATTCTCAAGCGGTTGCTACACTGGGAATTGAACAACAATAGGGCACAATTGGCTACCAAATTTGGAGAAAACTGGAAAATACTGAAAAAAAAGTTTTATCAAAGATGCAAGCCCAAGACTGCAGCTTGGGGAAACTAAGGATGTCTGTCCTGCTAGCCTGACTCGCCCTGCGGAAGATTCAGGCTTAAGGCTGTCTGGTGAAGATTGACGCATTCCAAGGGAGGAGAGGGAAATACCTGGACTATGTCTCTCTCTGCGTAGCGTCCCCTGGAGGACACTCTGACCTCATCCCCATCCAGCTCCTCCATGGCTGTCGGGACAGGGAGGGATATTCAGGGCTCAGGGGCAATATTCAGGAGCAACATTTCAAACACTGTCCACATCCTTATGTCCCACTCCCTCAAGAACCCCAAAGGCTGAGCAGTAGGCTATGGCACAAGTGCTGCAGACCATAAAATGAAGTTGAATGTTGTCCCACGACCAGCTCTTTCATCCTCAAGCTAATACCCCCCCCCCCCCCCCCCCCCCAACCATGTTTAGTAATATAGATCAATTTCTGAATCCATCTTAGAAAACATGAAAGCTTTTAAATATCAGATGTTAAATGTCTCTATCCAGATTCAGTGGTCATTTATTGCTTGTAAAATCCGTTTGAGAAATACACACCCCTTCTAGTACACCTTGTGAAAACCCCACCAGTTGTTTGTGTAGCTGCTATGTATTCCAGTTCATTCTGATTTGATTATAATGTCCTCTATTTTTTCCAATAGAGGACATTATAACCTTTGCAATGTCTTATTGGATATTTTGGATGAGAAATTACAGCCGGGTGTAACAGCATTTTTAGTTTTATTAGTTTAGTTTTATGCAAACAACTACAGAAAACGCAAGAATGTACATTCCGTCGCTGAGGCGTAATTGTTGTTCCTGTTAATTTAGCAAGATTTTGGCCAACTCGTCAGCATGGTTAGAGAAAAGCCTTGCCTTGCTTACATGGATTTTGGGAGTGGGTCAGATGAAGATACCATAGTATTTATTCTATCTGAGAATATGCCTAAGAATATGGCGGATATTTTCCACTTCAATGTGTACTACTGCTTTTAATATTTCAAATATGTACGGTAGTTTTTCGACTCCAACAATGTCTTGTGCCATATATTTGATATTATTTTCTAATTTTGAGTGAATTTCACATAATGTAGTGTAAGCATTCATAGGTGGCTCAATCATGTTTGATTTTCTGTGAATCTAGAACATTTGCCAGCATTTTCCTGATGGTGGAATATTATTTTATTGTAATCATATCATACATGATGTAGACTATGGTGTATTAGTATCTCCCTGGGCTATACTTGTCACTTAGGACATGGAAAATACTAATTCCAATTTACTGTGCACTGATATGTGCATGATGAATGTAAAACTTTTTTTGGAGTGGTTATGATTGGCAACATTTATGAAACACCTACAGGGAAATGTCATCCAGGGCATGCAGCAAAAGATTACATACTGTAGAGCACAGAAAAAGTGAAGTACAAGGCTACATATTTAGCTGTGTGTACCAGTGTGATATCAATGTTTTCATCTTAAATCACCATAAGGGGAAAATGTCTATGCTTTATAATGGACAAAAAGTATTTTATTCATTTTATGATGGTTTTGGATAGGTTTTTGGACCCATGGATATCTATCCTATACTGATAAAAAGATTCTCACTTGAAAATGGTCCAAAAGTGAGTTTCATGAGTCAAAACTGTAGATTTGTAGTTAAATATATGATTATTTTATGTTATGATTATTTTTCCCCCCGGTGGTGGGGTGGTGTTGTTTTATTGGGGTGCTGGTCGAGAGAAGGGCAGGATGTTGAGGGATGCTGGTGTTTTGTTGGGGTGCTCATAGACAGAGGGGCAGGATGTTGATGGATGCTGGGGTTTTCTTGGGGTGTTGGGTGCAGCAGGTTTTGGTGTTGCCCCGGGGAGAAGCGCTGGAGAAGAGGAGAAGATGAAGGGGGTGCTGACAGATGGCCGCAGGGCAACAGAACAACTAATGGGTGCGAGAGGATTGGAGAGCTCAGCTATCTCACATCTGCTGCCAAGCGGAAGGAGTCCCAGAGAGGGTCTCCCCAAACTCACTGAAAGGCCTTACAAAGGTGACCCAGCAAACACACACGCACACACGCCATACCCACATGCACGCACGCACCCACGTGCACAAACACACACGCCATACCCACATGCACGCACGCACCCACGTGCACAAACACACACGCACACACGCCATACCCACATGCACGCACGCACCCACGTGCACAAACACACACGCACACACGCCATACCCACATGCACGCACGCACCCACGTGCACAAACACACATGCACACACGCCATACCCACATGCACGCACGCACCCACGTGCACAAACACACACGCACACACGCCATACCCACATGCACGCACGCACCCACGTGCACAAACACACACGCCATACCCACATGCACACACGCACCCACGTGCACAAACACACACGCACACACGCCATACCCACATGCACGCACGCACCCACGTGCACAAAAACACACGCACACACGCCATACCCACATGCACGCACGCACCCACGTGCACAAACACACACGCACACACGCCATACCCACATGCACGCACGCACCCACGTGCACAAACACACACGCACACACGCCATACCCACATGCACGCACGCACCCACGTGCACAAACACACACGCACACACGCCATACCCACATGCACGCACGCACCCACGTGCACAAACACAGGCATGCACACACATGCACGCACACACACACGCACACACGCCATACCCACATGCACGCACGCACCCATGTGCACAAACACATGCATGCACACTCATGCACGCACACACATACGCAAACACACCATTTTACGTTTAAATTGTGACTTCATTTATTGCTATACATGCCATGTTCCTTACAGTAATTGGATATATTTAAATAATACATAAATTATCAATATATTGCGACATATTGGCAAGTATAGAAATGATTTCACAACAGTGTAAGATACATTACACTGTTGTGAAATAATTTTCAAAAAATATTGCAGTATATCAGGGTTAGGCCATACAAATTTCATTAGTTAAGAAAGTAGCCAAGCGATGGTGTTTTAACCAGTGAACATTTAAAGAATTTTTTCATGTGGAAGCATCATCGCGGGGATAACTGTTATATTGTGGGACTGTGAGTAGGAGCTGGACGAAACCTTTACACACATACACACACACACTCTCTTTCTCTCTCTCTCTCTCTTTCACACACACACACACACACACACACACACACACACACACACACACACACACACACACACACACACACACACACACACACAGTCCCTCTAACACTGATTTGTTCAGATCTGTGAGTTGTCGATAGCGAACAAGGTATTTTCACTTACTGCATTTATTTATACGTCTTACCTGCTACCCAGTCCCTCTCCTTCAATCTCCGTTACCCTGGGAATGCTTTACAGTGTTAAGCTCCTTATTCTCGACCAATATGGTTCGAGCACGGTAAAGCCAGCAGGGCTTTCATAAGAAATGAATCAGCTTCGGCACATCGTATTTAAGAGTACACACGGACTGGAACAGCTTGATTATAGAGAGGGTCTAGCAGCTGCTAACATCTGATCATTCCAATGAGACAGACATGGAAGGAACAAAACAACATGAATCCCAAATTGAAAAAAACTAAAGAGAGAACCACAAACTATTTAGAAAGGGAAAGAAATGCGAAGAGCAAAGAGGGAGAGAGAAACAGGGAGAATAAGAGGAAGGCAGGCTGTCTGCACAGCATGAAAAGCTTTCAGAGGGACACTTCCAGCTGACGCTTGCCGGAAAGGCTTTTTGAGGACCCTGGAGCGGGTGATGTCTGCTATAAAGGATTTCAATTTGGGTCGAGCAGGTGCACTCACAGGGGGCACCTGCACCCACACAGCCGTGTTTAAAGATCACTCAAGAGATTTAAACTACCTGAGCGCCTGGGGTTCAGAGCAGAGAATGCACACGCACACACGCACACACACACACACACACACACACACACACACACACACACACACACACACACACACACACGCACACAGTTGACTGGTGTGCTCCCAGCTGCAGTCGTGCTGCTGGGTGCCGCCCCTTGGCAGTGATTGGTCAGCCTCAGGGAGCGCCTAAAGGAGGGAAATTCTACAGAAATGACAGATGATGCCTGGTACAGGTCCTGCTGGGCTGCTGCACGTCGCCTTGGGTTCCCTCTGTGCTGCCAAACACATACATCTGAAAGACCCCCCCCCCCCCAAACTGTGAGCGAGAGAGACCCGCCCCAAACCGAGAGGGAGAGAGACTCGCGACCCTGTTCCGGCCCCCAGCACAACTCACCATCAAACTCAGCGGGTCCCACCCCCACAATGATGATGGACATGGGTAGGGCGGCAGCCTGTGGAGACACACACACACACACACACACACACACACACACACACACACACACACACACACACACACACACACACACACACACACATACACACGCACACACATATACATATATACATACATACACAGACACACAAACACAGACATACACACATATACATATATAAACACACAGACACACACACATGCACACACATATACATATATACACACACAAATGCAGACACACACATAAATAAAGCATTAAAAATGCATCTTACATATTGGAAATATAATAGTTAACTGTGATAGTATAGAGAGCATCACTGATGGTCCCACCCACATTAATGACAGCCTCCTTGGTCTGCACCATGTCAGAGATGACCCCGTCTGTGATCATTAGCAGCACGAAGTACTGAGAGCCATCCGTCACGTCTGCAGCCGACCTTGGGAGAGCAGAACACAGCCAATCAGGGCCCTCAACACTGATGAATACAGGACACACAGCCAATCAGGGCCCTCAACATTGAGGTGTACAGCACACACAGCCAATCAGGGCCCTCAACAATGAGGGGTACAGCACACACAGCCAAACAGTGCCCTCAACACTGAGGGGTACAACACACACAGCCAATCAGGGCCCTCAACACTGAGGAGTACAGCACACACAGCCAATCAGGACCCTCAACACTGAAGAGTATAACACACACAGCCAATCAGGACCCTCAACACTGAAGAGTATAACGCACACAGCCAATCAGAGGCCATGTCATCCTCAACACTGATGTCAACAGCTGAGGAATGTACTGTAAGAACCAGAAAGTCTGGTTTTTAAAGATCTCTCCTTCAACTCTTTGACCAACTGAGATATTCTATCAACAATTAAAAATGTGAAAGAATAATTGTATCTTTACTTAATTTCCACCTTATTCTGCTTACTGACTGGAATACCTTCTGTAATCCTCTATGAATCCTTTTAATAACACAGGACCAAGTTACATGAAATAATTTAAGAGAGATTGGGTAGCATTGCTTTGAAATTGAGCTAGTTTAATTAGTGTGAGCTAGATTAGGCAATACTGTTTGTTGTAACTTGGCCTCATTTTGATGTCAATACTTTTAATGGCAGGCCTAGTTTTTGCAAGTTTTACTGACTTACAGGCAGTGCTTTGTAGGCTATGCGTGAGTAACTTGGCATTTTTGTACACTGAAACATTTTTTGTTCAGATAGGAATTTTTGCACTGTGTTATGATTGAGTAGCTGAATGTGCTGTCCTTAACCAACTGTCTGTTTTTCTCCACCAGAACAACCTGCTTGACCCGCATCAGTCCGGCTTCAGGACCGGCCATTCCACTGAAACTGCTCTCCTGGCCGTGACGGAGGCACTCGCCACTGGTAGAGCCTCCTCCCTCTCCTCTGTTCTGATTCTCCTTTACCTGTCTGCGGCATTCGACACAGTCAACCACAAACTCCTGATCTCCACACTCGCTGAGATGGGCATTTCTGGGACTGCCCTCTCTTGGTTTGTATCGTATCTCACTGATAGATCCTACCAAGTCTCCTGGAAGGGTTCTGTCTCTGCTCCCTGTCCCCTGTCTACAGGAGTCCCGCAGGGATCTGTACTGGGTCCTCTGCTGTTCTCTATGTATACTAAGTCTCTTGGTTCAGTAATTCATTCACATGGCTTCTCATACCATAGCTATGCTGATGATACTCAACTCTTCCTCTCTTTCCCTCCCTCTACCCCACAGGTTAAGGAGAGGATATCTGCTTGCCTGACTGACATCTCTGAGTGGATGGCTATCCATCACCTGAAGCTCAACCTTGACAAGACAGAGCTCCTCTTCATGCCGTACAAGACCTCCCCACTACATGACCTCTCCATCACCATTGACGGGACCGTGGTGGCTGCCTCCCGCTCTGCAAGGAACCTGGGGGTGGTCCTGGACGACCGGCTGGACTTCAAAGAGCACATCAGGGCGACGGCACGGTCCTGCAGGTTCCTCCTGTACAACATCAGGAGGATTCGACCGTACCTGACCACCTACTCCACCCAGCTTCTTGTCCAGACCATGGTCACCTCACGCCTGGACTACTGCAACTCCCTGCTCGCAAGCCTACCGGCCTGTGCCATTCTGCCTCTTCAACTGATCCAGAATGCAGCTGCCCGGCTTGTGTTCAACCTCCCGAAATTTTCACATGTAACCCCCCTGCTGAGGTCACTCCACTGGCTGCCAGTTGCAGCCAGGATCAGGTTCAAAGTTCTGACCCTGGCCTACACTGCAGCCAATAGGACAGGCCCCGGCTACCTGCAGGACTTAATCCAGAACTATGTTCCTGCTCGACCACTTCACTCTTCTACAGCAGGGCGACTTGCACTTCCCCCCCTCCGTGTCAACGGCTCTCGTTCGTCCCGACTGCGGAGCTTTTCCACCTTAGCTCCTCAGTGGTGGAATGAACTTCCCATTCCCCTATGTTCTACTCGAACCCTGCCTGCATTCCGTCAAGGCCTGAAGACACACCTCTTCAGACTCTACCTTGACTGATATTCTAACCTAGGAATATCAGTTCCCTGTGTTTACTAGTTCCCTTTGTTTTTCCTGTCTGTTTGTTATAGTTTATAATAGTATTTAGAATAGAAGTGTAGTATAGCTGATTTACCCACAGCTTACTGTGAACTACAGTCAACGTTCATTACTAGGGATAGCTGCTACATTATGGGAAGGATGTGCTTTGTCTTGTCTGTTCTGTAGTGATCTTGATAACGTCTCTGTATGCACTTATTGTACGTCGCTTTGGATAAAAGCGTCTGCTAAATGAATGTAATGTAATGAGTAGCTGATATATAAATGTATGAATAATAAGATAAGGAAATGTAGAGACATGCACACACAAGACATGCAAATACACATGTATTCTAGGTGAAAGAAAGACATAGGCGTGGATTCTGTCCTTTACCATTACAAATAAATGAAAGTGCAATATTATGGCATGTTAGCGAATAGCAAAGTCACCGTGCTTAGCCTATGTAAGACAAGGGGGTTTTACATGTAACAGAATTATGATTTATTAGTTAAACGAGGGAACAACTTCATTTTATGAGAAAAGGCAACATATTTAATATAACTGTGGTTGACAAATGTTACAGGCCCAGTGGGAGAATCAAAACGACAGAAGGGCATTTGAGATGGTAACATTACATTAATACTAAAATATTTACTAAGTAGTAAAAAAGGGATCCAACTTCGGCAACTTACAAATTTCTGTACTGAGATGGACTTATAAGGCATTTTGATTCACTTTGTAGTAGCTTGTAGTATTTTCCTGACTAGCTAGCTGTCAGGGTAGTTGGGAAACAGGACCCAATCGCAGACAGGACTGAATATGCAGAACTTTAATGAGGGTAAAAACAGCAATCCAAGGAGTCCAAAATCGATGTCACTGAACGGGCAGGGGTCAAAACCGGAAAGGCACAGCAGAGGCACAAAAACAGAATCCAAAAATCAGGGTCACGAGAACACAGGCAGAAGTCAAAAACCAGGAAAACCCATGGACACAGAAAACAAAAACAATGAAGGAAAAAGACTCGGGAAACCAATACTAAACTGACAGAAACTCAGGAAACAGATACTAACACAGAACAGACAACTAGTGACTGAAACAGGTACTCGAAAAAGGTTGTGGCAACACAGAGGCAAAACAATGGTGAGGAACACACGAAGAAAAGACTTAAAACACAGGGTTATATACACTGAGGAAGACAGACAAAATGGGAAACAGGTGTGCAGAGGCGGGGAGGGGAGATTGCTCACAGGTGAGCACAATGAAACGATAAGGGAAGCTGATAATGCAATTACGAGGGAACACATAAGAGGCGGACCGGACTAGCACATAACATATAGACTATACATGACCTGGGTCGAAGAAGACCCGTGCACATAACGAGGTAGAGGAATGCAGAAATCAGATGCAAGTGAAGCGAGTAGGGAATCACAGTAAGATATTCAGAGATAGGACAGAAGAAACGAAAGACAGGTGCAGATGGAAACTGAGATTGCATTAGTAAATTAGTAGGTTAGTAGAAACTCTAATTCCCTGACGTTAGTAAATTAGTTGATTAGTATTATTTACAAGTTAGTCGTTAGTGTATTAGTAAGAAACCTAATTCTAAGCAGTTAGTAATGATTAGTAGATTAGTATTATAAACAAGGGTAATTAGTAAAGAAGGAAGTAAACGAGAGTGGAAATACAGCGAAACCCGAAATCACCAAAGGCTCCCGAATAGTGTGACGACGACAGGGAGTGACAGTAATACAAAACACGGAACAGTGAAACCACAAAATAATCAGAATAAATAAACAAGGTAAAAATCAGAAACATAAATGAAACAAACTAACAGGCAGAATGCAGAAACCTGACACTAGCAGTTGACCGACGTTCAAATTTCACTGGCAAAACTAGCTAACAAAAGCTTAACGTTAGTAGACGCACATAAAAGCATATTTCCCAGCAGTCTCTCAGAAAAGAAGACAATACTACTGTCAAAGAAAGTAGTGTACCACAGATTATTATGTTTATTATTATAATTAATAGTATTTGCAATACATTGTTGGCAGAAGTATAACATGTTCAGAGGCTATTGTAATTATTTTAAAGTGACTAACCATGAAACAGATATGTTTATTGAACGGACGGTATATAAACCCGATCCCATAAGGGATATTATCGTAAATTCTTAATTTTCCTCGTACTTCATTTTTATGGTCACATTGTGTTGTGTGTGAAAACCATAAACTGAAGAGAGCTGAAGAGCACTTCCTTTTTGTCACAAATGAATGAAGAAATCTTGGCCGAGGCGAGCCTCAAAACTTCGATCTCCATAGTGAGAGTCAGACACACTAACCGCAAGACCACAACATAGGTACACATAGACAGATGTTTTTTTGTCGGCTTTTGTGTGAGATTGAGACTAGTGAACGTGTTTGAAATAAATGTTTGTTGAAAACATGTAGCCAATGGCACAATTATTTATTTACAGATTTTTTACATTAATGCAACAAGGTGATCTTAACCAGACAATATTTTGCGTTAGAACTGTATTGTCTGTGCCTGACAAATGGGATATTCGTTCCTGTACTGTGTAAACATTACCTATGGTAAACCTTTTGTTGGTAGTGAGTAGACTTGGCTACCAGACCATGTCGGGTGACTTTCACCGCTTTTTAGGTACAAGTGAAATAGTGAACTTAATACTGTTCAATTTCTTAGCCTTTGCAAGAAAACTATGTTCTTTAATGTGAAAATAACATTCTTGTATGAGAAAACCACAACATCGCGCACTGTTTTAGTCAGAAATTAAATTACCCTTTGGTACCTGTACAGGGGATCGAACCCAGATCTCTCGCATGCTTATCACTACACCAAAGCTTTGTGGCTACAGGTATGTGATATGTGGCATTTGTCACTGTGTCCTGCAATACTCTGACTCGTCAGAATAGTATCAAGAAGCCTTGTCATTGGCGGATGAGATGTCGTTATCCAACGGGGAGAATTATTGTTTGAGGGTATAGATCATTTTTGATGACAATTTCAGCAGGAAAAAGAAGAGGAAGGAGAAAAAATGGCAAAATAACCCAAGTTTGGGGTTTGATTGTGTGGACGTGTGAAGTTGTATCTGAATTATGTGTGGTTACATCAGGTCAGAACTTACAGAAGTTAGTATATTTAAAGGGCTGAGAGTCATAATGTGGTCATTATGGTTATTTCTGTAGGAAACCCTGAAAACTCTCAATGCTGTATAGGTATGGGGCATGCCCTGCCAAGCCATAACTTTGCGGATGGCATACCTGCCTTCCCAATGACTGGATGCTAGTTCTAATTTGGACTGTTGTTATGCAAAAACCTCTCGTCATTAATTCTGAAAACAATGATTCTATCAGGAAAAAAATTGTTCTACCATACAATTAGCACCAAGTTTGGTTATTTTTGTCATTACATTATTTAAGAAAATTGCATGAAACCAGAATTCAATCAAGTTTAGACTACCTCCCTCTGTCTTGCTTGTTTAAAATGATTTGGTCACGCAGTGTAGCCCATTTTAAAGTGATACTGCAGTCAAAAACCGACATTGAAAACTGATGTTTTGGGTTAGACTATGATCATACGCAACAGTTTTAATCCGAAAATCTCATATTGCGTTGAAGTGGGTGCCGTCTGAGTTTCTGTGTCGGTGGGCTTACCATGCGCTGCATTTCCGGGGATTCGTGATGTCCCGAAATCCTTAGCATAAAAATAGGTGGAGTCTCGGCTAGTAAAGTGAGCAGAGAGCTCCGTGGCAGAGAGCAGGAAGGGGGCTGAGTCAGTTCACCAAGACGCACCCTTTCACTCTTTGACCGCATGAATATTCATAATATGACCTTGTGGCATCATCGTCATATAACCACACCTACCTACAGCTAAGTTCAAATTGATGCTGTAAAAAAAGGGCTTAGAAAAGCGATTGCAGTATCACTTTAAATAAGGAAATTGCATTTCAGATTTGCATCATGAGATGGGGGCATTTGAAAAACTACTACAGGTAGAGTTTGCTAGATGTAACTTGTCATATCTAAGAAATTTTGCTGGGTAAAAAGTTTTTTATACACAGATTAACGTGCTTTGTGAAGTAACTTAATCGCCTTCGCAACCAGTCTGAATGTTACTAACATTTGGTAAATTCCTTCTATGTGACTGTTGTTATGACAAGTTTAATTATATGACACTTGTCATATAAGTTAAAGGCATACTGAACTTTGTTAGAACATAATGTTGTATAGCTACCTGGCCCCGATATGAGTCGTAATATTCAAGCTCACCTTCATGACTTGCTCCAGTCGTCACCATTAAACTGGCCAACGAAGAATGACTTTTTTTATTTCTCACTCCCACTGTATGGCGAAAGAGGTCTCAAAAGCACACTTTTAGCACATAAACGAATGCAAACAACGCAGATTATGCTGATATACAAAATCTGGAACCGTACGTTTGCAAAGGTAAAAGCTCCATTCATGACATTTTACACTTTTTCCAAACAAAGGTTTGGAAGAAGATCCAGTCGTTAGCTTATTAAGTTCTCAAAAAAATAGTATGTATATCAAATCTACTGTAAAATATGTTTAGGGATTCAGCAAACTGACTGCAGTGTTCCTTAGACTGAGGGCCCAGGTCGTTCTGCTTAGTAGAAACCCCTGAAAGGATCTTTATTTCTTTCCAGGCATCTCCCAGCTGCCCCCCTTGAAACAGAAAGATGGTAATATGGTATAATGTGAGGTGGTAAATAAAAGGTGGAAATGGTAAGAAGTGGTAATGAGGTATAAAGGGATCTAAAGACGATGAGTGTTAAAATATGGTGATGTATTTTTTGGTAAGTAGTCTAAAGAACCTGCAAGTGATACAAAGAAGTAATGAATTGTGATGAAAGCACACAAAGGTAATGTCAAGTCATCTGGGATAGTATTGTTGGGTCGTAACCAAGGGGCCAAGACTGGGCTTTCGTTTTGAAGCTCACTTCCTGGTTGGGCTGGGAGCGGCCATTGTGCCGTTGCTCACTAGCGCCACTGCGGTTGGCTCCAGTATAGGTCTTTCCCCATGTAAGTCAATGGCAGCAATGTGGTCAAAATACTCAGTCAATACATTTTCTACACAAAAAAATGTAATTGCAATAGGTGCCTTTCCTTCATCTAATGCCTGTGCATGTGCTGATTTTTAAAAATATTGTGTCGCTTGGACAGGGTATTAATATTTGTTCAGGACCAATCAGAGGGACAGGTTGAGTCCTGGGATCACTGGCATAGATAGGTTCTATATGGTTCTCACTGCCCTCACTCGGAGGGGCGGGACCTATTTTTATACAGTCTATGCTTGGGACAGGGAGACACGCTGTATTTTTGAGTGGAAGTCGATGGAGAACATTCCTTAGTAGCCTACCGTGAACAAGCTGTTGTTTTGTGGACGCAGTTCATAGCATAATAAATTGAGTGCCTTACCCGCTCATCTTCAACATGTTTGTCATCACATATTCATTTTGGTTGGAGCGAGCTATGATGTGTCTACTACGAAAAAAAATACTGTTTCGTAAGATGAGACAGAAGGGGATATTGCAGCTACACTACAGGCCCAGTGTCTCGGAGCAAGCAGCCAAACTATGGGTTAAGTATCTCAAATCAATTGCTCCATACCTGTATAACCTTATCAATTTAGATATTAATTTAGCTATTCCAACCGCTCCCGTAGCCTACGCAATAGCCCCCTGTTATACCATTGCTTAGCAATGCTGGGTTAGCTAGCTGGCAAGCTAACGATATCTCACGGTAAGTCGTTTTAACATTTAGCTAGCAAGCTAACGATAGCTTATGGCAAGCCATTTTAACTTAACAGTTATCCTTGCTGTCAGGTAATCCTTGCTGGCTGGCCATATAAGTTCGCTAGCTACCGTGATTGCCTAGCTAACGTTAGCCAGCTGCTCTAGCTAGAAATCTAACCGGACATTTCTACACCTGGATCATTTTAGGTGCCAAAAATTATGAAAATGTGCGGGGAATAGAGCCAACGTGTTAGCGGTATGTTAAAAGATAAAATAAAAGATAGGGGATATCTCTAGAGAGGGAGGTCTTGCATAAGGATGGTGAATAACTCTAAATTCAGTGTAATGTGGATTTATGTTGAAAAAATATTCATCCTTCCTGATAGCATCCCACAGAATGTCCATTATGAAGCTCAAAATTCATATTTTCAAATCAGTTACACAGACAACCTCAAAACCCCTGGTGAATAGACTCAAACACTTTCAAACAAATGTGTTATCAAATGTGTAGTACCTCATTCATGTTCTATATGACACAACATTTGTCTGTAACACAGTTGACAAAATAATGAATCAAATGTTTATTTTCATTAAAATATTTAAAAAGTCATTAGAGCTTAAGCTTGGCAATTTATGAATTTAGCACATTTAGGGGGTATATTATGGAAACAACTAGATTGTTTATCAAAAAATAAAACTGATTTCTTCACTTTTTGGTTGATATGAAATGTACCCCTAATTATAGAATGACTCATAAGCTAAATAAAAAACAACCCCAAAAGAGGGCGAACTCGATAATAGCGAGTAATCAAACAACAAAAGAACCTCACGCTCTCACACAAAGAGCGTATAACAGGAGGTCCGAGAAAAACAAAAGAAAGCCCGTGTAAAAGGGCTAGAGAAACGAAAATAGAAATAGAACCTGTTACCTTAAGCTCTAAGTGCGAAAGAGCTGAACAAAAAGGTAAATGGTAGAGGAGAGAAAGAGAGAAAGGAAGAAAAAGACTAAAATAAATCTTTCTCCTAACTCTAAACCGGACTTGCTGCGTTTCTTATTCGTACGAACCAGAAATGCAGTGACCGAAATCCTATACCTTACCGACTTCGTTGTCAACATAGCAAAGACAATATCGAAGCACAGGAAAGTGGAAACCATGAGCTTATATAGCCAACAGGAAACTCAAAACGGGTGCAATGAATCACCGCCGAGCGATAGCAAAGCACCGGAACGGAAGATGGAAAATCCGATAGAGTAACCTGACGTAGCTAAAAGAAAGAACGACCGTAGAAATACCCGAAGGCTGCCAGAAACCATGACAACCGTGGGTGGAGTGAATGATCTTATCGTTACTACAAAATCTTTACTCAACACAGTGGTTCTTTGTCAACAAACCGGACAGGCAGGTGAATCTGCCGAAGAATTTTACTAGCGGTCTGCTTGTAGTTCAATGCCATTCATCCCCAGACATCATCTGACTAATAGCTCCTATGCGGTCGTACGTTAACCCTTTAAAGCCGGAGCGTTCTAATTTTGTAACAATAGTTCCGATGACGTATAATATCTCTGCTGTCCAATCACTGATTTTCTTTTTGAAAAATGCTAGTTAGAGATGACAAAATAAGCTACAATTGCATATAATTGCATTTATTTCTAGACCGCTAGATAAAACCACACGTCAACCACATAAATCTCCATTTGCCGCACCGTGAGCAGATTGTCACTTGAAATTGGCTAGCTAACGTTCGTGTAAAGCTCTAGCTTCAAATGCGAAGCCAGTGTTATTCTTCCCCCCGCTCGTTTTGAGAAATTGTGGAAAAGTCTGTCATACAATTAACATAAGTGAAGTGATAGATGTGAATATTTTCCGTATTTAGTGTAGACTTTGATAACTAAGTAATAACTAAAGCTAAAACCAGTAACGTTAGTCTAACAGGCTCAGCTCGCTCTCAGCTTCTCGGCGCGACAGGCTATCAGGACTTGCAATGATGCACGTGCATAGAAACAGAGCACCGGATCCTGAAAAAGTACTCAGGGGCTGGGATGCCTCTGGACACAGAAGGATCGCATTGGTGTTTGATAGAAAGTTAACGTCTATAACGGCTAAATAATCCTTGAAACATTTCTTATTTAAGGCCATTCATGTTTGAAATATGTGATGGTGTATTGTCAACAATCAACATTCATATAGACTAATTCATGTCATTTCAGTGAGTCTACATAGACATGGTTGAACCCTGACAAAACACTGCCCTCTCTTCGGATGATGTCCACTGCCCTCTCCATGGATAATCAACACATACAAAATCGACCTATTGCTCCCATATTTGGTTATGATTAGATTTCAATGGTGTCTGTAGTGTGAATTTCCATTTACCTGAACAATTTAATTAAACATTGTCAACACTGATTTTTAGATGTTTCATGATCATTTTAGCCTCTTATGTATTTCCAGATTGTAGTGTGGATCATTCATTGCAACATTTAACCTGATACTCATGCAATACTGCTTGACAGATAATTTATGCTACTGCCCACCGACATGGATTTAAAGCTATAGTTATCCAATTTTTGCCCTCCAAACGTCTTAAAAAGCACGTATGTAGATCAAGGAAATCAACATTTTTTTTGTGGGGGGGGGCATGCCCCCGTACCCCCTAGCAAGCTCAGTTTTTGGACCTTGGTATTTCTAAAACCCTATGTACAGCCATGACTACAATCACTTGAGTTACTGCATTACACAACAATCACTTGGCAGATGGTCTAATCCACAGCGACATACAGAAGTGGAAAAAGTCCAGCAATGCAAAAGTCTAAAAAGACTTTTGCAGAGGCCTGTTTATAACGGCTAATTGTAATGTTAGCCTGACAAACAACAATTTGCACTGTAAAAAAAAAGTATCATTAGACAGATAATCTTTACACAGCTATATCTATAACATTAATATGTTAATTGAGGAAAGAAAGACAGAAAGGGTGCCCTTTATAGAAGTGACTGTTCAGTCTGGGTCAGAAGATGGGCAGGGTTTCTGCTGTTCTGACTCCAGTGGGAAGGTCATTCCAACATTGAGTCAAAAAGGGAGAGGAAAAAAGTTGAGTAAATAACTCAGAAGCATATAAAACTGAATACATTTCTGTTTTAAAATACTCACTCTATACTGGATACTTACAGTTGAAGTCAGAAGTTTACACTTAGGTTGAAGTCATTAAAATTAATTTTTAACCAATCCACAGATTTCATGTTAGCAAACTATAGTGTTGGCAAGTCAGTTAGGACATCTACTTTGTGCATGACACAAGTAATTTTTCCAACAGTGCCCTTAAACAGCTTGGAAAATTCCAGAAAATTATGTCATAGCTTTAGAAACTTCTGATAGGCTAATTGACATTATTTGAGACAATTGGAGGTGTACCTGTGGATGTATTTTAAGACTTAGCTTCAACTCAGTGCCTCTTTGCTTGACATCATGGGAAAATCAAAAGAAACCTCCACAAGTCTGGTTCATCCTTGGGAGCAATTTACAAACGCCTGAAGGTACCACGTTCGTCTGTAAAAACAATAGTACGCAAGTATATACACCATGGGACCACGCAGCCATCATACCGCTCAGGAAGGTGACGCGTTCTGTCTCCTAGACATGAACGTGCTTTGGTGCGAAAATTGCAAATCAATCCCAGAACAACAGCAAAGGACCTTGTGAAGATGCTGGAGAGGGAACAGGTACAAAAGTATCTAATTTATATCCAGTATCCACAGTAAAACCAGTCCTATATCGACATAACCTGAAAGGCTGCTCAGCAAGGAAGAAGCCACTACTTCAAAACCCCTTTAAAAAAGCCAGACTACAGTTTGCAACTGCACATGGGGACAAAGATCTTAGTTTTTGGAGAAATGTCCTCTGGTCTGATGAAACAAAAAGGAAAATTATGTGGATGTATTGAACATCTCAAGACAACAGCCAGGAAGTTAAAGCTTGGTCGCAAAGGGCTCTTCCAAATGGACAATGACCCAAAGCATACTTCCAAAGTTGGCAAAATGGCTTAAGGACAACAAAGTCAAGGTATTGGAGTGGCCATCACAAAGTCCTGACCTCAATCCAATCGAAAATTTGCGGGCAGAACTGAAAAAGTGTGTGCGAGCAAGGAGGCCTACAAACCTGATTCAGTTACACCGGTTCTGTCAGGATGAATGGGCCAAAATTCCAGCAACTTATTGTGAGAAGCTTGTGGAAGGCTACCCAAAACATTTTACCCAAGTTAAACAATTTAAAGGCAATGCTACCAAATACTAACAGTGTGTATGTAAACTTCTGACCCACTGGGAATGTGATGAAAGAAATAAAAGCTGAAATAAATAATTCTCTGTACTATTATTCTGACATTTCACATTCTTAAAATAAAGTTGTGATCCTAACTGGCCTAAGACAGGGAATGTTTACTAAGATTAAATGTCAGGAATTGTGAAAAACTGAGTTTGAATGGATTTGGCTAAGGTGTATGTAAACTTTCGACTTCAACTGTACATTCTGTAGACCAAATCTAAACTCACTCTGTTCTGGAACCCTGTAATCAAAGTGAGTTTTAAATCTCTTGTCTGGTGAAAAGGTTATTTTTTCATAGGTAACATTTTTACGTTCTACACACTTATACTGTTATAGAGTTACTGAAAAAACCAGGCTCAAGCCCGAAGTACAAAAGACCCATCTGAGATTGAAAATAACATCCTGCAAGGCAATAATCAATTTCTTTAAATAATAGGCTGTTCTCCACTTTTCCAAATGCTCCACTGCCATCTCTATCCTGCACATCTACAAGTCTTCATCGAAGGCACCTCTCATTTCAGTCTTATACAACTGAAGATAAAATAATGATGGCAGTTCTTGCCAGGCTGTTCTGTGTTAGATTTGATGAAGCAGTTTGGGAAAATCATTTCATGAGCTGAATTTGTAAAGGTTACGGAATGGAGACGCAGGCTGGCAATTTATAATTTGGACTTTACCTGCTTAACAGGGTCAAAGTGGGTTTGAACGGGTTAATTTGTGGTCATGTGACTCATGGCACTTGCTCTAAATCTTGGCTTGGCATGAGCCGTATCGCTGGGTGGAGAGGTTTGTCACAGATACCCCTAGTATTGCAGGTTCTGGGTGTTGATTGATTAGTCTGTTGTGGACGAACAGAATACAGGAGGGCAACAGGCCAATCAATCAACACCCAGCTCCTGCGCTACTGGGGGTTTCTGTGAAATTTGCAGAGCCCTGATGGAGCCGGCTGTTCTCCGTCAGATCCTCTGCAACATTCCCTTTCTCATTAAAATGAACACGCTTGCGCACCCATCCCAAAACCGCCTCTCTTTTTGGCGATACCACAGACCCACTCCACTGTGGCGGTTACATAGTAGTATGACCAAACATACTGGGGGCCAGGGCCAATAGTAGAGGGTATTAGGGGCATTGCCAATAGTAGAGAGGGCATTAGGGGCAGAGGGGGTGAACTCACACAATTCTAAATCCTACAACAGACAGGGCAACTCATCTGCTACTTAAATCATATTTCAAGACCACAGATCAAACAGGGGCTGCAGAAGCAGCAAGATTTATTCATTATATCAAATGATCGCAAGAGTGGAACAAACTCCTGCAACTTCAACTGGTTTCCACTGTTTCTGCCATGTAGAAGCGTGTCAGCTGAAAGCACATTACCACCCCAGGGGGAGTACTATGAACATACCCAAGGTTTAGCACATTACCTGCCCTGGGGGGTATACTACAAAGGAAGCATAACCTCTTTGTGCAGATGCTCTAGTGGCAGGATGCCGGTGTCCTGAAATAGCTCAACTGAGAAATTTAAGGGACTTCCGGTAATGGCGGCTTGCTGAGAGGTCACATTTTTACTCTGCTGTGCTAATTTCTGTTAAAATCCTGTTCAAAACTTGACTTTGGCTTTAGACTACTGCCTTAAATGTAAAATACTGTTGTGATGTCGACCTCACAATGAACGACCGGCAAAACAATTAAACTAAACTAAACAATGTAAGCTAAACTACACTTAAGCTACACAAAGTTCTGAGGCTAACACTACTACTAGTGCGACTAGCACACATGTGGCGATGGCTAATTACCAAAATGTTGAACCAGACACTGAGGAGCTGAACGCTAATCCTGACGACCATCAACAACATTAAATCAGATTTCTCTAACAGATTCGATGGCATATTGGCATCAATTGAGAGTGTGAGGGCAGATATAACGGAATGCTCGGAGCGAGTCACTCAGGCGGATAAGATATCAAGAGTCTTTTGATGTTGTTGGGTCACAGACATCAGGACGTCATGGCATGCAAAGGATATGCAACCAAATATTAAAAATGTAAAGGCACAGTCAACTTAGTGTATGTAAACTTCTGACCCACTGGAATTGTGATATAGTGAATTAAAAGTGAAATAATCTGTCTGTAAACAATTGTTGGAAAAATTACTTGTGTCATGCACAAAGTAGATGTCCTAACTGACTTGCCAACACTATAGTTTGCTAACATGAAATCTGTGGAGTGGTTAAAAATGAGTTTTAATGACTTCAACCTAAGTGTGTGTAAACTTCCGACTTCAACTGTATATGTCTGGGTCATTCCACACGTAACAAAATGTTTTTTTTTCTTCTCTCTTTTCTCTCATGTAGTCCATATCCTTTCTTATTTGTTTTGCTGACAAGGTTTATAATTGAAATAGCACAGTCAGGCTGATCCTCGCAAGTGTGTGGAACAGTCAGTAGATGTTGGGAAGACTTATACACAAGGGAAGAGGGATGTTCATAGTTCTTTATACTGGATGTGGGCTGTGACATCAATGTTTGTTTTGTTTCTAAAAACGTAATCTCTTTTGATTCATTTTTGGAAATCCATCTTATGCCATTTACCATCTCTTGTGGGTTAAAAGTTAAATTCACATCCTGGAATTGCAGAGGTTTACAAAAACTAAAAAAGGTTAAACAAGTGATGAATAGATTAAAGTACATGCATTCTAATGTAATATTTCTTCAAGAAACACACTTATTGTCTAAACAGGACTCTAGAATAAGGAGGAGATAATTAGAATAAGGAGGAGATGGCAGGGTAATATATTTTCGGCATCCTACTCTGTCCAGGCGAGAGGTGTTCTTACTCTTATCCATAAATCTATCCCATTTCATGTTACCCAGTGATTAGGGATAATGCTGGCAGGTATTTAAAGTGTAACTACACCCTAGATCACCCTGTAAACGTGTTTGTATGCCTACCTTATAATGAAACTTATTCATCCATTCCATTATTTCACCAATTCTGAAATAATAACATAAATCAGGAGAAACTGGTAGAAAAGCGTCTTTGTGCTGCCCCTAACGGTTGAAATTTCCTTTAGAATAGAATAGAATGGAATAGAATAACTTTTATTTTCCCGAAAGGGAACTTCAGTTGTAGCCACCAGCAACAAAAAAGACATAGACATAGACCCACAACACACAAGCAAACATATAAAATGCCTATATATATACAGCCCCCGCTGTCCCGAGATGTCCAGTGTCATCAACCAGTCCAACAACTCCGCCTCGGCGCCTCCACAGGAAAACGTAAGAGTTATTTTGGAATGTCGCTGTTCTTGCAAACGTGGTGAGACTGCTCTTTAGCTTCACGGGATCAGCTAATAATTGACCACGTGTCAAAGACAATAGTACCACTTTGCCTTCCGCTTTAAGTCTGGTCTGGGCTGACCCCAGCTTATCCAAAAAGGCAGCCTGTGACCATTACAGTGACTGTCAGCCACGAACGCTGATTCTGTTCTCATTTATCTGACTCCAATTAGAATTGACACTTGATTGCGAGTGGAACTCTGTTGTTTTGAAACTATCTATACCAGGGAGGCTGATAGCCCCGGATACGGGGTGCAGACTGACACACAGAATCAGACTGACAAGCTCAGAGACACTAGCCTCATAGAAACTCAGAGGGTTTGGAACGTATTCAGAAGTTTTGGGGCATAGAATCTACAAGGTAAGATAGAAACTCAGAGGGTTTGGAACGTGTCACCATCACAGGTGCTCAGAGGTTTTGGACCATAGAATCTACGAGGTAAAATGGAAACTCAGTGGGTTTGGAACCTGTCACCATCACAGGTGCTCAGAGGTTTTGGACCATAGAATTCACCAAATACTAGGAAAATAGAAACTCAGAGGTTTGGGAACGTGTCACCATCACAGGTGCTCAGAGGTTTTGGAACATAGAATCCGCCTAGTACTGGCTAAGGCCTAGCAGAGCCGTCACATTATCACAAACAAGATTAGTCAGTGTGAAACATGGTAACAGAGACACAATTCACAGCGACCATGCAAATCAAGTCTATAAATAGAACAATTTATTAGCCAGGCAGGTCATTTACTTAAAATAATCAATTATAGTTATAGGTGAAAACATGAAATATTGAGTTGAGTACAGAGTAAAATACTTTGTCATACCTGGCCGTCACTACACACAATACACAAGGTGAGATGTGCGGGAGAGTCTGACTACAGCTTCCCCATACTGGAATAACTATGGTACCACTACGGCACCAGGAGATCTGTTAAGCAGATTCTTCCATACTGGGAACTTGCACTCAGCCCTGAGTGAGAAGCAGGGGTTCTGACTCTGAGACTCAAGCATACATACCACAGTGCCCGGAACACTGCAGCTCAGATCATATACTCTGGTTAATTAATTGTGGAGCTGGAAAAGGGTTGAAAAGAAAGATGCCGATGATATGAAAACATGATAATTTATTAATGACAATAATCACTGGTTAAGACTGTGAGAGCAAATATGAACACATTCAATACCTATAGCTAAACACAGGATAACATGCTGCTAAGGCAAAGAAACATGAACAGGTTCACCAACAAAGTATATAACAAAATGATTCTGTACGGTGTGACTATGGTACCAGGAGAACTGTTAAGCAGATTCTCCCCGAATGTCCCTTTGGACTTCCCTTAAATGCAGTCCTGAGCAGGCCTTCCACATTCCACAATTCCCTTTGTTTGTCCAAATAATTGTCTGGCCAGGAATAGAGCTGTAACACCTCACCACCAAGAGACACCCCCTCTCCTCCAGGAAGAGAAACTGCAGAGTCTACTCCCCCCGATCTAGTGATAGTAATAAGATACTTTGTACGACGGCGCGTGATCTTACGATTTTACCTATCATTTCTCTAGATACCAGGTGAGGTCCAGGTGATGGCCACTCTGATTCAGACTTATGTGGACAAGCGCATCCCTGATAACCAACAATCCTCCTTTCAAACACATTCTTTATTCCTTACCATGTATTTTGCCAGCTCCTATACTTTCACATACCCCACATTTCAATTGGTATTAATCCCGGTCCACCACATTTATCATATTATCCACAATTATTTACATGCACATACATAAGATGTTTTATACATATGCTACTTTGTTTCAGTTCGGAATATGTTCCTGTTTGAACCTGTCCCGGCCGTCTGCTTTCCCATCCTGGGTTCCTGCTCTAGGCAAGTTCAGTGATGTTGTTAGGAGTCAAAGGGTCGCAAGGCTGTCCTGAAGAGTGCCTTTTTCAACCTCTAATGTCCAATTGTATGGTCATTCCAGCTGTCATTTACGACTTTGTGCTTTTTATGGCTCAAAGTTGTAGGGTAGTGGAGTTGGAAGTCCCGTGTGAAGAGGCTAAGATGCAACGTGGTGGGTAGAACAGTAGATTCTTAGGCCACCTGGTGAATTGTTTTATTGCACCTTCAAGAAAGTCGCCACCAGCTCAGTAACCCAGGGTTTATGACTGAGAATACAACGGATCAATCATTTTTAGTCTCACAATATAAGTAATTGTTGTCGCCCACAACGGAAACAGCCGGCACCTGATTGGTTAGACCCGCTACGTTACTTTTGTTTCGCCTCCACGTTTTTAAACTGGAACAACGTTGCGTCCTGTTCATAAACTCTCTTATTCCACCGAAATAGTCCACTAAAATATGTTTCTGAAGATATTTGAGGTGAGAAATAGGCCATGCGGCTGCTGAATCTTGATTCATATTTGATGTGCAACATCTAGTTGCACAACTAGACAGTTTGATCCAAGTTATACGAAATTATTTGTACAATCCTATGTTAATTTATGCAAATGATGATGGACACAGCTCCTCCGCACCCACCCCTCTCCCTCGCTCACCCCACAAAGTATTTTTCGAAATTGTTTTGTGGGCGGAGACAGGCTGAAACAGTGGGGTTAGTTACCCTTTAATAGTACAAGGTACCCTTCTTACTGAAAAGTTGAAATTGGTGAATATTTACGCCACCAATATTGATGAACCATAATTTGTTTTTCACTCTTTCCACTCTCTCTGGTAAGTACAGTACCAGTCAAAAGTTTGGACACACCTACTCATAGAAAGTTTTTTTTCCGTTATTTTTACACATTTTAGAATAGTAAAGACATCAAAACTATCAGATAACACAAATGGAATTATGCAAAGACCCAAAAGAAAGTGTAAAACAAATAAAAAAGGTCTTATATTTTAGATTCTTCAAAGTAGCCACCCTTTGCCTTGATAACAGCTTTGCACATTCTACCTGGAAATAAGGTATCAAGAGTCTTTTGATATCCTTTTATACAGTCATGATAGCATCACCTGTTTACCTGTGGAATACCTGTTTACCACAGAAGTTGGTTGAGAGAATGGCAAGAATGTGCAAAGCCGTTATCAAGGCAAAGGGTGGCTACTTTGAAGAATCTAAAATATAACACTTTTCATTTGTTTGCATAATTTAATTTGTGTTATCTCATTGTTTTGATGTCTTTACTATTCTAAAATGTGGAAAACAGTAAAAAAAAAACCTATGAATAGGTGTGTCCAAACTTTTGACTGGTACTGTACATAATAGCTGGGGATTTTAACTGTACATTGAACCCTTTTATGGAAGAGCAAATTAGATTATTTTTTTAAAAGAACACATCTGAAACAACAGCTTGTATTAGGTGGAAATACGAGGTCAGATAATCAATTTTACGAGTTCTTACTACTTAGAACCAAGGGGCCAAGACTTTTGTTTTGAAGCACACTTCCTGGTTGGGCTGGGAGCGGCAATTGTGCCGTTGCTCACTAGCGCCACTGCGATTGGCTCCAGTATAGGTCTTTCACCATGTAAGTCAATGGCAGCAATGTGGTCAAAATTCTCAGTCAATACATTTTTCCCACAAAAAAATGTAATTGCAATAACTGTACCAACGGCACCCCAGTAAGACATTTGGTTGTCCAGATTGAACCTGTGCCTGCATGTACCGCAGTGAGATCTGATTCCGTACAATCCATGAGCTACGGCTCTGGTGACTGATTTTTAAGTCTGTACTGGCCACAGCAGAAGTATGCGTGATTTGCTACGGCTTCCCTCATTAAGGACCACCGCCATGTTTTATCGTCTGCGAGTGTTCTTTATTTTTCGAAGGCATGAGCACCTTAGGCACATGCCTCCCTCGGGCAGAACGCCAGCGGCAGTAGAGGTTGCGCCCAAACGTAAGGGTACTCCCGCCACTAAGGCCCCTGCACGAAGAGAGGGCAAGGCTGGCAAGGGCGGCAACCTATCCGCAGAAGTTACGCAGCTACGCGCAGCAGCGCAACAGCTGACTGTGATGGTTTTGACGCCCTTTCTACAGCAGTGTCAAACACCTACTTTAGTCAAAGTCGGAAATACCAATCTGACAGAGGGTCAAGAGGAGGCTCGGGTCCCACCAACAGTTAAAGCAGTGGGTTACTCAGCCTCCCGAGAAACCATTCTCCGTGCGGCCTTGGCACGCATGCATTGTGATATGCCTCAGGCTAGCACTTCAGGGACGCCTAAGTTTTCACCGACGGGCCCCTCAGGTGGTACGATTGGCTATGCCAGCATCAGTGATTTTCTCTGTAAGGCTTATAGAGCGGCTGCCAGAGCAGCACAAATTGGTAATTTGCGGTCATGGCTAATGCTCACGCAGTCACAGTCGATGCTTGATGCAGACCTGTGAGTTAGGCCGAGCAATGTTCCTTCTCACGGTGACTCGGTGACAAGTGTGGTTGGCTCAGTCGCCCCTACCAGACGCCACAGAAAGAAGAATCAGAGACCGGCTGGTTGTCCCGGCCAGGTTTTCTTTGAAGCAGCTAGACAGGCACTGGAATGGTCTGTGGAGGCGTTAAGACACGGGGAGCGGCAGATGGCCCCCCCCCCCTCAACATTTTGGTGTGCGCTGGTCCCAACCAACAGTTAGTAGGGACGCACAACCTGCGTATGGCAGGGGAGCTTTTCATCGTCCGTCCAACCGTGCACTGGACCGGACTCGGGACATAACCCCATAGGTCCATCTGGCGGTCAGGCCGCCGACACCAGCTGGTGAATGGGAAGGCTCTCACGGGAGAATGGCACTGGATCTGAGAGGCCTAAATATGTATCTAAAACGACACACTTTCTGGATGCTCCGGACATTGAATGTTATACACGGCATACGAACAGGAAGGATTGGTTCGCTGCTGTGGATTTAAAAGATGCACCCTGTCGGGGTGGAGCATCATTGTTCCTACGATTTGCATTTCGAGGTCGGGCATACGAGTTCAATGCCCTCCCGTTCGGTTTGTCTTTAGCCCCACGTGTACTTACTCGCTGCATGAGCATGGTTCTATCACCGCTCAGGCTGAGGGGGCTGAGAATCATACTATACCTAGACGATTGGCTGATATGCACACAATCGCGCTGGTTGAACGCCAAGTCGCTGCACCCCAGGTGGAACCGTCATGCCCGAATCAGGGTAAATTTTGCCGGCTACTCCGCCCATGGTGACGAGTGAGCCGCCTGAAAGAAAGGGTCCGGATGGGGGTTATACCTTCACGATGTGTGGTCGTTACGACGGACGCTTCACTGAGCGGTTGGGGGGTTATCTGCCAGCACCTCCCAGCTCAGGGGTTATGGTCCATCAAGGCGGTTTAAAGTCCCGCCGATCGTTGGAAGCCACCCAGCGCCTGCTAACATGGGCACTTCTCAGACTTACCTCCCTGCATGCCATTCACCTACCAGGTATAGATAGACCCATTAGCCCACGAGTGGCCGGACGGCCTGCTATACGCGTTTCCACCTGAGTCGCTGATAAATGCGACTCTGCACAGGGGCGGCACGAGCCACCACAAGCTCCTGCTGGTAGCCCCCAAAAGGCTAATGAAACCCTGGTTTCCCACATTCCTCTGCCTTGTTTGCGATCCACTCTGGAAAATTCAATTTCGGGAGGATCTGCTATCACAACAGAGTGGCACTCTTTCAAGAAGTACAGCTCCCCTGTCCAGCGGACGCGACTTAACCCCAGAGCCCCCTCTACGAGCAGGGCCTATGGGTATATGTGGCAGCCATGGCATGGTGCTTATGGGAAGGTGCGGACCATGTGCACTGTCCGATTCCTGTACTATTGGACTTCTTACAGTCCTTACGTAATAACGGGAAAGCAGCCAGCACACTGAAAACCAATGCGGCTGTCATATCCAGCAGGCATGTCTGGGTACATAACAAGCCTGCAGGGAGCCATTACCTGGTCGGCCGATTCCTGAAGGGTACCCGGCGGCTGAGACCTGCGAGGTCACTCCTGGGATCCCCCCTTGGTGTTGAGAGGACTCACGGTTCAGCCTTATGAGCCTCTCGGGATGATCAGCCTTAAGTGGCTCTCTCTTTTAAAGATGACGTTTCTGCTAGCGATGGCATCAGCAAAACACGTTTGGTGAGCTCTGCGCTCTCTCCATCAGCACAGAGTGTCTAAGGTGGAGGCCAGCAGACTCAGGGGTCACATTGCGGCCTAATCCATCGTTTCTGGCAAAAATAGTTTCGGCATTTCACATCAACTAGTCGATCAAGCTCGCGGCACTTCACCCCCCGCCAGGTGAGGACCTGCGGGACGCACACCTGACATGTCCAGTGCGTGCACTGTGATGTTTACATCGAAGCTACTGCTCCCTCCAGACGTACACGGCAACTCTTTTGTTTGCTATGGCAAGACCAAAGGGACAGCGCTCTTGGCTCAAAGCCTCTCCCGATGGTTAGTGAAGGCAGTAGCCACGGCCTATGAAGCTAGCGCTCAACCCTCACCTATTGATATCCAGGGCTGATCCACCAGAAGTATGCATGGGCAGCCCTGGAAGGTGTACCTCTTAAAGAAATTTGTGAAGCAGTGACGTGGGCATCCCCCTGCACATTCACAAGGTTTTATCATGTCAATATGCCGACAGGCTCAGCGGTCGGTGCAACCGTCTTACCTGCGGCCTTGGAATCCATGTAAGGATGATGGTCCCTCATGACACTTTGGGTATTAAGTCATCCATATTGGTCGACCCTAATGGTCTTAGGAACAAAATAGAGCAAAAGGTAACCATGTTACAGTTCCGGGTGAACATTAGGGATCATGGTCACTCTGGACCTTTTTTTTTTATGGGCGAGAAAATTGTCCCGAGGATGTCCGCAGTGACACTCCCCCTTTTATGGGAGGAATTATGTCATTACGTGGAGGTCATGTACCATGACAAATTCTGGTATAAAAGTCTCGATGCATCTGGCCCAGAAGGCCATCCATATTGGTGACCCGAATGGTCATCCGGAACTCATAGAACATGTTTACCGCCGTAACCTTTCATTCTCAAACATTCTGGATGTGGAGACAATTTCTGTAGTTGGGTAAAACTGCTATATACTGAACCATATGCGGAAATACTGACTAATAGCACTACATCCAATTAAATTACGATTAAACGGAGCTGTAGACAGGGGTGCCCCTTATCACCTTTATCATTCACCATTGCAATGGAACCATTTGCTATTGCTGTACGATCCCACACTAGAATCACTGGTATAAAAATAGAACAACAAGAACAACGCACCGCTCTATATGAGATAAAGCCAACAATAGCCCAAAGGTATGCTAATACAGCAGTGAAAAGCGCTGCTAACTCAATACCGAAATAAACAAGTGAAATTATTGTTTATTCGTATCATGTCATTCTACTATCAATATCTGCTACTAAATATGGAATAAATATACAATATTACCATGGATTTTATGTGTATCGATGTCCCTTTCAAGATTCCGTAGTCATTTATTGCCTTGGACAATCCGTTTGAGAAATACACATAGAATTAGAACAAGAGTATACAATCTAAACTAGCTCTGCGTCCATCCCAACCAATCTGAAAATTCTCCTTACTGACACCGTGAATTACTTCACAGTTGCGGATAGCATCAAGAAATGCATACTGGATTATAACCTTAATTTTATGTGACTGCATTTGCACACAGATACATAGCACAGACAAAACAATAAACTACCAATGTGTCAAAATTTTTGATGAAGTTACAGAGAAACTCACAATGTATTACAACCCTGATCAACTCACAAATAAACAGTTTCTATTAAACAGCTTGCAAATTTCTTAAGGTTGTTACAATTTTTGACCCCAAGCAAGTGTGCAGACTTGTGTCAACCCTCCCACTACAATGAATTCTGGGTTTTGATGAAAACTATAGATCCGAGCTGGGCAATTACAAACTATTTGCACAGGAAAACAGCACTGTAATTTCACTGGGTGAATTCTGGGATACAGCGAAATAAATATTTCCAAACCATACACGAAAGGCAAATTATATTTGGCCATGGTAACAAACTCAGTCGATGAATTAAGATGCGTGTCTTCCTATGCAAAATATTTCACCAAGTATAATGAATCAATGACAGAAGAGACTGTTAAACAACTGGCCATGATAAAATATAATTAATTTGAAATTTGTATATGGCATTCACGACTTTTATATGTCACTGTCCAAATATCTTTCATTTAGCGTATCCTCAGGGAAAAACAGACCCCCTCACTACCTGGAGAAGCCATGCAGCATATGTTACCATGGCGATACACCCAGATTAAAAGTGAGTCCACTTCGTGATACAGAAAACACAGGGTTAAAGCTGAAGCTAGCTCGCTAACCTCATAATCTTGCTTCATAATACACCCCTAGAGGAGTGTGTATTATATCATCAGAACTCCATGGCTTGTTGTTGTTGAGTGTGTCTGTGTGTTTGTTTGTGTGTGTGTGTGTGTGTGTGTGTGTGTGTGTGTGTGTGTGTGTGTGTGTGTGTGTGTGTGTGTGTGTGAAGTCTGCAAGGTCTGTTCTTTTTTAAATGTCTTTATTTTCTTTAGGGATTTTAATGCTATATTTTAGCCCCCCTCTTCCCCCGCCCCCCTTGCCGCATGCTGCCAGGGTTATGCCGCACCGATGGATTACCGCCAGTCATCTTTAACGGAGATAACCGCTATAAATAAACAGATAACAGCGTTAGATAATGGCGGTTGACTCACGTTGTCATAATCAGGGTACGGTTTTCGAAAGATGAAAATAGGATATGGGACCTTGTGACGTCGCCACCAAGATAACCATACTGAGATATTACACACATACTCAGAGTCTGGCTTCTGTTCCCATGGTGATGGCAAACATGATAATCAGGCCATCAACCCTGTGTGTCTCAAGTACGTTACGCATGCAAACACTCCCGCCACATGCACCAGGGAGGCTGTGGCCCTCTTTTAACACGAGTATTAAGGAGGTATGGGCGGGGGGGCCTCGGACCAGGGCAAGGGGCGACAAACAGCAGCTTGGGGGGTAAATCTGTCAGGGAAACACACAGCTTCACATCCAGGGAGGTAGAGAGTGTTGGTGTGCATGTGTGTATACATGTGTTTCTGTGTGTCTTTGTGTGTGTGCTTGTGTTTCCTGTGTCTGTGTGCGTTTCTTTGCATACATGTGTCTGTGCATATGACAAATCTATTTGAGTGTTTGTGTGTGTGACAGTGTGAGTATGAATGTCTGTATGTGTATATGAATGTGCGTGTGTGTGTGTATGTCTGTGCATATACTTTTCTAACTGCATTTCATCACTGGAAAATGCCATATACTTTTCAAGTATACGTTTCAAATCTTCATAAACCATGAATATGTTATGAAATATAAAGAGGTGAAATGTCTTGCTTGTCAGTCAGTGTGTGACACATGGACGGCCTGAAGCCTATGAAACAGGCTATGAAATAAGGGATCTGAGCGCCAGTCCAGTTTGCTTACCTGGCCACCTGGTTGATAACTGGAGCAAAGTTGGTTGGACCGTACAGCTGAACGGTTCTAAGACTCTGAAAGTAGGCCTCTAGTACTCCTTCGATTGCCACACAGTTTGGGTTTTCACTGTCTGAATTCTGGAAAAAGGAAGAAAAGGGTCACATTAAAATATGGCCTCCAGGATCAATGAACCAATTAAACCAGTTAATCAATTAACAAAAACAAACACAACAGAGTTTAATTGCTCCTGTGTTCATTTAGAGATACAGCCAAGAACAGGAAAATAAGCCTGTTGGTGTATATTGAAAGAGTCCCGTCCATATATTATAGTTAAGACAATTTACGTGAATGTCCTTCTCTGATTGGCAGGCTGCAGTACCAGTGTTAAAAGATGTCTCTGACAGACTCCAGACTGTACTGGTAGGCTATGCATATACAATTATTTACACTGTCATTGCTTTCTACGGCCATGCACTTCTTCCACTATAATAATAATAATAATAATAATAAAAATTATGTCTTTCCTAATAATTAAGGAATTTCTTTCAGACACAGGCCAATCAATCAACCAGCCAGTCACGCTGGGAATCGTGGGCGTGGGAATGAGCGACTATCAAGGGAAGACAAATGGCCAAATTTAAAAGTGTTTTTAATTGAGGCGATTTATCTGCTTTGTTGGATTTTTTTCATTTTAATACATTTTTTTGGTCCACTTGACTACTCTATTTCATCTCCTGTCTTTTACTTTTGTGTTATGTTTGTGTTTGTGGTTTTTAATCTATCTAAAACTACCGGAAAAAAAATGTGCAGCGACGTTATGGCCTTGTGCTTAGTGTGCCTGACATCGATGCAGGAGTTCCCAGGTTCACGTTAGTTTTTACTGCAGCTACACCAGTTCATCTTCCCACATATCACATTAGCAGCTATTTCTACAGTATAGCCTACCCTTTAAAACACCATCATATGTCTTTCTTTCAGCTAGAATGTGTTCGCATCCAGCCTATTGAGCATGCATGTCTCCATATAGACTTGGTGCATTCATTTACTTACTTCTTCATGATCCGGTGGTGGTGTTCATTGTATTTTATTTGACATTAAATACATAGTTCATGTACAAACTTTTTTAATGTAATTATGGGTTATCGGTAATATGAGAAATGTTCTCATTCTCGTCAGTAGAGGGAGTTATGGTTACGCAAATGCCTTCAGTTGGAGTCTGCATGTATTCTGTATGCATGTCTCTCTCGATGTCATTATTTTCATGCATTATCATCATAAGTTAGCTACCAAAAAGTGATATCTCACCAAAAACACATTTTCAATGTAAAAATACAAATATACATTTTCCATTTCAACATATTCCCATGTACAGTGAGCACCATAATTAATTGTACAGTGACACATTTTTTTAGTTATTTTGGTTCTGTTCTCTAGCACTTTGAGTTTGAAAGGATACAATGACAATGAGGTTGAAGTGCAGACTGTCAGCTTTAATCTGAGGGTATTTTCATCCATATCGGATGAACCATTTAGAAATGATAGAACCATTTGTACATAGCCTTTTCGGGCATCAAAAAATATTGGACAGTTTAACATAATGTAGAATAAAGTAATCATTTTTTATATTTGGTCGCATATCCTTTGCATGCCATGACGATGATGTCTGCGACCCAACAATATCAAAATACTCAATATCTTATTTTCTGGTACTCCTGCGAGCGATACTATAGCTTCTCTGCATTTGAATGGATCTCTATGAAAATTGGGGGGTGGGACTAGATTTAGTTATCCTGGAACAGTACAGAACCAAAATAACAAAAAATGCGTCACTGTCCAATGAATTATGGTGCTCACTGTATATGTCGTATTCTTTCCTTTAAATTGGTTTGAATTTGTTGTAAGATGTCACTTCATTAAAGTAAAAAAAATCTGCTCCATCTTGCTAGCCTTGGAAACCAGTAACTGTTCACTGCAGCATTGTTTCCAACTTTTCCCCACTGAAAGTAGCTAACGCATGCTCAAAAAGTCGCTAGAAGTTACTAAATCAAGGGCCCCAACCCTGTTCCTGGAGATCTACTGTCCTGTAGTGTACGTTTTCTCGCCAACCCTAACGAAGCACACCTCATTCAACAGCTAGAGATCCCAGTGAGCTGGTAATTATTAGAATCATGTGCCAAATTAGGGTTGTAATGAAAATCTACTGGACGGTAGATCTACGTCCTGTAAATGATGTAATGCACTAATTTACATATTTATGATGTCATCACATACTCATTTGCATGTGAAAATGTGTGTCTCACTGGTGGATTGTCGACTCTGCACTCACTAACCTCTTTTTTTAAATACAGTCGCGAAAGGGGTCTGAAAAGTCTGTAAATCGGTAAGTCTGTAAAGTTAGCAACAGTGCTGCAGTGCTGTGTGCAAAAACCAAATAGGTTAATTTGAAAAATGGGTTATATGCTAATTTTTTGGTGGAGATCATCTGTTGGAATTTTTATTTTGTGTGACAAGCTGTCCATGAGGAGGACAGCTGTGACCCGCTTTACGATGAACTGGTACAGCAATACGACCAGACTGTCCGTAACAGTGAAACAAATGCCCAGCAATGTGATGCTATCATTGCCAACAGTTACCAGAGGTATTTCTGCAGGGGAATAAGCCGATAGGTGGAATTATCATAACTGTAAGGTTGATATTTCTAGGGGAAGTCCAAACAACGACAAAGTCGGCCAGACATCATTCATCAAGTAATTATCAGGAGTTAATTAAAAGCGTTCATGCATGGTGAGGTTTTAGCTTTGTCATGCTAAGGTGGCTTTTAATTGGCAGAGCTGATTAGCTGATGGCTTTGGTCCCGGTGAGTGTTAAAGTTAAAGCAAAAATGGCAATGCACTGGCATGTATTTTAAGTTTGGGTACTTTCTAGAAAATATATTCATAAATATATTTCAGAGCAAAACATTTCTTTAATATTGCAATATCTGAAAGGGAAAATAATTTTTATATTTACTCATATGTGAAGCAGTTATAATATCTTGATCATATATTTTATTTAAATATATCACAGAATTTCACTTCTCCAAGGAAAGCGTTTTATATTCTTTATTTCTCCAGCAGGTGGGCTCTGATTGTGCAAAGGGAGACCGAGCTGGGAGTGGGGGGCCATTTTCATAGGCCACAGTCATCCTGTCCTTTCTATGGAGGTATTACCAGCAAGATTGCGAAAACAACAATGATGGAGATGACTAAAGCCCTTGTGGTTGTGGATTGTTATATGAAGCACATTGCCTGCCATCCAATGTTCTGCAGCCTTTCAGCCAATGATTGCCCTGAGTTTGAGAACTGAGAACCTTTAGGAACTTTTTGCTTTTATGCACACTTTTGCAAAGGCTTAAACACAGCCTGTTTTGTTAATAAAGAGTGTGTGTGGGTGTGTGTACTCATTTCAATCTCCTCCTTACTTTGAAGTCAGGAAAGAATAAATACCTAAACATAGTACTACCACTGTGGTGTTTATCTGAAAAATGTGTTATCAAAATGCAAAAGCTCACCCAATAGCCATTTGTAGTGTTAATTAGCTAACTTTCCTTTTGATAGTGAATAAATACGGCTCTGTGATTATCCAAGCATGTTGCGGTCTCAGCTAAAGAAAGTCACTTCCTTATTTTTTTCCTCATCACTAATATGCGGCAATTCCCTGAAGACGCGCTGCACATATGTATTCATAAATTCCCTTCCTTCTGACGGGGTTCAGCTGGGTGCAGGACCCCAGTCCCGGGCCACGTGAGGAGTCATGCTAATTGGAGGAGCTTGAACCCTTGGATGAAGGGAAACTTTAATCAGGAGACGCTTGCTCATCGCTGTCGCCTCGCAGGGGAGATCAGAAAAGGAGATAATGGGATGCTTTGAGCCAGAGGTTGAACCCCCCCCCCCCCCCCCCCCCCCCACACACGCCACCCCCGCCCTCCCTCCCCTGTGTTTGGTCTTTAAATCTGCCCCCTCACCCTTCCAGAGACTCTATTTTAGGCAAGCCTCATTTTAAATTTCTATCTGTTCTTACCCTCTAATCGGGCTGTTTTTGCTCTCAGTCTCATGGCATTCTCACCCTCTCCCCCCTTGCTTTCTCCCTCCTCTCTTCTCCCTCTCCTGCCTCCTCTCTCTTTCTTCCCTCTCATCTCTCCCTCTCTCCTCCCTCCTCTCTTTCCTGTCTCTCTCTTTCTTCCCCTCCTCTCCCTCTCTACCTTGTTCAGAAGGCACTTTCAAACTCCAGTCCAGATCCTTTGAACATACGTTTCCAAAACAGTCATTCACTCATTTCTGTATTTATTGATTCTATTTCAACCCTTCCTGTCACAGATGTGCTTAGAAGTGAGAGACTCGACTCGAACTTCACACAGCCCCCCCCTCTCTCTCCCTCTTTCTCTCGCTCTCCCTCTCTGTCAACATCAGCTATGAGAAGTCGGTTCAGTTCAATTAAAATCAAATTGCTAGAACTTGTTCCAAAGCATAACATTTATTAGAAAAGTATTAGAAAAGACAGGTTAGACATCTCTCTGTCACTGGTGTGGAATATGTAGTGATGGTCACCCATGAGTGGGTGAAATGGTGTGTACAGTACTGATGGTCACCCATGAGTGGGTGAAATGGTGTGTACATTACTGATGGTCACCCATGAGTGGGTGAAATGGTGTGTACATTACTGATGGTCACCCATGAGTGGGTGAAACGGTGTGTACATTACTGAAAGGGGGGAGCACGGCCCATTGTTGGGGGGGGGGGGGGACTCACCAGAGGGAAGGCGTGCGAGATCTTCCCGTCCGGAGGCAGCTTGGCACCAAAGCCGTAGGCGGGAAAACGTTTGTCGCTGTCGTAGTCCTGGATGATCTCTCCCAAGGCCTTGAGCGCCATTGCGTAGGCATTCATCTGGTACGGGTTCATGTAGTGTAGCGATGTTGGCTGAGAAGGGTTCCCTGCAACATAAAATCCACTGCCGCTCAAGTCCTACCGCAGGTCTGTTCAACAGCCACCCTACCACAGACATGGTCTCGACCCTTTGATTATTGAGAGGGATGATTTGGATGCATTGAAAATTCTGGGTCCAGGTCTGATTCTGCACAGTGACGACATACCTCCCATTAGTAACGGAATAATAATCAATTATGCATATTTTAAAGCACTTTTTTAATCGATTTTGTTTCTACACATATTGGGCCTCATTCACAAAACTTTTCTTACATTCCACTTACTTTTGTTTTTACGAAAAAGTTGACAGGTGATAAAGACACAAAAGTTCAGATATGTTTCATAAGTCCCATCCCTTCACGATGATAAATCATTAGAGAATTAGCTCTGGGTAAACAACAGTGCGAAACACATTTAGTCCATGCAATGTACAAGATTTTCTCCGTTTGATCTATTTAGCATTTATTTAATAAACAGATACATACTACCATGATACATTGTTCAAATGAGTATGATGTGAGTTCTTGCTTTTACTTGTTAGTCAAAGACAAAATGTTGATTGAATTGCACCCGTAGCGGATACAAATTCCAAATGCTTGTCTTTCTCTTTCTGGTCAACATCATCTCTGAGTTAATAAATTAGTTCAATTAAATTCAAATGACTAGAACTTGCTACAAAGTATAACACTTACGAACAGGGATAATCATCTGTGCAGTATTAGAAAGGACAGATTAGACCTTATTCTCTCTCTCTCTCTGTCTGTCAGTGACGGTCCTAGCCTATTTGATGCCCTAGACAAAATTTCAAATGGTGCCCCCCCGCTATCACACACACACTCAGAAACACAGCCTTTGTATTGTACAAAGTGACTCCTTTCTTTCTTGCTCTAAAACTTCAAGCAATTTAGGTGTCTGACGTAAAATATGAAAATATAATTACAAATACAGGAAACTGTATCAAAAATATAATGCAAACGTCACAACAGAAACGTGCTGCAAGAGAAGAAACATACTGCAAAATGTCAAAGCAAATGTTAAAAGGAAGTTCAGGAATTATGCAAATTAAAAAACATACAAAAACTAATGCAACAGAGGAGAATGTATAGTGGGGTGCACACGCCCCACTGAACGAGGAGCACAAGCCATGCGCACTGTGCTACCCTGAGCAAGTTGCGGCCCGAGGCAATTGCCTATATTGCCTATGCCTTGGACTGCTACTGCTCTCAGTGGTGTGGAATAAGTACCGATAGTCCGAATGTTTGTCCCTATAAGGACTTTACACAGTGTTGTCAATGTTGTCTCTACCTTGGGAGGCCCCCCCAAATCTTATTTTGCAAATTAAGGTAAAGATGCACTGTCACATCCTCAATGAACACTGTGGAAGTAAGCTGTTTTGTGAAGCTGTGTAGGCCCAAAGAAAACCAAAAATGCAGAAGCCTCATATAAATAATAAAATAAATACAGTCTAAGGTTTAGTGTGGCGAGAGGCCTTGGAGGAGTCCTCCATGCTATCAACTAGGGAGACATCTAGAATCCCCCATCAAAACAGGAATGTCTCCCTCTATTGTTTACAAGAGTTGTACTCATAACAATGGATAAGATAGATCATGCTGACCGAACAAGTGGGAAAATAAGAAAAAATAAGAGAAATGACATGGTCTGATTAACAGGCACATGAGGATAAGTCACAATTTTATTTGGTAGATTAAGAGTGCCCCCAAGCGCATAGGGTAGGAACTGGTTATGACATGTTTATTTTTCGCCCAATTTGTTATTGGATAAAATAAGATATGACAAAAGGGTGTTACCGCACATTATTGGTGTATTAGTTAGGTAGAGGAGGAGTTATGATATTATACAAACTAATGTTTGTTTTTGTTCGGGGAACTCCTAATCCTCTGCGTAGGGTAAAGGACCTCCCGTTGGCGTCAACGCTTAATAAATGGTTAAACTGAATAGAAGACTCTGCTATTTCCTTCATCTTCATCTTGAGAATTCTCCAGCTCAAAACCCATCTCAAATTGAACCTAATGAGGAGAGAGTAAAGGACTTCCCTCCGCCACACCTACCGTTGGAAGCTGTGAAATCAATGGCCACAGTAAAGTTGAGCTGGGTCCTGTAGAGGAAAAAGGTATTTGTGGTATTTACAACATTTTATACTCAGGCATTCAGCAGAGATCCACTTACATAAGAATTTACATAAAGGTTTAGTCAAAGAGCAGAGCTAATATCAAATTTACCGACAGAAGTCAGTACATTAACCTGTGATAACATAAAAGGGGCTATATGTAAAATTTTTACATGCATGAACCACTTTCAATTGGCCATGTATGAACAGATTGTAACGCAACTTAAAAAATGACTTTCTCCGACTTTCTCCGTTGCGTATAAGAGCCTATGGGTTGATTTTTATGTGAAGAATTTGGGTCTGGTTTATCGGGAAAATAATTTTGTGAATGAAGGATGTGACGTCAAAGCGCGGTTCAGAGTGGCTTCCCTCTCTCTGCTGCTGCAGTCACAGAACTGGCTGCAGTTCACTTACAGCCACCGGTGTCAGTAATGAGAATAATTTTTGAATGTTACAAAAAAAAAAACCTTTAAGGGCCATAGTAAGTGCTAGAGGGAGATTGGGGATGTAGTGCTTTAAAGCCTTTGCACAGATCCCCTAGTGGCCATGCCGCCGGCGTCATGAGATTGTTCATTTCAGACATTCATTGCTCCTGTAACCAAACTATGAGTGGAAACAAACTCCGTGTTCCAGCTTTATTAGTACACAATACATGAAGACTATGCCAAATAAGTTCCTAAGTGCCACCATTGTCATGTAGCTCTTCCATATAACAAGCACCCCCACCCAGGCTGAACTGCAACTATCTGGGAGTTCATAAAAATATCCTTTCACCACTACAAATTTGTATTCCATCATAACAACAAGACAAAACCAACAATAGCCTGAAGGTATGTCAATACAGTGGTGAAAAATGCTGCTCACTCAATAGTGAAATAAACAAGTGAAATTCTGTGCAATTCTATCACGTCATTCTACTATCAATATCTTCCACTAAATATGAAATAAATATACAATAAATATACCTACCATCGATCCTACACATAGAGATGTCCCTTTCAAGATTCAGTCCCTTTCAGTTCTTGTCTTGGATAATCCTTTGAGTAATACACACCCCTTTATAATGCTAGTAAACCCCGCCTGCTGTTCAAGCCTTTGTAACGCATTCCTGTTCATTCTTGTTTGATTGACACCAGTTATCCAATAGAGGACATGACAAGCTTCCCAACAGTGTTTAACATGTCTCATTTGATGCTTGGAAGAATAAGCCGAGCGCACACAAGAGAAAGTTTAGTTGCGTCGCTATAGCTTGACGCAATGAATAGTATTGTTTTGATTTGCATCCTCCATATGTACGTATTACTGCTTGTAATATTTCAATTGTGTATGTTAGTTTTTCCACTCCACCACTGTCTTGTGCCATGTTTGATATGAAATTGAGTGCTATTCTCCAATGAGTGCATTTGACATACTCTGTAATGCAAGCGTTCATAGGTGGCTAAATCATGTTTTATGTTTGATGCACCAATGTGCCGTGTAGCTAGAACATTGCCAGCATTTTCCTGATGGTGGAATATTACTGTATTGTAATCTCATCATACATAATGTAGACTATGGCATATTAGTAGCTCCCTGCGCTATACCTGTCACCTAGGCCATGGAAAATGCCCATTCAGATTTACAGTGCGCTGTTATGTGCTAGATTAATGTAATCTCTTCCTATGAGTGATTATAAATACCAAAATTTGTGAAACACACTACAGAGAAATGGCATTACAGGGCATGCAGCAAAATAATCCACACTGTAGAGTAAAGAAAAAGTGACATTTTAATGAAGTACAAGAGTAAATGATTAGACTACATATTTAGGTGTGTGTACCAGTGTGATATCAATGTTTTCATCTTAAACCATCATAAGGGACAAATTTATATGCTTTATAATGGACAAAAAGCATTTTATTCATTTTATTACAGGTTTTTAGACCCATAGATATCTATCCCCCTATACTGACGAAAAGAAAATTATGCAAATGTTTCATGAGTCATTAACCATTTTGGATAGATTTGGAGACACTACGGGACAACAAGGTACACTGCTTACATTTAGCATCATAGATCTTTAGTAGTTATGAATATCACCCTCAGATTTTGCACACTCATGGACAAGGAGTGTATGATCCATGAAATGGATAGTTTTACCTGTTTTACATATGTACAGGTGAAGTCGAAAGTTTACATACACCTATGGATCCATTTAAATTCAGTTTTTTCACAATTCCTGACATTTAATCCTAGTAAACATTCCCTGTCTTAGGTCAGTTAGGATCACGTTATTTTAAGAATGTGAAATGTCAGAATAATAGTAGAGAGAATTATTTATTTCAGCTTTTATTTCTTTCACCACATTCCCAGTGGATCATAAGTTTACATTCTCTGTTAAGATTTGGTAGCATTGCCTTTAAATTGTTTAACTTGGGTAAAATGTTTTGGGTAGCCTTCCACAAGCTTCTCACAATAAGTTGCTGGAATTTTGGCCCATGACTGGTGTCAGGTTTGTAGGCCTCCTTGCTCGCACACGCTTTTTCAGTTCTGCCCATAAATTTTCAATTGGATTGAGGTCAGGACTTTGTGATGGCCACTCCAATACCTTGACTTTATTGTCCGTAGGCCATTTTGCCACAACTTTGGAAGTATGCTTTGGGTCATTGTCCATTTGGAAGAGCCATTTGCGACCAAGCTTTAACTTCCTGGCTGATGTCTTGAGATGTTGCTCAATATATCCACATAATTTTCCTTCCTCATGATGCCATCTATTTTATAAAGTGCACCAGTCCCTCCTGCAGCAAAGCACCCCCACATCATGATGCTGCCACCCCCGTGCTTCCCCGGTTGGGATGGTGTTCTTCGGCTTCCAAGCCTCACCCTTTTTCTTCCAAACATAATGATGGTCATTATGGCCAAATAGTTAAATTTTTGTTTCATCAGACCAGAGGACATTTTTCCAAAAAGTAAGATCTTTGTCCCCATGTGCAGTTGCAAACTGTAGTCTACCTTTTTTATGGCGGTTTTCAAGTAGTGGCTTCTTCCTTGCTGAGCAGCCCTTCAGGTTATGTTGATATAGGACTCGTTTTACTGTGGATATACAGTAGATACTTTTGTACCTGTTCCCTCCAGCATCTTCACAAGGTCCTTTGCTGTTGTTCTGGGATTGATTTGCACTTTTCACACCAAAGCGCATTCATCTCTAGGAGACAGAATTTGTCTCCTTCCTGAGCGGTATGATGGCTGCGTGGTCCCATGGTGTTTATACTTGCGTACTATTGTTTGTACAGACGAACGTGGTACCTTCAGGCGTTTGGAAATTGCTCCCAAGGATGAACCAGACTTGTGGAGGTCCACAATTTTCTTTCTGAGGTCTTGGCTGATTTCTTTTGATTTTCCCATGATGACAAGCAAAGAGGCACTGAATTTGAAGGTAGGCCTTAAAATACATCCACAGGTACATCTTCAATTGACTCAAATAATGTCAATTAGCCTATCAGAAGTTTCTAAAGCCATGACACCATTTTCTGGAATTTTCCAAGTTGTTTAAAGGCACAGTCAACTTGGTGTATGTAAACTTGTGACCCACTGGAATTGTGATATAGTGAATTAAAAGTGAAATAATCTGTCTGTAAACAATTGTTGGAAAGATTACTTGTGTCATGCACAAGGTAGATGTCCTAACTGACTTGCCAACAATATAGTTTGCTAACATGAAATCTGTGGAGTGGTTAAAAATGAGTTTTATTGACTTCAACCTAAGTGTATGTAAACTTCTGAATTCAACTGTAGCTAGGCTACACACCCCGGTTGCCATGTTGGAAAATCAACCACTACTGTAGCTCTCAGTATTTCATTGACTGCATTTGACATACTGTAATGTATATGGTAATACTGTCATTTTACAGACATGGGGTTGATTTACTAAGATCCCAAATAAGGGGTGTCATTTTGCTGGTGTAGCCAGTAGCCAGTATTTGCCTGTGTTATCATTTAAGACTTTGCGGGGATCAAGTAATTGTCATCATGTAAATTACTACCGCCGCAAACAGCCATATTTAAATGAGAGATGTTTCATGTTTGGAATGGTTACACAGTAAACAATATCTTGAAATAAAACGGTGAAAAGACTGGTAGCAATGTTGTCAATAAAAATGAATGGGAAAAAATTAATAAATCCTGTTATTTTAGGAGATGACCATTAAATAATTATTCTACGTGACTTTGACAGTGTTTTGACTTTTTTTTTTTTTTACAAACATTTTACCTTAAAAATACAGTTTTTCCACAGTTCACTGATAAAAATAAAACTATTACAGGATTTCACAGTTTTTTAACACTGTCATGTAGAATAACAATCAATAACTCATTATTTAACAGTCATCCCATAAAATAACAGGATTTATAAAGTTAAAAGTAATTCTGAAGTATCAAACATGAATACTGTAATTAACCCAATCCACATTGGCCTCCTAGTGGTAGACGTATCCGTCCCAATTACAGTATTCATGTTTGTCTGAAATGATAAACTACAGCTTTAAGAAAACCCCGTAAATTCTGACGCATGATTGTTTAAAAGGGTAGATGCTTGTGAAAACCTCAGCCTCTCCAGTTGCACTGAAAGACAATAAAATAGTAGGGTGGTATTAATAGCCCAAAGTGCTTATGACCCTCATCTTGTCACAGCCACAAACATGCAGAAAAATGTACCATTTCTACAAGCTAAACAAATCATGTTCAGATATAGAAACAATAATATTTTTTAAAACGTACAAATAAACATTCAGCATTTTCCTTTGCTTACTGTACTATATACAGTACCTGATGCACTTTCGGTTTAGAAGACACCTAATTTTTTTCTCCAAAATCTCTCATATAAATATGTTTATGAAACCAAATATCTTACCTGTATATGAAGCTACAACTGTTTTCTGATTAACCCTGAAGAGTTTATTTTGTGATATTTCGTCAAAGTCCTGTCCAGTCGACATTTCCACAGCGACCACCCATCACTTATGGCTGGAATATGTTGCTGTTGTTATGTAAAAACACGTGCTTTTGTAATTAAATTGACCCGGAACATAATATGATGTTTACACCTGGTTTCAACGTAATGTTACAATCTTGAAAGCGCAATTTCAAAATTACTTGCCATTACTTGCCAATTACCATATGCCAGTTCAGTATTAATTTCCTACCACTGCGAATGGGGTTGACCTATTTTGTTCTATTGTTTGTAAAATAAAAGGATAATGTGAGGTTTCCATAATAATTTGACGAAAACATTTGTTTGATTAACAAATGTCTAAAGTTGGGGAAAGAAAAGCATTTTATCATGACATTTTTAAAGCAAAATTCCTTTTCTGTAAATGACATTTTACATAATTTTGCTGCCTAGGACTGACAAAAGTGGCTGGTCTTAGTCAAACATCTCGGTCTGGTAAGTCTGGTCTTGGTCTGGGTCAGTCTTGTGGGGTCTGGTCTTGATTCCAACTCTGATAATTAGGGGTGGCAACCCAACAAAAAGAGTCAGAATAGATGCAGATACCCAAAGAGACACAATTTAGAGTCTCCAATTAGCTGAACCTGCATGTCTTTGGACTGTGGGAGAAAACTGGAGTACAGAGAGGAAACCCACGCGTACACGGGGAGAACATGCAAACTCAAAACATGCACACAGAAAGGCCCTCAGCCAGGATTCAAACTCAGGACCTTCTTGGTGTGAGGCAACAGTGCTAGCCACTGCACCACTGTGCTGCCTACCTGATAGCACCTTTAACCACAATTCCATAACACTCTCATTAAGCCAATCTAGGTTTTTCATTTTAATACAGTCTACATCTACAGTAGCATCAGACCTGAGCTTGTAGCTTCTCTGCTTCCCCTCCCACTTCTGGTCCAGCTTTACTGGACTTGTTTGACTGAGGCTAGTTAGCCCATGTAAAGTTTCATCTGGGAGTTAAAGTAACAGATTAAAAGAAAACGTTTCCAGACAAATTAAAGGGAAAAGTAGAATTTGATTGCAATACTGCTAAGACATTACCATTTTGTCTAATCTTGCTCATATTTGAGCTGTTTTTTATCAACGGACTTATTATTCTCATTTATTCAGATACTTGATAAGGGATGATTGCGTATGCTACTTTTGGTTTCATTTTCAGTCAAGTCTGTATATACTGGGGTAATTGTGTAAGGGTATCATCTGTAAATTTAAAACTCCACCAATCAGTGCAATAGTGCAAGGGGTCGACTGTAAATTTCTCTCTTGAATAGTCCTTTAAAACTCCAACAATCAGTGCAATAGTGCAAGGGGTCCTCTGTAAATTTCTCTCCAGAATCGGCCCTTGAAACTCCAACAATCAACAATCATCCAAGTGCAATAGTGTAATCAAGCAGCGCTGAGAGCGGAGGCGTTAGCGGGGGCTCAGTGGGCATGCGGACTCATAACCCGCCAGATTGCCACTCGCATGCTGAGCCACCGCAGTTCACCACGGCGACATGATTAATGCCCCCCTCACCCGCCACGGATGAAATCCACAAAGGTGTATTCCGACTCCACTTTGAAGGACAGCAGGGTTACCTGGCAACGGAGACAGAGGGGGAAGGGAAGAGGAGAATGTCGGTTTATGTTAATAACCGTCACTTATGTGCTGTCATTCCAACTGCAAAACAGATTGGCGCCATACTCACCGTGCCAGAGTTTATGTACTTTTTCTTTTTTCCTTTTTTTTTTGGATTCAAGACCTAATTTGACACAAAACAATGATTTCACAAGTGTTAAGCTTGTTATGTGGATACATAACTTGAATAATAACAGACTTATAATGAAAGAGACCAGCCTGAATTGATCATGAGTCACAGTATAAATATTGTGCGGTTTCTCTCGGGCCTCTGACCTCATAGACGCTGAACTGGTTCTGCCCCCGGGACAGCTCCCTGTAGCTGGTGGTGAACTCCCCAATGAAGTCGTGGCTGTGGGGGAGAGCACAACTGTCACCTTACCTGTGACAGCAGGGCCCAGGTCCTGACCTGACTGACCTTTGACCTAGCATCACACCCTACCCTGGCCTACACATGCACATACATGTATAAAAGCATGCAAACACGTATCACAAGTGCACACACACACACTTGCACACACATGTACAGGGGCGCCGTATGGGGGGGAAAGGTTAGGACGATTCAAAGGGCTCCTGACTGACAGGGTTCCTAAAAAATTATTAGAACATTAGGTCATTTTGCTTCAATATTAAATGATTAACCTATCATCATTAATAGAATATTTCAATTACAATGTACTAATAAAACTAACAGTGTCTTTTTCTTTTCTTGTTTTTGGCAAAAAAGCAAACGTCCAGAGAGCCTCTTTACCCCCGCCCCCTGGCAGGAAATGATTAAGTCTTGCCGTCTCAAACCTGTGGCGGGTGGGCACTGGGCACTGTCTTAGTAGTCGTAGTCTGCAAATTTCAAGTTAATGCCGCAGTTCTGTGGTTAATACAAACAGTGTCATCTTGTATCTTCCTAAAGTAAAAGTACGGTTCCACAAATGGAAAGTGAGAAAAGAGTGGGCGACAGTACATCACCCAATGTTTCACAAAGGAAATCCATGAGTGGTGCAAATTAACATGTTAGCTATCTAATTCCATAGTGAAATATGCGTGCTAGCCTACTTCATAAATTCACATAGAAAATTCTGAGTCTTTCCATTTTAGCCAAAATTTATTAAACGCCAGCTAGTGTTTAGCAAGCCATTCATAGGCCTATTAAATCAGTTGTCCCTGTTGCCAGGCCCAACAGATTATTCAACTTCAGGCTCAAAACCTCAGTCACTCCATACTCCACCCAATGAACCAGTCCTATTCTCAACTGAAGGAGGTGAGCAACATTATCTTGAATGACAAAACAGTACAACTATAATACAACGTCTTCCACCTATTTTTCATTTGTTTAGTGGTTTGACTGAACTCATGATCTTTCATTTTGTCTGCTACGTGCTACATCCTTAAACAAATCACTATTTTGAGGTTTTCTGTCGTCCAACTGCACAATGATTATTTCTTTTAATACAGAATTTAATATTTGTCTCCTCATCGGACCAGAAGTGAGGGTTGCGTGCTTGCTGCAACTTTTATTTATTTATTTATTTATTTTTACCGTAAATTATCTGGCTAACTTCAACACCCGAAACACATTCAGAATCTGTAGGCTACATGCACAGACTGTGTCGATGTAAACTGAAAAATGTGTTGTTTAGCCTACATGCTTTTCATTTTTAGGTTATTATGCATGTGCAACCTATTTATTTATTTATTTATTTATTTAGCTTTTTGCATATTTTTGAGGATTTTCCAGCGGGTTTTGCTTTTCGGAATAAGGTGTTTACATAGGCTGCGCTGTGTTGTAACCGGAATACTTAAAATTTCCGAATAAGATCAATAATGATGTGCATGCAATGTTTCCCATACCATTAAGGCTATTTCATATTTTATATAATTATAGCCAAGCCTAGAATTGTTCATAATCAGACAATCAAAAAGATTTACAAAAGAAAGAAAAAGAAAGAAAAATAAAATGTAGTGATATAACATGCAACAAAAAGACCATGTGAGAGGCCAGTGGTCTAACCCTAACCTCAGAATAAAATTAAATTTTTTTCTGATTCATTGTTTTCTATCTTTTTTCAGTATAAAAAACCAGAAGCAGAATTTAACTAATGGGTAAATTTTATTCATGTTCAACCTTTGGAGATTGAGCTGGGTAAGCTTTAGGTCATTAGTATGAAATGAGAGTATACACATATGCATAGGCCTACTGTAGTTTATTGTCAGGTACAGCCTACACAATACAGTAGCAACGGCCAGATTCTTGGTGTGGTGGTGTGCCGCTATTGTTGACTGTTATGGGAAACACTGTTATATTATCTCTTAAAAGTCACAGAAATGCATGAAATGAGCTCTTGTAAATTCTAAATATTCTGGGGGTGTACCAGACCCCCTATTTTATTGAGTGTAATTGACAGCCAAAGTGATAGCCATTGTAATGCTACTGTCAAAAAAGATAGGCAATGTTAAGGTGACTGCCAGTGCTAAATGATAGTCCATGTAATGTCATTGTAGCTTCAGTGTTAAAATGACAGTCAATAAAATGTTAGTATGTTAGGTGTGGTTACAGTAATTGTGCAGGGGTGGCGGGGCCCATTGCGAGATCTTTTCATGGGGCCCAAAATCCCTGGCGGCACCCCTGCACATGTACATACACATGTGCATGCACACGCACGCACGCACGCACGCACGCACACACACTCAGCTTACATGTTAAAGGGGAATTCCACCCAAAAACAACATTAACCTTATTGAACAAATCAAGGTGCAACTAATTAAGTCTTTCTTTGTGGCTGGCCAAAAAAAAAAAAGTTTGAATATAGTTAAATAGTATAATATAAAGTTTGGTAGAGGTATACGTCAAAATGGCGTATACCTCTACCACTTCTTCGTTTTTGAAAGACTACCGTGCTTTCAAGTGGGCATGTAAATTACATAGGCAAGTAGGCGGAGCCAGCGAGGGAAGAATTGCTGCCTGCATCTCACTTCTTTCTTTTTATTTATTTTTTTAAATTTACTTTTCTAGTGCAATACAAGTGACCAACATGAAAATAGTGCAATACAAGTGACCAACATGAAAACACATGACACAGCACAGGACAAGAGGGAGAAGTAGACTCAAACAAACTAACACATTAACAATAACTACAAACTACAAGAACAACAGAGAAAGAGAAAAAAAAAAAGAAACAAACAAGCAAACAAACAAACAAAAAGCAAAACATTGGGCTTAGATTTCCTCACTGTAGTATGCATGTGTGTAGGTGTGCGTGTGTGTGTGTGTGTGTGTGTGTGTGTGTGTAGGTGTGCGTGCGTGTGTGTGTGTGTTGGTAAGTGGGTTTTCTGTGTGAAAGATGTAGAGGGGAGAGAAAGCGAAAGGGAGAAACAGTATTGACCGAAGGTAGAGAGAAAGAAGAGGGGAGAAATAAAATAAAATAAAAATAAAAATAAATGAACAAAATAAAATAAATAATAATAATAATATTAATTAATTACGCAGCTACAATGCTCTTGATGAATGGACTCCAGATTGTGTTAAAATCAGCGGTTTGTTTTTTGATAGCGGCAGAATTTTTCCAATGATATCTATTCAATTAGTAGGTTTTTCCAAAGTGTAATATTGATTTTTTTCCAGTTCATGAAGATGGTTTTCTTGGCGATGATTAGGGCTACAGAAAGTATTCTACTGTATGTGTTGTTATAGTCGTTGTTGGATTGAATAGAGGATTTGATCTGGAGAAATTCTAAAAAGTGATTCTCCCCAATGCCATACTTCTGTACCAAGTGAGGGAATGAGACCAGAGTGTTATTATGGAAGATATGTTTGAGGTGTGTGATACCTTTACTAATCCATGTTGAAAGGTTTAGTGGTTTTCTGTTCATTAAGAAGTCAGGATTGTTCCAGATGGGAGTGTGTTTGGTAGGTGAGAGTGTGGTGTTAGTTATTTGATGAAATTTCCAACAGGCTGTCAAAGTTGTAGCTATGGTAGGGTTTTTGAAACAAGGATGATGTGTAATGGAGCGGCCTATGAATGGTAAGTCTGAAATATGGATTTATTTACATAAAGTTTGTTCTATGTCTGTCCAGGAGCTGTCAGATTGATTGGGATTGGTCCATTTGTGAATGTATTGGATTTGGTGGGCAATAAAATAGTGAAGAAAATTTGGTGCTTCCAGACCTCCTTTGATTGTAACAATTCTGCCTATGAGGGATATTGGTAGATTTATCCAGCGTTGAAGGTTGTCCTCTACTGTTTTGAGAAGTGGGTTGAAGTTGAGATTGACTAACTCTGACAGCCTAGGGGAAAAGTTGACTCCTAAATAGGTGATATTACCAGTGCGCAGAGAGAGAGGTGGTGTTTGGACTGCCACATCCCAGCTATTAGGGCTGAGAGGGAGAATGGTGGATTTAGACCAGTTTATAGTGTAGTCTGAGATTTTAGAGAAGGTGTTTATGAGGTGGATAGTTTCGGTGGATAGTTAGTTAATGAAGATGAAGGATTTTGTAAGTAAAGTAAAATGACGTCTGCATAAAGGCTGATTTTATGGTGGATATTTTTTGTTTGAATTCCTGTGATGTTTATTTTTTGACGGATAGCTGCTGCAAGTGGTTCAATGAAGATGGCGAATAAAGATGAGGAGAGTGGGCATCCTTGCCTAGTACCCCTGTGCAAAGTGAAGCATTGTGATATTAGTCCATTGGTGGTGATCGTGGCCATTGGTGATGTGTACAAAACCCTCACCCAGTGGATAAATGATTTACCAAAACCAATTTTCCAGTTTTTTTTTAGTGTAGAAAATAAAAATTCCCAATTTACTTTATCAAATGCCTTTTCTGCATTCAATGAGGCTATGGCTGTTGTGAGTTTGTGTGAGATGTATAATGGATTAAGTTAAATTGTCTGCGAAGGTTGTTAGATGAGTGTCTCCCTTTAATAAAACCAGTTTGATCTGAGTGGATGATAGATGGAGTAACTGTTTCGATTCGTGAAGCTAGGGCTTTGCAAATGATTTTTGTGTCTGTATTGATGAGAGATAGGGGGCGATAGCTTGATGGGGAGCCGGGGTCTTTGTTTGGTTTTAGTAAAAGAGAGATTGTAGCCGTGTTCATGTCTATGGGAAGTCTGGATGCATCTCACTGTTCTGAACAGGTTACCACAGAATGAGTTTAGGAAATAACGTAGCCTACCAATGTCATTTTCTGACATTATAATAAAATAGCAATGATAGCTAGCTTGATCTACGATGTGTCCCTACCACAGAGGTCTGTCAGAAAATGACATTGATAGGCTACGTTATTTGCTAAAGATGTTTTGGCAAACTAAACCAAACAGGACTTGAGTGCTGTCGGTTACAGAGTGGAGCTCCGCCGGTATTCCCTGATTCCCTGTAGCCTACATCTTCCTCTGCCTTATTGAATCACCTGGTAAGACCATTAAGTAGACTAACATTAGCTAGCTGACCATAATTGAACGGTTTCGCTTTGAGCATTCGATTACAGAAGCAATGTATTTTTTCTGTTTTTCAATGTATTAGCTGTTGTTAGCAACGTTCTTGGCATAAAACAAATTGGTTTTCAAATATGTTTTCCATGGAGTAGACTATAGTAGCTAACCTTGCATTCATTAATGGAAGGAGGTCGGAAATCTGGGTGATAAATGTGTAATTTCCATGTTTTTACCGACATCTGTGCGTTCAAGTTGCACTGGGAAAGTTTTGGCTTTGCTAGCAAACATAGCTAAAATGGCTAACAACGACTATAACAATGACGTTTTAACTTTTAATTGTATAATATTCTGTATCGGCATGTTGGTCGATACAAAAGCATTTCATACTGAAAAACAGGAGGTAGTGGTTGATTTTCCAACATGGCAACCTAGCTACAGTTGAAGTCGGAAGTTTACATACACTTAGGTTGAAGTTAAAACTCATGTTTAACCACTCCACAGATTTCATGTTAGCGAACTATAGGGTTGGCAAGTCAGTTAGGACATCTACTTTGTGCATGACACAAGTAATTTTTCCAACAATTGTTTACAGACAGATTTTTTCACTTTTAATTCACTATATCACAATTCCAGTGGGTCAGAAGTTTACATACACTAAGTTGACTGTGCCTTTAAATTTTTAATATTTGGTCGCATATCCTTTGCATGCCATGACTTCCTGATGTCTGTGACCCAACAACATCAAAAGACTCTTGATATCTTATTTTCTGGGACTCTTACAAGCGATAATATAACGTCTCTGCATTTGAATGGATCTCTATGTGAATTGGGGGGTGGGACTAGATTTAGCTGTAAATTACACTGGAACAGGATGGAAACACATGGTTGGCTAAATGGCTCAAAGTCATCAAGGGTCTGTCGTATCAAACAAGCCTTAAATCATCACTCTGCTGCCAGAAATACAGTAGATATGGATGGATAACCTGAAGGGTTTCTTCTCCTGACTTATTTTTCCATAGAGTTCAATAGGAAAATTTGTCAGGAGAAACGTGATGAGATCACGTGGCGCTGTAATGGCGACATGTAGTCCAGCTGTCTCTCGTGTTTGTGTAATTTGAATGTATTTTGTTGTGTCGGGCTTTTGTCTTTTGTTTTTTTCATGCGCTGTTTGTCTGTTGTGGGACGGGGAAGCGGGCTGGAGATTTTTCAGGGCACTCCTACTGCTCGTTTTTATAATATTAATGAATTGTATAGTCGATATCTTCACCGTAGTTGAAGATGTCGGGACTGATCCAGGAGTGCAGGAAATCTTCAAAAGGAAACCAGGGAATGGAAGGAGAAGATAATGCGGGGGAGGAGTGAGGCGACGACTGGGAAGGTTGACGCAGTTCAGTGGATCCGTTTCGACAGTGTACACACTGCGTGTATGGAGGAACTGGAGTCGTGGAGGCGCAGTGTGTGTGTGTTGGACTGCTTAATGCCACTGGACATCTCGGGACAGCAGGGCTATTTTTAATGATGGCTGTATTCCACTTGAATTCACTTGATTAATGCAATGATTCTATTGAACGTCTTTATTTTATATGTTTGTTTGTGTGTTGTGGGTCTGCCCCACTGTCTATGTCTTTTTGTTGTTGCTGGGGATACAACTGAAGTTCCCAAATGGGAAAATAAAAGTTATTCTATTCTATTGGGCCTCATTCTTGAAACGTGAGCAGAACGAATTTGTGCGTAAAAACATTCGTATTAGCAAATTTGGCCGTATTTTGGCATTCATCAACATTTTCGTATCTGAGATGTTTTCGCACATACTAACAAGTTTTACACCTGCTCGGAACCACGTGTACGGTGTTTGTAAATTCAGAATGCCACTAAATGTAGCTTGTGAGTGATAATTAGAATATGAATTTATTTTTATTTTCTGTCAAATTCACAAGACTAAATGTAGCCTTTGAAATACACATTGCAAACATAATAAATTATGATTGTAAAAAGCAAACACTTTAGATTACGCCTGTTAATCAATTGTAGGCTATAAAGCTGTTTAATTAGACCCATAACGTAGGCTAATGAACGCTCCCAGTAGCCTACTATTTAAATTAAAAATTTAATTCTACATGACCTTACATAGGCTATGCTAATTAAAACACACTTTTAACCAATGAACGAAATTTGCTTTAAAGTGGCTTACATGTCTGTAGCCAGGGTTGCAATTGTGGTCAACAGCTTAATCCAGCTAATGCCAGCGTACATCCAGTTCCCCTACAAGATGCAAAGCCAGGTGGCGGTAAAGCGGGTTTTTTATGAAATTGGCAACCTGTCCAATGTTATTGGTGCCATAGACTGCACACCCCAGTGAACGTTTTTGTTGAAAAGTCGGTGAAACGCTGTCTCGCGTTCAGGTGAAAAACCGGATTAACTTGATTTAAAAGTGAAAGTTTTTTAACCGGTTAAAATGTAGCCAGGCTATATCCCGGTAAAACCTGAGCTCGATTCTGGCTTTTGCTCAGTGGGACACGCGCATCAATGTAACCGCAATTAGAATGCGCCAGAGAGATTAGGTAGCCTATCTGATTACCCGATTTAACTCGCATGCACAGAACCAACACAAAATTACAAAATCAATAATGTTTCATTTATTTCCAGGCTGCGATAAAGCAATGCGCTCGGTCGTCCGATGCAGACGTAGATGCGCAGCTATGCGTTTCTTCGCCTCCAATTTAACGTCAATGGATTTCTTTTTTTTATTTTACTACTTTAACAGTTTATGTGAGGGGTGGTCCTGCATTGAAGGTACATATAATCTCCTGCTAGGCCTTTACTTTCCCAGTTCATGACACCAGAGGTGCGTTCAAATTCAGCGAACAAGGCTAACGTTTGCGAACGTTTGCGAACGTTTGCAAACTATTTCAAACTTTTTTCCGTTAGTTTTGTGTTCGCCGCAAACGTTTACAAACATAAGCGAACGGTCTGAAAAGGTAAGTTTGCGGCAAACAAAAATTGATGCTGGACTGAGGGAAATGTGTTCCCATGGAGATTTCAATTGAAGATATCGGTAATGCAAACAATTTGGAACGTTCTTAAAAAGCCGTTCAAATTTAACCGTTCAAAGAAAACATGTTTGCCACGCACGTTCGGCTCTGTTCGCTGAATTTGAACGCACCTCAGTGCTGACAATACTAAACTATTTTTTAGTAAACCCACGCGGTTTGATGAATCCGGCGTAAATCTTTCGTACCAACTCGTTTCGTACATAAATGTACAAGCATATTTAGTAACACTTCATGAATGAGGCGCATTGTTAGGGAGAGAAAGTTATTCTTAATAGTAAGGTTAAACAAAAATTGTAACTCCTCCTCAGATTCAATTTGTGTGGTGTGATCTTTGATGGGCTCAAAGAGTTTCAAGATTGACTGAATAGCCACCAACTTCTTAACTCTTTAGTTTGTCAGCCTGTTGCTGTATGTTCCACCAAACAGGCACCAGTTTCGCTCTGAATAAGCTGATGTTGGAGGGATCTGGATAATAGTTGAAGCAACAGGGGACATGGCTTCACACTTAGGGCCTGCTTTACTAAGACCTTTAGTGTGTGCAAAACCTTTTAGTACGCAAAACTAATAGCATAACCAATGATAACCAATTTGCAAAACAAATACCATGACTGTCGGGTAACTGACGATTAGGTAAAATGTGTATTTTCTGAATCCAGCCGTTCCAACAGTCAATGCCCTTGTTAAAATGTTCAGCACTCTGAATACTGAACACAAATTATATTGCGTGCTAGAACCCCTCACTTAACCTACATTCAAAATATATTTTATGTGATCTAATTCAATAATTATTATTAAAAATGACAATCATCAATTAAATCGCCAAATTCGTTGATAGGTCAGTCGAACAGTAACCTGGTGGAATCAACTCAAGTCAAAACAAAGTCTAAATCAGGTCTTAAGATTAAATCATTGTATTAAATGAAAAACAGTCAATTAGAATAATGACTTGAGATCATACATTCACTAATGAATGTAGGCTGACTATTTATAATTTACAAAAAGGAAGACATTAAGGTAATTTATGACAAGGGCTGGCTTATCTAAAAGCTAACAATTTCTTATTAGTGATCTTATGCTGTGGAAAACAGGGCTGAGCACAATTTCTGTACTGGGTCTTCTCAGAGGAAATAAACTCCTCGCAGAGAAGCAACACCCTAGATTGCATAGATGGGGAGCTCAGGACATTTCCTTTGATGTCTGTGGAGGTGAGTGAGTGAGAGAGAGGAGCAGGCTACTTTACTTAGTCAACATGTAATATGGACATGAACAAGCTTGCCCTACACAAATACATTGTTGCTCTAAATACTAGATATCGTACATGACCAATCATTGGTCATGTTATAGGTTTTGCACACGCTATAGGTCTTTGTATATCAGGCCCATAGAGTCCCTTCCACCAGGTTGAGCCTTGATGTGTTTGGCTGCCTCCCAGATGGCATCAGCACTCCATAGCCCTTCCTTTCAGGAAAATATACCCAAACTTATAAGAACTTTCCCCTGATTTAGATTAAGGTGCTGTGCAATGACAGTGATGGTACCATATGTCACAGAAACCTGCTCTCCAGAAAGGAGTGCGCCTGTTCAGCAAATTTAATTTGTTTATTGTTTTCTTCAACCTTTTGTGTTTTATTAGCTTTGTTTAAGCATGAAATGTTACAGTGAGTGGTGATTTACCCTGGAAAATGTTTTTAAATGCCAAAATTTTTCCCTTTGCACCCCTTTGTGCATCTCCAAGTATTAGCATTTTGCATCACGCAATTAGATCATGATTTACTCTGAACCCTGAATAAAGTCACCGTGAATAAAATAAATGAGCAAATAGGGAAATAAATTATTGCATTCTCCTTATTGAAATGACATGTGCTGGTTCTGTGTTGTGTTCTTTTGAACCTTAAACCAGCACTCTCCTCCTTCAGACATGCTTTCATGCTGTCATTAAGCATGCTGTTATAGCGCCCTACACACACACACACACACACACACACACACACACACACACACACACACACACACACACAAACAAACATACATGTATACACACACACACACACACACACACACACACACAAACAAACACACACACACACACACACACACACACACACACACACACACACACACACACACACACACACACACACACACACACACACACACACACACACACACACAGTCTGGTCCTCCCTTTGTGTCAATGCAAGTCAGAGATGACATTAGTCCCAATTACGCCACTTGTGTTTGTGTTTGGAGCCATTCCTGTAATAAAGTAATGGATAAAAGTGGATTCAGCTGCAGTTTAAAGAATCTGGCAGATTCTATTATAGATGGGGCTTTGGAGACTCAGTAAGTCTCAGGGCACGTTTGTTAGAGACCTCAGAAAGAAACCACTCAAAATAAAGACATTATCCAGCAGGGGAAAACAGCAAACATAATTCCCTTTTCTATTAGCACTAGCTGAGACTTCAGTAATGTGAGCAGGCTCGTCTCTTTCTCTCGCTCTCCCTCTCTTCGTCATCTCTCCTCCTTTCCCTCCCTCCCTTCAAAGGATAGAGCAGAGAAAGCCCTCTAAATGAGCTGAAAAGTGCCAAAAAATTGCTACAAATTACCTTCCATCTCTGTCCCAATCGTACACATCCACCTTGACCGTTCTGAAAATAAGGGGGAAAAATTTATCAGGAAAAAAAAAGTAATTTTCAACTGAGAACAGCACACAGCACAGACACATCTTGTCTTCCAAGAGTCAAAGTTTACAGCCCATTTGGCATCATTTCAGTACATTCAGAACCAACATGGACAAGGTTCTTAATATTGAAAATCATCAACACAGCACATTAATGCAAGTGATACTCAGAACTTCATACAGTATGTTTTTTGTACGTATAGGCGTTATATATTAAACTTAACAATTTGTGATGAGCAATGAGGTTTATTATTTCAAAAACAACCTTCTATTGGCTCCCCCCAAGAAGCTTAAATTTCAGGTTTTCTGGTTGTAAAGTTTCAGTTGTTTTACGGAAAGGGAAGTGTTTGATTAGTCATTATTGTAAGATGGTGAATCTAAAATTAGATAACTATATGATACAGAGGAGGCCAGTCCATGGAGGACAGGGAGGACCGTCCTCCTCAAGAATTTGAGGGGGGGGGGGGGGGGGGGGTTTGTTATTTATTAAAAAAATAATAATTTGATAAAAAATAACAACTTCAACAAAATCACTATCCATTTCTAAGATGCACTTTTGCAAATGGTAAAAAAATAAAAATCACACCCAGGTGGTGAAGTAAGCGGTGCAGGTTTTGAGCAATCATATAAAAAAATGCAATAGAAAATGTATGTGTTGTTTACATGTACAAAAACAATGGCCTCTGGTTTGGTGATATTTTTACATTATGCTTCTTATTAATTAGTATACTTACAGACATTGCATTTAACACACATGTAAAAGAGGGATAGAGATAAAAGGACAGCAATTTGTATTTCAGAAGAAACAGGAAATATGACAGTACTCTGATAACAAACAGGAAAGATTACAGTTATTACTTGAACAATAACAATGGAATTCCAAACTCAACAAGAGGGTGCATGGATTGTTGGGCCGTTCCATAACTGATTGGGTCCAGCAGAACACTGGTGGTAGATTTTGTATTGATTTTGCTTCGGGGGGTTGCTACAGCGACTCACCTTGCTAACAGGTGGAATGTTCAAAACTCCATTCTAGCGGCAGTTAGTAATTTCAATTTCGAACCCATTTTCTAACTTGTGACGACGACTACAGTTTTTAAGGTACACAGACATAATATGTATCAAAATGTTCATGTGGTTCCCAGAATTCATACAGTGTAAATATCTAAGCTGTGACATTTTTAGTTTGTAAAATATTCAGTGTTGTTTGAAAACCATGTTCCCCATTCACACAAATGGTGGAATGTTCAAAACTCCACTCTAGCAGCAGCTAGTAATTTCAATTTCAAACCCATTTTCTAACTTGTGATGACGACTCCCAGGATTCCTACGGTGTGAATATCTAAGCTGTGACATGTATATTTTTTGAGATAGAGCTGTCTGAAGCTGGGCATGCTTTTCTCAAGCTACTATTGTATTCCCGGGCATGTGACGCCTAGGCGACTCCTAATTGGTTTAAATCTCATGCTACGAACGGACGGACGGACGGACGGACGGACGAACACACATGTCACGTATAGAAGCGGCTGCACCGCTTAAAAATAAAAGTCACTGAAATCCATTGGTCAAAATGTTTATGAACCCTGTACAGAGATTTTTTGTGTTTCTTTTTTTTCCTCTACAGCTCCAAGCTGTATATATTGGTATTTATTTTCATATATTTTATTTAAAATCTTAGTATCTTTACTTTACACCTAAACGTTTGCATTTCTTGAATCTACAGAGTTTAATTATTATACACACAGTCAATTTCATAACTATGTACATTAGTCATCTTGAAACTTTGTTGTTATTCAAATCAAGATCGAAAGTTTAATATTGGAACAATTTGACAGCTTCGGGATTCAATTTTGTTTGCTTTTAATTACAAATTAGATTTTTTTTCAATTGTTTTTTTCCATCTAAGACATCACCAAGATGAACATTCTAAGTCTAATTTTATCAACTTGTAGGGGTTATTTTAGGGGTGATTTTTGCTAAAAATGTTCTCCCCCCTCTTTTGGGTACTTCTGTACTCCACTGTTTCCAAACCCAGCAGCTGCCACTATCACATCCTTTATCTGTGGAGAGCAAAGTCTTTTGATTGGTTTGTTCAAGTGAATGACTGAAAGCATGCAGTAGCTATGAAGCTATGAAATCACTGTTGTCCAGCAGCTAGTTTTGTGCAGAACTTCAGGCAGTAATTTTACTGAGCGACAGGTTTAGGTGAAGTAGGGGTTTCTGGGTAGAAGGGTAAGAGGGAAAAAGAGGAAGCATGTGCAAAAGTAACTGAAGGATGAAGACCTGTTCCTACATTTCCAGAGACTGTTCAGTGTCAAACCTTTTCATGAGTGACAGCATTTTATTATTGCTTTGTTTTGTGATGTGATGCTTGGATAGAAAGTTACCATGGAAGAGAGACGACTGTGGCCTACTCTGCCTTTTCCACTAGGGTTGGGCAATCATCTCTATTTTCAGATCGGGGGTGATGCTTAATATGAATATTATTATTATTTTTATTACTATTATTACTATACGCCTATTGTGTTACTTTACAATCAAGTTATGATTTAGCCTATGTTTAGGCCTGCATTGTATGCATGTGAATGACTAGTCCAGACAATTTGCTGTCGGCTGAACACGTGTCAAGTGTCGGCAGCAGAAAGATTGGGATTTCAAAACTGAATACAATACGTATTGCTTCAGCGGTCAAGCGTAACACAGAATGCTCTGGGACTGCAGTCATTCACATGCATACAATGCAGAAGCACGAATGGACGATAATGCACTGAAGGGAGAAGAGCTTATTTTCTACCAGTTACATTTTTTTTTATAGGAATTAAAAAACATGTTATGTTAAACACATATTTAGGAAATGACTCATGGATTAGAATTTTTAAACAATGAATTAAAAATCATTTTAAAAGGGCTGTTTGAGGTTATTGTTAAACGGCCCAAAAATCGCCTTTATGTTGGCAAAGGCATCGGTAATCGACGATCATCTCATTGATACACAATGTCATCATAGATTGGCACAACCCTATTATCCACACAGCTTTCTCTCCAACTATTCCTCTGAGAAGCCATTATGGAAATAATGTGACCCCTAGAAGGTCACTTGATATGGGATCCCCGTAATGACTTTCCTGACATTCGAAGAATTTTGACGAGACAGTTACAAATGACTCCTGAGGACATCAAAAAGCACTGACACTGGCTTAAGAGATACAGCACAGTACACTGCTGACCTTTGGCCCAACCCAGAGAAGTGTCTTCATTAGATCTGGAAAACCTACTCACTCAACGGGAAAATTGACTGGTGGAAAAATCATATCAGGACATAAAATACAAGGCAGCTTTGACCACAATGTAATTTTGTCCTGCGGATGCCTCATCCTGTGGGAAATTATAGCGGATCTCTCTTTGTGTTTCATGAGTGTCTGCTATGGTCCGAGCTGTGGCTGGGCTGACCCAGTTTGTTCCGTTCCCCTGACAGGGTTCAAACACGTTCCCAGCAATCCCCTTCCCATTTGTTGAGGTGTTTTAATCTCGCGTTAAAAAGGGACACAGGAAGTCAGCAGCAGAGCAGCGTGGAACGGTGGGAGCCTGTTCTGTGCTGGCAATGGGAGGGGAACGGAAGCCGGACTTGCGCCTGGACGGGGATGGGGGAGAGGGGGAGTGGTAAACTGATGCCTAAATCCTCTGCGTTAATCCCAATAACGCCAACGCTGGCCTCTCGAGAATCAGCGACCGACTGCTGGCATTATTCTGACCACCACAGAGCACTGATTCATCGCCATCTCTGGAGGACCCAGAGCTCTCGGTGAGGATAGCACATTGAGATATATCAGAAGAACTGGAGACAGCTTCCACGTACCAGTTCCATGGATTCCTATGTGAGTTTCTCATTGGCGCATTAAGCCAATTCATGGAGATGACATTTTAGACCAGTGGTTCTCAAACTGGGGGTCACGACCCCCTGGGGGTCCTCTATTGGTCATTGGGGGGTCGCAGAATCTTTTTCCCAAAGTTAATTAATAGCCTTATAAAGAACAAAAAACTAGTTTACTACTCAGTACAATCAGGATTGGTAAAAAATTATGCACAATACCACCAACACACCATCATTACTACTCAATTAGCAGGAATGTTCTTTCAACACAGTCTCTTGTTATTCTGTAACAATTGCACAAATTGGCAAACTTTGTAACGATCTTACGAATTAGAAGCAATGATTACTGCATGACTCGATGGTTACCATGACAAAATGACTGAAGCAAAGTTTTTCGGCTAAGCCCCTGGCTGACTTCTGTATCTCCGTCCGAAACGAATACCCAGAACTGTCAAACACCACTTTGAAAAAGCTCCTGCCGTTTGCCTCAACATATTTATGCGAGGCAGGCTTTTCTGCACAGACGTACACAAAGAGCAAGTACAGAGTCAGGCTACGTGTGGAGATGATATTCATCTTTTCCTCAGCCCTACCCAGCCCCGCTCAGTGCACAGCCGATGTCTGTAGACGTCTGTTTTTTGGCTAAATCGGGTCAGTCCGTCATGGCCATTATTTCCATCAAAAATAGTCGTTCTAAATTGGGCCACGTTTAGTCCGTCTGTTTAGGTTCACATTTGGCCAAAAAAAGTCGTTCTAAATTGGGCCATGTTTAGTCTGAGGATCAATATGATCCACTAACATAATTACAACAATATATGATATTTTTGGTGATGCCTTATGATGAAAACATTTTACAATTGTATTTTAAAATGATCAACTTTTTTTCACATTTTGCGTTAACTGGTTAGCTAGCTGATGTGCTACTGCGGCAGTTAACAAGACACTACCTATCCAGTCATCCTGCGCCACCCAGTGGACATTGCGAGATACCCAGTGGACATCTCCACATATCCAGTTGGGCAGCGCGATCTAACTGGGTCGCGCGCGCTATCCAACTGGATATACGGTGTCTAGTTTGGGTCGGCTTTTGAACTGTTCGGCGCGCTATCCAACTGGATATACGGTGTCTAGTTTGGGTCGGCTTTTGAACTGTTCGGCACGCTATCCAACTGGATATACGGTGTCTAGTATGCGTCGGCTTTTGAACTGTTCGGTGCGCTATCCAACTGGATATACGGTGTCTAGTTTGGGTCGGCTTTTGAACTGTTCGGCACGCTATCCAACTGAATATACGGTGTCTAGTTTGCGTCGGCTTTTGAACTGTTCGGCCTATCATAGATATCTCTCTAGAATTAGCCTACCGGATATGTGTATCTTGTTTGGATTGTTAAAGGAACAAAGCCTGCAAGAATTTGTCTAATCTATAAAAATAAAAAAAGTCTTCAACTACAATTTATGTGACGCCATTATATCATGTATATAGACTATTTACTCGTTGGTTAAATGTTTAGTTATGCTGCTTGTTAGCGGAGCTGGCTGGTCACCAGGGCTAGCTAAGTGTTATTGTGTGTATAAAGTGCGTAGGCCTATGTGTGTTTTGTTGACAGTAGTGTAGTAGAGCCATAGTAGAGCTATCTAGGACATGCAATATGTTTATGATGACAGTTTGCAGTATTATCGCCAGTCCAGTATAGCCTAACACTTGAAGTCTGTGCGTTTGAGTCAGTGTAATCCTCTGTATACTGAGAACATTGGCTTGCAATAAAAGCAACGAGTGAATCCGCCAGGTCTGTCTTTAGATGCGGTCGCATTATATTATTAATGCATAGGTGTCAACCTCTGGAAAGAGCTGCACTTATTTTCATCCCTGCAAAACTGTATATTCACTAAAACCGTATAGAACATTATCTATCGTTTATCTATTAAAATCACTAGCCACCACAGTTATTTGTCTGATTCAAGTTTATTTAATATATTCCTGTATTTAGCTTTTCACATAATAACTGTGTAGCTCATTAAGGTGCTCATTTTTAAAACAGGTAAACAGATACCCCAAATGACTGACCCCACACACTTACAACCCAGTGCAGGAGAGAGATACATACCACCTTTCCTAAATTATGAAATAGTCATGTTGTTATGCACTTTTAATGCAGTTTTGCAATCTTACTAGCCTACATAACAGCTTTGATAGCCTCAGTAGGCAACGTTAGCATTAATGTAGCCTACATATGGTTATAAAATTAGCTCTCATCTTACTTTGAATAATTTTCTAGTAACAGTTAACATTAAGTTAGACGGGTTACTTTACAATGAAACTTGTAGTAGCTTTGTTAAATTGAGTCATCCACCACATGAATACGTCATGGAACATTATCTAATTATCAAAATTGCATACACATTAACATTGTCCAGTCATAACCATTTAACTGTTTGCTAGGTTAATTAATGTTAGATAGTTGATGGGTATCTTGTGGGCTACTGCGTCTTCGTGGTTGTCATAAAGTACATTACAGTCCTGATGCCGCTAGGCTAGCTACTTGCTTTCCCCGCAGCCTCAGAAATCGAGAGTAGTAGCAGAGAGAGGGAGAAATAAAATATGATTGCTGCATTTGAATGAATTATGTTGGAAAACGTTTGAAAACAAAAAACCTATATAATCTAGATTTCCGGTATCATAACATTATACGTCCGCATACCTTGGAAACCCATATTTTATACGGGCAAACCGTAGATGGGTTGACAGTGAGTAGCCTACCCATTTCAGGCGTGGACAACACAGGCTAGAGAACACAATAGCATTGTGGAAGCTAGCAAAATATATATGAAAGAACAGGGATTATTCTTTTAATTAAATTGCATATTTAGCCTGTTGTTTAATTTTTGCTGTTGTATTTCAACTAAAATATAATCCACATTTGTTTTAAAAATACCAGAAAACGGCACTTTGAACTAACTAGGCCTATTTAATTTTATGAATGTTATTAATTACACACTTATTTTATTTAAAACAATAGTGTTTGCTCCTTCATGTCTGCATTCAGACCAGTCTCTGCTCATGTTCAATGACTGTTTCCCATATTCCTAAACTAAAAATTGGTTAAGTTCTTCCAAATATCGTTCTATGTCTTTGGAATTACAGTGTGAAAATTAAAATGGCAAATAACGAAAAACTTTGATTATCGTTAAGATTCAAATGACCCTACAAACATTGGTTTTACGTACATTCATTACATGTGAGAGATTAGTGAATTCCTGTACAATCAGCGACATCAAATCCGCGAGCTGTCCAACTGGGTGGCGCGGGGTGTCCAACTGGGTGGTGCAGGGTGTCCAACTGGGCGGCGCACGCTGTCCAACTGGGTCGCGCGCGCTATCCAACTGGATATACGGTGTCTAGTTTGGGTCGGCTTTTGAACTGTTCGGCGCGCTATCCAACTGGATATGTGGTGTCTAGTTTGCGTCGGCTTTTGAACTGTTCGGCCTACCATACTTAAGCATCCATTGTGCAGGTTTGAGAACCAGCAAGGACATTTCTAAATCCTGCACCGTTCGTCAAAATTGTGCTATAGACAGTTGTATATCGGGCGGCAGTGTAGCACAGTGGTTAAGGAACTGGGCTTGTAACCGAAAGGTTGCAGGTTCGATTCCCAGGTATGACTCTGCCGTTGTACCCTTGAGCAAGGTACTTCACCTGCTTTGCTTCAGCATATATCCAGCTGCATAAATGGATACTATGTATAAATGCAAATGCTGTGTAAGTCGCTCTGGATAAGAGCGTCTGTTAAATGCCTGTAATGTAAATAACCTTATAAGAGGGTTTATGTTGCAAAATACTAAACAACGACAGGAAAAAAATGTCTTTTCAACTTTCACTTTCAACCAAAACTGGCCATAAACGGACGTCCATCAATTATCGTCTTTTCAACGATGTTTAGTCTGAGGATCAATATGATCCACTAACATAATTACAACAATATATAATATTTTTGGTGATGCCTTATGATGAAAACATTTTACAATTGTATTTTAAAACGATCAACTTTTCTTTCACATTTTGCTGGTTAACTGGTTAGCTAGCTCCGTCTTCTCACCTTTCACTTTGAACCAAAACCGAACGTAGAAAAGACAAATGGCAAAGTTGACTTTTAGATGTCTTTTCAACAAAAGTTTGCTCACTGGGCGCCTGAGAGACCTCTGCTTAACTGCACAGGCACACACACCTTCACTGAGTGAGTAGGCCTACTGCTGCATATTTCAATCCCTGGTCCCCTGGGATAGCAGTTGCGACACCATCAGAAAGACCACAGAGCAAGAACAGGTCTACCATAGAAGTAAAATAACTAGACTGGTTCTTTGCGCATTCACATATTACAGCACAGTAACATTGTTTTTGACACGGTTCAGTCAGCTGATGAAGGCCATTTCTAAAACATTTGTGCCGCATTGTTCTCATGCACTCCATGCACCTATAAAGAGTGATTTGCTTACTTATCACCACTGTTACACTGAAATATCAGTGTTTACCAAAGACACATGGCCACACTTTAATTGCATTAGGAAGGGAAACCGTTTTTACAGGTGCTACCTAGCTAGCCTAACGTGGGCCTACTGCAAATCATCGGAAGGAAATTTTAAAAAGTCATTGTCTTGACCTATTATTACAATTTAACGTTACCGCTGCACATAGACGTGGCATGGCGATGTGATCTATATACTGATGTTTTGGTAGAATGTTTGTGGGAAGGGAAACCGTTTTTACAGGTGTTACCTAGCTAGCCTATGTAACATGGGCCTACTGCAAATCATCGGAAGGAAATAAAAAAATAATTTAAAAAAGTGCTTGTCTCGACCTATTATTGCAATTTAACGTTACTGCTGCACGTAGACGTGGCATGGCGATGTGATTTATACACTGACATTTTGGTAGAATGTTTGTGGAATACAATTCCAAGAGTAGAAAAAAGCAAATTTGGATGTTTAGCTATGTAGCTAATTAGCCAGCTAGCGATGGTATGTTACCGTTAAACATCATTTCAAAAACGGACTCGCTAACAAACAGACACACAACCTAACACCGATTTATATTTTATTATTGGTATTAATGGTATACAGGCATGGAGCAATCGATTTGAGATACTTATCCCACAGTTTGGGTGCTAGCTCGGAGAAGCTGGGCCTGCAGTGTCGTAAATGAATTCTAACTGCTGCAACATTCCCTACTGCCTATTGTCTCACAAAACAGTATTTTTTTCATAGTAGACCCATCATAGCTCGCTCCAAAATGAGTATGTGATGACAAACATGTTGAAGATGAGCGACAAGGCAGTCAATTTATTATGTCACGAACAGTGTCCACAAAACAGAAGATTGTTCAGGGTGCTAAGGGATCTTTCTCCATTGAATTCCATTCAAAAAATACAGCCCGAAACAGCCTTCGGTCTCACTGTCGGTCTCACTGAGGTGTTACGTGTTTTAGACCAATGATTGTTGTCTCCCCCTGGGGGAGGGTCTCTGATGGTTTGGTGGTGATCAAAATGGAACTCTCTGGCAGTCATGTGACCTGTTAATGTGCTGTATGTGGCAGCTCCCCCCACCCCCGCCTTACACACCTGTCATAATCACCATTACAGAGCGCCCGTACGGGAATGGTGAACGGCTGCCACACAGGGTTCAGCGTGTTCTTCACCACCTCCGTCTTGTGGCATATGGTGAACCTAGAGCGGAATGCAATACGTGAGAGCTATTGAACAAGGCAAACATTAGCTGCTGTTAATTAATGTTTACAACCATGCAAGCTACACAGGTTTTTCTATTCACAAGGAAGTATTGCTAACGTTAGCTAATGGTCTGATCTCATTGCAAATACCATACTGTACTTGAGAGAGGGGACATGAAGCGCTCTGTAAAGTGTCTCTGGTTCATTAGCTTTTTACCGTAAATGAGATATGGCTGTGTGTTCAAAAATCGACCCTTATTTGCTGGAAAAACGTTTGCTTTTTTTCCACTAGGGCGCAGCCATTTTCGAACAACTGTGGTCATCACTCACTAGGTTGGTTCGTATCGGCTGCTCACTGTATTCCTATGGGATAATAGCTGACTTAAATGTGGTGAAGTACATGTAGTTGTTCTCTCTGCATCTTCCCCTTCGGCAGCCATTTCCCCCCCTGTGCATGACTTTTGCAGACTGTCAGCTAATGCTAGCAATCTTTCTGACCTCGTGAATAGAAAAACCTGTGTAGCTTACATGGCTTTGCCTTGATATATTAGTTAACAGCCTGCAAATATAAAACTACCGTGACCTAGCATCAAAAGCTTACACTTATTTTCGTTTATCAAGGCAAGGCAGCAGCACCGGCTATACAGCCTACGGTCAGAACCAGTTCATGAAAATTAAGTTTTAAATTAGGTTTTGTGCGGTAATACTCATTTGAGCATCTTGGGGCAATACAAACGGACCGTCTGTGCGTTTTTTGTTTTATTTTTTCTTCACGCATTGAGCTCATTCAAGCAATTCATATTTTCATATGAATGTTCCTTTTACATTTGAAAGTGCCTTTGTCAATACCAGAAAACGTATCTATGGAAACAGTAGGCTACTGTAAAATGTAACAAGATTTCCAAACCCTATAGAATGTAATGTCATGCTGAAATGTTTATTTATATCCTTTGTTATCTTTACAATTATTTAAATTTTTCCAATTAAACTGTTTATGACCCCCTGTTTATGTACAAATTGTCATTGTGCATGTTAAATATGCTCAGCACTTTGTTGCTCATATTGCAGACAATAAGTAAATGTGCAATCTGTTCAAATTAACCAAAATCATAGATTTTCTCAAAATTCTCTGGGATTTAGAAGAAAATGTATGTTCTAAATCTCTAGCTGACACTAGCTGAGACATTTATAATAATAATAACCTGCACATAAAATTAAATAACATATTACCTTATTTGTAGCACACGTGAACGACTGTGTCTGTCATTTCGCTCTTGGCACTAGCGGGCAGCTCTAGCTTCCTTAAAATGAAACCTGGGAAATCGGTGATGCGCGTAACGTTAGGCTAATCTGAGCACCGAGCATGCATTAATGTGAACCCACAGACCACCGGTTCCATCACGAGAGCTCTTGATTGGCTATTTTAAAGTCGCATGACATTTGTTGCATTTGACAAACGCTACAATATTCCCGTCAACTTTAATCAAAGAAAACTCTTTACATACACGCTTTCTTTGTGTGTTGTTCCACACAAACTAGACTAGTTTGAGTACTTGTGTGTCAGCCTTTTGCATCTCCCTGATTATTGGCAGAAGATTTTGTCACTGTTACCAGTGCAACTCAATAATGACCATAATATCTCATGACCGTTACCGCGGTGCTAACATACTGTACATTATCGTTCCTGCGGGAACACCGTAAAGCCCATCCCCATTCACGCTGTCACCAAATAAATATTTTTTATTTTGTCCCCAAACCCGCGGATTAGCCTACTGCAAAATTCTGCGGTATTACCGCTGTCCCCATTCCCGTGCAGTTGTTTGAAAATGGCTGTGCCCTAGTGGAAACAAGCAAACTTCTTTTTCCAGCAAATACGGGTCGACTTGAGATTTCATTTAAGGCCATATCTCATTTTAGGTAAAAAGCTAACGAACCACAGCAACTTTACAGAGTGCTTCATGTCCCCTTTAAGGGTGTTCAACAAGGTGATTAATGTTTGCTAACATTCACCAACATACGCTTTTTTCCCTGTTCGCCAGGAAAGATTGCTAGCATTAGCTGACAGTCTGCAAAAGTCATGCACAGGGGGGAAAAATGGCTGCCGAAGGTGAAGATGCAGAGAGAAGAACTACATGTACTTCACCACATTTAATGAGAATCATCACCTAACCATAAGGAATCTACAGTTTGAAACATGGGAATGCGGTTTGCCGTGAATGTTCTCCTCATTGAACGCACATCTGGCTCACAGTGCAGGTGGGAACGCCGGACATGGAACACTCACGTTCCATCCTCGTTGCTGCGGTAGAAGACCAGGAAAGGGTCCGACTTTCCAAAGAAGTCCTTCTTATCCAGCTTGTTAGCACACAACTGCATGGTGGCGATGTCCTGTGGGACACAACATTTGAATGACCACATTCTCTTCAGATGCTAAGATGAAAAAACACAGGGCCAAATTACATGAAATAATTTAGAAAACATTGGGTGGCATTTCTTTGGAATAAAGCTAGTTTAATTTGTGTGAGTTAGCCAATACCGATTATTGTAACTTGGCCTCATTTTGATATCAATAACGTTTAACAACAGGCCTAGATTTAGCAAGTTTTAATGAATGATGGTAAGATGGTACTCACCCTGCAGTTACTCAGCTCTTCGGCAGTGAAGATAATGAGACCACATTTCTTCCCTGGGATCCCTCTGGGGAAAGAGAACGAGTACGAGGGGAGGTGAGAGGTGGCAGTTAGGGTTCACGGGAGGTCACCCCTCATGAACCGGGCACATACGTAATTAAGGCCCTGATGGAGACGGCTGTCCGTGGCCTGCTCGTCTGGGGCAGCCTGCTCACTGGCTCCATATTAGTGACAAGGCTAAGGAGTGAGGGCAGAGGTCATATCACAGTTCAGCCCGGCAGCCAGCGTGAGGCTATTTTTACCTTAAACAGATTGCCTGGCTCGACTGTGAAATGTTGCCAAAAAGTCCTGGGGCCCTATCTTACACCTGGCACTAAACAGCGCTAACCCAAACGCAATTGTCTTTGCTATCTTACACCCTGCGCAGGGGTCATTATAGGGCCCAGCGCTCACGTACTTTAACTACCAAGTGACCTTGCCCCCATAGCAAGTGAACTGGGCGGGTTTGTCTTAAGATGAGGTGTGGCCAGGATAATTTTTGGCGTATTGCCATCTTGAGCCAGTAGAAAGCACTTGCACTAAAGTCATGTTGCAGTTCTTTCTATGTTATTGTCGGGGAAGTGAGGTTTAAGGAAAAATGTGTTTATTTTTCTGAATCTAGCAGTTCTAACACTCAACGCCCTTGTTAAAATGCCCAGCACTCTGAATACTGAACACAAGTGTGCTAAAACCCCTCACTCAACCATACATTTCATATTTAATGGATTTAATTTAATAATTATTATTAAAAAAATGACAATCATTAATTAAATCGCCAAATTCGTTGATAGGTCAGTCGAACAGTAACCTGGTGGATCAACCAACAAGTCAAAACAAAGTCTAAATCAGGTCTTTAGATTAAACAATTTCATTACAGGAAAAATAGTCAATTAGGGTAATGAATTGGAATCATACATTCATTAATGAACTTAGGCTCACTGCTTATAATTTACAAAAAGGAAGACATTAAAACCAGATGTTAAATTGAAATTACCAGAAAAGAGAATGAGATCAACCAGAACTTGCCAGAATAATCCAATTTCAGCACAGGATGAATAAAAGAAATGCCAGCTATAAAACTCAACGGTCACAAGTTTACAAAACAAACAAAAAAACTTCTGTCTGTAGACTCCAGGAATTCTGCAGCGTTCTACTCACAGAACTTTCCCGCTCCACAGCCCCCAACTTAGTTCGCCAACAAAACAATAAAAAGACCCCAGTAAGAAAAGAAAAAAAAGTTTCTCCTTCGGCTTCACCATAAATACCTTTCTGCCCCCGCATTGAGGGGGCCTGAGCCCTGATTGGGTGATGTGAGGTAAGTTTGGAAGGAGGGGCTGGCCTTTCATGACCAGGACGGCTTATCCAATAGCTGACAAATTCACTTATTCATTAATGTGCACTTAGGTTGCTCAAAACAGGGCTAAGCATCATGAAATTATTATTAAAATATGCATATATGCATATATGTTTTAACCTCTTTATAACAAGTCCAAACATCTGCGTTCTAGCAGGTGATTTCACTCAACTATTGAGTACTTAATCAGAAAGGGTTAGGGCGTTTGCTCCTGCTTTTAACAACAGAAGTTGAATAATTTTTGTACAACCATTAAATCTGTGCAGTTTGTGTAATCTTCAATTTGGGCAAAATATTACCTCCATGTGAGAAGACCAGTGGTGACACCCTGGCCTATGCTTGAACCTGGAGTTGGGCCAAAAATGGCAATTTTACAAACTGGCAGGCCTAACAACCATTACCTACATCAACCTTAAAGAGATACTGCAGGCCTTTTTTACCGCTTCAATTTGAACTGGAACTCGTGAGTAGGTGTGGTCATATGACGATGATGCCATGTAGTCATATTGTGAATATTCATACGGTCAAGGAGTGAAAGGGTGTGTTGGTATTATTATTAACGTTAGCAGTAATACAAAGCAATTCGCATATGAACTTGAACTAGCTAGTTAGCAGTACAAGGGTCTCAGTCTCAAAGAGGAAAAAAAAAACTGTTGGTCTCTGCTTTTATACCACGTGCCCAGCCGAGACCACCCTAGGATCACCTCAACTCCACCCATTTTTATGTTAAGGATTGTGTGACGTCACGACCCCCCGGAAACCAGCGTATTGGTAAGCCTACACAGAAACTCAGAAAACACCCATTTTGACTAAACATGAGATTTTAGGACAAAAACAGTTGTGTATGATCATAATCTAACCCAAAACATCAGTTTTCAACGAGAAAAGATGGTTTTTGACTGCAGTATCACTTTAAGACTTCCAATTGATGATTTCAATTGAATGTAACAGATTTGCATGAGACCATGTGGTCATGTGGTATTTTCTGGCCACACTAGGCCCTGGATTCCGTGAATATCTTTGTGTTCTGGTGGTTCTCCTCAAAAGGAGACAAGACACCCTGACCACTTTAAGATTTATATCATAGATAAGCCAGTGCCTCAGCGTGACTTAATTGCCTTTGTGCCTGTGGACTCGGGGGCAGAGAGAAACACAGATCCTAGGTCAGGTCAGCCGAGCAGGCCTCTTGATAACCGAGTATGATTGAATGGACTATGAGCAAGTTTGCCATCTCACATTATACATTCTCTATCGGAGGCAGTAATCTCGAAGCTATATACCCGACATTATTTTAATAGCACATAGCTTATAAGTGCGTCTACATAGGCGTGTGCACAACGCACTTGATACAGACAGGTGTGCACACAAACATGGATAAAAATATCAAGATTACATTGATTAATACAGATTAATATTTTTCCCAAAAATAAAACATTTTCTCTCCTGGAATAGATGCACGGTGTCCCTGGAGTCCCGGTTTTAAAAAACATTAAGCTACCAGTGAAAACACGTTGGTCATATTTCCTTAAGTAGGGCAACTTAAAACAAGGAATATTATGAGAAAGTTATGCTTTGTCGGACCTGCTTTGTAGTTGCGTCAATGACCGTCAATATGCACTTATTGTACGTCGCTTTGGATAAAAGCGTCTGCCAAATAATTGTAATGTAATGTAATGGAAAATATGCGTAAACCTAAACCTATGGGTTCCCAACCTGACAGCTTTAGTGTATTTAGTGCCATCATTAAAGCAAAATAACGCTATTTATGTTATGAATCAATATTAGAATGCACATAATATAAACATTGGATGAAGCTTGAATTTTGCAAGGCGAAATGCATTGCCTGTGATCTGACTGCTGTGAGAACAGCCTCATGGAATTTATGTTTGACAATGCTTCATTGTTCATTGTATAATAAAATTAAATTCATTAAACAAGCAGGGTATTTTGGCGTTTTCTAAGGTGAGACGGAAGCCAAGTTCTGGTAGCTTATTCTCCAATGTTGGAGGTGCTTTTAGCGAAATTAAACTGCATATATTTAGTAGGAAATAGTTTGGTCTGGAATTAACGGCAACCCGTGCCGGTGTTAAACCCTATTGTTTAAGATTATTATTGTGTATACGAAAACATGTTGTCATGGTTAGTCCGAATAATATTGATCCTAATATTGATCCATATATTCCTTGCTCGCACACTTTAACCTTGCGTGCGAGCAGTTTTTCCCAGCTGTAAATCGCTCTTTTTGCAGTCTTATTAAATTCACCATTATATTAGCAATCTGCCAAGGTGCAAATGCAGGTAACTTTTAAAGGGAATGGGAGATAACACTGTTATTGGTTTATTGCATGTTATGCCCAAGACACACCTATAATTAATGAAGAGGTTAAGGTTAGTCCATTTGAACCTTGCACCTTACTTTGCGCTCAAAATATGCGCTCTCTAACCAGCAAAAGGGGAGTTGGACACGTTGTACCTGCGCCATGCGTTTTAGACGATGCGCTAAGATCGTGAAGATAGAGCCCCTGGTGACAAACCACTGATCTGTTCCGTGTGTGTGTGTGTGTGTGTGTGTGTGTGAGTGTTACACACACACACACACACACACACACACACAAAAGATTATGCAAACTCTTAATGGCATTTGTGTCTAACTCAAAGATGTAGATACATTTTTGTATGATGTCAATGTCACACACACACATACGCTTATATCTCTCTTCTTTTTCAGACCCCCCGTTTTTCCCAATCATTAAGCACTGGCAGACTCAGAAAACTCATTCTCATCCAGGCAGATTAATTTATGCATTAAAAACCACATTTTCTGTCACATAACATATGCAGGTGGCCAGCGCCATCCAGTGAAGGATTTGAGAGAGTTAAACAGGGGAGGGTTAGGGGATCCCCAGGGTATTTGTTTCAAATGAGCCAGAGATTTCGATCTACAGACAAATGAGCTTAAAAGCATGGGGGGCAGGCCCTTATCACAAACTGTCCCGAGATGGTTTGATCTGGAATTGGACACCCGTGGCAGGGACTCAAAGGTTAAAAATATTTACATGCAAGGGTCGTGCTTTGAATCTCCGCAAACTACACTTTAATTTCCCTTTCCCCATGCTTGTAATTCAGCCGGCACTCACCACACACCTAGGCCTTATATCTTAATACGTGATCAACATGAGAACCCGCTTCATTTTACACTCCGTCCAATCAGCGGCCCCACTCCACACAGCCTCATGTTGGGAGGATTCTGGAATGAGAAATGATCATTCTTTCCCCTCTCCCCTGGAATTCTGTGATGTCACAAACAACATAATAACTGTTATTTGTCAACGACATCAGCACACTAATCTCCGCTCCAAACACACACAGGGAGGGGTCAACGGACTCTTTCAAATCCTCCGACACCCTTATACAGCCCACTGCATGAAAATCATATTAACCCCTTTGCGCAGATGCAAATTTCACCTATTTAGGGGTGCTCTGTTTAAGGCTTTATAACTCCAGGTGTGAGCATCACATAAACTTGGTAAATGGCTTAAATGAAAGAAGACAGGTGTACCATTTACAATACAAACTTAGATTTGTTTATTTTCATAATTTAAGTCAAAATAAAGTGCCACAAATGCAAAGAAACTTAGGGGAAAAAAAATTTAAATAGTTTTTTTTTATTTTGCTGAGAGCTACATAAGTGAAATCGGTAATATATATACATTTCCTGGATCATAAACTCCATGTCCACAAGTTTTGCAAAATCTGAGGATGATATGCAGAACTACTAAAGGTCTATGATGCAAAATATAGCCGTGTATCCTGTTGTCCATTAGTCTCTCCAAATCTATCCAAATGGCTAAATTGTGCACTGCTGCAAATAAAAAAAATCTATGAAATATTTAACTACAAATCAACAGTTTGGGCTCATAAAACTCACTTGTGCCTAATTTCCAAGTGAGAATTATATATTTTCAGCAGTATAGGGGGGTAGATATCTATGGGTCCAAAACCCCTATGCAAAACATGTCATAAAATATTATATTATATTATACATTATAACGCATACACATTTGCTCCCTCTGGTGGCTTAAGATAAAAAACATTGATATCACAGTGTTACATACACCTAAATATGTTGCCTAATCATTCACTCTTGTACGTCAATAAAACATCACTTGTCCCTGTACTCTACAGTATGTATACTTTTGTCCTGGGATTGCATTTTTCTGTATTCTTTTAATCTTTTAAGTTTTCCTATTCATAATAACTCCAAGGAAATTTTTACCTTAATCTACCACATATCAGCGCAACAGTAAATTGGAATGAGCACTTGTCATGCCATAAGAGACTCGTATACATCATTGCCTATACTATGTATGATAACATGAACATAAAATAGTTTTCCACCATCTGTAAAATGCTGCCAAATATTCTATCTTCAATGAACATCGGTAGCCTAGTTCAAAAATACATTTAGCTAACGATTGCACTACAGTATGTGAAATGCACTCAAAATGCGAAAATAACAACAGGGCTATCAAACTTGGAAAGACAGTGCTCGAGTGGAAACACGAACGTACGTATGTCGCCAGCGAGACCAACGGTATTTTAGACGCAAAAATACTTACATATCGCAAAAGGGGAATTTCCCTGGATAATGCGTATTGTATATCGCTTGCGTAATACTAGACAGTTAAAACGAAAACTGCCGTTACGCTGGGCTGTAGTAAATTGCTCAAAGCACCCAAAAAGACTTGGCATATACCGTTGCGACGGTTATAATGTACTCTATTGGATAAAAAAGCCGACAATTAAACCAGAGTGAACTGTAATGCATGAGACAGTCTTACAGGGCATGGGGCTTATTACGCGGCGACGTTTCAGATAGTGTAATAGCGGTATAAAGTGTTGTATATTTCTCAAACCGATTGTACCAGACAATAAATGACAACTGAATTTTGAAAGGAACATCTCGATGTGTAAAACCAATGGTAGGATTGTATATTTATTTCATATTTAGTAGCATATATTGCTAGTAGAATACATGGTAGAATGAGATAGTACTTTCACAGTTTATTTTGCATTTGAGTGAGCAGGGCTTTTCACGGCTTTTCTGGCATACGATCAGGCTATTGTTGGATTTATCTCGTTGCTATGACGTTATTCTAATTTTATATGATGAATAAATATATGTATGAACTCAAACATAGACGCTATTGTCCACTATGTCACGCATAGGTAGGTATAGACTAGGTGGGGTTTGCTTGATAAATGGACTTGCTACAGGGAAATAGTGGCACTTAGAAACTACGTATTCGGCAGAAATCGTCACGAACCGTCTACCAATAAATTTAAAACACAGAGTTTGTGATTTCCAATCATAGTTCGGCTGCAGTAGCAACGAATGTCTGAGTTGAGCAAAAAGCTTCCGCCGGCGCCACCTTCTGCGCAAAGGTGTTAAAAAGGCTCCCCCACCCCACTAACTCATAATAACATTATTTTTACAAGTACATCTTTCATAAGGGCACCCTCGTTTTGGTAAAAGATCAGACCCAGGCTCACGGCGCATTCAGATAGGAGACAGAGGAAAACATTACAAATTTGAGTTCCCCGTCCCATTGTATCAATACATTCTTGAGGCACGGCTCAAACCGGGGAGTCATTCAGCACACGTCATCGGAAATTCTAATTCCAAAATGACCCTTCCACTCTGTTTGCCTGCCATCCCACCCATGGGTTTGCCGTAAACCTTTCTTATTATTCTGATCATGCCCACGGCTAACCCCATCCTTGCCAATGCCTCAACCCCGCCCCCCCCCCCCCCCAAACCCCACCCACACCCCCAAAGCAGAGCTCAGAGGTAGATGGCTTAGGGGGCAATGCCATTAATGGTTATTTCTTGAAGAGCCCCTAGAACTAGAGGAGATTCCAAATCTCTTCAATCATTCAATTGGGAGTTGTGATCCCAGCATTCCCTCCAGCTTGATAAAGTGCAATGACCCCAGGCTCTCACCGGGACCTGGAATCGAGTTAGGTGATCAATCAGAACGCCATCACTCGCGTGGCCACACAGAGCACCGCTGGAAGCGTTGAGGGCAAGTAGCCAGCAGTGATCAGGCATCCATCCAAGTACCCAATCAAACTGCATTTATGGATCACATTTGCCGAATTACACTGAATTATTCCATTTGATCCAATCAGAGCCAGGCTCACGGCACACTGCTGAGTATCAGTGGATGAGCTGCTTATCACAGAGTGATACTGCCGGTCACATGATCACAGACAGGTGACTGTGGTGTACGAGTTGATGTGCTACTCACCAGACCAAAATAGAAATATATATAATATATATGTGGGCCATTCTACAGAAGTCGTGCAAATTGAGGGTTGGAGAAAAGTGTAAATTTGTATTCTTTTTGCAAAATTCTTTTATAATATATGTGTTACACTTTATCTGAGATACATAAATATACTAGATGTACAGTGCAATCACATGTAATTTTTTAAGAATAAGGATGAATTTACTGACTGCTCCTAAATATGTCACAACCAAAACATGGTGTAAAACCTGCTTTTGAAATAAAATTACATACTTAATTGATAAGTTTAATTCACCCCTTTGAAAATGAGATTTTTGAAAAAAAACTTGACTGCTGTTGAATTTGAATCAATTACCCTGAACTTTTAAATCAAATAAAACATTGGATTAATTAAATTTAGTGAAAACTCTGTACAAATGTTCTCTATAAAATGGACAGATTTGATCACATGAATTTAATAGATTCTTATTTATGAGATTATATATACCCTCACCAGCACAATATCTTGGATATTTGATTGATTATTCATATTATTCAAAATTTTAACAAAACAGCAGGTGTTTCGGTTGTGACCACATTGTAGCGGTTGTGACATCTCTTACTGAAACCTGAATTCCAAAGTTGGGACAGTACGTAAAATGCAAATAAAAGCAGAAAGCAGTGATTTGTAAATTCTCTTGTCTATATATTTAAATGAAAACGATATTTAAAAGATATTTAATGTTTTACCTTAGCAACTTCATTGATTTTTTGTAAATATACGCTAATTCCGAATTTGATGCCTGCAACACGTTCCAAAAAAGTTGGGACAGGGGTATAAAAAAGACTGGGAAGGTTGTGGAATGTTCAAAAAACACCTGTTTGGAACATTCCACAGGTAAATAGGTGAATAGGTGACAGGTCATGCTATCTGGGTATAGAAGGAGCATCCACAAAGGCTCTGGCATTTACGAGCAAGGATGGGTTCGCCACTTTGTGAAAAATTGCATGAGCGAATAGTCCAACAGTTTCAGAACAACGTTTCTCAACACACGATTGCAAGGAATTTAGGGATTTCACCATCAACAGTCCATAATATTAGTAAAAGATTCAGAGAATCTGGAGAAAACGGGCAAGGCCGTAAACCAATATTGAATGCCCGTGACCTTCGGTCCTTCAGACAGCACTACATTAAAAACGGCATGCTTCTGTAATGAATATAACCACATGGGCCCGGGAATACTTCAGAAAACCATTGTCAGTAAACACAATTTGTCGCTGCATCTACAAATGCAAGTTAAGACTCTACTACCCAAAGCGTAAGCCATATATCAACAACATCCAGAAACGCCACCGACTTCTCTGGGCTCATCTGAGATGGACTGATGCAAAGTGGAAACGTGTGCTGTGGTCTGACGAGTCCACCTTTCAAATTGTTTTTGGAAATAATGGACTTTGTGTTCTCCCGGCCAAAGAGGAAAAGGACCATCTCGATTGTTACCAACACAAGGTTCAAAAGCCAGCGTCTGTCATGGTATGGGGGTGTTAGTGCCCATGGCATGGGTAACTTGCACATCTGTGACAGCACCATTAACGCTGAAGGGTACATATGCATTTTGGAGCAACATTTGCTGCGATCTAGACAATCGCTTTTTCAGGGACATCCCTGCTTATTTCAGCAAGACAATGCCAAGCCACATTCTGCACGTGTTACAACAGCATGGCTTCGTCGTCAGAGAGTGCGGGTGCTAAACTGGCCTGCCTGCAGTCCAGACCTGTCTCCCATTGAAAACGTGTGGCGCATTATGAAGCCCAAAATATGACAATGGAGACCCTCATATTAAGCAAGAATGGGAAACAATTCTGCTTTCAAAACTACAATTAGTGTTGTAGGTCCCAAAAGATTACTGAGTGTTGATAAAAGGACAGGTGATGTAACACAAAGGTAAACATGCCCCTGTCCCAAATTTTTTGGGAGGTGTTGCAGGCATCAAATGTAGAATAAAGTTGATTAGTTAAAACATGAAATATCTTGTCTTTGTACTGTTTTCAATTGAATACAAAAAGGACTCGCAAATCATTGCTTTCTGTTTTTATTTACATTTTATACACTGTCCCAGCTTTTTTGGAATTGAGGTTTGTACATGTGCATTGACTGTCTCACTATTTATTGTCTTTAATAAGAATTTACGGACAAGTGTCACCAACCGAAACAGGCCTATCAAAACAATACCATTTGTTTCGGTAGTGACTGTTTCGGTTGTGACAATTTTGGCTCATTTCAGCCACAAAACAAAAGATTTAGCAAGCACATGGTTAGCAACCACTTCTCTGTGCAGATGCACCTCCCTTTTAATCAAATCTACAGTTATGAAATCAACTTTTTTTTATGAAAACTTGGGTGCTTGGGTGTGACGTCTCTAAAAACCACAGACTAATTTTCATACTTTGAAGGACAATTATATCAAAACGCTAAAACCTAGCTACTCACCATGTGGCCTTGATTCATATGAAGGCTGTCTAATTTCCTGGTTAAAAAAAGGGGTGTGTGGCTACAAGCAGGTTCACTGCACAGACTCAAACAGTGTACGTTTCGGTTGTGACGTAAAAACTGGGGACAGCATTTTTTCGATAGGTTTTTTGAATTATAAAATTTATATTATCTATTATCTATAAATAGACTGCATTATTTTAACTTATATTTGATAAAAATTCACATGCTTTATTGAATGAGACAAGTCAAATAATTGGCAAAAATATTTTTGGTATTATTTTTTAATGCACCAGTTTAAGGGTTGATAGTGGGGACAGCCATCTCCCAATAGGAATTTATACTCCCAAGAGATTTTGGATAAATGTAACTATTATTACTGCAATTTATATCTTGGATTATATTAAAACATAACATGATCTAATGAATTATATAGCATTGAAAGATTTTATTGGTCAATTTCTTACTTTTATCAGAGAGGGACATCAATTTGCAAGACTTTTGTAGAATGGCCCATATATAAAAACTATTATAAAATTGCCAAAGAAGTCATAGCATCACGAATACTAACATGTATGTGTGCCGGCAATGTCCCAAGGCCACACAACAAGACAAAGAATTAAAGTCAATAAGAACATTACAAGCGGCTCAGGTATGAACAAAGGGAAGCCTTATCTGCACCACGCCAGCATAAATGATGAAGAGGACGAAGCTCCAGCCTGGGAAAAACATCTGTCCTCCATGTTTAAGAGCAATTGGAAATCCCTCAACATTAAACTCAAGGACATTAATTTTGCCATCAAAACTTTGCAAAGCCGTGATGAACAGAGTGGAAAATGCGGGGAAGCACAGTGTGATCCTGCCCGTTTAAAGTCCCCACGCCTCCCCTCCACCCACAATGTACTATAGTGTACTACACAGTCTATTATACAGTATACCACAGAGTGTACTGCACAGTATAATATAAAGTGTACTCCACAGTACACTACACAGTATACTATACAATGTACTACACAGTATACTATAAAGTGTACTCCACAGTACACTACACAGTATACTATACAATGTACTACACAGTGTACTATACAACTACTAGTTTCAAATATTATTGTCATTCTGGAGATCCTTAGCACAAGGACGGCTGCCATTTCTAAAGCACAGTAGCTCCCGCAGTTGGCTTGCATTACAGAAAATGGACATCCCCACTGCAGATGTGGTAAACCTTGTATCTGGCCTCAGGGCCTGGCTCCTCTCACAGGAAGTGACCTCATCTCTGGCCTCTTACAGCAAGTGACTGAGGGGCCGACATCAGGAGCAGTGACTCTGCTCAGCAGTTTTGATTAAAACCTCACATCTGACAGAAAGAGGAGAGGTGGGAAAGAAGAATAAATAAAGCGGTTTGTCTCAGCTGGCCTAGACCTCCACCCACGCTCCAATTAGGGAGTGCTTCTGAGAGGGGCTTTCTTCCTTGGGCCCTTAGCTAACAGCAAGTGGCAAAATGCAGGAAGCTATTTTCCAAAAATACATGGCGTACAGTGAATGCAATAACATGTAAACAAGGACATATCCCACGCTTGCCAAAAATTTAGTGCTCTGTTCTAGTGGAATAATGAGCAATTGAGAAAGATGCATTCATTTGAAAAAGAGCACTCAGCTTGCATGCTGACATTCGGAAATTAGCTTACAGGTAAAATTTAAATATACAATCCCTTCACACTTCACATGCCAATGATTTCAGAAGGAAAAACATATTTATATCTCCATTTCAGATTTGGATAATAAGAAAAACAGCAATGCCCCAGAATAGCATTTCAATGACTCAGATCATGAAAGAACAATGCAATAAACACACAGTAAAAAGCTTTGATGTAGATGCATGGTAAATATATGGTAAAAAGTGTGGTAAAATCTTTCTAGTAAATAGTGTCCCATGAAGTTTCTGGAAAAACACCTGTGGTTAAAGTCTCAAGTAAAAGGTTTATGGCAAAATTTCTTCAGTGAAACATTTGAAATGAGAAGTTTGGAGAAAGAAATCATTTTAAGAAAAAAGTTTTTGGGAAAGAAAATGCTCTGGTTACAATCAGATTAAATGCATTAAAGATTTCCAGCTCTCTCTGTTTAGCACACCAGTTTCATAACTTCAGACATCGGCACAGGAAACAGGGAATTTTTGGGACCTAGAGGAAACTAGGACAGCTTTATTAATCAGGCTGGTAAGCTGGATTCTTTTACATCCATACAGTCAGCCATGCAAGAACCCCATGTAAATTTTAGAGGAGGAAAAAAAGAAAGGCTTGACTCAAAAAGTACAGGGAGTGAGAAGCCCACAGGAGACGCACCAGCTTCCAACCTCTCAATATTTCAGGCCAGGGCTCCAGATTTATACGCAGTCAGTGCAGTGAGAACTGAGACTAATACCTAAACATGTTCATTAAGGGTTTTAGGGAGAGGAACGAGGAGGCAAGGGTGTCCGAAGACGCTGAGAGAGGCGCATTCGAACCCGAGCGATCCGACCGTCTGGTGGAGAGAGTCGGGTCCCTGGAGACAATCTCACCCTTCCGTTAACGAATGCGATCGAGAAGCCAGCTGCTGATGTCTGTGTCCCAGAATAGCCGGCGAAACTAACAGCAAACATTCCCAGCATGTACATTTGTCCAGTTTCCTGCATGTCACTTCAATATTACTTTTAGGCCACAAGGAATAATTGCATGAATGGTCTTACAATATTATTAATGGAACATTCTGTAAATGTTATTGGCATGTACTGTATCCTCCGTGTTTTTCCCTGACTAATGATAACCATCAAGAGATGGTTACCAGAAAGTGTGTAACGAACATGCTGGAACGTGTTTTCTGTAAAACTGACAGAACATTTTTGAAGCAGCAAGGTTCAAAGGTTATTTTTTGAACATTTGGACAATAATTTCACCACAATTTCACCAAATGGGGATCTGAACAGAATGTTCTCCAGTGTTCCCTATTTCCTGGGATTACCTAACAAGCATGAAACAAGAAAGAAATCACACAACAAACCGATGTAGCAAAGAACATGTCCTCTACAGTTTACAGAGGAAAGAGAAGAAAATATTAAATTCCAAAATCTTTTTTGGACTACCTCTGTAAAGTATCCAAAAGTTTTATCGCGACCAATTACCCCACCTCTGAATGAACAAGTCCGAAGTTCAGACAAAGGCCTAATTTCATAGCTTTAAAACTACAGAGGGAGGGAGTTGTCTAAAAAACTGTAAAACAATGATATGGTGTTGTTGGTGACATTCTTAAAAGACTGCTTTGAATGCATTCATTGGGAGGTTTTCTAACAGAATGCTACACTAGATAAAGTGGTGGAGTCAGTGGCTGGCTGTATACATTTCTGTGAGGAAATTATTGTTCCATCAAAGACAATGACAGTGTTCTCAAACAACAAGCCCTAGATTACCAAGGAGCTTAAAATATGAGAAAAAGAGAGCATTCCAATCCAAGAAAACAAAGTAGAATCAAAACTCATCAGGTCATGCTGAATAAAGAAATGAAAGAGGGGCAGATGAGAGAGCCTTGGAGAGGAAAAAGATCCTCTCAGATCTATCAACAAACCAACATGACCCTGGCAGTCAGTCTAAGGAATATTGCAGTCAGTTTGCTGAAACTAGATCTTAAACAACCTTTACAGAGATAAACAGAGATAATTCAAAAGCAGAAAGGGATAACATAACAACAGTTCCGTCAGGACAACTCACATAGATAAATGGCATGTTTAATGAATGAATGCGCTGCATAATTATTTTGGTTTGGCGGTGAAGGGACCTGCTTTAGTACTGCTCCGGAGCACAGGCATCTCCCCCCACTAAACAGGAGATGACCAGAAACCCCCCATACTAAAGCAGATCCAAACAACAGGTGGAAGCTGGGGGGTGGAAGGTGACAGCAAATTTCTTTTAACACAAGCTGAAAGCAAACAAAGAGCAGTGCATGAGCATTCAGAGAGAACTGATTCTTGGCTTAAAAAGGACACTCCATTAGAGGTGTGTGCATGTGATTGGTGGAGTATGGGATGCATGGTTGCTAGCCGACCATGGTTGGCTACAGCGAGAGGTTTTCCGACAGAACTTGCTTTGAGCACAAATTGTTCGCAACGCTAATAAGTCTTGTTAACTAAGGAGAGCAGCAATATCTTGTTACAGGAGGAGGATATTAAAAGGGTTATAAAAAGGGTGAAACTTAACAAAGCCCTTAGTCCAGAGAACATGAGCAATCATGTACTGCAATCTGTCAATCATCTGGCTCCCGTATTCTGCGATCTGTTGAATTGCTCACTCAAGAAGCACACAGTACCAACCCTACGGAAATCATCTATCATATCCCCTGTGCCAAAGAAGACCAATGCAAAGGATCCTAATGACTTTCAACCTGTTGAAATTAAATATGTCATCATTAAGTGTTTTGAGTGCCTGGTGCTTTCACAAATCCAATGGATTGTGCAGAGCATAGCAGACCCATTACAACGTTCCTATCAACGGAATAGAGGAGTCGATGATGCTCTTCTAACACTACTTCACCTGGTTCAATCTCATCTGGAGATGCCAAAATCATATACCAGACTGGTGTTTGTAGATTTGCCTAGTGCGTTCAACACAATTCAGTCACACTTATTGGTTGGGAAACTACTGAACATGTATACTGACTCTTATGTCAATACTCTTATGTCTTATGGGTAATGTCCGTTTTGACAGAAAGACCTCAGTGGGTTCGATACAAAGGCCAATGTAGTAAAATGAGAACCAGGGATACTCAAACCTGGCCCTCAAGGTCAGTAGGACTGCTGATTTTCTCTTCTGTCTGATAGTCCATAGTCCAGTGGACTTCAGAAGAACATTGTCCCCCCTGAGACACCTAACCAACGGAACAAAAACAATTGAAATGTTCCCCCTGGAAAAAATAAGTTATTCTATTCTGTTCTAAAACACTTTCAACAGGCTGGTGTTAAGGTTGGCTGTGATGTGAGGGGCTGGATAGGGGTCCTGGGTCTCCCTCCAATAATAATAACCATTTGCAAGCACAGTTTCACCATTGCAATTTTAAACATTTCCATTCCGGCATTTCACAGATGCAAGCTGTTTTTCCTTTTTTGTTTGGGGGGGGGAGCAAATAATGGCTAGGCTTCCACAAAAGTGTCACAGTAAATTTATCACAGGTGTCAAATGGCTTTGATTTTGAGTGGTTTTGGGGGAGGGTTGACGTCATGCGGTTACCTTGGCAATGACTTCCGAACTTTAATTTTCATCGTTAATTTCGGCTTGGGCACAAAATTGAGTTGACATTCTGAGATAACAAAAATTCTGGCTAATGGAAATGCTGCGAATGATAGCCCTCTTTTCAGCTTTCTGTTCTCTGTTTATGTGACAGGTTTTACACCTTCCTCCTGACAAGGCTAGAGTTGCTGATTATGTTTCTATGCTCCGCTCAGATCAAATCTGTTCAGCTGAACGGAGCTTCATTATGCTGCCCCTCCCTGTCTTTTTTTCTTTTCAAAACCTTTTATAAGAACTATATTCTGGACTTTATACGTATTCATCTAACCCCCTAACTGGGGGACACTGAACAATAATTTTGGATAAAAACTGGAAAAAATCTGAGGTCCAATATATAATCAACTCAGAATGAAAAGGCAGTTTTATAAAAACATGAAACCATCATACATTTGAATGGAAACTATCTCCACAATAACAAACCTTTCTGCCTGTCCACTTTTGTTTTGTTAGTTTATTTTTTTTACTATATGAACTTGGACCCCCCCACCACCTCAAGGGTTTCAGCCCCTGTATTGCTCAGTCTGCCCTCTCGTTTTGTTTTTACGCTACGTGAAATGTAAGGTGAAATGGTTATTATGTGAAATGCAATGCCAAATTCACAATGGTTAAACATAAACATATGTTAAACATGTAGGTTGCACGAAGCAGGAGGCGAGAGTGTGTGTGTGTGCTTGTGTCATTTGTGTGACCACAGTGACAGTGTTTGTTGCGGACTGAGCCCACTGGCATTAACGTTAGCCTTTGCGCAGTGTTAAGCACTGACATTTGGCGTAACATTTGCAACATCAAAAGTGGATTTGCATGTAGGTACATATTCGTGACAATCGCACTATGGTAACTTAATTAACTTGAACATATCACGGATTCTGTGAATGCTTGTTTCTACCCAAATTGTTTAAAAATCAACTCGCAATGAATCCACACTGTGGACTTGTAGTGTTAACATAACATACGCTAGTCTATCAATAGCATACGAGTAGACCTTCCTGATCTAGAGTAATACGTTAGCAAAATATCTTTATAGATATATAACATAAGAAAGTCACAGTTTTGTTTTATAATGCTGATTTTGATAGGGCCTTTGTGTTAATCACTCCTTTTAGTGGCTATTTCAATGAATTAAATATCTGGCAGATAGCTAGCTGTGCCGAATTAGTGCCTCTCTCTCTCGTTTTTTTTTTTAACCCAAATCCGAATATGAACGAGCAACTTTGGGTAGAAAAAAATATCTGTTCCAACGCATTATTTGTGTTTTCCCGAATAGGGTGAGGGAGGTGTGGGCCACTCTGCTTGCCCTCTTGCCACGCGACCCTGATTTGGACCAAGCGGTTAGAAAATGGATGTATGGATGGAATAAGAATTGGATATCTGCGTAATTCAGCTCTGCATGTACATGTATTATTTTGAGTATTCCTGTTGTACCTGTTTTTACAAAATTCTGCCTGCAGAAATTCAGCTGGATATTTTTTAAGCGGTGCAGCCGCTTCTATACGTGACATGTGTGTCCGTCCGTCCGTCCGTTCGTAGCATGAGATTTAAACCAATCAGGAGTCGCCTATGCGTCACATGCCCGGCAATACAATAGTAGCTTGAGAAAGCATGCCCAGCTTCCGACAGCTCTATCTCAAAAAATATACATGTCACAGCTTAGATATTCACACAGTAGGACTCCTGGGAACCAGATGCACACATGTATTTAATATGTCTTGTGTAGCTTAAAAACTGTAGTCGTGGTCACAAGTTAGAAAATGGGTTTGAAATTGAAATTACCAGCTGCCGCTAGAGTGGAGTTTTGAACATTCCACCATATGTGTGAATGGGGAGCATGGTTTTCAAACAACACTGAATATTTTACAAACTAAAAATGTCACAGCTTAGATATGTACACCATAGGACTCCTGGGAACCACATGAACATGTTGATACATATTATGTCTGTGTACCTTAAAAACCGTAGTCGTCGTCACAAGTTAGAAAATGGGTTTGAAATTGAAATTACCAACTGCCGCTAGAGTGGAGTTTTGAACATTCCACCTCTTAGCAAGGTGAGTCGCCGTAGCAACCCCCGAAGCAAAATCAATACAAAATCTACCACCAGTGTTCTGCTGGACCCAGTCAGTTATGGAACAGCCCAACAATCCATGCACCCTCTTGTTGAGTTTGGAATTCCATTGTTATTGTTCTAGTAATAACTGTAATCTTTCCTGTTTGTTATCAGAGTATATTGCATATGTAAATAAATATCACCAAACCAGAGGCCATTGTTTTTGTACATGTAAACAACACCCATTTTCTATTGCATTTTTTAATATGATTGCTCATCATGGGTGTGATTTTTTTATTTATTCTAGTGTAGTCTTGCTGACTGAATGGACTCCACATTCATACACTTCTAAACTTACGGGCGTTTATGGAGAGATGCAGACTTCCTCTGATAAAATCTACTAGAACTCGCTTAATTCTTAAAGTGATACTGCAGTCAAAAACCGACTTTTCCCGTTGAAAACCGATGTTTTGGGTTAGATTATAATCATACACAACTGTCTATGTCCGAAAATCTCATGTTTAGTCAAAATAGTTTTATATGAGTTTTTGTGAAGGCTTACCAAAACGCTGGTTTCCGGGGATTCGTGACGTCACGAGATCCTTACCATAAGACTGACTTTGAGACTGAAACCATTGTACTGTTAACTAGTTAGTTCAAGTTCAAATGCGAATTGCTTTGTATTACTGCTAACGTTAATATTACGACTTCTATCGAGCTACTAAGGCTACGGTCACACTACAGGCCTAAGTGCTCAATTCCGATTTTTTTTGTTTGGCTGTTCACATAAATTTTTTAATGTGGCCCATATCTGATTCCACTGTGAACCGATTGCTCTCCTCAAATGACCCGTGCAAATTAACAAAAACAAAAGACACTGTTACACAGCCTGCAGAAATAAACAACAAAAAGGAAGTAATCAAAGTCACAGCTTCTGCGTTAATTTTAAAGTTGATGTGCAATGGAGCTAATGATAAGGGTGAGGAGACGGGGAAAATCCAAGGTTTTTACTAGCTTTTTGTGCTGCCATGGCTGCTACTGTGCAGAGTGACTCGTGAATGCGAGATCGGAGCCAGGAATGGGGGGACCGTGACATGGGCGATTTAAGTGAAACTCAAGCAAGGCATGAAATTAACCTCGCTCACTCGCCTGGGCGAGGACGGGCGAGTTAAGAAAATGGAGCGCTCGGCCATTTGGCTAGTGAGACTAGTCAATATACATTTATAAAACGGATAGTTCCGGGAAGCAGATTGGTCAATACAGCGTTCCAGCCGTGTGAAAATACACAATATAAAAAAGCTATAGTATCACACGACACATCTGTTCAACTTCATGTGTAACGTATAGCCTAGCATGCGCACCCTTAGATTAAACTATTGACACACTATTGGACCGACAACCATAACGTTCGGTAAGCAGCTACATGAGAAAACCGTGAATAATGAATACCGAGAACAATAATATGGACAGTTCTAACATTATTTTAAATCACAAAACGGGTAACGCAGCTGTTATGTTCTTGAATAAGTAAAGCAGCAAAGCAGAGCTTACTTAAACTGCGTTTTTATTGTCCAAGCAACACTGAAGAACAGTACAACACTTTGGTTACTCGCGCTTCCCTAGCGTCAAGAACGTGCGTGCCTACGTCATCACTTCTTAAAAGCATAGGACACAACAGCAGCTGTCCGCGAATGATATAAAAACGTTGCCTACTTCCGACTTATTATGGTGTATCGTTTGCTCAAAAAAAATCCACTGCTTTGCACGTTTCCCACTTATCTAAAATGACAACACATGATAATATAATGTGAATCTGTTGATAACCTACCCTGTACAATAGTGAGTTAACTAGCCCGTGCGCTAACGTTCTAATGCCCTGCTAGGTGCATCAAAAATGACGTAAAAAGTCACATTAATTCCGATCTGACAGACCGTGGTCGCTTTGACGCAATCGGTTATGTATCGGCATCTAATACCACATTCAAAAGTGGCCCAAATGAGAATTGTAAATGTCAGATTCAATGTGATTTTCGCTGTTCACACTTCCATAAAAAAATCTGATCTGTGTCACATTTGAGGAAAAAATCGGATCTGGGCCACTTTTTACCTGCAGTGTGAACGTAGCCATAGAGAGTTATTCATCTACAACGTCTTACTATGGTTGACTTTAGCTAACTTGCCTGCATTATGCCAAGGAGTCAGATGTATCGTTCCTCTGTGTAACGCCACTGGCTCTGTTAGGTTTCATAATCTGCCGAGAGATGGAATGTATCGATAAATTAGGTAATGCAAAGCAGTCTATTGTGTGTGAGTTTAGCCCCGTTTGGTCCAGAGAACTGGTAACTTAGCTAGATAGCTAGTTATCGCTATCATTTATGAATGTTAGCTAATAAATGATAACAATTATCTCCGGACCAAGTGGAGCTGGGCGCTACAACCAGCCATGTTCAATATACTAACGTTACTGTTTGACTGGGTTTTGCTGTGTATTTGAATGTATTTAATAGTAACGTTACTTTAGGCAGACAAATAAGCTAACTTAGGTAGGTAACGTTAGCTCTACCATTCGGTTACATCCCCGGTCCTCTCCTCGATCGCGAAGACGTCGCTCAACTAATACAGCGGCTGCTGCTGCCAGTGACTCGAATGAATACGGCTGTATTTCCCAAGCAACATCTTCGCGAGGAAGAGTCCTCCACCACAAAGGAATCCTTTCAAACTCCTCCACCTCAAAACTCCCTGCAGTACTGCTGTCACTCTCGTCGCTTGTCATTTTGTTGTTTGTTTAGGTGAGGAGAGAGCAGGAAGGGGGCTGAGTTCAGTGGGGGCCTGAGTCAGTTCACCAAGACACACCCTTTCACTCCTTGACTGTATGAATATTCATAATATGACTACGTGGCACCATCGTCATATGACCACACCTACTCACGAGTTCCAGTTCAAATTGAAGCGGTAAAAAAGGCCTTAGAAAAGCCTCTGCAGTATCTCTTTAACCAATTTTTGTGAGGTTTTGTGGCTTTTGTGGCTTGTTATAAACATGAGAAATTTCTACGTAACACTTGATTTCTCAGAACAGCTATTTGTAAAACTTCCTTTTAGCTATTGTACATCAGTTGTCAAAACGTTGTCAGAGCTGACTGTTATTGCTTGTAGCTGCTAAGAAAGCATTCGAGGGCGGTTCTTATAAACGTATTAGGTTGATAGCCCTGATTATTATAACCTTATTAGGTTATAGCTGCACATCTTGGATGTTGTAGCTACTAGTTTTAATACATTGAGATATAATACACCACTTATTAAAAACACGCATTTACATTACCAGCTGTGGTAACAGCATCAAATTCATCATGAAATTGTACACTTATGCTGTGTACTGCATACAGTTAATCTTGTTCACTGGCTTGGGAAACGTGTCCTCTGATATTCATCCTTACTGCAAAACTTTGTGAGGTACCCAGGTTCCCTGTATAACGTACCCTAAATTGCATGTTATTTAATCACTTTATGATATTTCCAGTTATTCCACTCCATGATTTATTCAAATTCAATAACATAAATCTGAAAGCACTCTCCTGATGGGTAGTGAAGGTGATAGCTACGGCCTATGAGGCTAGCGCTAAGCCCTCACCTATTGATATCCAGGGCAGATCCACAAGAAGTATGGCTACCTCATGGACAGCCCTGGAAGGCGTACCTCTTAAAGAAATTTGTGATGCGCCGACATGGGCACCCTCCTGCACATTCACAAGGTTTTATCACGTCAATGTGGTGCCAGGCTCAACGGTCGGTGCAACCGTCTTACCTGCAGCCTTGACATCCACGTAAGGATGATGGTCCCTCCTGACATTTTGGGTATTAGTCATCCATATTGATGACCGTAACGGTCGGAGGAATGAAATAGAATGAACGGTTATGACAGTAACCATGTTCTATGAGTTCCGGATGACCATTAGGGATCATGGTCACTCAGGACCTTTTAAGGGCGAAAAAAGTGTTCCGAGGATTTCCGCAGTGACGCTCCCCCTTTATGGGAGGAATTACATCACTACGCGGAAGTCATGTACCATGACAAATCTGGTATAAAAGTCTTGATGCATCTGACCCCAGAAGGTCCATCCATATTGACGACCCTAATGGTCATCTGGAACTCATAGAACATGGTTACCGTTGTAACCGTTCGCAAAGATGATTACATTTATTTAAGAAATTGACACCTTCTGGAGAAAAAACCCTGGGAATTAATAACAAAAAACTAAGTTTTAAGTGTTAAGTTTGGCTTAATCAAAAGCCGCAAAAGACAGGAAATTCAAATATGCACCACCAAGTCAAACTTCAGCTCTCTACACTATCAGGAATTTCCTGCACTCTTTTTTATATCTGACTACTATACAGTTCTGTAGCTAGGTTGGTCTACTGTATTTCAAACAACATGTACTCATCACTGGGCCTAATAAAAAATAATAATATTAAGCGGCCTACGACTGCTGCATTAGGCTATAGAGTAAGTTTAGACATTAGCTATAGATCTATAATGCATTAAGGGCAGCACAATAATATCTTTCTGTACGTGATGCTGATTATTTTACACAGAAGACTGTGTACACACTTGAAAACTAAATAGGCTATCACTTGCTGCTGGAGTGCATAAATACAGTGGTATTTAATTTTGACTTAAACTATCACAGATTCTACTCTTAATTTGTTGATTAGAAATGGAATCATCCATCCAAGGAGTAGCCTATACTGGACATGTGGCCTAGGCTTACATCACCACCCATGAAATCACTTATGTACACCTAAGAAATATGAAATACAGTATATGAAAACATACACTGTTGACATACAGAGTGGTAGTCGATAAGATTTCAGTCATAGCATAACATGTAGGCCTAATTGGCCTGATATGTCATAGTGGAGTTCAAAGGATAGAAATAATAACAATAAGTGAAAGTATACATTATTACAAGTATACATAATAGCCTAATGCAATCACAGCATGCAATTATACATCTATTCATATAGCGTTGGAATACTTCTAAAAAGGATTTGAAATGTAAACAGACAAAGATTTAGATCCACCTTTCAAAAGCTACCTACCAATATTATCACATCTTCGCTATCAACATTGGTATGAGGCATAAGAGGACTAGAGAAATAGCCTACACAAAACTGCAGTAGGGAAATACTAAGCCTTTTTGTACAGGTCACTATCATGGGTGGCAGCACATACTCTAAGAGTATGAATTAGGCTCTTTGAGAGAAGGTTTGAACCAATCTGCCCAGTGATGAGTACATGTTGTTTGAAATACAGTAGACCAACATAGCTACAGAACTGTATAGCAGTCAGATATAAAAAACGGAGTACTGGAAATCCCTGATAGTGTAGAGAGCTAAAGTTTGGCTTGGTGGTGCTCATTTGAATTTCCTGTCTTTTGCGGCTTTTGACCAAGCCAAACTTAACACTTAAAACGTCGTTTTTTGTTATTAATATTAAGTATAATAAGTGCTGCACATTTTATGACACAAAGAATACCACAGAAAAACTTGCTCTATTCAATGATATTTGTTATTCAGTTAATTGCTAGATTGATAATTAAAAACTATAAATGGAAATAGGTTTAGAGTAACATCCGTATAAAGGTAAGGTTACAGATGGCCTATTTTGCAGCCGACGGTACGCCATTGATATACACACACATGTACTCTCTCTCACTCTCTCAGGTTGCCAGGGTCACAGAGCTCCCTTCATCCCCTGGGAGAATAGAAAGTCCCTCCCTCTGTGCTAAATTTGCCCAGATACCAGACCCCTCCCCCCGTCCCTCGATTCTACCTGAGAACAGAAATAGCTCACAACATTTCCTCCCTCCCTTAAGCCCCCCTAGAAAATCAGGAACATCCTGGCAGGGAGTCCCGCCCCCCACTCCCCCACCCCACACAGACAGAAAGCATGCTGGGAAAAGCCAGGTCGGGAGGCAGAGACTGATAGATGCGGAGTCTGATACTGTCAGAAACATGTAAACTGATAGATGCTGACAAAATTAGTACTACCGCACTAGCACAGGTTTTTAAGCTTTTTCCTAGCTCTACTCCACAAACACAGACAGAAACACATGTACATCTGCAAAAACACACACAAACACACACGAGAGAGAGAAAGAGAGACAGACAGCGAGAGACAAAGTTTAATTATCTGAACAGAGACCTGTCTAAACTGTTTCAGTAAGTTACGGCAACATCACTTTTTAAAACAGCCATATCCATGTAAATTTAGGGAAACAGATGGAGGAAAGCAGGTGCGTGAACACTGAAGGCACGGCGCAGAAAGGGATAAATAGAATACAGTGATAGCCCAGGGGTATGAGGTGAATATGAATAAGCATCTGCATGATGTCACAGGTTAGAACTCATAGCCAGAGGAAGGCTTTAGTTATATCCGCTTCCTCATCCTCTGCCCTGCTTGTGAAATCAGGGCACCCGGCACGACAGTCCCGGCAGGGGGATGGCAGGGGGTTCAGGGAGATGTGCCAAATAAACAAATAAATAAGCCATTCGGGACATGGAGGGCAGTCCCCTGACAGGGGCTTAGCGCCAGTGCAGGAGGGCAAGAGATTCTCTTTAATGGAGTATCAAAAAGATAAAGGAAAGGATGCTTAAAGGTCCACAAGTGTAATATCCGCCGTTTCCCTCCAGTCCACCTTTTCCTTTTGTCTCTCGTTTTCCCATTCCTCATGTTTCGTGTCGTATTTTCCGTTTACCCTGTTCATCTCCTTTCCGTGCAGGCTGGGCGTGGTTCCCCGTTTAATTCACTGTTTTCGCCCCGTTAGTATCTTCTATCACTTGCTCCCTCTGCTCACATTCCACACACACTCAATTATTCAATCAGCCCTCTCACATTCCACATGCATTTTCTGTTATTCAATCAGCCCTCTTCACATTCTACACACACTTTATAATTTACTATTAGCCATTCACCTGTTTATCCTCCTTATTTAAGTTCCCCTGTTTCACTGTCTCGTCGCCAGTTCGTTGTATTGTCTAAGTTCGTTCTAGACTTTACCCGGTCTGTTAGGTTTCTGCATTCTGTGTTTGTTTGTTTAATTTATGTTGCTAATTTTTTCCATATTTATTAATTATGATTATTTTTTGCTTTCACTGTTCCATGTTTTGTATTACTGTCACTCCCTGTCATCGTCACACTATTCGGGAGCCTTTGGTGATTTCGGTTTTTCTCTGTATTTCTTCTGTCATGCGCTTCCTTCATTACTAATTATCTCATTGTATATAATACTAATTAACTAACTACTACTAACTGCTTAGATTTAGGTTTTGTACTAATCAACTAACTCACTAACGTAATCTTAGTTTCTCGCTACAGCTGTCTCTTTTTCTGCCTGTTCTATCACTAATTATCTTTCTTTGGTTCCTCTTAACTACAGCTGACTCTCGTTTCCGCTTTCCTATTCCTTGTATGCACTTGTCTACCTGCTAACCCCAGGCCGTTTGTTATCATTGTGTCTATGTGTATTCCAGTCCGTGTCTTACGTTTCTCCCGTTATTGTATTATTGGTCTTTGTTAACCCTCATTGTTCTCACCTGTGTACTCTCCCATTTCCCCTCCTCTTCACACCTGATTACTTTTGTGTAATCTTCTCCCTGTGTATTTAAACCCTGTTATTTCAGTCTGTCTTCGCGAGTTCCTTACACAAATATTTTGCTTCTGTGTGATAGTTTATTTTTCCGAGTGCCTTTCCGAGTTATCTGTTAGTTTCTTAGTATCTGTTTCTGAGTTTTGTTATCCCTCGTCCTTCCCCTGTTGTTGTTTTATTTTTTCGCTGTCTATTCAGTCTGTTTTGTTTTGTGCCTTCGCTGTGCCTTCCCGGTTCCGACCCCTGCCTGTTCCTTGACCACTCTTTGGACTGTTTTGTATCGTTGCCTGTCTTCCCGGTTTTTCGACCCTGCCTGACTGTACCACGGATTGCTGCCTTGCCCTTTATTAAACTTCGGTTGTGTACTTCTGCCTGCGTTTGGGTCCTTCCCCCACCATCTCCTAACACGGTCAGTCTGTCTGCTTGTATCTCGTGTTATAACCTGTTTGTTTGTTCTCAGTTCCTGCTCCAGCCCGTCCAGCCTGCTTCCCGTTCCTGTTCACTCCTGCCCTATAGTTTCGCCAACCCCGCTTCCAGTCCTTCACCCTAGCCTCCCTTGTTCTTTTGCTTTTCCCTCTTTTCTTGAATAAATACTCCTTGCAGAGTTTTTGCCTGAGTTTCCCTCCGAGTCCTGCATTTGGGTCCATACCAGTGTTTTTATACGTAACACCAAGCATATTTTTCATGTTTTTGACCTATTCATATCATCCTGGAGCTTTTCAATTGTGTTCCATACTGGTTCAAGTCAAAAGATTGCAATTTTGGTCAAAGTATGGTTTTCTAGGGTTTAAATGTGTTCTTAGTAAAACGATTTCCCGTGTGATATGACGTATGTTTTTACATAATTTGTCAGTCACAATCTGAATGTGTACAGACAGGGGGCGGGGTTTGTTACTTTTCAAAAAAAGCTATGTCACTGCTCTTTGCTAAGGTTTTGTGATAGTTTCAGATACTAAAACCAGGAAGAGAATGCTGATGTGTGTAGGCCTTTAAATACAAATATATTTGAGTGGGTAGGTCAATGATGAATAAGGTTTTCAGAAGTGCATGAATTTAAAAAGTAATAATTAAATAATTCATTTTGAAAGTACTTTTATGTTCACCATAATGTTATCTACGCAACTATGTGGTTTGATGCACTAAAATAATTCCTATACTATTTTGTAAAACAAGATTTTGTCTCAAAAGATTTGATGTCTCATTCGATGCAACCATATACATTTTTAAATAATTAACTTTAGAAGAGCAGGACAGCTTTGCACGACCTTTGCATGAAAGTTTGTGTAGAGAAATGAAAATCAGTTAAAATGTACCCAAAATGCTTCTTTAGAGTAAGTTTCTTGCTGTACTAACAAGCAAATTAACATTCCCATATTTCAGAATTGTTTTTTATACTGGTTGTACTGAATGACTATGGTGGTTGTATCGAATGACTAATTGAACCACCAGTTTTTTAGCACTAACACACACACATACAACAAAAAAAATTCTTGCAACATAACACAAATATACCTGAACTGAGAATTTAATATAAAAAAACACGCCTTCATTTCCCAATCATAAAGGAACATTTTGAATAGCATAGGTGTAATTTAATTAATTAATGGAAACCTCTTCCTTTGGCAAGAATTTTCTCCTTTTTAACTGGATCATTGAGCTTTGCCCAGTAGCGAGCAGACTTCTCTTTACTTGTTAAAGGCATCTATAAAGATGAAACTGCATTAAAATGATGCTGAACACATTTCTCATGAATAATCTCTTATATTTTGCATCCTAAGTTGTCTAAACAACAGTTGTCTAGGACTAACAAAGATTGTCATCATTCAATACAACCATTACATCATTTGAGGCAACCGGATTTCTGGTAGTAACAAATGATTATTTTGGTTGCATTGAATGCTTTTCTTAAACAAAGACAGGCACATATTTAGCTACCTATGTGAGAACTTTACCTTGAACTTAAACTTGCCAATATAAGAATTCATATGTGTTTTTCAAATATTTCAAAATATCTATGTGTTTTAGCGGTTGTATCGAATGATGTGACATTTCAGGACATTCATAACAGGGAGCGGAAAAGTGCATTTATCAAACATTTAAGAAAGAGTTACTTTTCTTCACGCTCAGAGGGTCCTCTGCAGGGGTCTTAATCATCATGTGACAGGATGTTAAATCATTATCATGTGATTTCAACCAAAATGGTGCTTTGATGTTGGTTGCATTGAATGATATCAGTGAAACTTATTGTTTCTGGCAGAAGTACTTTAAAGAAAGAATTTCAAAACAAAAATTCGGAACTATTTTGCAGTATGTTGTTATAAACCCATGTAAAATCATGCCACAATGATTATTTAACACTTTTAATATATTTTTTGATATTTTAATGACACATTAGTTGGTTGCATTTACCTTTGGAACAGTTGCATTGAATGACTTTCAACACTTTAAAAGTTACAAAGTGCCTGAATTTATAACAAGTCACTATAAACAATTTGTGTATTCAATAAAGGAGCGCAAATAGTGTCAACATAATTAATATAAATATTCATTATTTATTTGAAAAAAAAATTCTTCCAGACATTGACACGGGTGCGATTGTATCTTCGTCAAAAAAAGGAGTGTGCCGCTTTTGTTGTTATGTACACACACACACACACACATGCATTCAAACACACACACACACACACCCACCCTCTGGCACTTCTATATTATTTGGGGTTATGAGGTTATTTATAAGGCAGGATGGCTGCTCTGAGGCGGGTTAATAATGTGAGGATAAAGACCAGTCTCTCTCGCTGCATCTGCACAGGAATTTCAATGTGAAACAGGTTATAAGCAGATGGATTAATTAATTAAAGTGATATATCGGTCTACCTCTTCATTCTCTGAAAGTGGAGGGGGGAGGTGTGTGTTAGTCTTGGAGTTGTACAGTAAAATTAATAACAGAATATGTTCTGCATTTCATAAGAGAGTCTATATACACTACTCACAAAAAGTTAGGGATATTCGGCTTTCGGGTGAAATTTCAGGATGAACCTAAAATGCACTATAACCTTTACAGGTGAAATTAATTTGACCTTCTCTAAACTTTTGAATGCACATGTCCAACTATTCAATGTTTCAGTACTTTTTGCACAACTTGCTGTTCTCTAACAAGGAGCTGAACGGCAAAATTCACAACAGGTGTTTGATCCATGAATCGACCAATAAATTTCCTGGTTCAATTAGAATTGGTATTTAAACAGTCCTCTTCATCATGCTGTTCACATTTTGACATCATGAGACCAAGACGACACCTAACAATTGATCAACAGTACCTCGCCATTGCGAGGCTTCAAACAGGATGTTCTCAGAGGGAAGTGGCCACTGAGCTTAGAGTGTCACAGAGTGTCATCGGCAGGTTGCAACAGAGATACAGAGAGACTGGAAGAGTCACAGAAAGGCATAGAAGTGGACGTCCTTTGGCCACATCCCACACTGATGACCGCTTCATTGTGAACAGTGCCCTGCGGAACCGGATGATGAATGCCACTCAACTCCAGGCACATTTAAGGGAGGTGAGAGGCACCCAAGTGTCACGTCAGACCATTCGAAACCGTTTACATCAGCGTGGTCTGCGTGCTAGACGACCTGCAAGGGTACCACCACACCACCAGGCACAGGCGTCATCGTCTTGCATGGGCCAGGGAGCATTTACGCTGGACGAGGGACCAGTGGGCCTCAGTGCTGTTCTCTGATGAAAGTCGATTCATGTTGAGCAGAAATGATGGCCGCCAACGATGTTGGAGACGTCAAGGAGAGCGCTATGCATCAGCCACTGTTGCCACCAGACGACCCTTTGGTGGTGGCGGTGTTACAGTGTGGGCAGGTGTGTCTAGTCAATACAGAACTGCCCTACACTTTGTGAATGGTACAGTGACAAGCCCATACTACCTGAATAACATCATTAATCCAGTCATTGTGCCCCTGCATGAACAACACAGGCCTAATTTCATCTTCATGGACGACAATGCTCCAGCTCATCGAGGTCGCATCATTAGGGAAAGGCTGCTGGAGACTGGGGTACCTCAAATGGAGTGGCCTGCACTTTCTCCAGACCTGAATCCCATAGAAAACCTATGGGATCAGCTGACTCACCGTGTAGAGGCTCGTAACTCTGTACCCCAGAACCTCAATGACCTGAGGGCCTCCCTTCAAGAAGAGTGGGATGCCATGCCTCAGCAGACAATAAGTCGTGAACAGCATGAGACGTCGTTGTCAAGCTGTAATTGATGCTCAAGGGCACATGACAAGTTATTGAGACATTGACATTTTTGTTGTGGTATACCCACCACTGTTGTTGGCTTTTGTTTCAATAAATTGTTTGAGATGAGGAAATCACCATTGCATGCTTCTACTTAAATGCCCTACTTTCATGATACGTATAATATCACTGTAGCGTGAACTTACATTTTCCATAAATTTCACCCGAAAGCCAAATATCCCTAACTTTTTGTGAGTAGTGTATATTGTCAGTCACACAGTTGGCTGTGCATATTTTGTTTAAAAGGAACGAGACTTGTGGCTGACAAACTCAAACCTAGGGTTCTGCCAGAATAACTGTTTTGGATTATTTTGTACGCAGGCAGAGTATTCCGTATAGAGTTTATGGCACGGATATGCTTTAGGCTACCTTGTTTCCTTTCTAGTTCTTATCATTTAGCCTACAGTGGTGTTAAAAAAAATAGCAGTACAACATAGTAACCTGATGAACCACTGTTATTAGTAGTAGTGATATTTCTGCATGGCAAATAATTTACTTGTAGATGTAGTAGTGTAATAGAAAAACAACAGACCCAACTGTCATGACATGCACGCTGCTTGTTCTGAGTAATTGACTCATTCATTGAAAGGGGCGTGTTCAAAATAATTGCAGTGTGGAGTTTAATTAGATAATTCATTCATTCTGTGAAAAAAACAGGTCAAACAGGTATTCCACAGGTAAACGGGTGATGCCATCATAATTCTGTATAAAAGGATATCAAAAGACTCCTGATATCTTATTTCCAGGTACTCTTAGAAGCAATACTATAACCTCTCTGCATTTGAATGGATCTCTATGGGAATTGGGGGGTGGGACTAGATTAAGCTGTAAATTACACGGGAATAGTATGGAACACATGGTTGGCTAAATGGCTGTAGGTCAACAAGGGTCTGAGGTATCAAACAAGCCTTAGTGGAAAAAGGAAATGTGGTGCTATTGAATTGAAATTCCTCTCAGTCAACATTCTATGAATTTTAAATTAACTAAAGCACGTAGATAGACATAGAAAATTGCAATTCAGAAAATTCAAAGACTATTTCATTTAATGGCTTTTATTTGTATAGCCACACACCAACTGCACACCTAAATTGACCCAGTGTGAACTGAAATGACCCCCTGTGCATTCAGACTACTCAGTGTCCAAAGTGAGAATTATAAGAGGAGGAGACAGTGTTTGTCAGAGAAAGAGGGAGGTGTCAGCCATGGGCCAGGCTAATCCAGTCAGCCATGGGCCAGGCTAATCCAGTCAGACATGGGCCAGGCTAATCCAGTCAGCCATGGGCCAGGCTAATCCAGTCAGCCATGGGCCAGGCTAATCCAGTCAGCCATGGGCCAGGCTAATCCAGTCAACCATGGGCCAGGCTAATCCAGTCAGCCATGGGCCAGGCTAATCCAATCAGCCATGGGCCAGGCTAATCCAGTCAGCCATGGGCCAGGCTAATCCAGTCAGCCATGGGCCAGGCTAATCCAGTCAACCATGGGCCAGGCTAATCCAGTCAGCCATGGGCCAGGCTAATCCAATCAGCCATGGGCCAGGCTAATCCAGTCAGCCATGGGCCAGGCTAATCCAATCAGCCATGGGCCAGGCTAATCCAGTCAGCCATGGGCCAGGCTAATCCAGTCAGCCATGGAGATACACTCACTTGCTTTTGGCTTTTGTCACTTTGAACTATATTCAGGAGCGAAATAAATCACCATTTATTTTTATTTATAGTAAAATGTAGGTTTTCATTTGAACTTTGTACATAACATTCTCCACTTTTATTTAATGCATCTTTTTAGTTTTAATACACCTCAGCTGCAAACTCAGCTACTCTTTACTAATACGATTACTAATAAGATTTTTTTTTTTTATTAAATTTTTTTGTGCAAGCTAAATGTTACGTAACTGCTCTAATTTATAATGTGGGCATTTCCCACTGCTTCAACAACAACGAACATGCCCCTGTACAAAATTTTTAAATACTGCAGCATCCACCATAGTAAGTAATTCCCACGTAACCCCCCTGCTGAGGTCTCTCCACTGGCTGCCAGTTGCAGCCAGGATCAGGTTCAAAGTTCTGACCCTGGCCTACACTGCAGCCAATAGGACAGGCCCCGCCTACCTGCAGGACTTAATCCAGAACTATGTTCCTGCTCGACCACTTCGCTCTTCTACAGCAGGGCGACTGGCACTTCCCCCCCTCCGTGTCAAAGGCTCTCGCTTGTCCCGACTGCGGAGTTTTTCCACATTAGCTCCTCAGTGGTGGAATGAACTTCCCATTCCCCTACGTTCTACTCCAACCCTGCCTGCATTCCGTCGAGGCCTGAAGACACACCTCTTCAGACTCCACCTTGACTGATATCCTCACCTAGGAATATCAGTTCCCTGTTTACTAGTTCCCTGTGTTTTCCTGTCTGTTTATTATAGTTTATAATAGTATTTGGAATGGTAGTGTGGTGTTGCTGATTTGCCCACAGCTTACTGTGAACTACAGTCGACGTTCATTGCTAGGGATAGCTGCTACATTATGAAGGATGTGCTTTGCCTTGTCTGTTCTGTAATGATCTTGATGATGTCTCTGTACGCACTTACTGTACGTCGCTTTGGATAAAAGCGTCTGCTAAATGAATGTAATGTAATGTAATGTAAAGTAATGAATTTAACATGTGTGTTGCTTGTAAACTTAGATGATTGAGATTGTGTAAATCGGATAATTCTTTGAGAAGTCTCTATTATAGAGCATTTCCTTTCCCGCGTGTTAGGATTTCAGCCGCAAGCCTTGACTGAGCTGAGTGCTCAGAAATGTGAGCTCCGTGGTCTCCTCATGTCCAGCCACAGATCTTCAGCCAAAGACGCATTGGCAGAACGGATTAATTTTGCCTTACAACTCGAGACCCTTAAGCACATTAATGAAGGAAATTTGATTAAAGTTATTGGATTAACTGCTCAGGTCATTCTAAGGGCCTGGAACAACTAATTTTTAAAAATCCAGTTGAGCTTAATCCATTAGGAAAGATGATTTTTCTTTGTTTTAAAGATGGATATTAATGAAAACTGTTAGAAAAATTTGCCTTGGGGTTAAACATTAGCCTTGTGGCAACCTGGGATTGTTCATCCAATTTGGAAGGAAATTGTGATTTTACATTCAATTGTTTAACACTCCTGGGTTAGTGTTTCCATAGCGACTGCTATGCAAGAAGCCATTTTGTGTTTTTTTCATTGTAACTTTGGATAACTTTCACTGTAATTTCGGATTCTTGGCAGCCAGCCAGCTTGAGTTTCTAACATTGTTCAGTAATTCTGCTATTTTGTGAGTTTGTTTAAACTGAATTGGACTTTCATCAAATTAAACTTTAAAAAAATAATCATTTAAGAAAAGCCTTTGGTCAGTTTAACAAGAATATACAGTACCAGTCAAAAGTTTAGACACACCTACTCATAGAAGGTTTTTATCCATTATTTTTACTGTTTTCCACATTTTGGAATAGTAAAGACATCAAAACTATGAGATAACACAAATTAAATTATGCAAAAACCAAAAAAAGGATTAAACAAATAAAAAAAAGTCTTATATTTTAGATTCTTCAAAGTAGCCACCCTTTGCCTTGATAACGGCTTTGCACATTCTTTGCCATTCTCTCAAACAACTTCTGTGGTAAACAGGTATTCCACAGGTAAAAAGGTGATGCCATCATGACTGTATAAAAGGATATCAAAAGACTCCTGATATCTTATTTCCAGGTACTCTTAGAAGCGATACTATAACCTCTGCATTTGAATGGATCTCTATGGGAATTGGGGGGTGGGACTAGATTTAGCTTTAAATTACACTGGAACAGTGTGGAACACATGGTTGGCTAAATGGCTCTAAGTCATCAAGTGTCTGACATATCAAACAAGCCTTAAACCATCACTCTGCTGCCAGATATGCAGTAGATATGGATGGATCACTTGAAGGGTTGTTTCTCCTGACAAATTTTCCTATTGAACTCTATGGAAAAATAAGTCAGGAGAAGAAACCCTTCAAGTAACTGATGTTTTATTGAAGAGTGAAAGATTAGGCTACATATTTAGGTGTGTGTAACAGTGTGACATCAATGTTTTCATCTTAAACCATCACAGCATATGGATATGCTTTATAATGTTATAATGGGGCGTGACGTGTGAGGTGGGAGGAGCCAAACGCAGCAAGGGGATTCTTTAAGCCCTAAGGCCACTAAGGCGGGATACCCCGCAGTTAAGGGAGGAGACAAGACAACGAACACGCCTACAAATGCTACTAACCGGCTCACTGTCACACACCAATAGGTAAAAGCGCAAGGACAGGTTTCTGAATAGCCAGAAATAATACGCGCCCTGTCTCGGTAATGAGACACATAAGAACGGGCGAGTAGCGTAAAGGCAAACATAAAACAGTCAACAAACACTGCAAAAATAATACGATAGTATTTCTGGAGGCGAAAGGAACAGATCCAACGTTCCAAGGCTACTCTCAGACTCGCGGTCACACACAAACATGTCCACAACATCGCCCAATCTTCCCTATAGGAAGACATGCACCGAAAGACGAAACATAACAGCAGTTCCGAACAAAATCGTCAAAAACTCCATGTAAGGAGAAAGGTACCGAAAGGAACGAACAGGACAGGCTGCACCGGACATTTACCGGCTAAGGACCAAAACGAGATTAGTTGAAAATACACGCCCTGCCTCTCTATGATGAGGAATATAACGAGGCGAACAGGAACAGAGATGTAATGTTCCATGGCTAGTTTAATAGACCGGTTTCTCACCAACGTCACAGTAGAGGTGCACACGCAACACTGGGGCAGAATATTCAATATTGCAAAAGAAATCAACATCAACTTGTAATAGTAGAAGCTGAAATGGATGATGAAAGTCACTTGTTTGACATTGAATATCTTAGTTACATCAGTACTGAGATAGCTAAGCAGTTTGGTGTAGCCTAAATATGAGTAATATTTATTCAATTTAGTAAATGTCCTGACGTAGGCTATGTTATGTTTATGTAAGATTACAACATGAAATATTATTATTGTGTGTATAAAAAAATGCTAATAAAATAATAAAAACAAATATGTTGCGTCGTTGCCAATTGGCGGCCGCTCCCGTGGGTGGGTGGGGGGGGGGCTTGGCTAGATTTGTCGCGCATAAAGTGGCCCTGGGAAGGTTTGATCGTGCTTGAGGAGTCGCACCCTAAATAGGACGTTGCACCCTCCTCCTACTACCGGCTGACGGGGTTGTGTGGCTGCAAATTCTCAAGTGGTTTCTATCCGGGGGGGAATTGAATAACATAGGGTTCAATTGGCTACAAAATTGGGATGAAAAGGGAAAAATCAGAAGCACATTTTTATATAAAAAAAGATAGAGCCCTGTGTCTGTTTCATTGTTGCATGAAAGTGGATTTTGAATACTGCATACAAACTGCCGTTTGGAGACATTAACAATCTACTTAACTGTACTGAACTGAAGTCCATCTGGGCTCCTCATTTACCTACCAACTAGGGAATATCGAGCACTGCTCAAGCCTGGACTGGAACACCCAGAGGGTCCCTGCCTCCACTGCATGACCTGGCAAGCTGATCCACACACACTTTAAACAAAGTCTCCATATAATGGCTTTATATAGCATATATAAAGCCTTCATAAACATGACATAATGGCTTCATAAATCATACATAAGCAAATGTGATGCTTCATAAAGGGTGATATAACACCTTCTTGTGCAACGTTATGCCAAATGCTTCACGGTTAGCCTAACATCCTACATAAGCATGTTTATGTCACCCTGTAACGTTTAGCAATTAGGTGAACTTTATTGTTGTTTATGTCCCATTTGGCATAACATGTTGCATAAGAAGGTCTTATGTCACCCTTTATGAAGCATGACATTTGCTTATGTATGATTTATTTGTAGTTTAAAGCGTGACCGATAACTCTTTGTAAAAAGATTACATCAATTCAATATTTACGTTTAGCTAATTTCCACCTAAGCCCCCTTGATCTACTGACAAAACCTGTAAAATATTTTTGTTCACTTCCTTTAATTCCTTTCATGGATTTAAAAATCACAAATCCCACCTAGTCACCTTTTGCTGAGCTTTAAGAGATTAAGTATCTTTCTAAACTTTCCTTGTAAAAGTTTACATTTTATAAATCAGACCAATTTAGTTGCTATTCCTTGTACTTTCTACAGAGCTTCTACAGTGTATCTTTCTTACAGCACACAAACATATCAAATAAAGACATTCAGTAGAATCATTGCATTAATCAAAAGTCAATTAAAGTGGAATAGCCTACAGCCAAACGTCATGATTAAAAATAGCCCCCGCTGTCCCGAGATGTCCAGTGTTATCAAGCAGTCCAACACACAAATTCCACCTCCACGACTTTCCTCCATACACGCAGTGTTGCGGTCTCTGTCCACTGTCAACACGGAGCACCAAACTGCGTCAGCCTTCCCACTTGTCGCCTCACTCCTCCCCCCGCATTATCTTCTCCTTCCCTTCCCTGGTGGCCTTTTGAAGATTGCCTGCAGTCCTAGATCAGTCCCGACATCACAACTCCGGTGAAGAGCGATGGTAAACTTTGTAGCTGCAGATCCAACTGACATTCCCAAGCATATGTTTGACGACCACAAACAAAATTATACCAAATAGACAATTTGTCAATGTTATTAAAACGAGTGCCCTGAACAATCTCCAGCCCGCTTCCCCGTCCCACAACAGAAACGCATCGCATGAAAAAAACTAAAGAACCTCCTAAAGAGTGTCAGACGGAGGTAACAGGAAACGAAAGAGAAATGAAAACAACCCAGAAAATACTGGGCGAAACACTCGAAGGCTTGAGTGTAGAAAACAAAAGAAAGAAACTAAAGACCTCTCACTCTGGAAAACAAGAGAGGAGGAAGGGAAACGGTAAATAAGGAACTGTCTCAGCGAGACCAGCACAGGAGACAGAAACGAGGGACAGAGAAATGCAAAAGCGAAACAAAATCCAAAGGAACACCAATGCATTAACGGCCGCAGAAACAAGAAGAGGCTGCCAAAACTATGACAGGAGGAGTACAAAAAGGGGAAGTCTTTTTGCCTTGTATATTTTCAAACGTGCCTTTGTTTATATTGTATTTCCCTACTGCAGTTTTGTGTCGGCTATTTCTCTATTCCTCTTATGCCTCATACCAATATTGATAGCTAACATTTGATAATATTGGTAGATAGCTTTTGAAAGGTGGATCTAAATATTTCAGTCTGTTTACATTTAAAATACTTTTTAGAAGTATTCTACAGCTAAATTGGTAGACATATAATTGTATGCTGTGATTTCATTAGGTTATTCAATGTATACTTTCACCTATTGATTTTATTTCTACCCTCTGAACTTCACTGTATGACAATTAGGCCTACATTTTGCTATGACTGAAATCTTGAAATCTTATAGACTCTTACTCTGTATGCAAGCAGTGTATGGTTTCATACTTACATACTTTACGTAGGTGTACATGAGTGATTTTCATGGGTGGTAGTATAAGCCTAGGCCACATGTCCAGTATAGGCTACTCCTTGTATGGATGATTATAATCTGCAAATTAAGAGTAGAATCTATGATGGTATAAGTCACAATGAAAAACCGCTGTATTTATGCAAAATGTACTGCTACACACCACTAGAAAGCTGTGAGAGCACCCTCATATACCAGAATAAGACCAAATAACATTACAAATATCATAACATAGCCTATATGACATAACCATAACATTAACATTACACATTTCATTACACAACACATTGTAAATAAAACAGATCAAATCATGACAAACAACAACAGATATATTTATGTTCAATTTTAATTTAATTTTGTACTTTTTTCAAATTAGATCTAATCTATGGACTAATCTGTCCAGAATTCTACTTTTCTTTAACCCTATTAACTTTGGCCCACTTGAGGCAATTTTCACATAGTTTCGACTGCTCTCATTTAAGTGTCAATATCTCAAAAACTATTCACTGCACATCCATGGTTTAAAGCGTCGGAATTTTGGGGGATTTTCTTAAAACTGTAATTTAGAATTTCAGAGAAATATGAATCCTACCATTGGGATGTGGACGTTTCGACTACTACCACTAGGGGGCCACCGTGGATAGGGATAAAGAAGGATTTTTTTTTAAACATGGGTTATCAGTTGCTAAATCTGGCCATGTTCCAGATAATTTCAGTTAACGTTAGTTACTAGGCTATGTTTTCTAGCTAGCAGTCTCCTGTTTTTGGATGTTGAGCCTTGCAACTAAATGCTTGTAAGTAAGAACACTGTTAGAAAATTAATTGCTTGTGTGCTGGTATACAATACAACTCCCTCATAAACATCTTTAAACATCAGGCTCTTCTGGCTTTAAGCTTCTTTTTTTATCCAATTAGCAAGCTGGCTAGCACCATATGGCAATGGAAGATATCGCTAGTTATTTAACTTGGCTAACAGAATTATTTTCGTTGCATTGTAACTTACCGAAAACAACTCAACTCAATCATAATAATCCATTGTATGAAAAATGAACACACACAAAAAATTTGCCTCATACGACATGTCGTTTCCGAGATATGGCCTCCTGAAATTTGCTCAAAACCTCCGTCTTTCGCGCTCGCGAGTCTAACTTACTTTCTTCCGTATTGCACAAATCTGGCTTCAGATTACTTGTACCCCCTTCCCTTTTCAAGTTACATGCACCCAAAGTAGCCACTTTGTTCAGTCGCACATGTTTTTGGTGATTTTCGAGGTCACCCTGTGCCCATACGAGTGGACACATACATCCCATATCACAGATGTATTATCTATAGGAGTATGTCTATGGTCACAAGCAAGTACAGGCTAATCAATTCATTTCGTCGCTGTCGGGTGAAAAGTTTGATGTCTGATACATAATTTGACACTTAAGTAGTAACGTAACTCTTAAAACTTATGTGAATTCCCGATATGTTAAAATATGTATACTTTTCAAAATGTGGTCTAACCATGAAGGAGTTGAGTACCAAAGCTGAAATTTAGTTGATGAGTAGAACTAATATATCTGTTTAACTGGTGTAAATTTCAGAAAAAGTTTTAACTGTCCATATGGTGATCCATTGACAAGACGGACAGTTGTGTTTTTGACTTTTTTTAACCCGGACCCAGATTTTGATGGATGTCATTCCTTTACAAATTAATTGATTAGCCTGTACTTGCTTGTGACCATAGACATACACCTATAGATAATATTTCTGTGATATGGGATGTATTTGTCCACTCGTATGGGCACAGGGTGACCTTGAATATCACCAAAAATGTGCGACTGAACAAAGTGGCTAATTTGGGTGCATACAACTTGAAAAGGGAAGGGGGAACACCATATTCTTGCCATTTGGAAGAAAGTAAGTTAGGATACCAAGTTTCAGCTCTATAGCTGTTACCAATCCCAAGTTATATGCTTCCAAAGTTGGAAAAAATCACATTTGCGCGTTTTCACGACTCACGAGCGCGAAAGACGGAGGTTTTGAGCAAATTTCAGGAGGCCATATCTCGGAAACGACATGTCGTATGAGGCAAATTTTTTGTGTGTGTTCATTTTTCACACAGTGGATTATTATGATGGAGTTTCATCAAAATCTGAGAGGGTCATACAGGAACTTTTCAGAAAACTGGTTGATTTGACACGGAATGACCCAATAGTGGTATAAAGTGTTGTATATTTCTCAAACGGATTGTACCAGACAATAAATGACCACTGAATTTTAAAAGGAACATCTTGATGTGTAAAACCAATGGTAGGATAGAGTACATGGTAGAGTGCTAGTAGAGTACATGGTAGAATGAGACAATACTTTCATAAAATACTAATAAAATACTTTTATTTTGCATTTGAGTGAGCAGGGCTTTTCACAGATTTTCTGGTATTGTCTGGTTTATCTTGTTGCTATGATGGAATTCTAATTTTAAATATGATGAATAAATATATTTATGAACTCAAACATAGACGCAATTGTCCACTATGTCACGCATGGGTAAGTACAGACTGGGTGGGGGGTTGCTTGTTAAATGGACCTGCTACGGGAAAATAGTGACACTTGAAACTCTGTATTCGGCAGAAATCGTCACAAATCCTCTACCAATAAAATGAAGAGTTTGTGATTTCTACTAATAGTTTGGCTGCAGGAGCAATAAATGTCTCAGTTGAGCAAAATGTTGCCGTCGGCTCACTAGGCATCTGCACAAAGGAGTTAAATTGCACCATGTTAACTGAATTTTAACCTCATTCTTCGTCCTTCAAATTTTTTTAATTACAGTAACCAGGTTTCCATACTCTCAGCTTATTAAAACCCTGCTGATTTCACCTGTTATTCCATCACTGAACAAAATGATTTTAAAGAGAACTAAGAGTCTAATTAGAAATGAAAACAAATTTGCAGCACATTACACAATTAATTCACAATTAATTTTAATGCCATTCTCTGCATGTGCACTTTAACTTCATGCAGGAGCAGCAGGACGGTTTCCCCTGCTGTAAATCACAGTTTTCACAGTCTTCCCAGGAAAGTGGACCAGTAAAACAGATTGGTCACATTTCCATAACACGACATTATAAAACAAGGGAAAATATGCGTGAACCTATGGGTTCCCAACCTGACAGCTTTAGTGTATTTAGTGTGCATGTAATGAACTTCGGATGAAGTTTGAAATTCGAGAACTCTATGAGAACACCCTCATGGAATTGATGTCTGACAATACTTCATTGTATAATCAAACAAAATGTGTTAAATAAGCAAGCTAATTTGGAGTTTTCTAAGGTGAGACGGAAGCCATTTTTAACCGCATATATTTTCTGGCACCCCTATAAATTCTTATGAACAAAATGTAACTGAATTTTTTCCATTTATATTTTACTTTTTAAAGTTGATCAGAGTGTTTAGGAACTTTCAAGCAGTAATCCATGACTTCCATGTTTCACTGGGGTATAAATATGAGGTGAGAGAGAGACCATATTCGCTTATTCATACATCAACATGGGAAAGATAAGAGAACACATAAAACAAATGAGGGAAAAGTGTGTTGAGCTTCATAAGTCAGGGAATGGCTATAAAAAAATAGCTATTCACCTGATAATGCCCATATCTACCGTTAGGGCAATACTTAAAAAGTTCAAAGCAACTTGAACTGTTACAAACTGGCCTGGAAGAGGACCCAAGTTTATTTTGCCCCCACACACAGTAAGGATGGTAAGAGGCAAAAAAAATCCACAAGGATCACTGTTGGAGAATTAGAGAGGAAAGTAGCATCTTGGGGTCATCAAGTCTCCAAAACTACAGTTAGACATCACCTCCATGCCAACAAATTATTTGGAAGGCATGCCAGAAAAAAGCCTTTCCTGTCATTTCACCACAAATGTAAGCGCCTGGAGTTTGCTAAACGCTACTGGAACTATGACTGGAACTGTGTTCTATGGTCAGCTGAAAATTTAGCTTTTCGGTAACTAACACTAAAGGTGGCTTTGGCGTATAAAGGATGGCCATACCGAAAATAACCTGATCCCCACTGTTAAGTATGGTGGAGGTTCCGTGATGTTGTGGGGCTGTTTTTCCTCCAAATCTTTCTCCAACCTTAATAGATGTTACGAGAGAAGACCCCGTGCTGTTTTATTGGCAAAGGGAGGTTATACAAAGTATTAATTGCATGGGGTGCCAATAATTGTGGCACACGTGGTTTTGTTAAAAATAATTATTTCTTGATGAGGGATATTTTTTCCCAGAATAAATTTACTTCAATTAAAGGTCGGATTTTTCTCATTTTTTCAGTGTGAGATTAAGCTAATTCAGCTGAATTTTTTATAACCCTTTTTACTCATCTTTATTTTGATTGGTTTATTGCATGTTAAGCACAAGTTCAGCCCACTTGCACCTTGTGCCATACTTAGCGCTCAAATAACACGTCATCTAACAAGCAAAAGTGGACTGGGACACGCCCTAAATGCACTTGCGCCATGTGTTTAGATGAAGTGCTAAGACCGTCAAGATAGAGCCCATAGGGTTCTGTCAGAAAGGTAATTTAAGAACCAATTTAATGCTGCAGACCCAAAGCCAACGTCCCTAAGTGTGTTAGGTAAGACGGAGTGGTCAACTGTATCACAGGCCTTGGAAAGATCAATAAACAGGGTGGCACAGTGTTTTTTCTTATCAAGAGCTTGGGAAATGTCATTACATACTACTGAAGTTGCGGTAATAGTACTATGACGAGACCTGAAGCCAGATTGCACATTGCTAAGTATATTATTATCAAGTAGGAACGGCTTGATTTGGGACTTGACCAGGGATTCCAAAGATTTTTCCAGAATGGAGAGATTTGAAATGGGACGGTAACTGTTAAGATCAGAGGGATCGCCACCTTTTGACGATATCGCCCTTGCAAGTTACTGGATGAGTGTCCATCATAATTTTCTGAGGGAGAGAAGAGGACGCATTTGGAGCTGCCAAAGATTTGATAGTCTTCCACAATTTTGCAGGAGGTATGATGTGATGTGACGTATGAATACGTTCACTGCCTTCCCCACCACCCAAGAGCAAATACGATTCTAACTCAAGCTCCGTGGCTGCTTTTCTCAAAATGTGGGTGGAACAGGGCGTGATATTCTCATGACCAGTTTCTTGTACCTGCCCCCTGGGTTGCCAGCTTTCTACTAAAAAAAGTAAGTGGGGGTATGCATTTGCAACGTCTCAGTGACAGTTCCTTTAATAACCGCATTTGCCTTTGTAAAATCTTGCCTTTGTGAATCGCATTTGCTCTTGGGTGGTGGGGAAGGCAGTGAACGTATTAATATGTCACACCATGGTCTTCATGAAATTATCATAATTCCTAGATATTGACGACTGGGATATACCCATCGCACAATCAAAAAATAATCGTTGGACAGTGGCTACATGCAATATTATCGAGTAAACAAATATATTGTTGGATTTAAAAAATATTAAAATAGTAAAAATATTTTTTTACGATTTACCTAATAAAATCATGTACGGTGGTTGAACACAATATTATTAGAGACGTCTTCAACTTTATTTTTTTGAGTGCATCTGTCACAGGCTTGATTGTAACCTGCAGGGAGTTAATTTGCGCTTCCTAATAATTTTGGAGCAGCTGAGCTGACAAGTACAAAGTCTTCTCTCTGTCAAACCGAATATGATGCAGACACTGTCCATCAATTAATCCATCTAATTGGTCTGGTATGATATAGACGGTCAATCATACTTATATTTCCTTTTATGACAGCTTTTTGATAATTGCAAGTATAATGCATGGCATTTATATAGCGCCTTTCTAGATACTCAAAGCGCTTTACAATGATGAGGGGGAAACTCGCCTCTACCACCACCAATGTGTAGCACCCACCTGGGTGATGCAACGGCAGCCATTTTGTGCCAGTATGCTCACCACACATCAGCTGAGGTGGAGAGGGAGAGAATAATTTTTTAGCAAAGGAAAATAAGACCAATATTATGTTAAAATAACATGCACTCATTCTAATATCCATTTATGTGAAAGACGCTTCAAAGATTTTTCATAATAATCTATTGGTGGTGCTAGACATAAACCACCTTTTTTCCGAACAAAGTTGCGCTGAAAAAATGGATTAAGTGAAAAAACTTGCAGACACACCTCGTTTTCATCAAATCTCCACCCCGCACGTGTATATAGGTACAGGAGAGACACTTAAAACAGCAGATAAGTCAAATGTCTGAATCACAAATAGCTTAAGCTAAGCGGAATTTCGGGAGTAAGTGCCATTTGCGTGTGATTATCTCAACTCTGAATCTGGCCCCTTGTCTTTTGTGGCTTTTGACCAAGCCAAACTTCTCACTTAAAATGTAGTTTTTTGTTATTAATTTTAAAAATACATTCCTGCTCTGGACTGCTTGTCATAATTGATCAGAAATCAATCATTTATAAATGTGCTGGCATTCATCCTCTATCAGTGGAAAAATTAGGCAGGTCTTTAAACCTGTTCCTGGGGTGTCTTGTGGCATAGCCTGGAAGAGCACCGTCCGCCTGCTCATTGCCAGCAGCAACGTTGGCGGTTCGGCCACGCAACCTTTGTCACATGTCTCTCCCTCTCTCTTGCTCCCATTCTTCCTGTCTGAAGAAAGCTGAACAGCCCTAAGAACATAACTTTAAAAACACCTGTTCCTATCTTTTAAAATTCATCCTTAAAGGGCACATAATCATTCCAGTGTTTCCCATGCCTCAAGCTCCCATTTGCTGCCTGCAAATGGTTTGTCTATAATGTCTATTGGGAATTCTATCAAGGCCAAATTGAAAGGCTGGTTTTGCTGAAAACAACAGAATTCCAAGTTCTGATTTGTAACTTGTAAAAATGCATCTAGTTGTACAATGATAAGATTATAGAACAAGTCATCAAGTAACACATAGATTTTACGAAGTGAGGTGAATCGTTTCTTTGACTGCTGCTGCATTAGAAAAAATGCTTAAAATTACTTTTTTCATCTCAGGAAATTTCCATTTCAAAGAGTCTTTTAGATACTCATTTCTTTTTACTCTTTGAACAAATATTGCACTATCCCACACCCACCTCCAAGAACACTTATCCCATGGTATGGGTGAATACTCGATTCTGATTGGTCAATGACTGGTCGTTATTCTGTATAACCGGTCAGTCATCCGGGTCACAAGTTTAATCACAGTTCTAAATTAATGCGCTGCCTGCCTGGCCAGCTAGTACTAGCTACGCAACCTGGGAATGGAAAACATGACCGGTCAATTCAGAGTCCAAGACGTTTTAGAAAATAAGTGGAATAAATAAAGTGAATTAATAAAGTAAACGAATGTAGCCTACCTACTTTATTTTCCTCAGTGACTAACGTTAGGCTACTGTACCCTACGGCAGACGGCTACTTCGCCTCGTAGGTATGCTGCAAATAGTGGGCTAACTGGCTACGATAAACTTTTGTCATTGTTTTTAAGATAATGCAAATGCAATACGTGGCGAGGTAACTATATAGCTAGCCATAGTTACATTATCACGGAGTTAGCAAAGCGCATGGTGTTTATGTACAATGCGTAGCCTAATCTTTTTTTACTGCGAGCCATAAATCCATCTCTAAGGTAGAGGTTAACGTTGCCGTAGCAACAGCACACATCTGATTTATAAAAATCGGTAAACAACATTAATCTACAGATTTAAAAAAGTTTGTATTCGGCAGATATCTTAGTTACAACTACTTCAATCTAGCAAAACATTTTTGTGGTTACAAGTGCAGTATTTATTCAGTTGGAAATACAAATTTATCATAGTAGGAATTTGCATGTAAATTGACGTCGGCAACACGCTGACTGCTTGTGAATGCAAGCTACTTCACAAAGCATGTTAATCTGTAGCCTATAGGCTATATGTAGAAAACTTTTTATCCAGCGAAAATTCTTCGATAAGTTACATCTAACAAACTCCGTAGTATTTTTTAGATGGTCCCATAGGACATCATGATGCGAATCACACTGCGTGACCAAACCATTTTTAAAAAGCAAGACAGAGAGAGGGAGGTAATGTTGAATCTGATTGAGTTATGGTTTCATACAATTTTCTTAAATAATGTAATGACAAAAATAACCAAAATTGGTGCCAATTGTACGTTATAACTGAGAAGGAACTATTTTTTCCCCGATAGAATCAATTATTTTCAGAACTAACGACGAGAGGGTTTGCATAGCAACGCACTTAAATAGAACTAGTAACGAGAAATAGAATTAGCAACGAGATGTTTTCTGTTCAATTAGAACTACCAACCAGCTGTTTTGCATGACAATGCAAAAACAATAAGCCCAAAGAGCTGTGGAAGTATATTTAAATTTCAGCTGATTAAATCGATAAAAATCTATAAATATGAAAGTAACTATATATAATCATTGTTGGTAACCATGGTATAAGCGCAATAATCAACTCCGAGGTGTGCATTACACGGTTTTAACCTCCGCTTCGCGTCGGGTGGTTCTTCGCCTCAACGTCGTGCGGTTAAAACCGTGTAATGCACACCTCGTCGTTGATTATTGCTTACATATATTACACCTGGACCGTACGGTATATAGCGTGACCAACCTGAAATGTCAAAGCCAGGTCCAATAACAGCTCAATCAGGCTCAATACCCTCAACTCAGCTGGGATGAAAATGAGCTTAACCCTTAGATGCATAAGTGGGTCAAAAATGACCCGGTGAGGTCGTTTTCTTGCTGTATCTTTGTAATGAAAAGTTGTTATCATTTCATATTCCAGCTATTCCTCAAAAAACATGTTTTTTTATATAATGCCATTTAAATTTTTAAGGTACCTTTAATACTTTTCAAGAAATTGTAGTTTTTGTATTACTACCCCAAGCTTCCATAAGTGGATCAAAAATGACCCACATGCATTTCCTATGGAATCTCATGGGAACCTTTGATTCTTATCAACTGTGGCTGTCAGGAATATATTTACTGTGGACAACAATTACTATATCAGAATTGTCACCCCTCAAGAAGATTATTTTACACAGCAAGATCTGATACATGTAAGTATTATCTTCATTTTTCACCAAATATTTGATGTCATCAAATTGATATATTTCAACTATGTTAGCTAACTATAAAGTAGGCTAATTTGATGATACATGATAATAACACATACTCTTTCATACAGTATACATGAATGACACGCACACACACACAATACATAGAGTAATGTTAGCTAGCTTAGCTAGCTAGTGTTAGCTAACTATAACTAAGCTAGCTAACATTACTGTATGTATTGTGTGTGTGTGTGCGTATCATGTGTGTGCGTATCATGCTGTTCCAGCAATTTAGGAGGGACGGCTCTCCACTCTGAAAGATCACAGGGGGTCTGAATCCACACACGAAAGGCTTTAAAAACTCGGACACCTTAAGTAGAGGGGGAAAAAAAGAACGGTCGTTACTGCAGCAACAGTGCACACTAACACCTCTTCTCATTGCCATAGAAACCCGCCAGCAAAGCGAAAGGAGCTGTCTTCCCTGCAGCACCTCACCTGTCCCACTGCCCGTGGGGAAGCGTCGGCCCGGCACAAATGCCCAACCCGTCCTACCGCGTGGCAGAAACCAGTCCTCCCTCGACTCAGGGTCGCACAGGTTCCCGCCATGCGGGAAGGGGTGAAGAGCACAAAGGGATGCAGGCAGAGGGCTGGGGGGTCAGGGTACTGGTGGCTTCAGGAGGGGCTCACGCAGATATGAGTCGAAGGAAGCTCATGTGCAGCTCAACAGGGAATCACCCCGGCTGGTTGAAACCATCCTGGTCCAGGGCGATGCATTGCCCTGGGGCACTGCCCCCAGATTTGATATCACACCATGGGGCCCATCGACACACTAGAACAGTGTCTTAACAGATACCAAACTGCGGGTCCATCCACACAGTGGAACAGTGGCTTAACAGATACCAGACTGTGGGGCCCATCCACACACTAGATCCACCACCATACACTGTTTATACCCTCAAATTTGCATTCTAAAACCAGGCCCAAATTTCTTTTTTCAAAACAAAGTGGTTTATGACATAAACTAATCGAAGAGATAAACCGCAAACAGTGATATTGACCTTGCCAGTTCACCAGCTAGAAATACGTGTGAGTAAGCTGTTATGGCTATTGTGCTATCTAGTTGCTGCTATTGTGCTATCTAGTTGCTAATTTATGTCATGTTTTATTCACGTTTTTCAACATACTATTGCTAATATGCAGAGGTGTAAAGTCCAGGGCACAGAAAGTAAATGTCCTGCCATGTGTTTCTTCCACCCAGCCATGAACTTAACCAGCTGATTTCACTAGTTAGTTCTACCTCCTGGCTGAAGAATTGTGATAATTAGAAAATCCAGGTGATTGGAACAAAATACTGGGGAGGACTTTTAGTTTCTGGACCTGGATTTTACACCTCTGCTAATATCCCTATACCAGGGGCAGCTGGTGAGGTCAAAAATAGGGGAGGCTGCATTTGTTACGAGTGTAGTGTGGATGTTTGCAGGGGGTGTAAATGAGGGGGTCTGGGGGGCATGACCCCCTGTAGAAAATTTTGATAAAAATAACCCTTAAATGGTGATACAGAATCATTATTAAATTGTTCATCCTCGTGAATTTGTTAGTTCCAACCAATTAGCTCTCAAATGGCTCACTATTCATTCCTCACTCATCATTTGAATACCAACTTCAGTGTTCTTCCAAGTGTACTGACAACAAAAATCTAACCATTTAATAAGTGCAATGGTGCAGCTCTCGGATTCGGAACATCCCTGTCTGTAGAATTTCCTCTACACTTTCTCTCGCCTGACAGTGACCTCTATTGGCCGAAAAGGGAAATAGACTAAACTTGCTCCTCGGAGACAATCTCAAATTTGCCTGTTATTTCATCTGTTATATGTATGCATCAAAGACCTGGCTTTTCAAAGAAAAATTATTTAAGCTCAGTAGTCATTTTAACTGTGACTAAAGTCACGTGAGGGGAGGCAGTGCTTTAGCCCAATCATAGTTTCCTAAAATAACAGTCATGCCATGACTTATAGTGGATTAAACGACAGCACTGTCAATTAAATATATGAGCCCCTCCCACTCTTTCTAATTTTAAGTGGTTCGGTTGCTAGTCATTATTCCGTGATAGAGGCAAGCAAGTTTTGAATACGAAGGAGCTATCGATTAGCACACCTGCAGTGACATTATTTTTTTATTTATTTTATTTATCGCACTTAGACACATTTTAGATTAGTTATTATTTTTATTTAGTAAGATCCACGGTAGTAAAAGGTAAATTGGACAAGCGTGCTAACGTTTTTAAGTTAACGTTTGCTAGCTGGCTAGCTAGTTCTGGCACAATTTCGACCAGGGTTAACAACCTTATTAACTAGTTAGCTTGATACTCTGGCCTGCCTTCTGTTCTGTGCTGGACGCAGTGGATCATCAACATGGACAAAACATGGATTTAACATCAAAAATCTGGATTGTACTGTCGCACAGCATGCAGAATCCAATGAACATGTGAGTGCACTGGTAAAGCTTAATCTTTGGGTATGAATTCATATAACGAAGGTTAAGACTGTAACCACGGTTTTATGAGTTACGGATGACCACTAGGGTTGTCAATTTACGAATATACCTTCTTGTTGCCGGATGCATCGAGACTCTTATACCAACCATTTGTCATGGACATGACCTTCCCATGATGACGAAACTTCCTCTATAAATAGAGACACATCAATGTCCTCAAAACCCTTGGTTACTCATAAAACCGTGGTTACAGTCATAACCTTTGTTTTATTTAGTTCCTCCGACCATTAGGGTCGTCAACTTATGGATGACTTATACCGACCGTGTCACGAGGGACAGACATACTGTTAAGTGGATGCCAAAGCCGCTGGCAGGATGGCCGAGTCGACCGTTAACACAGGTGCCATGTTGAAGTGATAAAATTTTGAAAATGTGCAGGGGGATGCCCAAGTCGCCACTGCACAGATATCAAGTGGTACACTGCACAGATATCAAGTGGTACAATTTTCAGTGCTTCCCATGACGTAGCCATATTCCTAGTTGACCTACACTGGACATTCATAGGTAAAGGACTAGCACTAGCCTCCTAGGCTGCAGCTATCACCTTCACTACCCAGTGGGAAAGGCTCTGAGCCAAGAGCGCTTTTCCCTTAGACTTGCCGTAGCAGACAAAGAGTTGCCCTGTATGTCTGATGGAAGTGGTAGCTTCAACGTAGCGGCACAGCGCATGCACTGGAAATACCAAGTGTGCATCCCCCAGGTCCTTGCCTGGTGGGGGGCGAAGGGCAGCGAGCTCAATCGGCTGGTTAATATGATAAGCCGAAACAATCTTGGGCAGAAAAGATGGGTTGGGCCGCAGTGTGACTCATCCGGCCGCCACCTTAGACACTCCTCGCTGATGGAGAAAATGCAGAGCTCACCAACACACCTAGCCGACGCCATTGCTAGTAGAAATGCTGTCTTAAAAGAAAGCCACTTAAGGCTGGTCATATCAAGAGGCTCATAGGGCTGACTCGTAAGCGCTCGCAAAACTAAAGGGAGATCCCAGGAGGGAGCCACCAGGTACCTCACAAGTCTCATCCACCGGGCACCCCTCAGGGACTGGCTGACAAGGTGATCGTTCCCTGCAGGCCTGTTGTCCACCCACACATAAACATGAATAAAAACCTCCCAGCGTAAAGCCAAATAAGAACTACCCTAATAGAGGGCGAGACTCGAAGACACGAGTATGACAGCTGATATCTTCTCAGACTCATAAAATAGAGCCAGCAGATGGGAGAGAGCGAAACAGAAACAGACACCTCCGGCACGTAATACACACGGCTGAAATAAGGAGGTGAAAAAGGAAACAGAAAGCAAAAAAAAAAAAAAACTTCTCATTCTCACAACAAAGAGAGTACACAAACAGAGAGGTAAGGAATATAAAGAAATAAGGTGACTGTCTGAGAAAGATCAGCACCGAAAAAGACAGAGGAAGGAATAGTGCAAAAGAGACAAACAAAATCCTATTAACGGAGCTCTAACGCAACTAAAAGCAAGTTCCACACGAAATTTCCTATACCGATACCTGGCTTAGTCAGGCAAACTGACAAGAAAGCACCGGAAGAGGGAAGAGAGAGGCTTAAATATCTGGGGCAATCACCAGAAACAGGTGAACAAATAGATAACCGGACCACAGATAAGACATGGAAGGGAACAGTCCCGGAGCTGCGAGACTCCATAAGCGGAGAAATGGGTGGCGACCGGAAAAACCGTGACAGGTTAAAACGTGAGCTTGCTCCTTTTTTTTTTTTCGTTTAGCAAATTGACGAAACCACTGACACCAGTTGTCACTCCCAGTTTTCATTTGCATTGTGATACGTTGACGGAAGTGGGCACATTCGGAAGCAGTTTATTGGACATTTCAAGTGTGGACGAGATGCACAATCCATGTTCGTGAGTGCAGAGATGGCAAAGTTCGATGATGAGCAAACTGGTAGCTCAGAGGTATGATGGGGTTGCCATCATGCCACCTGCATTAATCGGACTGAAGGCTAAAATGAGAGGTTTCCCCCAGTGCACTGTTTGTACATCGGATAATTCCGACTTGGACCCTTTTTTACGAACCATTTCCACCATTCTGATCGGTAATAATAATAATTTGTCACATATTTATTTTTTTAACTTTACAACCACTCCATTCTACATGAACATTTAGATACATGTTCAATTTACCTCAAACAAGTCCAGTTATATATATAAACCTCTAATTTGGAAGTGAAAACGAGTGTGAAAGATTTTTATTAAACCAAAATTTATACTAAAATATATTCAGCTAAACTTGCAGAATTGACCTAACTCTATCGTACTTACCTATTCTGCGTGCACTAAAATGTATTGTTTTCAGTAGTGTGTGGTTCACTTTATAAGCTAACATCCAAATCGAAAACATGTTGCAATGCAGATTATTCATCAGATTATTACGAGGATTATTTGAGTCTCTTCACTTTGATGACCACCCAGATTTATTTGAACCGGAATACACGGAATACCCTGCGTCTTGCCTTTCTGTCTCAGCCTCCGTTCTCCTTCCATCCTCTTCAATTTGATTTAGCCCTTTGTCTGTGTATTCCGGTTCAAATAAATAGTGGTGGGTAACAGCATGTTAAAGGAGCTATATGTAACATTGACACTGAGCATTTAAAATGGGTACTGCAGTCCAAATTCACAATATTGGAGAGTTGTCACCGCCCGCCCCCTCCTCCCCAGACTCAAAGCTCACGCGGGTTGCCAGGTTCAGGACACTAAACGAACACAAGCACAAGACAAGCCGAGCGCAACATTATATTTTGAGACAAGCTTGTTCTATTTTGACAATGACAAGCGACGACGAGTCCTACACTGTAAGTTGATCAGCTAATGTATATGTTTGCAATTTATTTATTGTTTGCAAATTATAAACCAGCTCATGTGGATTTTTTACAACTCTGTCAATGTTAGCTAGATGCATGGCTAGCTATGATTACGGTCACACAGATATAAGCTAACATTAGTGGTATGTTTAGCTATAACTATATACATATATATATTTACATCTTTAGCTAGCTAGCTAAATGAAAACGATGTTGAACTTAGCTTAGGCATTCGTAAATCGGCTGTCGGAGTGCCGGAGTACATCTGGTTGTTCGTAATGGGCAGTGGGAAGAGTCAACTCGGAGAATAGTGAATCACACAGGCCCAAACAAATACAAATGTTCCGACCCGGAATGGAAATTTCAAAGGAGAACATACTGGCTGTAGCATTGTTGTTGGAGAAGCCAGTATTTCGACTTAGCATGTTTCTCTGATGACATATCATGGTCATTTTATGATTTAGTACAGTACATTTGTTACATATAGCTCCTTTAATTGTAATGATTGTTCTGCCATTTATTCTACAGCCAATTGCTGAAAGTAAGCCATTTAAAGTACAAACCCCAATTGCAAAAAAAGTTGGGACACTATGTAAAATGCAATTGTAAATTTTCTTTTACATATATTTAATTGAAAACAGTACAAAGAAACAATATTTAATGTTTTACCTTATCAACTTTTTTTGTAAATATATGCTAATTCCAAATTTGATGCCTGCAACACATTCCAAAAAAGTTGGGACAGGGGGGAAAAAAAAGACTGGGAAGTTCAAAAAACACCTGTTTGGAACATTCCACAGGTAAACCGCTGATGCTATCATGATTCTGTATAAAAGGATATCAAAAGACTCCTGGGGCTCTATTTTAATAAACCAAACGCAATGGTGAACGCAAGAGTAATCGCTTGGCGGTATCGCTCTGAGGGCGTGTCGGCGAGAAATTTGGTAATTTCATGACGGCAATCTTGGCGCACCTTATGGCGGTATTGCTAAAAGGCTGGGTTTAAATGTCCAAGGTGTGTCTCTATGGTAGCCAATCAAATTGTTGTTCTCATGCTTTAAAAAAAAGCCAGTTGGAACGCAATCGCTCCATGCAATTTCATAATGAGCAACCCAAACGCACTGGACCGTCAACGACAAGAGCGATTTTCCGCACAGGAATCAGACATACTTGCAACAGAAGTACAGGCTAGGACTGTAGTAATTTATGGATCACAATCCACACCACCTCGTCTCCCAGAAGTTCGGAAGGCACGGGAGGAGGTGGCGAATGCATTAATTAGCCTACATTAGGTGATGTAGGCATAATTATGATTCAAATGTTAGGCTTATGATTCAACTGTGTCAATGTGTAATTTATATATTATAGGCTATTGGCCTACATGATCGCAAGTTTCTTGTAAGCTGTCCTGTTTTATTCTAGTAGTTTAAATTAAAATTAATTAATTAATAATAATTATAGGCTATTTGTTCATTAAATGGAAGTGTAATGTTGGCATCACCTATAGACACTACATAGAACTACATGACGAATAAGTTGCCAAATTGCCAGAGTCTATTGCGTTCCCGCTAAGAGGTGGTTCCAGCTGATCATAACGCAATGGGTTTTCGTTGGTTCAAATTGTCACTGAGCCGAAAGTATTTTAGAACACGCCCCAGACAGCGCCACCCATCCCACTGCAGCGCAAGCGAAAGGATGTTATGTTGAGAATTTGTTGATCCTAGTGGTATTGCTGAGAAACGCCATAGCGCCAGTTTTAAGACGTTGATGCTGTCAACAAGCTTGCGTTTGACTATACCGTCCCCTTGCGCTGGTTTGAAAATAGAGCCCCTGATGTCTTATTTCCAGGTACTCTTACAAGCAATACTATAACCTCTCTGCATTTTAATGGATCTCCATGGGAATTTGGGTGGTGGGACTAGATTAAGCTGTAAATTACACGGGAATAGTATGGAACCCATGGTTGGCTAAATGGCTGTAAGTCTTCAAGGGTCTGCGGTATCAAACGAGCCTCAACCTATCACTCTGCTGCCAGATATGCAGTAGATATGGATGGATCACTTGAAGGGTTGTTTCTCCATAGAGTTCAATAGGAAATTAGTTGGGAGAAACAACCCTTAAAGTGATCCAGCCATACAGTATCTACTGCATATCTGGCAGCAGAGTGATGGTCCCAACTTTTTTGGAACATGTTGCAGGTATCAAATTCGGAATTGGCGTATATTTACAAAAAATAATAAAGTTGATAAGGTAAAATATCAAATATCTTTGCTTTGTACTGTTTTCAATTAAATATACACTGCCTGGCCAAAAAAAAAGTCGCACACTCTAATATGTCGTTGGACCGCCTTTAGCTTTGATTATGGCGCGCATTTGTCGTGGCATTGTTTCGACAACCTTATGCAACGTCACAACATTTATTTTCGTCTAGAGTTGCATTCATTTTTGGCCGAGATCTTGTATTGACGACAGGAGAGTCGAACCACTCCGTAAAGTCTTCTCCAGCACATCCCAAAGGCTTTCAATGGGGTTAAGGTCAGGACTCTGGTGGCCAATTCATGTGCAAAAATGATTCCTCATGCTCCCTGAACCACTCTTTCACAATTTGAGCCGGATTAATCTTGGCATTGTCGTCCTGGAATATGCCCATTGATGGGATAACCTGGTCATTCAGTACATTCAGGTACTCAGCTGACTTAATTTTATTGCTGCATAACGTTGCTGAGCTTAGACCTGACCAATTGAAGCAACCCCAGATCATAACACTGCCTCCAGAAGCTTGTACAGTGGGCACTATGCATGACGGGTGCAACAGCGACTTTTTTTTTGGCCAGGCAGTGTATGTAAACGAGAATTCACAAATCACTGCTTTCTGCTTTTATGTGCATTTTACATACTGTCCCAACTTTTTTGGAATTGGGGTTTGTACATACTTTGACTTGCAATAAATATTTTCCCATTATGGAAATTGTTTAACTGTGTAGTCTTTCCTTTTATATCAGATAATATGTATTTAAAAGATATGTCAGGTGTGTCAAAAAAGAACACCAGCTTGGCTCATGTGTGGTGCAGAGGTAACCAAGTCCCCATACTTCTGGTAGTACAAAAGTAGGGAAATTATTTCCACACACACAATTCACCACTGCTCATGCTTTTATTGGTTGATGTTTGGTCAAAGGCCTTTATTAAAATATTTACAGTAAATGCCTGACTACTATTGGTTGTGGTAAAATAAGTTATATAAGTTTGCAATAACACTTCCAAAATCTCTGGCTGTACCTGTTACCAAGCAGTAATTGGAGATTTTTGGAGTAATTGGCGAGGCTGCATTTCAATTAGGCTATAAATTGTTACTGTTGTATGAAAGCTCTAACAAATACAAACAGATACAAAGTAGCATTAAGCTCTGTAATAACATTTAAGTTGTATCCTCCCCCCACAAGTCACCAAAACGAACCATTTTAGAGTGATTACTACAAAAATGTTCTTCCAGAGGAGCATGCTCCCGGACCCCCCTAGTTAAACCTCATCCTGCCTCCTCAGTTTTGCAACCCATCAGCCTCCACTGATTGATATGGTGAGTGGACCACAACTTCAAAAAGGAAATGTATAAAATTCGCAACTTTGACTGCAAATTCCAACAGAGGTGAAAGGCGAATTCACAGCACCGGGACGCTTGTTAAAATGGAGTGAGTTGGTTGGAGGACCAGACGTGACAGAAAGCGTTTCAGACAAGTGACTCCGGAGAGACACCAATAAAACGGAGCGGACTGGGAGAGGGAAAAAAGCAAAACAGAAAGGCTCCAGCTCCCAGTACGAGGGAGTGAGAAAAGAGACTTAAAAGGGGAGAAACGGAAAACAACCCAACGAATCGGGCGAACTGACAAGTCAGCGAGAAAAAATCCTTAGAAAAACAAAACCTCTGCTCTCAAAATAAGAGAGGAATCTAAAGAGGCGACAGAAACAAACAATAAGGAAAACAACCCAGAAGTATCGGGCGAAACGCTCGTAGGCAAGAGCGAGAAATAGAACAACAGAAAAACAGACTCTAGCTCTCACTAATAGCGAGAATAAGTAGTTCGCTATCAAGACCCGCGTTGTTTAAGAAACAAAGCGTTCGATAGGGAGTACTGGTCCTAAACCTTACTGGCTTGAATGTTAAGCGAAATAATATGGAAGCGCCGATACCGGAAGACGCAAAGTATAAATAGCCGGCAGAAACAATGAACAGGTGAAATCACTAAGTGCTGGCGTGGAATATGGAAAATCCGATAGAGTGCTTAATACAGGTAAAAGGAACGAATGCCTGCAGAGCTAGGGAAAGGCAAGCACAACCCATGACACTTGTGGTCAAAAACAAACAAAACTACTATAAAGCGAGAACGGAGAGGGCATCATTATCAGCAGACAATAGGGACATGCTTATTTTAGGAACTATTGACATATATTAGCCTAATGATTCTGAAATTAGTCAACCGACAAAGAAGATTCCAAGCAAAGAAAGCACCAGAGAACAACGTAGACGATAGTACTGTCATTTGCTGTGAAACCTTCTGTTCTGTACTCAGGTAAGTTTGAGTTTTTGCTTATCTTTATCGATCTATCCTAATTTATCTGTCTGTTAGTCGAGGGTTGTGTCCGAAACAGAGCCCTATCTATTGCGTCCTGTGTACTATTACTGTGTAACATTAACGTAACATTACTGCTTACTGCATACTGACATACAGTAATGCGAAAAATATCCTCAATACTATTATCAGCGAAAACCTGGAAATAAGTATAGCATCTGAGGTTTTAAAGTACACTACATTTAGAGAACATTTCGCCTACTTAACTTTTTCATCCAGTGTACTTTCAATAGTAGGCTATGGAACGCCATTGATTCGGGCACAGCCTTTGTTTAGCACAAACAAAATTGCCTTTGCTGGCTAAGCTAACAGTTAGCTATCTAGTTAACCACATGTCCAAACAACGTATATTGTCTGTCTGTCTGTCTGTCTGTCTGTCTATCTATCTATCTATCTATCCGCCAGTTGAGGCTGTTAATAATGGAGCCGAGACACAAACTCAAGAGGTAACGCTGAGCAGGCTTTACTGAACAGTCAGAGTACAGAAAGAACACAACGTGACGACGTGAACACCTAACATAACCACGTACCGCTGGTCAGTACTGGCGCAACCTCTCTTTTCCCCTAATCAAGCAAACAGAGACATAAGAACGCATATAGAACAAAATACACAGGAAAATAATGTCTGTAGAACAAAGCCAATAGTATCAACATATTTTTTTGCATCCCTAGAGTACAGGGTCGACTACCTGTACTCCACCACACACCCGGGGCATTATTCTGTCCCCATTCAAGGTGTGTGGGTCTACATTCTCGTAAAGTCTCTGAGATACGTAGGAGGGCGCCGATGGCGCGACGGCTGCCGGGGGCCCTGGCAGGCCGATGGGGCAATTTCAGGCAGGTCAGGGGAGGTGTGCCGGCCAACATCCACGCAACCAGAAACCTGCCCCGCCTCGGACGGGACGACAGAGCAGACAGGCGGGCAGGACGCAGCCCCGAGGTGGACGTCCACGACGACAGGCGCAGAGATGGCAGCAGGGATAGCAGGAGGCAAAGGAGGTGGGTGGGAGCTTGGGGGCAGATCCCCATCCTCTGGGAGCAGATCCTCATCCTCTGAACAGTCAGACAGACACGGCCCCGGAGAACACTGTTCGTCAGACACATCAGACGGAACCTTGAAGCAGTCAGACAACCGCACACGATATGATGCAGTACGCAGCTGGGATCCCACTAACTTCCTGATATTGCAGAAGAGGGGGTCCACTGAGACAACCAGGTATCGGTCCCGTGCCCGGGACTTGTTCCTGTCCGAGTGGAGGTAGACCAGATCACCAACGCCAAGTGCAGGGTCGGGACGCCTCTGCGCGCGGGGCGCTTTGGAACGCTCACTATGTGGATGATTAGCAAGGCGCTGCCGGTGCTGCGTGGCCACCAAGTCACCGTCGCCCAGAGGCACCTGGACATTAGAAAACTGGTCTCGCTGGGTCCACATCTCACGAGATGACAGGCCACGAGAGCGGATGCGCGAGTTCAATGCCGCCGTGGCAACCGCTAGAGTCAGAGGAGTGACAGCACTGCCCAATGGGTCAAGGCGTAAGAGCTCGCTCGTCAGCTCCTGTATAGCCTTCTCCGCCACAGGGTTCTTGTTGGGGTTCTTAGCGTGTCCCAGCTCCAACATGACCCTGTGCTGGTGCAGGAACCCATCACCGACCAGGGCCTTGAATCCAGGGGCAGGGTCGGTGCGGACGACCGCCAGAGGGCCATCCATGGGACGCATCTGAATACAGAGCTGTACCAAAGCATCCCGCAATGTCTCGTGACACTCATCAGAGATCAGCAGCGTGGATGTAAACGACGTCACCGTCTCCCGGAGGACAAGTATGACCTGACGGGAACGCTTGAGGACATCAGCTGCGAAGGACACGCCCACAGCATCAGGCGGGGGGGAAGTGGACTGCTCCACCTTGGCACCCGGCGAACGGCGCAGCGCAGCACAGGAATGGCAGCCATCAGAGACACGCTCAACTGCCTTGTCTAAATCCAGGGCGTACAGGTACCGCTTGACGACCGCCTTGAGCTGGTGGCACGTGGGAGGAGCCAGTTGGATGTGGAGTGCAGTCAACAGGCCATCCAAGACCTGCCGAGGGACGACGATGCACTCACGGGCTGGAGAGAGGGGCTCCTCGCACCTCAGCTGCGACAGTAGCTACATTCAGATACCTCTTGACATCCCGAACATTAGTGATCTTCCTGGACAGCCTAGTGCCCTGAATAAGATGGGCATGGGTACGGCAAAGACCAGGGCACTCTGACTGTGTCGTCAACCAGGCAGATCGGCTTGTGAATGGCAGGCGCACAGAGCCATCCAACACATCCTGGACAGACGTCATCCGGACAACAGAGTCAGCTGTGCGCTCGATGAAGGAACAGACCTGGCAACCCTCATCCTCGCACAGTGGGACATTGCGGCTGGCAAAGTCAGAAGGGAGAATGGCAGAGCCCGCAACATGTCTGACAGAGGCCTGGTACCGGCTGACGACAGACAGGAAGGTTGACACCCGGGGACTCGCAGAGAACTCGCCACGGCAAAGCTTTTCATAAGCCTGCACACAAGGTTTGCTGTCAGTGAGGACGCATGCATTCACCCCAGACTGAACAATATATGGGCTGAAATGTTTGGTGGCAGCAGCAATAGAGAGAGCCTCCACCTCGCATGGCAACCATGTCGTCTGGGAACCTCGTAGCTTTGCGCTGAAGAAGCCAGCCAGGTGTAGCCTGCCCTCCCGGGATACATACAGGGTGGCGCCTATGCCAGGTTGTCTGACCGCACCATCCGTTACAATCCACAACTGGTCTGATGGCTTAGGTAAAGCGATGACACTGACAGACAAGAGGGCCTTTTGAGCACTGTGAAATGAATCCCTCAACTCATCAGTCCACACGATGGCCTCAGAGGATTGGCGCCCGGCTGTGACTACATCGAGTGGGGCGAGGTATGCGGAGCACCTTGGGACCACACGGGAGAGAACCTTATAAGCACCGACAAAGGATCTCATACGGCCCACAGTGTCTGGTGCAGGGCAGGCGGCCAGGGTGTTGACACGGTGTGGACTGGCCGTGAGGGTGCCGGCGCACCAGATCCAGCCAAGGATGGTGGTAGACTTGGGGGTGATGACCATCTTAGACGCTGACAGGCGGAGGTCACACTTATACAGGGCCTGGAGGATCCTCTTCCAGTTGTGGAACAGCTCCTGAGGTGTGTCGCCGCCGCAGTATAGATCATCAGCAATCTTGGCGACGATGCCCTCCTGTAGCAGAGGACCCAGAACACGGCACATGAGCTCCTCCAGGGCTGTCTCTGAGCCAGGCATACCCATTGCAGACCACGTGTAAACCCGTACTCCCTTAAAGGGGGTTGCGACGCCACAATATTTCATCGATTCACGTGCAAGGGGTATCTGATAGAATGCACTGGTCAGGTCTGTGACTACGATGTGTTTCCAGCATGCGATGAGACGCAGGGTTGAGTCAACATTAGGCAGTAATGAGGGCTTGGGCTTGCTGTAGCGGCCAACGTCGGCAAACGCGGTCACCATACGCGACCCCCCATTAGGCTTTTTCACTAGGAAGGAGGGGTTGAGATACTCCACTGCAACATCAACATCCTCAGGGTGTCTGAACACGCCCAGTTCCTCCAGCTGGTCAAACTTAGCCTGAAGCTCCACGAGTTTGCCCCGGGCATAGAGGGGAAGGCACCCTTTTCGCTGTGGGGACTCGACCGGACCCATGTTGACCCTGGCCTTGAAGGGCCCGGCTGCATCATTGTAGCCATTGATGTCAGGGTCGAAGACCACATCATACTCCCTGAGCAGCGACCGAAACTGGACAGCAGTTTCCTGTGGGAGGAGGTTGTCGGATCAATCTGCACGGCAGAAGAGTGGTCAGTCTTGTTCATCTTTGGAGTTGCAGGGCATGGAGCTGGGCTGACTGAGAGAAGTTCCTTGGGCTCAAAGACAGGGGTGACTTGGCAGAAGTGCTTGTGGCGCTTCAGTGTACGAGGCACAGCTGACAGATTGGGGATGCGGATTTTGCCAGCGATGCTTGAAACAATGCTTGGTTGAGGCTACATCTGGGACGACTTGAGTCTCCGTGCACTGAGCGTATCAGAACGTGGTTCAATGGCGTACTCAGCATCTGACTGCACATCCCCTGGTAGCTGCATTTCAATGAACTCCCCAGGCCAGATGGTTTCTGACTGGGTGGGAGCCCGAAGTACGAATGCACGCCGTGCAGCCGTGCTGGACTCAGCGGGCACAGAGGAGCCATATTTGTAGATCGTACCATCGCCAAGGATCACTTCTCTCTTTGCAGGATGAACAGCGACGTCATTTGCCTCCATGAAAGGTGTGCCAGCGAGTATGTCAACATCAAGATCCACCACAACGAAACCGTCAAACTGGAATACTCTGTCGCCTCGTGTGAAGGAGATCCGGGTCTCGCCGACTACCTGTAGCCGTGGAACACATCACCTGTGGCCGTGGAACACATCAACGTATGGAGATTGACGAGTCTGAACACGGTAGGCTACGGTGCCAGGAGCAGCTGCTCCGCCGTCTGAGTCATGGGTAGGAGTGCTGACCCCTGAGTCATCATCGGTGTCGGACTCATCCTCGACGACACTCACAATTTGTCGTGCTTTAACGATGTAACGCCGGTCACTGTCTGGGAGGTAGGCGCACTCACTCAGAAAATGGCGAGTGTCTTGGCGGCCCGCTTGCTTACACAGGGGACATACTTTGTCTTGGCGGGGCTTTCTGGGGGGCGCCCTGAGTTTAGAGCTCTGTGCTCTGGAGCTCTGTGCGGGACGGCGCGGTTCCGTGGTGATAGCTGTGCGGAAGATCTTTGCATCATCAGACACACGAATCTCATCTAGGAGGGAGCACAAGGCCTGTGAAATCTCTGGTTTGATAGAAGCCAGAATGCGAGATCTCAGCTCAGTACCATATCTTTGCTTGACGAGTCTGGGTAGGCTAGGGTGGATGAGCTTTAACCATGTGAGGACCACCACGTTTTCCAGTGTGGGGGAGAGCTCCTCATCCTCCGTCACTGCCTCGCCGTGGTGGCTGAGGCCACTAGGGCGTAACAATGAGTCCTCCACAAAGGCCATCAACCGTTGGTAAAGGTCCTCCGGACGCTCATCACCTTCAAGGTGAATATCTGAGAAGTCAATAAACTGAGCGCCGGTTACTTGAAATCCAAAGTGTTGTCTTATTGTCTGCCATATGAACTCCAGCGATGTGGAATTTTTGACCAGGGTGTTCCGTGAAATAATTGGGCAGTAATTGGCAATCTGCCCAAGCATCAGTTCAAGTGAGCCAACCTTTTGCACAGCGGAGCGCCTCCTAGCGGCAGGAACAGTCTCACTGTCATCACGGAACCCTCTCAGCGGCTGGGCTCTAGTTTTTTTTTGCCATGCAGCTCCCTCGGCCAACAACGGAGTGAAGCTTTCATCCAATGACAAAGTGTACAGCAGATTTTGTTTCCAATTCTCAAAGCTGGTTATACTTTCAGTTTTAGAGAGAGACCACTGCTTCGGTGCTCGGTGAGTAGACGCCATTATATGTACCTGGTAGCTTGAGAGGACGTGTTATCACAGTAGCCGTTTCACTGTTACGGCTCCACGTTGTCTTCCGCCGGGTGGCACCGTGTAGGAAGCAAAAGCAAATGAAGGCTTGAGTAGGCTATTACCGCCGCTGTCACCACGCCAGTTGAGGCTGTTAATAATGGAGCCGAGACACGAACTCAAGAGGTAACGCTGAGCAGGCTTTACTGAACAGTCAGAGTACAGAAAGAACACAACGTGACGACGTGAACACCTAACGTAACCATGTACCGCTGGTCGGTACTGGCGATCTATCTATCTTTCACCCCTTTGCTTAGGCCCCCTAGTAGCATAGACTCTAGGGTCTACATCACAAACATCCTACTGTACCATGTCAAAAAACATGGTATCATTGAAAACTGCATATCATCTTCATCAGCGTTAGTTGGCCTATTATCGGGAAAAATATGACGTTCCTACGTACCACCATTCTTCCGTATTTCTAAAAGTATATTGACCACTCTACAATGTGATCTACATGAGAGCGAATCGGGTTGAAGATACTGGACATTTAAATATATTTAGGATTCGGTTACCATTCTTCTTTTCACTACCAAACAAGACTAGGCAAGCCTCGCTCAGCCCGGACACCTGTATGCAGCCAGGAACATTTGACCTGGCACGGCGAATATTGTTATGTATGGTAGCATATCCACTGAAAAAAATATATTTATAATACACTTTATATTTTAAACACTTTAAAATATAGGCTTATGTTACTCAGAAACCTGATTTCTGTCTGAGTTTTTAACTGCGTTGTGTATTGGATGAATGATGCATCTATTATAGACATAATATTAGTTGCCAACATGTGGTGGTGTTTATAGTATTTTATTACGGTTAGGCTACAGTTAATCTACAAATCGGTAGCCTATTTTACAGTGCAATTGTATCGGTAATAGGAAAGATGTGCTCATTCTCGTCAGGAGAGGGCAGTATGGTTACGCGAATGATTGATTAGTTTCTTTCTGGGTGCAGGGGTTTGGAAGACCAAATGTGACACAATAAAATAAATAATTAAGTAAGAAATTAAATTGATAATGAAATAAATTAACATCTATTTATTATTTTACGTCTCTTTTATTTATTTAATGGCGTATTTATTTCCACTCGTAGGCTATTTATTTCAAGGCATATTTATTTCTAGGCGTATTTATTTCAAAACGAATTGGCCTGTCAGTCAACATGAAAGGGACAGGGTCAGCTATGATCATTGGTTGCTCAGTCCATAGAAACCTAGACACCGCTCAGATTTCTGCGCATCCGCCATATTATGCGGTCAAGATCAGCGTATTTTGGTAGTGTATTGACAGATGCAGACCTCCGCTGATAAATAAGAATGAACTCACTTAACTCTCAACTAATTTTAGTAAAATTTGACTTGAGAAATATCTGCATAACACAGGTTACCTTATTTCCAAATTTGCCAGAACAGCTATCCTATTTGTAAAATGCCCTTTTAACTGGGCTACCCTACAGGAGTTGTAAAAATTTACTAATTAGGCCTAGTTGTAGTTGTACGCAACTTGCTCTAATAATTCCAGCTCATTTTGTAATTATAGCTGGGCTACATTTATGCATATTATCTCTATAATATTTCTGTCAGGACAACTCACGTATTTAAATGACATGTTAAATGAATGAATGTGCTGCATAATTATTTTAGTTTGGCGGTGAATGGATCTAGTACTGCTCCGGAGCACGGGCATCTCTCCCCGCTAAACAGGAGCTGACCAGAAACCCCCCATTCTAAAGCAAATCCAAACGACAGGTGGAAGCTGGGGTGGTGGAGGGTGACAGCAAATTTCTTTATACGCAAGCCGTAAGCAAACAAGGAGCAGCGCATCAGCATAAGCAGTACAGAGAGAACTGATTCTTGGCTTAAAAAGGGCGCTCCATTATAGGTGTGTGCATGTGATTGGTTGAGTGGGGACGCGTGATTGCTTGCCGATCATGGTCGGCTACAGCGAGAGGTAGAACTTGCTCTGCGCACGCTTGCATTGTTCGCGACGCTCATACAGTGCTGTTCAAAAAAATAGCAGTACAACATCAGTAACCTGATGAACCACTGTTATTAGTAGTAGTGATATTTCTGCATGGCAAATAATTTACTTGTAGATGTAGTAGTCTAATAGAAAAACAACAGACCCAACTGTCATGACATGCACACTGCTTGTTCTGAGTAATTGACTCATTCATTGAAAGGGGCGTGTTCAAAATAATAGCAGTGTGGAGTTTAATTTGAGAATTCATTCATTCTGTGAAAAAACAGGTGTCGTTAATTGTCCTTTATTAAGGAAGAAGGGAAGCAAATGTTTCACACATTGTTATAAAATATATTTCCTTCTGAATTGCTAAGTAAAATGGGCCGTTCCAAACATTGTTCGGAGGAACAACGTAATTTTATTAAAAAGTTGATTGGAGAGGGGAAAACATATAAAGAAGTGCAGCAAATTATAGGATGCTCAGCTAAAATGATCTCAAATGCTTTAAAATGGCAACAAAAACCCGAAACACGCGGAAGAAAACGAGCAACTACTGTTAAAACGGATCGAAGAATAGTCAGAATGGCAAAGATTCAGCCAATCATCACCTCCAGAAAGATCAAAGATGATCTAAAATTACCTGTAAGTGCTGTTACAGTCAGAAGACGTTTGATCGAAACTAAGCTATCAGCAAGAAGCCCCCGTAAAGCACCATTGTTGAAAAAACGGCATGCAGAATCGGTTAAAATTTGCCAACGAACACATCGATTGGCCCAAAGAGAAATGGCGTAACATTCTGTGGACTGATGAGAGTAAAATTGTTCTTTTCGGGTTTAGTGGTCGTCGACAGTACGTCAGACTGTAAAAGCTATTAAAAAATATTTGCACTTCATTCACTTTTTTTAACGCACTGCTATTTTTTTGAACACCACTGTACATCACTCATCCAATACACAACGCAGTTAAACCGTGTTTTTGAGTTTATATTTTAAAGTGTTTTGCCCCGCTCCCCATCTTCAAATGACACACGAAGTAGCCTACACAAGCAAGGACTCAAAAATAGCTTTAATTGCACTTAAAATGCATGTTGAAATCAAAGTACAGAGCGGAGTTATATCTTGTACAAAGGACTTACCCATCTCGTATAAATGAGATAGTAAGTAGTTTTTACAAGATATTAAGTCGTATAAACGAGATAAATTATCTTAACGACTTTCTATCTTGTAATAACAAGAAAAATTATCTCGTATTAACAAGATAGCGCTTCAAAAAAAAAAATTTCACCTTGCGCTTCAGGGCTTCCGTACTAACCAAAAGTACCTACAGTTTAAGTCGGAAGTTTACATATATTTAGGTTGAAGTCATTAAAACTCAGTTTTAACCACTCCACAGATTTCATGTTAGCAAACTATAGTGTTGGCAAGTCAGGGTTTGAAGGGTTTCTTCACCTGACTTATCTTTCCATAGAGTTCAATAGATAAATTTGTTAGGAGAAACAACCCTTAAAGTGATCCATCCATATCTACTGCATATCTGGCAGCAGAGTGATGGTTTGGGGCTCGTTTGATACCTCAGACCCTTGATTACTTACAGCCACTCAGCCAACCATGGATTCCATACTATTCCCATGTAATTTACAGCTTAATCTAGTCCCACCCCCCAATTCCCATAGAGATCCATTCAAATGCAGATAGGTTATAGTATCGCTGAAAATAAAATATCAATTCAATAAAAGGATACTTTTATACCCAGTCATGATAGCATCACCTGTTTACCTGTGGAATGTTCCAAACAGGTGTTTTTTTTTTTACGTCCCAGTCTTTTTTTTGGCCCTGTCACAACTTTTTTGGAACGTGTTGCAGGCATCAAATTCGGAAATAGCGTATATTTACAAAAATCAATAAAGTTGATAAGGTAAAACATTAAATATCTTTTCTTTGTTCTGTTTTCAATTAAATACAGGTATATGTAAAAGAGAATTTACAAATCACTGCTTTCTGCTTTGATGTGCATTTTACATACTGTCCCAACTTTTTTGGAATTGGGGTTGTAAAATAAGTAGTTTTAGTGCTTTCTTTCAGTCTTTATCCATTCATTACAATCTGCCAAGTCAAAGTAATTTTATTATCTTTTACGCAATAAGATTTTTGCCTGTTTGCTGTGCAGTTTTACAGATGCCTCTGTCCACCTGGATCACGTGGAATTACGTTTTTACACTGTGGTAGGGGGGCGTGGTTTTAGGCGCTGCCGGCAAGAGAGAGAGTGAACGCGTGTGGTTTGTGGAGCCGACACAGCTCTCGGGAATCATGCAATTGGTAACGATTGATTGTATTATTGTTTGTATCAATTAACCAATTGCCTTGATTGTTCGACAGTGAGCCTGAGTGCATAAAAGCTGGCCGGAACATCTGCGGGGAGAAGAGCTGAAGAACGTGTGTTTTGTGTGTTGTGTGTTTGTAAGAGATCAGAGAGAGACACGAATAAAAACCGTGTTCTCTCCACCAACCTGCGTGGTTTCTGTCTTTGCACTAGAGCGGTGGTGCTCACTTCGCCACAGTGGTGGCCCGTACGGGGATATAAAAGCGAAACGGTGCAGAAGACAGGACGGTTTTTTATAAGCCATGGATAACAGCCAGGAGCAGCCGGAGCAGCCAATATCAGTAACAGCGCTGGGAAAATTACTGGAGGGGCTAGCTGCGATGCAGGTGCAACAGTCGGCTGCTCACGCCGAGCAGATGCAAGCCCTGCGGGAGCAGTCTAGCCTCCAGACACAGGCGCTGTTACAGCTGGCTGCTGCCGGGGGTTCCAGGGGAAGGCAGAGCGTCTCGTCCCCGAAATTCCACCTTCCGAAGATGACAGCGGACGATGACGCTCAGGCCTTCCTCGAGGCGTTTGAGGTGGCAGCGGAGACGTGCCGGTGGCCACTGGAAGAGTGGTCGGTACGTCTCCTGCCCCTCTTATCAGGGGAGGCGCAACAGGCGGCGCATAGCCTGCCGGCAGCCGCTAGGAAGGACTTCAGAAATCTGAAGAAGGCGGTCCTCGACTGAATGGGATTCAGCCCGGAGGACCACCGACGTCGCTTCCGGGAGACCACCCTGACGGGAGAGGACCGGCCATTTGCCTACGCCCAGCGGCTGACGGACATGGCGAGGCGCTGGCTACAGCCGGAACTATGGTCCGCTGCTGGAGTCGTGGAGCAGGTGGTCCTCGAGCGCTTCACCGCAGGGTTGCCGGCGGATACGGCCAGCTGGGTCCAGTGCCACCGGCCCACCAACCTGGACGTCGCCGTCACCCTGGCGGAGGACCACCTGGCACAACACCCCTTCACCCAGCAGCAGAAGCCGGAGCCAGCGCCCCGAAAAAAATTCATCACCCGTGCTGTTCCCCTTCCCGTTTCCCTTCCCGTTTCCCGTCCCCAAAACCCCTCCTTCCCTCGTGTTAACCCATTTGGTTGTTCTCCTCCTTCTCCCCTCTCAGGCTCAGTGGCGGTGCAGTCCGGCCCACAGGGAGCTCCTCAGACGCCTGGACCGGGGTGTTGGCGGTGCGGACAGCCGGGCCACCTGCGCCGCGATTGTCCGCTCATGGAGGTGGGGCAGGTGGTCCGTGTCGTCGGCCCGCCCACCTCCGCTCCCGATCTAGACGGGGCGTACTACATTCCGGTAAGGTCTCCGGTGGAGACTCCCCAGGTGCCGGTGTTCCACCCCGTGGAGGATTTCCCACTCGCGCAGTCTCGCGACGACACCCTACGCTTTGCCTTTGATCAGGTCGTGTATGTGGATGGTCAGCTGGTGCGCCCTGACGCTGCACGCACTCTCCCATATTTTGTAATCATTAAGGACAGATTGTACAGAGTGAGTCGTGACACTCAGACAGGTGAGGAGATGGCCCAGTTGTTGGTACCTAAAAGCCGCCGGGAAATGATTTTCCAGGCGGCTCATTACAACCCCATGGCTGGTCATTTAGGGCATGAGAAAACACTAAACCGGATAATGGCCCGGTTCTATTGGCCGGGCATTTGGGCGGACGTACGTCGGTGGTGTGCGTCCTGCCCAGACTGTCAGCTAGTGAATTCCCCGGCCATCCCAAAAGCGCCGTTGCGCCCTCTACCGTTAATTGAGGTCCCTTTTGATAGAGTGGGCATGGATCTCATCGGGCCATTTGACAGAAGCACGCAGGGATACCGATTTGTGTTAGTTCTGGTGGATTATGCAACTAGGTATCCCGAAGCAGTGCCGTTACGCAATATTTCGGCTAAGAGTGTTGCGCAGGCTTTGTTTCAGATAATCTCCCGCGTCGGAATCCCGAAAGAGATTCTGACGGATCAAGGCACTTCGTTTATGTCACGCACATTACGCGAATTATATGAATTATTGGGGGTTCAGGCTATTAAAACCAGCGTATACCATCCGCAAACAGATGGGCTCGTGGAGCGTTTTAATAGGACTTTGAAGTCTATGATTCGGAAGTTCGTACACGATGATAGCCGAAATTGGGATAAGTGGTTAGTTCCTCACTTGTTTGCAGTGCGAGAGGTTCCCCAGGCCTCCACGGGATTTTCTCCCTTTGAATTGCTGTTCGGTAGGCGACCACGGGGTATCTTGGATCTAGTTAAGGAAAGCTGGGAGGAGGGTCCAAGTCCCAGTAAAAACGAAATTCAGTACGTCATGGACCTGCGAGCAAAACTCCATACACTGGGTAGATTGTCACGGGAGAATTTGCTCGAGGCTCAGGAACGTCAGCAGAAGCACTACGATAGAGGAACTAAGCTACGTCAATTTTCACCGGGAGATAAAGTCCTGGTATTACTCCCGACGTCCAGCACAAAATTACTCGCCAAGTGGCAAGGACCCTTCGTGGTTACACGACGAGTGGGGGAAGTCGATTATGAGGTGGTGCGATCTGATAGAGAGGGGGCGAAACAGATTTATCACCTCAATCTACTAAAAGCATGGAAAGAGGTGGTACCGGTCTCTCTGGTCACGGTAGATCAGGAGAGAGATGAGCTGGGGCCTGAGGTACCAAATTCTACCGATCAAACCTCACCCCTTTCGGATAGCCATCTCCTACCGAATCAGAGAGCGGATCTTGCCTTGTTGCAAACGCGGTTTGCGGATGTGTTTTCCCCTCTACCAGGTCGCACTAACCTCATAAACCACCACATTGAGACAACCCCGGGCGTGACGGCGCGTTCACGGCCCTATAGACTACCGGAACATAAAAAGAAATTGGTTCAGGCAGAAATAAAGGCAATGCTGGAATTGGGGGTAATAGAGGAGTCTAACAGTGCCTGGAATAGTCCCATTGTGCTAGTGGGTAAGCCGGATGGATCTATTCGGTTCTGTGTAGACTATCGTAAGGTGAACGAAGTGTCACGTTTTGATGCCTATCCAATGCCTCGGGTCGACGAACTCTTGGATCGGCTGGGCACAGCTCGTTTTTTTTCGACACTGGATTTAACCAAGGGCTACTGGCAGATTCCCTTGTCTCCAGAGTCCAAGGAAAAAACGGCTTTCTCCGCTCCGGACGGGTTGTACCAATTTCGGACACTTCCGTTTGGGTTATTCGGGGCCCCTGCCACATTTCAACGTCTCATGGACAGGGTGCTGCGTCCGCATGCTGCTTTCGCTGCAGCCTATCTGGATGACATTATCATCCACAGCAACAGCTGGGCTCAGCATGTGCGGCATGTGGGGGCGGTGTTAGAGTCCCTGAGACAGGCGGGGCTCACGGCTAACCCAAAGAAGTGTGCAATTGGCCGAGCGGAGGTATGGTATTTGGGGTACCACTTGGGAAGTGGACAGGTGCGGCCTCTAGTGGACAAAACCGCAGCGATTGCGACCTGCCTCCGACCCAAGACAAAAAAAGAGGTGAGGAGGTTTTTGGGGCTGGCTGGCTACTACAGAAGGTTTATTCCTGCCTTCTCGGAGCTGACCAGTCCCCTAACCGACTTGACTCGGAAAGGTGCCTCAGATCCGGTCCAGTGGACGGAATTGTGCCGGCAGGCGTTTGAGCGGGTGAAGGAAGCTCTTTGTGGGAAACCACTCCTGTTCACCCCTAACTTCTCTCTCCCTTTTAATGTGCAGACAGACGCATCAGACAGAGGGCTGGGGGCCGTTTTGACGCAGCAGGTGGAGGGGGTCGACCGACCAGTGCTGTACATTAGCAGGAAACTATCACAACGCGAAGCTAAGTACAGCACGGTCGAGAAAGAGTGTCTGACCATTCGGTGGGCGGTCGGGTCCCTCCGTTATTACCTACTGGGTCGCCCATTCACCCTCTGTTCGGACCATGCTCCCCTCCAATGGCTTCACCGCATGAAGGATACTAACGCCCGAATCACTCGTTGGTATCTGGCTTTACAGCCTTTTAATTTCAAGGTGATTCATAGGCCGGGAGCGCAGATGGTGGTGGCGGACTTTCTCTCTCGCCCGGTGGGGGAGGAGGAGGGGGGGGTCGGTCATCGGCCGGATGGCTTCCCGGCCTAAGTCGGGCGGTGGGGGTATGTGGTAGGGGGGCGTGGTTTTAGGCGCTGCCGGCAAGAGAGAGAGTGAACGCGTGTGGTTTGTGGAGCCGACACAGCTCTCGGGAATCATGCAATTGGTAACGATTGATTGTATTATTGTTTGTATCAATTAACCAATTGCCTTGATTGTTCGACAGTGAGCCTGAGTGCATAAAAGCCGGCCGGAACATCTGCGGGGAGAAGAGCTGAAGAACGTGTGTTTTGTGTGTTGTGTGTTTGTAAGAGATCAGAGAGAGACACAAATAAAAACCGTGTTCTCTCCACCAACCTGCGTGGTTTCTGTCTTTGCACTAGAGCGGTGGTGCTCACTTCGCCACATACACGTTAAACGTTAAAAAAATAAATACATTACAAGTCCGTGCTGTGACATGGAACTGGAAGGTTCTCATCTCTACTCAAAATCAGTGTCTCTGCAGAGGAACCCCAATAATTTTAACTCTATTTGGGGTGTGCTTGAGATGTTTGGTCTGTTTGTTTCTGTATCTGCCTCTTACCCAGAATACCCAGCATGTGCACACACAATCACATATGCAGTTGTGGCCTATGAGCTTTATGAGTATGAAGTTGGTTGCCAACTAGCGCGCAAAAATATGACGTAGGCCAGAATAAATAATAATAAGAAGAAAATCTTAAAATTGGCCGTTAGGCCAAACAGTATTTTCCAAAGCCTTTCATGTGCATGTATTCAGACCCCCCTGTGATCCTTCACAGCACAGAGCACAACAGGGGGTTTCCTTTCCACAAAACCTGTATTGTATTATAGCCTCCCCTGTCACGGCAAGTGTTGGCCTGCATGGAGGAGGGATCGATCTTCCCCAGTGGGGTTGCCCTCATAGCCTAGCAGGTGACCAGTTACCCCAACTGCCCCGCCCATCACCCTGACTGCTTCGCGGGTGACCAGTTACCCCAGTGGCCCCGCCCATCACCCCGACAGCCTCATGCGTGACCACTGGCCCCGGCTGATATTTACCTGGAATGACCGGCGTATAGGGTTACCAGAGTAACAGGGGCGGGACTTACGAGAGGGTTTTCTCCAGCCTGCTGCCCGTGGACCCGATAATCTCCCCCAGGGTGCAGAACGTCTGTCCCAGGAAGTCCTGGGGACGGGGAGACAGACGGACACCAGCGTCATGTGGGTACTGCCGTTTACACGCTGGAATAACCTAACATAGCTTATCTTACAGGCAGCAGCTGATCCCATTACTAAAATCAATACCTCACTGTGGCAGCAGATGCTGTTGATGGTGAATTAATGCTACTATACCTGAATATTTCCTCTTGAGGTCCAAGAGTTACTCACTCCCCAGTCACATGACTGCAATTAAACGTGAGGTCACTGTGGGGGATTAATTCTACGTTTCTGAGGCGTTTCTTCTGGGAAAACGAGACTGGCCTGAATCCAATCAATATTTGTCCTGGGCTGTGTCTGAATCAGAGCCCTATTTACTGCTTCCTGTCTCCTGTGTAGTGTGTACTAGCAGACTGTGTAATGTTTACTCTATACTGTATAGTATATGACTTGAAGTATGCAAAAGATTTACCCCATACTATTTTCCAAGCTTACTGTGGAAGTGTCTTAAGACATGTTGTTTTTGTTCTTAGTGAAGGAAAACATTAGCAAAGCTGCGCCTAATTTTTAAAGCGAAGCTGTGCATCATATTCATGCGACCAAAATGTTCACTTGCTTCTTGAAAAGTATGCTCCAAAATATACTCCCCAGAAGTATGTATATCATCCGGGGGTTTTAAGTAGAACATTTAAAAAGCGTAAAAAATGTCTGAAAAAGCGTAGACGTCTGTTGCGGGGAGAAGAACAAAGGCTGTTTGTGGGAACACACAAAAAATATATACATCACAGGTAAAAGGTAAAAATACTGACCTTCTGCTCATTGTGCGATTAGCAGGAAAGGAAACAAAAACAGTTCCGTTAGTCAAAACCCTGAAGAGAGAGCGATACGAGAAGCAGTGAGAAAACAGCACCCTTGGGTGGAATTTGTAGTGCAGGATCCCTGGTCTCCCTGGTCGTATTTCATATGGTCCCTTTCTAATCAAATTTCAACATATAATTATGTTTACTAATTATATTATATTATATTAATTTTAATGCACTCTCAGGAGTACTTACATGTTTTGAAATGTTGGAGCTTCTGGAGTCCACATTGTACCTTCAGGAAAGCAGATACACACAGAAATTAGCTTCAAATGTTTAACAAGGTGAGCTAACACACATATCAAAGCCTGTGTATTATTTTCTATTCGCTTAAAAGGCACCTTTGAGTGGATCAAATGAAAAATAAAACCAATGAAAAGTTTTGGTTGGACCCTTATGGAAATGTAATATACTGCAATATATTTTAAATATATTGTGACAATAATTTTGATATATTTACAATATACTGCAGTATATTCTTTTTCCATAAGGGGGCACACATAGTATTTGTAAATGAAGGTCATGACTGGGTTTATGTTAAGTGAATACTTCTATCCTATACATTCATTTTCACATATTGTCGGGGGTACTTTTCTTGTAAACTGAAAGTAAAATATAAGCTCTGGTGAAATAACCATGTAAAGAAAAGCAAAAATATCCGCACATGACAAATATCTTTTGTGGACTTTTGTGTTGATTCATTTTGTATTTGAGAGCCGAACAAGGTCTTCTTTTATCCTGTTCTCAAATTGTTACCATTTTCATGCTGAGAGAAAGAGAGAGAAACAAACAGAGATTCCCTTTGTTTCTGATTGAAGCTTTCAAATCTAAGCACAAATTCACTTTAATGGCATGATAAGTGGCTTTAGTGTTGCCAAAGCAAACAAAGATGAATACACAATCAGCAATGGGAATAATAATCTAAATAAGTATAATTTTACACAGCTGATCTACTCATTTGGACAGAGAGACCAAAAACACTTGATGTGACGGTGGACTACAGCCTTAGCAACACGGTTCCTATGGTGGCAAGAGTGGTGCCACACCCATCCTCCCCTGAAGCACTGATATCTTCGTCAGTTAGCAGTGTTCCGTTATGTTTTGAACTTTCCATCTGTTGAACAGGAAGTTCCCTCTTCCTCTGCTCTGCCAGCTCAACTAATAATCTTCCAGGTTAACAGTCCACTCACCTAATCATCCAATTTTAACAGGTTCAATCTTTCCCTTCCTCTCACTACACCTGGGCTTCATTCCAATTGCTTATTTTATCCATCTGTCGTCAGCCGATTTTTAGATGCCCTGTATAGATGGCAGCATTAATTTTACATTACATTACAGGCATTTAGCAGACGCTCTTATCCAGAGCGACTTACACAACTTTTTAGCATTTGTTACACATCCATTTATACAGCTGGATATATACTGAAGCATTTCAGGTTAAGTACCTTGCTCAAGGGTACAACGGCAGTGTCCTACCTGGGAATCAAACCTGCAACCTTTCGGTTACAAGGCCAGTTCCTTAACCATTATACTACACCACCTCCCATTTTGAGCTAAATATGTGTCCTATGAGTTCTGTGAAATTATCCCTCCAAAAATCAGATTTTTATTTCCTTCATTGACTGAAATACACTCACATAAAGGGTTCCAACCCCCATGATGGCGGCTATGCAGAACATCATGACCAAAGTTCAGCTTTATTCATTTGGATGGACAAAGATTGTGTAAAAATAATGTGAGAACAATTTGAGACCTAAGCATGCAAAATCAGCAAATCCTCATTGAAAGCTTGGTCTGACCCAATGCAGTCAATAAGGGCAACAGTGCACATTATAGCAAATACAGTGGATAAGTGCAACACTGAACATTATAGGAAATATAGTGGTTAAAGGCAACAGTGCACATTATAACAATATGGTGGATAAGGGCAACAAACCAATAAATTACCTAGTGTTACTGTAACAGACAGTGGACAGAAGCAATAAGAAGTGGCCAAACTGCTTGATCTATGAGAGAGAGACAAGTCTCTGTGGGTTTTGCTGTCAAGAAGGCAAAAATCCCACAAAGAAATCCTCATACATCAATGAACACAAAAGTGGAAAATCCTCTCAAGGCAGCCAAAGCTAAAATTCTAAAGCAAATTCCCAACAACACAATAAGGCAATCAAGGCAAGATTAACAAAGCCATACCTGTATACATAGCCTAAAAACCCCTATAAATGGGATATAGACTCACAATCATTATATTTGCTCTGACAATATATTGTTTATTTTCTTAGCAGACATCTTTATCCCAAGGGGCGAATACAGCTCCCCATATATACAGCTGGACAGAGTGAAAGTATTCAGGTCAGGCTCATCAGCAGTAGCTCCTGGTTTGAGCCTTAAAGGTTGTATCAGCGATTTTGGGTGGAAACATAAATGATCACATTCATCTGATTTTTCCTCACGATCCGCTAGCTGCCCGCCCCATAAGCAGGCCGTCAAAAAACCGCGTCTCTGTAGGCAGCCTATGCTCCGAGATCGTACACAAAAACAAATGGTACTACCAACCACTCAAAACCAAAATAAACAGTATTCCAACCAATCACAATGATCTGCACAAACGCTAATACTCTTATCTCGCTGAAATCTTGACGGATTTACAAACGGTTTGGTTTCTTACAAACGTTATTAACGTGGTTATAATTCTGGATGCTTGAACACTATTTTTTAAAACATAACATAATTATTCATAAGTATGTTTGTTTGGGATTTCGCTTCAGAAGTGACGTCGCGTTTGTGCAGATCATTGTGATTGGTTGGAATACTGTTTATTTTGGTTTTGAGTAGTTGGTAGTACCATTGTTTTTGTGTACGATCTCGGAGCATAGGCTGCCTACAGAGACGCGGTTTTTTGACGGCCTGCTTATGGGGCGGGCAGCTAGCGGATCGTGAGGAAAAATCAGATGAATGTGATCATTTATGTTTCCACCCAAAATCGCTGATACAACCTTTAAACAAACCCAGTTCCTTAACCTTTAATTCACACATTCAATTTTCCTTTACTGACCATATTTTATATTTCCAATATATTTTGTCATATTTTACAAAAGCATATTTTACAAAGAATTATGATTTCAAAATTATTTCAGAAGTTGGTATATCAAATATGAAAAAGCTTGGCTTCGAAAAAAATTGGAACTAAATGAAAAATGAATGATATAGAACAGATTAATTAAAAATATATAATCATGCTTCTGGAGATGGTGTCTTATAAGTAACTTATGTAGCAAATGCATCTCTCTCCATTACTGTGTAATAGTCTGTACCTCTCCCTCTTGTAATTTACCACCTCCTCTCCAGAAGAGCGAAAGCTGGCTCTTATGTTCGCAAATCAAATTACCTGCTGCTTTTCTGAATATTTTGGAGCTCCATGGCGGAGCAGTACTGACCTGAAATTGCATTCAAATTTACCTGCAAAATTACCACGTCACTGAAGCAGCTCTGTCACTGAAAATGGACACGCTGCCCTTTTCCAATCTCCCTGCATCTTTACCTTTTCCAATCTTTACCTAGCCGATAAACAGCCGAACTACATCGCAGTGTTTCACTTCTTTGTGCGAGTTTTTGAAACTTGCCGGTTTAAATATTTCAGACTCTGATATTAGTGTGACCCTTATCTTTCCTCCCCGACTGTAACAGCTTTCAGACAGAAAACACAGTGCTGGCCATGAGAGAGAACTGCGCAGTGTCTACATCATCATGGTGCCACTGTGCCAACACTAGACTTAGGAGAAAACAGATCTCTAATACGACATATACATCTAATACTGCATAAAAGGAGGGAGAGTCCTCTGAATCTCTGCTACCAGCGGCCACACACAGGAGGAAGACTTTCTTCACTTGCATCACCCCAGCACCTACAGTATATTATCACAACACACACACACACACACACACACACACACACACACACACACACACACAGGAGGAAGACTAAGAGGTGGGGCACTAGTGGAAAATCTTCTTTTCTTCACTTGCATTACCCCACCACCTACAGTATATTATCACAACACACACACACACACACACACACACACACACACACACACACACAGGAGGAAGACTAAGAGGTGGGGCACTAGTGGAAAATTTCTTCTTTCCTTCACTTGCATTACCCCAGTACCTACAGTATATTATCACAACACACACACACACACACACACACACACACACACACACACACAAGCACACACACACACACACACACACAGGTGCATACCCTCACACAGACACAATGTAAAAGGAAGCATTGCTGATGATCTCTTATGATATTCTATTATTGAACAGAAGGACAAAATACCGCTTGCTATGAGCTACAGAAAACGCCACAAGCCGAACAGAAGAGAGTGCAGCACGATGAAAACGGGTCGATAAATATTGACCGGAACGCGTGACTCATTCACTCCAGCACAGCATGGAACAGGTAGAATGTCAAGGATGTGCCTTTCAGATCAGGAAAATGGACTTGAGCTAACTAGACCAAACAAAGAAACACTGATCTAAAAAGTAATTAATTTTCTGCTTCCCTCTACCAATAATGACATTGAGCTACAGGCACAAGGACCCACAGCACAGTTCTGCTTTGGGAGCAGAGTGGTTTAAATACCTGACAGAACTGTGGAAATTACAAGCTCACACCGGATTGGGCATTGCCTGGGGACAAGATCTTTTGGGGTACTTTTGAATTTCCGAAGGGATGCACAGTATTTAAATGATACGTATTGTGAGATGCATTTTTACAGTCCCTTTTGTGCATTTTATCAGTTGCATTTTGGAGAGAGTTAAAGAGTTAGGTACAAAATGCAATCCTCTGTGCACCAACATCAGAACACCAATAGTGCTGAATAACTGTGTAACTATGATATAAATCCCAGAAAACTGTGTTCAGAAGAGTTCTGTGTCATGGAACTGTGCAGTGTCTACATCATCATGTGCAAAGCATCCATTCTGCAATAAAAAATACATTTACGTATATATACAGATCCAATACATTAGCATTCTTGACTTCATTTTCTGGAAAAGAAAGTTATTTCTAGTTTATTATTTCTGTAATACACATAACAATGCTATAAAGACAAAACACTGACTTGTGAAATAAAGTGGTAGTTGAAATATATAATATTGTTATTTGCATTGAGAAATTTATTGAATAATACATTAAAAAATATATTGCAAAACCTACCAATTTTCTTTATTAGAATTAAAGCAACAGTAATGTATTAGCGTATAATATTCAATACATTATATTATTCATATAATATATTATTGTTGCAAAAGAAAGTGTGGATTAAGTTCAGCTGAAATATGGTCATGATTGGTGTTAGATCCACAGTAAGCTTAGCCAGGGCAGGATAAAAGCTACAGCGCTTTTGTACCTGAAGCTAAAAGCTAGAGAGGGAGACTTCTTATCTGCTTGCTTACCCAACATATAGCCTCAGAGACACCAGCATGAACACGCTAAAGACAGCTGCTAACTCACATATTCTGTTAACAAGCTACCTGTGACAGCACTGCCCTTGACCATGACCATGCCCCTTTACCCTGACTGGTCCAATGAGGGCTGGAGGAGGCTGTGACAAAACAAAGACCAGGAATGGTATATGTGTGTGTGTGTGTGTGTGTGTGTGTGTGTGTGTGTGTGTGTGTGTGTGTGTGTGTGTGTGTGTGTGTGTGTGTGTGTGTGTGTGTGTGTGTGTGTGTGTGTGTGTGTGTGTGTGTGTGTGTGTGCGTGTAGTCCAGCTGTCTCTCGTGTTTGTGTTTGTTAATTTGAATGTGTTTGTTGTGTCAGGCTTTTGTCTTTAGTTGGGATATTGACAAATTGTCTAGTCTGGATAATTTTGTTTGTGGTCATCACCATGGAGACGCATTCGTATCATATGCTCGGGAATGTCCGTTGGACCTGCAAATACAAAGTTTACCATCGCTCTTCACCGGAGTTGAAGATGTCAGGACTGATCCAGGACTGCAGGCAATCTTCAAAAGGCCACCAGGGAAGGGAAGGAGAAGATAATCTGGAGTGAGGCGATGACTGAGAAGGGTGAGCTCCGTTCGGTGCTCCGTTTCGACAGTGGACAGAGACCGCAACACTGCGTGTATGGAGGAAAGTCGTGGAGGCGGAGTCGTTTTGGATTGCTTGATGACACTGGACATCTCGGCACAGCAGGGGCTATTTTTAATCATGACGCTTTTTTGAGCGCTAAGCACGGCGCAATGTGCAAGTGGGCTGAACTTAATCTCTTCATTAATTATAGGTGTGTCTTGGGCATGATATGCAATAAACAAAATGTCATATCCCATTCCCTTTAAAAGCCTGCTTTTCCACCTCGGCGGATTGCTTATATGATGGCGAAACATACATGCTCGTGCGTGTTTAGTGCGATCAAGGAATAGGCTATATGGATCAATAGTATGATCAATATTATTTGGACTAAACATTATGATGGTTAAATTTGGTTTAAAGCACCTGCAACATAAGTTAGTAGTAATAAGCTACCAATGGCTTCCGTCTCACCTTAGAAAACCCCAAATTAGCATGCTTGTTTAACAAATTTATTTTGATTATACAATGAAGCATTGTCAAACATCAATTCCATGAGGATGTTCTCATGGAGTTCTCGAAGTTCAAGCTTCATCAAAAGTTCATTCTAATATTGAGTAATAACATGAATACTGTTATTTTGCCTTAATGATGGCACTAAATACAATAAAGCTGTCAAGTTGGCAACCCATAGGTTCACACATATTTTCCCTTGTTTATAATGTCCTGCTTATGGAAATGTGACCAACCTGTTTTACTGGTAGCATAGCCTAATGCTTTAAAACAATCCACTTTCCCAGGAAGACCATGAAAAGTGTGATTTACAGCAAGGGAACAGACCTGCTGTGCAGAAGTGCATATGCAGAGAATGGCATTAAAATTAATTGTGAATTAATTGTGTAACGTGCTGAAAATTTGTTTTTGTTTCTAATTAGACGCTTAGTTCTCTTTAAAATTGTTTTGTTCAGTTATGGAATAACAGGTGAAATCAGCGGGGTTTTAATAAGCTGAGTATGGAAACCTTGTCACTGTAATTTTAAAAATATGAAGGACAAAGAATAAGATTCAAATTCAGTTAACATGGTAACATTTATCTCCGTTTTTTAGCCGTAGGCTATCGAAAAAACCTTATGCACAGCAAATCCACTGTAGCCTAGGCTATTTGAAAAACAATAAATGAAATATTCACTGGACAACAGGACAAGGTTTTGAACTTTTTTCAGTCAAAATCATTCTATTAACTTACAGGCTGTAGGCCTAGAGAGCTGTATTGTAATGACATCTGAAGCGCATTTTCAGAAAATGTCCGACTATTGCAGTGCGCAAGTTTTCCATTGAATGACAATTCATGCATTAGGTGTAAATGACAATTTGAGCATTATACTTGAAATAGTAGGGGTTATCTGCAAAGTTTTAAATGGATAACCATTGTCCCGTAACAGAAGATTGTCCCCCAGAAGATTACAGGAATTATTGGTAAATATAGGCTAAGTTATAGCTTGATGCAGGATAATTGTGAATAGACTATACATGTAACCTTACACGTACCATCGCCTGGATGTTGATGGAGTGGGCTGAAAGCAATTTAATGCAGCATTCCCCTTCGCTGAGGGACAGGTATGTGGTCTTTGCCCTATGGACCTTTTTATTATTATGCATTTTTTTATATAGCCTACACCATAATATTTCACATTGTAATCTTGATATTTTTAGTCATGCTTGTGCACGCCCCTGTGTGTAACAGACAGGAGGGTGTATGCACGTTGTGCACACGCCTATGTAGACACACTTATATGCACCCTTAAAATAACATGTAAACAACTGCCACAAGACTTTAGACCAGGTTTATGGGGTGTGATAGCTGACATTATCTGGACTACTAAGCTAACTGAGCGGAAAACTGACGTGTACCGACATATTCTACAATAGATTGAGTTCAAAATTCTACACAAAATAGCCCATAATGACAGTGAAAACAGGTTTTTAGACATTTGTGCTAATTTATTAAAAATCAAAATGTAAAATATCATATGTACACAAGTGTGTACACCCTTTGATATGACACCCAAAAGTGAGCTGAGGTGCATTTTGTTTCCACTGATACTGCTTGAGATGTTTCTACAACTTAATTGGAGTCCACCTGTGATAAATTCAATTGATTGGACATGATTGGGGATTGCCAACACCTGTCTATATAAGGTCCCACAGTTGACAGTGCATGTCAGAGCAAACTCCAAGCCATGGGGTCAAAGGAATTATCTGCAGACCTCAGAAACAGGATTGTGTCAAGGCATAGATCTGGAGAAGGGTACGGAAAAATCTCTGCAGCTTTACAGGTCCCAAAGAGCACAGTGGCCACCATCATTTGTAAATGGAAGAAGTTTGGAACCACCAAGAATCTTCCTAGACCTCTCCGCCCGGCCAAACTGAGCAATCGGGGAAGACGGGCCTTGGCCAGGGAGGTGAGCAGGAACCCGAGGGTCACTCTGACAGAGCTCCAGCGTATCCTTGTGGAGATGGGAGAACCTTTCAGAAGATCAACCATCCAGGCAGCACTCCATCAATCAGGCCTTTATGGTAGAGTGGCCAGACGGAAGCCCCTTCTTAGTAAAAGGCACATCACAGCCCGCTTGGAGTTTGCCAAAAGGCACCTAGAGGACTCTCAAACCATGAGAATCAAGATTCTCTGGTCTGATGAAACCAAAATTGAACTTTTTGGCCTGAATACCAAGCGTCACGTCTGGAGGAAACCAGGCACCGCTCACCACCTGGCTAATACCATCCCTACAGTGAAGCAGGGTGGTGGCAGCATCATGATGTGGGGATGTTTTTCAGCAGCGGGAATGGGGCAACTAGTCCTGATTGAGGGAAAGATGAATGCAGCTAAGTACACCGAGATCCTTGAAGAAAACCTGCTCCAGAGCGCTCTGGACCTCAGACTGGGGCGAAGGTTTACCTTCCAACATGACAACGACCCGAAGCACACAGCCAAGAGAACAAAGGAGTGGCTTCGGAGAAAGTCTGTGCATGTCCTTGAGTGGCCCAGCCAGAGCCCAGACCTGAATCCAATTGAACATCTGTGGAAAGAGCTGAAAATGGCTGTGTACCGACGCTCCCCATCCAACCTGATGGAGCTTGCAAGGATATGCCAAGAGGAATGGGCAAAAATTTCCAGAAACAAGTGTGCCAAGCTTGTAGCTTCTTTCCCAAGACGCCTTGAAGCTGTAATCGCTGCCAAAGGTGCAGCAACCAAGTATTAGGCTAAGGGTGTGTACAGATATGTAACCCCTAAATCAGTGGTTCTCAACCCTGGTCCTGGGGACCCCCTGTGTATGCTGGTTTTCGTTCCAACCACAATTGCAATACTTGAATTTTAACAAGCTGTTAATTTTTCTTAATTAGGTGTTTTTAATGTTTAGAGGGATTATTTACATTCTTAAGCCACATAATGTTAGTAATAGCTATGCATGCCATGAAGAATAAAAGTCCAATATTCACATTGTGCTGTATTGTAAACAATTAAAAGGAGGTAAAAAATGTTTTAACTGATCAAATTAAAGACTGAGGTGAATCAATTGGCTCATAATTGGTGAAATTGTGGACACATGGCCACTAAAACTAACCGTTTGGTAAATAATGAAGAATTCAAAGACAAAGCAAATGATAATGAGCCAAACCTGCATTGTGTTAACAAGTTTAAGGAAAAAATTATGAAGGAACTTAAACTTGTGTTCAATTAGGAGCCTATTCACCTGAGTTCTTACCTCTTCTTTGTAATTGTTTGCAATATAACACAATAAGCATAACGAACATGGGATTTTTTTTCTTCAAAGCATGCATAGCTATTGCTAACATAACGTGGCTTAAGAGAGTAAAGAGTTTAAAGTGTTCTCTCTATACAATAAAAACACCTAATTAAGAAAAAATAACAGCTTGTTAAAATTCTGGTATTGCAATTGTGGTTGGAACGAAAACCAGCATGCACAGGGGGTCCCCAGGACCAGGGTTGAGAACCACTGCCCTAAATAACCAATTTTTGTCAGTAAAATAAAATTGCATATTTTCTAAAAACCTGTTTTCACTTCGTCATTATTGGCTATTGTGTGTAGATATTTGAGGCAAAAAATGAACTCAATCTATTGTAGTATAAGTCTAATGTAATAAAACGTGGAGAAGGTGAAAGGGGCGTGGAGACTTTCCGGCTTGACTACGTGTATAAGTAGACCTACGTGTATAAGTACGTGTATATGTATGGACGTGTATAAGTACAGTAGAATGTGAGCAGAGACTTGGGGAGTGGGGGATTCCCTTCATTTGTGGTCAAATTGCTTGTAGTTGCAGTTGTGGTTAATATTTTCTACTAACACTGTAAACTAGTTTAGGTTATGTAGTGTTAACATTATTTCATTTATGGTATTTTGTAGGTGGCCTTGAGTGTGCTAGAATGGGGCATTAGTGGCCGAGTGGGCCAGTTGATCAGACTTATTTGGTATTCCATCGGTCCACTACTTTTTTATTTTTGAGGTAATCCTGGGTGGGGAGTTTGTCCCTATCGGCGGTACGCATTTCAAGGCTTTTGGTCTCAGTCTTGTAGGCCAAATGTCCTTGGCTTGCGTTAGTCACGGAGCCGGCAAATGGTACTTTACCTTCTGGTACTTTTCTCCGTACAGGGAGACCGGGCGATTTTGTTCAGAACAGCAGTTCTGTTCGCCTTCTGGTACATTTCTCCTTACAGGGAGACCAGGCGATTTCGTTGACATGTTTGCGTGTGACTGCGAGCCGATGAAAGTAGCCATGGAACGTTAGATCTCTGTTCATTTCGCCTTCTCGTACGTCCCCCCTTATTGAGATGCCCCCCACCCAGGATTTATTTGTTTGCATGTCTTGTGTTTGGCACACTGCCGGTAGAGGTCAGGACACGGAGACTGCTTCCTTCTATTCCTGCAGTAAGCTCCGATTAGAGCTTGGGAGTTATTTTTTCGCTTGTCGCATTTTCCCTTTGCTTGGCTCTAATTTCAGTCCCTTCGTTTGTATTACCTCCGAGGCAGCCCCTTCTCTCACTCACGTGCTTATGTGCCGTTCGCCTGATTATCCGGGTTCTTTTATGTTCGCCTTTTTCCCAGTTCCCAGTTTATTTTCCTCCATTCAAGAGTGGGAACTAGGCTATTTGTGTTATTCATTTTACATCCCTTAATTACGGGGTGTCTCCGTCTCAGTGGCTCTTTGAGCTTTTACGAATCCCTTTGCTGCATGTGGTCCTTGGAACCTCACACGTCACGGCCCCATTACACCGTATGGGAACCAAGCACTTACCTGAACAAACTCGACTAACAGAGAAGGCCACCGGACATATCGGAAATGCAATTGTTGATATCTGAAATAGGAAATTACATTTCCACTAGTCACAATCACAAAAAAAAGGTTTGTACACTCAATGTAAAAATCTTTTTAAAAATAAATAGAAATGTGGTTATGTTGGCAGCTAGACACAATACTTTTCCAACATGTGGAAATTCAATTTGAGATATCTGTAATGGTTATTCTTACGAGTGAAAAAGGAATTATTGATATCTACAATTGAATTTCCACATGTTGAAAAAGGATTGTGTCTAGCTGTGAACATATCCACATTTCTATTTATTTTTTGAGACATTGAGTGTACTGTAGTGTCGTTAGGTACATTAATAATTTGGCAGTGAAGACAGGCAGTTAAAACGTCTTAAGTCATCACATGGAGGCACGAATGAATGTACAGAATATATATAAATTTATATATTCCTTCATACTAGGTGCAAAAGTATAATTAATCAGTCTCATAAAATAAATTATTAAATCATGATTATAAATTTCAATGTTAACTATTAAAATAATAATAATAATCAATAACTTAATCTGAAGGCGTAAGTTCTTTTGGAGGATAGGCTCAAATGTTTATCCAAAGAACAATCAGACCGACGACCAGGTTTAAGTAAATACAATTTATTAAATGACAAACATGTCTAAAACTAACATCCTAAAAGCAGCGAATGATATGGAAAGGAAAACAAAGTGTAGGCAAAGAATGAGGCATATAGAATTCACAGTTCTATTTCTGTATATGCACCAGACACGTCTCTATCCGTTTCTAATGGGTTAGGTATTAGTAGAAAGGTTGCATGCACCGATCTCGATTTAAATGGAGGCGGATTGTAAATTAGTTTTAGAGTAAGTTAGACTAGGCTCTGTAACTTTAGCTTATGCGAGGCTAAGTGGCTGTCGATAGCCTGCAAGCCATGTGTTGAGCTACAAGTTAACGTTACTCTAAATACACACAATGGATAGAATCAAATATGCAATTACATTGACAATAAACATTACACAAAAGTTCTCCTAACCATTGCCTTGGATGTTCATGTCAGTCTTACTGTGCTGAAGTTGCTACAGGCGAGTCCACGGCTTTGATGATGTCCTGGCAGCGTCTGGACTGGACTTTCTCTCGGTTTCCTTGGGTAGAGCCGCTTGCTTGCTTCTTGGTCGTTGCTGGAAATTTGCCGTTGGAGTGCTTCTGTCAGTTCAACAAGTGGTTTCCTTGGGTTCCTTTGCGGCTTGCGTTTCGCGGTAATGTAGGCTACACACGTTTCATCAGGCTACGCCGGATGGCGGTAGCTTTCGCGAACACGCTAACTGAGAGCTGGGTGAAAAAGCGGTCTTTGTGCCCGCATAACCCGAGGGAGAGAGGGTTCTCTCCGCATGTTCCTTCCCAGCCGGGAAGATAGGAGACGATTCTTCCAACAAGTGGAAATGGCAAGAAGTGGTGAACAGAACAGAAAGAACAGGAAGTTTGCTCAAGGTTTTATCGAACCGGGGACTCAGTCCTGATTGGTCAAGGATCACATGACTGTCACATGCCGGTATATGTAGTCTTTTGGATAGGCAGTCCAGGGTCACAAAAATGCGAGTTTGATTCCCAATAGACATGCACTACATAATCATTCATTATTAAAGGCTAAAGGGCATCATAGCCACCAATACAAGTATGACCTGTGATCGTAACGTAGCCTTGTCTGTCTTTGCTTATACATTCACAGGCTGGACAAAAACTGGCAATCGAACTAGTCTAGTGCAAGTACAGACCGACAGATATTCATAATACAATTCTGCCCTCTATGATTGTGGTTTATCGCGGGGTTGCCGGCAGATACAGCCAGTTGGGTCCAGTGCCATAGGCCCACCAACCTGGATATCGCCGTCACATCTTGGACCTAGTTAAAGAAAGCTGGGAGGAGGGTCCAAGTCCCAGTAAAAACGAGATCCAATACGTTATGGACCTGTGAGCAAAACTCCATACACTGGGTAGGTTGTCATGGGAGAATTTGCTCGAGGCTCAGGAACGTCAACAGAGGCACTACAATAAAGGAACTAAGCTAAAGCAATTTTCACCAGGAGATAAGGTCCTGGTATTGCTCCCGACTTCCAGCACAAAATTATTCGGCAAGTGGCAAGGACCCTTCGTGGTCACACAACGAGTGGGGGAAGTCGATTATGAGGTGAAGCGATCTGATAGAGAGGGGGCGAAACAGATTTATCATCTCAATCTATTAAAAGCATGGAAAGAGGTGGTACCTGTCTCCCTGGTTACGGTAGATCAGGAGAGAGATGAGCTGGGGCCAGAGGTACCAAATTCGACCAATCAAACCTCACCCCTTTCAGATAGCCACCTCTTACCGGATCAGAGAGCGGATCTTGCCTTGTTGCAGAAGCGGTTTGCGGATGTATTTTCCCCCCTACGGGTTGCACTCACCTCATAAACCACCACGTTGAGACAACCCCCGGGCGTGACGGTGCGTTCACGACCCTATAGACTGCCTGAACATAAAAAGAAATTAGTTCAAGCAGAAATAAAGGCCATGCTGGAATTAGGGGTAATAGTGGAGTCTAACAGTGTGTGGAGTAGCCCCATCGTGCTAGTAGGTAAGCCTGATGGATCTATTCGGTTCTGTGTAGATTATCGCAAGGTGAATGAAGTGTCACAGTTTGATGCCTATGCAATGCCTCGGGTCGACGAGCTCTTGGATCGGTTAGGCACAGCTCGTTTTTTTTCAACACTGGATCTAACCAAGGGCAACTGGCAGATTCCCTTGTCTCCAGAGTCCAAGGAAAAAACAGCTTTCTCCGCTCCGGACGGGTTATACCAATTTCGGGCACTTCCGTTTGGGTTATTCGGGGCCCCTGCCACTTTTCAACGTCTGATGGACAGGGTGCTGCGTCCACATGCTGCTTTCGCTGTAGCCTATCTGGATGACATCATCATCCACAGCAGCAGCTGGGCTCAGCATGTGCGGCATGTGGGGGCGGTGCTCGAATCCCTGAGACAGACGGGGCTACCACTTGGGAAGTGGACAAAACCAAAGCGATTGCGACCTGTCCCCGACCCAAGACAAAAAAGGAGGTGAGGAGGTTTTTGGGACTGGCCGGCTACTACAGAAGGTTTATTCCTGCTTACTCAGAGCTGACCAGTCCCTTAACCGACTTGACTCGGAAAGGTGCCTCAGATCCGGTCCAGTGGACGGAATTGTGCCGACAAGCGTTTGAGCGAGTGAAGGAAGCTCTTTGTGGGAAACCACTCTTGCTCACCCCTAATTTCTCTCTCCCTTTTAATTTGCAGACAGACGCATCAGACAGAGGGCTGGGGGCCGTTTTGATTCAGCAGGTGGAGGGGGTCGACCGACCAGTGCTGTACATTAGCAGAAAACTCTCACAACGGGAAGCTAAGTACAGCACGGTCGAGAAGGAATGTTTGGCCATTCGGTGGGCGGTCGGGTCCCTCCGTTATTACCTACTGGCCTGGGTCGCCCATTCACCCTCTGCTCAGACCATGCTCCCCTCCAATGGCTCCACCGCATGAAGGATACCAACGCCCAAATCACTTGTTGGTATCTGGCTTTACAGCCTTTTAATTTCAAGGTGGTTCATAGGCCGGGAGCGCAGATGGTGGTGGCCGACTTTCTCTCCCGCCCAGTGGGGGAGGAGGGGAGGGTTGGTCATCGGCCGGATGGCTTCCCGGCCTAAGTCGGGCAGTGGGGGTATGTGGTAGGGGGTCGTGGTTTTAGGCGCTGCCGGCAAGAGAGTGAACTCGTGTGGTTTGTGGAGCTGGCACAACTGTCGGAAATCATGCAATAGGTGACGATTGAATGTTTATTGATTGTATAATTAACCAATTGCCTTGATTGTTCGACAGTGAGCCTGAGAGCATAAAAGGAGGCTTCCGGGAGTTTGAGGAGTTGGAAGAGCGACTATATGTGTTGTATTGTCTGAAAAGAGCCGATTGAAGGCGCAAGAGATATAAATAAAATATATCTCGGAAACAAACTGTCTGTCTCTGTCTCTTGGACGAGTGGTGGCACTCACTTCGCCACAGGGGTTAATATCAATTGGATGAATGCAGCTCTCATTGTGATCCTATTTTTTGTGTACTGAGGACTTAAATCTGAGCATCTCTGTTTTGTATTGCAGTCTGATGAAATGTCGCTAGCCTATCAGGTCACTTTACCGTTTATTTATCAAGTCAACACGCTGTCTTCTGTCAGCTAAAATGTACTGGGAGACCTTTATAGGGAATATAGGGAAATAAAGTGCACTTCCTCAGAGTTCTAACCCTCACACAATAATGAATGATCAACACATTTACATTTCAGCATTTCTACAGCCTTGCTGAAGGGCCCAAAGGTAGTGCCTCAGCTAGGAGTCCAACCCATAACCTTGCAGCTACAAGTCCAGTTCGCCTAACCTCCACCGCCGCCCGAGTACTTCACCACTGTGCCCAGTCAGTCGGTGGAGTGACTCTAAGTGGAGTCAATCTCTAGTTATTTCTGACCACTTGAACCACAGGGTTAGAGAGTGTTAAAAGCATTTACAATTCACAGCCCCAGCTCTCTCTGTCTCTCCCGCACACACACACACACACAACAAACACACTCTCTCCCACCACACATACTGTATACGTACACACACCATTTATTCTGTCTCTCTCACATAGACACACACACAGAAACACATAGGCTATAGAGAAAAAATACAAACTTTAAAAAAAATGTATTTTATTTTTTTTAAGATCCCTCACTATGAATGATTGATAATACTGATAATTACAGAACAATCTCAAAACTCATTACTGAGGTAATAAAAGGTCCACTGCTTTAAACGGGGCTATTATTGGGGTGGGGGTGGGGGGGGGTGTACATCAAAAAGCTATCAGTATAAAAAAATATATAATAAATAAATGATAAAAGCAAAAAGAAAAGCAAGAGAGATGGGCTTTAGAGGAAAGGAGAGAGAACAGTTCTAGGTCAGGTGGAAAAAAGAACTCAACACCTCAGGGTGTCAGATTTTCAACAGCAGACCCTCATCTAATGTTGAACTGGAAGAGTGAGTGCTTTAATAATTATCTCTAATAGTACTCCCTTAAACAGGCCTGTCAAACTCTGGAGCTGTCTGGAGCGGTGTGGTGCCAAAACCTCTTGATTTTTACATTAATCAATTAGCCAAATTATTTATTATGTTTGACGTCTTTCCCCATTTCTGCAAGTGATAAAATCTTGGCTGAATTGCTGCCAGTCTGCAGAGCGCCAAGGACATTGTGGCAGGGCTCGGTGTGAGGAAGAGGAAATTGTGGCAATCTGAGGGCTGCACCTGCTGGTTACGTAGCAACACACATGGGTTGCATTGCTTATCACACCTTTCTTCCACAGTAGGTGTCTAAGACCATGGAATCCCCACACAGAGAGAGAACAAGTCTGAGAAGCTGTCGCGGTTTTGTTTAAAGGGACTGCCAACTCAAATCGATGATTCAGCTTTTCAATGGTTAATTGTTGTCATCCTGGGGTGGAAGAAACATAACCCAAATATCAGTACTAAGTGATGTGCCTAAATTAAGATATGCCTTTCTTTATTTTCACCATTGTCTGTAATTGATCAGGCAAGGTTTTGAGTGGGTGGGATTAAAATGGACTTCACAACGTCATTAAAATCCTATCAGCCAATGATTAACTATCCAGAAATTATTTACGCCCTCCTCTTCGCTAGAGCGTTGCAGCCATAGATATACAGTGAGCACCATAATTCATTGGACAGTGACACATATTTTGTTATTTTGGTTCTGTACTCTAGTACTTTGAGTTTGAAAGGATACAATGACAATGAGGTTGCAGACTGTCAGCTTTAATTTGAGGGTATTTTCATCCATATCGGATGAACCGTTTAGAAATTATAGAACCTAGTACATAGTAATAGTACATAGAAAATAGTAGAAATAGTACATAGTCCCCCCATTTTCAGGCATCAAAAAATATTGGACAGTTTAACATAATGTAGAATAAAGTAATCATTTTAAATATTTGGTCGCATATCCTTTGCATGCTATGACTTCCTGATGTCATCAAGGATCTGAGGAGTCTCCAACCATCACTCTGCTGCCAGATATGCAGTAGATATAGATGGATGGATCACTATAAGGATTGTTTCTCCTGACAAATTTTCCTATTGAAAAATAAGTCAGAAGAAGAAACCCTTCAAGTTATCCATCCATATCTACTGTATTTCTGGCAGTAGAGTGATGGTTTAAGGCGTGTTTGATACGTCAGACCCTTGATGACTTAGAGCCATTTAGCCAACCATGTGTTCCATACTGTTCCAGTGTAATTTCCAGCTAAATCTAGTCCCACCCCCCAATTCCCATAGAGAGCCATTCAAATGCAGAGAGGTTATAGTATCGCTTGTAGGAGTACCAGAAAATAAGATATCAAGAGTCTTTTGATATTGTTGGGTCACAGACATCAGGAAGTCATGGCATGCGAAATGTGACCAAATATTAAAAATGATTACATTATTCTACATTATGTTAAACTGTCCAATATAGGCACCGCGGTGGTGCAGCGGACTTTCTGTCTGTGCGGTTGCGCCCCGAGGATCGGGGGTTCAATCCCCGGTCCTGCCAGATCCAAGTATAGCCGGTGCCCTGAGGGAGTGACAATCCTCGGCTGCTCCCAGGGTGGGGGGAGGGACTCGGAGAGTCTGACTTAACATGCAACAGACAATCCCTTCTCAAAGTTAAAAATTTCCTTTTAACTACAGACAGTAAGTGCTTCATTTTACAGTAGCCTACTCTTGGTCTAAAACCTGACTGAAGCATGTATAGAAAGTAGTCTAAACTTTTAGGATCAATTTAGCTTTATTGAAATGTAAAAATCCAACTTTTCATAAAACAAACACAAAAATCCAATGCATTTAGGCTAGTGCATAATGATTACAATGATAGAACTCCATTGTGCATAAAAAATATGTATTTACTCTGGCCTTCCAGGGTTAAATGGTTGATATCTGAATGAATTATCAGCTCTCTGTTGTAGTAACTAATTTAGAGACACTGGCCTCTGCTCTTCTAACCAGAGTCGGAAGGCGGAAGTCATTGCATTAGCCCGATTGACTGCTGAAAGGAGAAGGGTCTAGCTGTATATAGCCCAGATATAGCTAACTAGCTAAGGTTAGCTTATAAGCATGCTCGCTGTTGCTACCGGTAGCTAACGTTCCTTTTTTTTCTTTAAGAGGTGGGTCTCTGAGCTGAGATGTGAACAAATCTTCTTTAGTTTACTGGCTGAAACATATGGTACGGTTGCAACTTGCACCACACACTTTCTTTTTTAGGCTATTTAGCTATCGTTTGTTTTGCTAAACGGTGTTTTGCATTTCCGAGTCTGCACATTATTTTAATAACAAGGAGTAATGTCAAATAAAGAAAACCACTTTTTCAGCAGAGTTGTCAATCCCTTTAATTTTTCTTTATTGTTTTTAGTTCATTATTTTTTACCCGGATTGCATGAGGGTAAATGGAGAAGATGTTTTGTTTGTTTATTTATTTAATGAGCTCTCTCTACCTCACACTATACGGAAATAAACGGCGGTGAAAACTGGACTTGCCATATCTCCCTCTGTCCAGCTCTTTTTTTCGTACCAGGGGGGTTACTCAGCGTGCGACAGGTATTTTGAACACGTGGGTATTAGGAAGAAACCTTGGGAGGAACCAGACTCAAGGGGGGAACCCATCCTCCTCTGGTCAGCTCAGGGTCTAGGTCTTAATGACCAGCATGGTCAAAACAGCCAATGTCCATGTTAATAGAATTAGCAGCAGCTAGATGACAGTCCAGATGTGGCGGCAATGATGGTGGGGTTAATATATCTGCATTCCCCTTTTCATACTTTCTTTGTCTCGTTTCCCTTTTCTTCTTTCTCACTGCAGGTTCTCTCGTTTTTTTTTCTCTCCAGCACTGGGGTTTTTTCTCTTTTTTTCCCTACAGTACCACTGAACCCTGAACCCCCTTTTCAGTTTGTTCATTAGTTCCCTTTTGTCACTATGACAACCATTTGGGGATTGCCAACACCTGCCTATATAAGGTCCCACAGTTGACAGTGCATGTCAGTTTGGTTGTCATAGTGACAAAGCGGCAGTGTAGTATAATGGTTAAGGAACTGGCCTTGTAACCGAAAGGTTGCAGGTTCGATTCCCAGGTAGGACACTGCCGTTGTACCCTTGAGCAAGGTACTTAACCTGAATTGCTTCAGTATATATCCAGCTGTATAAATGGATAATATGTAAAACATGATAATAAAAAAAAAAAGTTGTGTAAGTCGCTCTGGATAAGAGCGTCTGCTAAATGCCTATAATGTAATGTAATGTAAATTGTACTCGCTGATAACTTTTTTTGTTGTTATTACACATAAACATGTTCTTCCCAAAAAACAGTGTGGGAGCACCTAAGCACGTCACAGGAAACTGCTCAATTATCATTCTTGAATATACCAAATTAACATTTTAATGTAAATATTGAAGCTGGAAAAAATTTGATTCCAGAATGCAAAATTGGCCCAACTGTTCAGCTTTAGGGAATATTTAAAGATTTTAAGTTGTAAATTGCATAAGTATAAGTTCCCTAAAAACTTTATCTGGAGAACATACTGAATAATAGATTGGGCTACGTATTTATTGTGTTTGGTATGTTTCCTAGAGTCTTGCATATACTAGCAAACTAATGAAGGACTACTGTGTGTGTGTGTCTGTGTCTTCCTTGCTTTTTTAGGTAGTCATCAAACCCCTACTTGTAAGATCTCACTCCTCTATAAAAGGAGCTCAAATTGGGGATACAGACCATATTATATCTCTGTACGCAGATGATACATGGCTGTTTCTAACTGTTATTTACTGTGTTTTTCTTGCACTGAAGCTTTTAGAATGACACATCAAAAGTGTGGATAACCATATTTGGGCTAATAACAGACTGTGACCCTGGTTAGGATGTACTGTAGAGTTATAAAATCTCAAATACAATTAGGAGCCAATTGTGTTATATGTGTGTTACAATTTTTAGTCAGAAGATTCAGTAGCCACGGCTAGTGCACCCATGCGCCAAACGCATTGATTCCGGAAAATAGATCCCTACATGTTGATATCATTAGTCTTCCAACTCAGTATCTATTATGCAGTTTTGTTTTCTATCAGGCTAGTAACTGAAGTAAACAATGGCAGAATTTCAATTTCTGGAATGTAGTTTTGTATTTTGGAAATACAAATTGCATGTACAGTCAAGCCGGAAAGTCTGCACACCCCTTTCACCTTCTCCACGTTTTATTACATTACAGACATATTCTACAATAGATTGAGTACATTTTTTGTCTCAAAATTCTACACAAAATAGCCCATAATGACAACGTGAAAACAGGTTTTTAGACAATTTATTAAAAATCAAAATGTTAAATATCATATGTACACAAGTGTGCACCTTTGATATGACACCCAAATTTGAGCTGAGGTGCATTTTGTTTCCACTGATACTGCTTGAGATGTTTCTACAACTTAATTGGAGTCCACCTGTGATAAATTCAATTGATTGGACATGATTGGGGATTGCCAACACCTGCCTATATAAGGATCCACAGTTGACAGTGCATGTCAGAGCAAACTCCAAGCCATGGGGTCAAAGGAATTATCTGCAGACCTCAGAAACAGGATTGTGTCAAGGCATAGATCTGGAGAAGGGTACGGAAAAATCTCTGCAGCTTTACAGGTCCCATAGAGCACAGTGGCCACCATCATTCGTAAATGGAAGAAGTTTGGAACCACCAAGAATCTTCCTAGACCTGGCCGCCCAGCCAAACTGAGCAATCGGGGAAGATGGGCCTTGGCCAGGGAGGTGAGCAGGAACCCGAGGGTCACTCTGACAGAGCTCCAGCATATCCTTGTGGAGATGGGAGAACCTTTCAGAAGATCAACCATCCAGGCAGCACTCCACCAATCAGGCCTTTATGGTAGAGTGGCCAGACGGAAGCCCCTCTTTAGTAAAAGGCACATCACAGCCCGCTTGGAGTTTGCCAAAAGGCACCTAGAGGACTCTCAAACCATGAGAATCAAGATTCTCTGGTCTGATGAAACCAAAATGTAACTTTTTGGCCTGAATACCAAGCGTCACGTCTGGAGGAAACCAGGCACTGCTCATCACCTGGCTAATACCATCCCTACAGTGAAGCATGGCGGTGGCAGCATCATGATGTGGGGATGTTTTTCAGCAGCGGGAACGGGGCGACTAGTCCTGATAGAGGGAAAGATGAATGCAGCTAAGTACACCAAGATCCTTGAAGAAAACCTGCTCCAGAGCGCTCTGGACCTCAGACTGGGGTGAAGGTTTACCTTCCAACATGACAACGACCCGAAGCACACAGCTAAGAGAACAAAGGAGTGGCTTCGGAGAAAGTCTGTGCATGTCCTTGAGTGGCCCAGCCAGAGCCCAGACCTGAATCCAATTGAACATCTGTGGAAAGAGCTGAAAATGGCTGTGTACCGACGCTCCCCATCCAACCTGACGGAGCTTGCAAGGATATGCCAAGAGGAATGGGCAAAAATGTCCAGAAACAAGTGTGCCAAGTTCGTAGATTCTTTCCCAAGACGCCTTGAAGCTGTAATCGCTGCCAAAGGTGCAGCAACCAAGTATTAGGCTAAGGTGTGTACAGATATGTAACCCCTAAATAACCTATTTTTGTCAGTAAAATAAAATTGCATATTTTCTAAAAACCTGTTTTCACTTCGCATCATTGGCTATTGTGTGCAGATGTTTGAGGCAAAAAATCGTCGTTCAGGTCCCCTCTTGGCTAATTTTTAAAAAACCATTAAAAGTGAAATCTCAGTAAATAGTATGAAAAATGAGCTTAAATAAAAATTTTCCATGTCCCTTTTAAAAAAAAGCAGAGCTAGAAACTATGGTCCCCTCTTGGCAGTCCCCTGTTAGTAATATAGACGTGTATGCGTGTGTGTGTTTTGCGTGTGTGAGGAGAAATTATTTAAATTAATGACGTAGTTTGCTTCGCTTTGCATCTTATAAAAACCTGTCTCCACTCTCTGTATACACGTAAGTGTTCCCTAGCTAGCCCACACATGTGTAACTATTTCTTCAAACTTTCTGAACCAATTCATTTGAGCAATCAGTTCAATGATTTTACAGGTATTCTATCATAGTAACAAAACTTTTGTTGAATAAATGCTAGGACAGCATTTTCACAGTTCTTTATTAATGGAATAGCTTAGCAGAAGTATAAATCCCTGAAGAGTTCATTCATATTTTAGTTATGAAATGATGTGAACTTAACTTTTCATATTTGGCCCTTATATTCAAGGCAGTTTAAGAAGGAATCTGAAGAATTTAAATTAAGTTGAAGTCTGTGCTGAAGGTAATGAAAAAGATGACAGAACACCATGACCTTTCTGTATGCCCACAGAAAGAGTCACTCTTTTATTTTTCTTAAAGCAACTTGGAGCAGATAAGCTGTCAAATAAAACTTTTGTGGAGGCAGTCTGCATACAACTGAAAGTATTTGGGCTAATAGTCACATATTGTACACACTCACAAAAACAACCTTGTAGGTTGTATTTGTGAGTGTGTGTCCAAAAGTGCGCAGTCATGCGTGTTCTACTCTGGAATCAACCTGAGCACAAGCCTGCTAATTACGTATGCTGTCCATTACCCAACTCTGACCGCACCTGACCCAAGGGCAGCATCTGCCACACCAACTGGAATCAAACAACCCCGCCATCTGCAAGGTAAAGGAACACAAGCCAGGCCCTGGAGCCAAGACCTGACAAGTTTGCACTCAAGCCTGCCCAGCATTCAAGCGTCTGTCAGCCAGCCGTCGGTCCGCCAGTGTTGTTTACAGCGGCCCACTAGCAGCTTGGCCGTTTGCCAGCTATTTTATTTTATTTATTCTCTTAGTCTCACTGCTAATGCTGTACACCTGCTGCCAGGGATGTCTGCTGATTTGAATTCCAAATTTGGTGAGTTACATTTTTTACAAAAAATCATAAATACACAAGCAATAGCGCTGACAGAGGGGCACAGTTAGAAAGGAGCCAAGCAGCACCCACCTCATACTGAAAATAGCCACACACACATTTCCACCCCTGTCATCCCTGCCATGTTCTCCGACCTCCTGTGGGAGCCATCATTTTAAATCTAAAAATAATTCAATATTATTTTCACTTTAAATGATGACGAGGGTGAACACAGCGAGGGGGAAAGAAATTTCTCAGTCATACACACAATTAAGCACTCTCAGACTAATTACAACCACGCAGGCACGCACACGCACACACACACACACACACACGCCCACACCTTCCTTCCATGCTTGTTGACCACCTAGGGAGTGATCTTTCTTTAATCCAAAGTTGATTTAATATCAATCTGTCATTAACTCATAGGCAGCGATGGTGAATACAGCAGAGGGCGACGGGACTCCTCACGTATTCACACAGTGTGATTCTAAAGCCATACATTGCATTCATGTTGGATGCAGCGCTGTACAAAGAGGCCTTAATGGCTTTTCTGCGTGATGCTGGCCCACAGACAGTGACGAATGCCCTGGAAACTGTGTCTAAATGACGGTACGTGGCTTGGGTCCGCAACGGTCAACGCTGAGCTGGTGCATGGAAGTGCAAGAGGTTGGTCCCATGAGCCAGATGGGAGCAGTCATTTTCGGACCATACTAGTTAACCTAACATACTGAACCTTACTACTTAACCTAACATACTTAACCTTAGCCAAAATATACTATATAATCCACTCCAGATACAGATAGACCCTCATAGAAATTGCATATACCACAATATATTGTAAAAATGTAGACTTTTGAGGAAAAAAACACAAATATATTTCACTGCAATGTAGTTCTAAAAATATTGACTGAAAATAATTTTTGATAATGTATAGAACTGCTGCGATATCCATTCTGCTCTGATTAATATATTGTGTTTTCATAAGGGAACACGTAACAGAACTGCATCTCAGCTGGTCCCTTTTCAAATTCCTGTTTTATTCCATCCATCCATCAATCTGCACCAAAACCTAAACTTCTCTGGGTTTCTTGTGCGTGCCTCATGGCAGGAATACCACACCCCTTATGGAAATGTAATATACTGCAGTATATTTTAAATATATTGTGAAGATAATTTAGATACACTGCCTGGCCAAAAAAAAAGTCCCGTTGCACCCGTCATGCATAGTGCCCACTGTACAAGCCTCTGGAGGCAGTGTTATGATCTGGGGTTGCTTCAATTGGTCAGGTCTAGGCTCAGCAACGTTATGCAGCAATAAAATGAAGTCAGCTGAGTACCTGAAGGTACTAAATGACCAGGTTATCCCATCAATGGGCATATTCCAGGACGACAATGCCAAGATTCATCAGGCTCAAATTGTGAAAGAGTGGTTCAGGGAGCGTGAGGAATCATTTTCACACATGAATTGGCCACGAGAGTCCTGACCATAACCCCATTGAAAGTCTTTGGGATGTGCTGGAGAAGACTTTATGGAGTGGTTCGACTCTCCCGTCATCAATACAAGATCTCGGCCAAAAATTAATGCAACTCTGGACAGAAATAAATGTTGAGATGTTGCATAAGGTTGTCGAAACAATGCCACGACGAATGCGCGCCGTAATCAAAGCTATAAGGCGATCCAACGAAATATTAGAGTGTGCAACTTTTTTTTTTTGGCCAGGCAGTGTATATTTACAATCAGATCAAAAACGTCTCCGACGTAAAAAAAGCCAAGTTACTCACGCATAGCCTACATAGCGCTGTCCATAAGTTCTTAATTCCAACTTGCAAAAACTAGGCCTGCCTTTAAAAGTCTTGATATCAAAATGTGGCCAAGTTACAACTAACAATATTGCCTATCATAGCTCACACTAAATAAACTAGCTCTATTCCAAAGCAATGCTATCCAAACTTTCCTAAATTATTTAATGCAACTTGGCCCTGTGTTTCTTCATCTTTGCATGTGAAGAGATTGTGCCTCATGGAACAACATATGATTTCAATGAATGTTTTTAACAGCTGATGAATAATTACACGCCAGAAAGGATATGGTTGTACTTTGTTGGCAAGTTTACTTTAGAAAATGTACAGGTTTTATGTTATGTTAATGTTAAATTTTATGTTATGTTATGTTTATGTTAAATGTTAACTGCTGCTACAGCATTCTTTACAATTCACAAACAGACATTTATATGAAGAAACATCATGTACAATAGAGAAAGGGGTGATGAATAAATAAATGCAGATAAAAATGATCATGATATTTGCAAACAGAATTTTGTGAACACAAGGATATCTATGCTCTGTAGGACCACACAGGTTTTGATAGAAATCCAAATAAATAAATCAATAAATACATCATAATAATAATAATAATAATACATTTCATTAATTCTGTGCTTTTCATAGACCCAAAGCAGTGGATGCAGACAATTGTTCAAACATGCCCTATAGTTTAGTAATTTTTCTGTTTAATTTCTAAGTGTAACACATCTGAATCAGAGTATTTCAACTATAAATTATTTTCATTTTGCAGTTTTATGTGGCACATACAGTTTCATTGACCACATTCTCTTGAGATGGTAAGATGAAGAAACACAGGGCCAAGTTGCATTAAATAATTTAGGAAAGTTTGGATAGCATTGCTTTGGAATAGCAAGTTAGTTTATTTAGTGTGAGCTACGATATTGTTAGTTGTAACGATATTGTTAGTTGCTGCTCAATGTATTCCTATGGGAAAATAGCTTACTTTCAGTGAGCTCAATGATGTATCGTGAGCAAAAAATAAAACAAAAAACGCACAGACGGTCTTTTTCTATTGCCCCAAGATGCTCAAATGAGTATTACCGAACAAAGCTTAATTTCCACGAACTGCTTCTGACCCATTCTGACCATAGCCTACTGCTGTGACCTGACGAGCCGGCAACTGCAGCGCCGCTGCATTGCCTTGATAAACGGTTTGCGAGCTAAAGCCGTGTCTAGCTAATATTGCCTATATAAAATAAGCGTTAGCTTGTGATGCTAGGTCGCGGTAGGTTTATATTTGCAGGCTGTTAACTAATATATCAAGGCAATGCCGGCTGGCCACAGCATTAATATGGTCAGAAGCAGTTCGTGGAAATTAAGTTTGAAATGAAGTTTTGTTCGGTAATACTCATTTGAGCATCTTGGGGCAATAGAAAAAGACCGTCTGTGCGTTTTTTGTTTTATTTTTTGCTCACGATACATCATTGAGCTCACTGAAAGTAAGCTATTTTCCCATAGGAATACATTGAGCAGCTGAGGCCGACCAACCTAGTGACGTCACGACCGCAGTTGGTCCAAGATGGCTGCGCCCTAGTGGGAAAAAAGCGAATTTCAACTTCTTTTTCCAGCAAATATGGGTTGGTTTGAGATTTGAACGCACGGTCATATCTAATTTAAGGTAAAAAGCTAACGAACCAGAGCCACTTTACCGAGTGCTTCATGTCCCCTTTAACCACTAAGACACGGCAGCTTCTTGGAAAGCATGAAGCTATTAGCTATATTAACATTAAAAAACATTAGTATGAAGCGTTTTTATTGGACGATAAGTTTGATGAGCAGGTATACGGACCATACCCTCAAATAATAATTCTCCCCATTGGATAACATCGCGACGGAGGCAGTTTGGTAGGAAAATGGGAAGAAGAAGAAGAAGAAGAAGAAGCGGAAGAGGAAGGAGAAAAATGACAAAATAACCTAAGTTTGGGGCTTTATTGTGTGGATGTGTGAAGCTGTATCTGAATGCTGTGTGGTTACATGAGGTCAGAACATACAGACATTAATGTTTTTAACGGCTGAGAGTCTATGGTCATTGTGGTTACTTCTGTAGGAAACCCTGAAAAGTGCCAAACTCTCGGTGCTGTATAGGTATGGGGCATGCCCCGCCAAGCCGTAACTTGGCGGATGGCATACCTGCCATCCCAATATACTGTAGTATATTCTTTTTACATAAGGGACGAGACAGGGACACCATGACTAAATCCCCCTGTAAATGGGGTTCTGTGCTTTATCCATTAATTACAGCAGAGAGTCCTCAGCGTGGTATCGATCCTTCAGGGGTGGTAAGTGACAGACTGTAATGTTTGCGTGTTCACTCTATCGACACCCATATCAATATGGAGTTAAAAAGGACCGTGTGTGGTTCATCCCCTCCTGCTTTGTCCTTGAGTGGTCCTCAGGGCCAGTCACAGTTGCATTTGTAGGGGTCAATAAGAGAACCGGAGGAGACCGTGCCAAGCCCCAGTCCCCCCGGGGGATGTGAGAGAAGTACAGCGGTGTAGATTTAGCACATACGGTAGGGCCATGAGAGGTCTGGTGCTCTGTACTTCACGTGGGAAGTTTCTTTTCTAAGCTGGTGAACCCAGAAAGAGTTCAGGTTGAAGCAGGTGTTCATGGGTATTCATCAGCTGGGCGTCTGTCAATGTGATTGTTTCTGAGGCTAATCACAGCGGATGTGTGGAGAGCCATTGTAGTGGACCATTACCAGCCTAGCTTGTACGTGTGCATGTGTGTGCGTGTGTGTGTGTGTGTGTGTGTGTGCCTGTGTGTGTGTGTGTGTGTGTGTGTGTGTGTGTGTGTGTGTGTGTGTGTGTGTGTGTGTGTGTGTGTGTGTGCGTGTGAAAAAGAGAGGGGGAGAGAAAGAGAAACAGAGGGAGAGAGAGACAGAGATTGAAAGATGAGGGAAGCAGTGAGAGAGGGAACAAAGGAGAGGGAGGGAGAGACCGAGAAACGGATGAAGAGAGTAAAAGAAAGAGGAGGGGGAGTGGACAGAGACAGCGAGAGGGAGAGAGTAAGAGAGAAAATAACTTCTCATTTTATCTCCAGCTCTCCAGAGGATGTACAATCTATCAATTTAATTTAATGGAAAATCTATCAGTCGGGCAAGGGGCTTGAGCGGGGGGGGGGGTCCCAGCCATCGTTTGTGCTGGCGGCAGAATTTGACTCTTGGTATGTGGAACATCACCTCACTGGCGGGGAAGGAGCCGGAGCTGGTGTGTGATGTTGTGAGGTACCGACTAGATATAGTTGGGCTCACCTCCACACAGTGTCGGTTCTGGAACCAAACTCCTTGATAGAGGGTGGTCTCTCTCCTACTCAGGAGTTGTTCAGGGTGAGAGGCGCCAGGCAGGTGTGGGGATACTCTCAAGCCCCCGGCTGGCGGCCACTCAGTTGGAGTTTACTGCGGTGGACGAGAGGGTCGCCTCAATGCGCCTACGGGTGGCGGAGAGGAAAACTCTGACCGTTGTGTGTGCCTGTGCACCTAACAGCAGTTCAGAGTATTCTGTCTTCTTAGAGAAGGTGGGAGCAGAGGTCGCGCTAGGATTTTAAACTGCCAGCCAGAATGTCCGGAATGATTACAGTTTGTCGGACATACGATAAAAAAAACGGCCATATCTATTTTCAATGCATGAACGACAGGCAGGTGCATTTAATGATGTAGCCTAACAACAATGTTACAGCATAGTATTATATTTTGGACTGAAAACTATTTGAAAATAAAGGAATCATATAAAAATTAAATATAACAGCTTCGCCTTGCACATGCGGATGAATTACATTAAAATCGCGCATTTAGTGTGCGTGACTGCGTGCGTCGCCTAATGTTTTTTCAACAAAAGAAGCTGTCTTGATTTTGAATCTTTAGTTTATTAGAACACATTTTTCTTCAGAATAACGAGCAATAACCTCATTTTGAATAACGATTTTAACATTTCTTTACTCCAAGGCAAATTGCAGAGTTGCGGAAGATGCTATACGGAAAAGAGCCAGCAACGACACGTGACAATTGGGATCCGACCTAACGTTAACGAACAACGCTTTCGGGAAAGTCAGACCAGAACAGTGTAGGCCTAGGCTATTGATTTAACAAGGGAAAAAAATGCTGATTATATCAAGCTTATAGCCTATTAAGTTAAAGTAGCCTATGCCTACTGACAGTTAAAAACGGCCTTTTTATAACTGGCAAAAAAAACGAGCAATCCATATAGGCTCCTTTCATTTGCGACGATGCTTCATTTCATGGAAGTGAGCAGCTGCTGATTTGAAATCGAAAGTCATAAGTTTTAGCCCAGCTTGAGAGACGCAGACGATTTGAAATAGCGGATTTCATGAGAGGAGCGTTTTGATTTGCGGTGATAATAGGCCTAATGATAAAAAAGTTTTGTTTTTTTACCGGCCCGAATGTCCGGAGGGAATTACACTTTCCAGCCTTTGTCATAAAAAAAACGGTCAAAACCGGCAATTGCCGGCCTAACGCGACCCCTGGGTGGGAGGGGTGCTGGAAAAGGCCCCACCCACTGACTCCATAGTTCTACTGAGTGACTTCAACGCTCACGTTGGCAATGACTGTGATACTTGGAGGGGCGTGATTGGGAGGAACGGCCTCTCTGATCTGAACTTGAGCGGTGGTATGTTATTGGACTTCTGTGCTGGTCACGGTTTGTCTGGTGGTGAGTTGGATCAGATGGCGGGGGAAGCGTCCAGACAGACTCTGTAGGCCCAAACATGTAGGGAGGGTCTGTTGGAAATGCCTGGAGGAGAAACCTGTCCGGAATGATTTCAACTCTCACCTCCGAAAGAGCTTCGCCTGTGTCTCGGCAGAGGTTGGGGACATGGGAGTCTGAATGGGCCCTGTTCAAAACCTCTATTGTGGAAGTAGCTGCTGGGAGCTGTGGTCATAAGCTAGTCGCTGCATGTCCTGACGGCAATCCAAGGACCAGTTAGTGGACACCAACTAGGTGAGGGAGGCCGTCAAGCTGAAGAAGGAGGCCTTTTGGACCTGGTTGGTGCAGAGTACTTCTGATTCAGCAGACAGGTACCGGCAGGCTAAGAAGGCTGCAGCTGCTGCAGACATGGGAGGAGTTCAGAGAGGTCCTGGAGAAGGACTTTCGGTTGGCCCCAAGGTGCTTCTGGAAAACCATCCAGCACCTCAGGAGGGGGAAGCGGGACATCGTCCAAGCTGTTCTTAGCAAGGGCGGTGAAACTCTGACCTCAACTGGGGATATTGTCGGAAGCACTTTGAGGAACTCCTGAATCCGACTGACATGCCCTCCTCTCAGGAGGCAGAGTGGGATCATTCTGGGGGATCAGAACCATCTATGTGGCAGAAGTCACTGAGGTAGTTGGACAGCTCCGCAGTGGCAGAGCACCAGGGGTGGATGAGATCCATCCGGAAATGTTGAAATGTTGCTCTGGATGTTGTTAGGGTGTCGTGGCTGACACGGGTCTTCAATGTTGCGTGGAGGTCGGAAACAGTGCTTTTGGAGTGGCAGACTGGGGTGGCAGTCCCCATTTTTAAAAGGGGGGACCAGAGGGTGTGTTCCAACTATTGGGGAATTACACCCCTCAGCCTCCCTGGGAAAGCCTATGCCAAGGTGCTGGAAAGGAGGCTCCGACCGTTAGTCGAACCTCAGATTCAGGAGGAGCAATGCGAATTCCGTCCTGGGCGTGGAACAGTGGACCAGCTTTTTACCCTCTCGCGGATATTTGAGGGGGCATGGGAGTTTGCTAATCTACAAAGTCTACATGTGTTTTGTGGATTTGGAGAAAGTCTACGATCATGTTCTCTGGGGTATCTTGTGGGAGGTGCTGAGGGAGTATAGGGTACCGGGGTCACTACTGTGAGCCATTCGGTCCCTGTACACTCAGAGCGAGAGCTGTGTTCGCATTCTTAGCATTAAGTCAAGCTCGTTCAATGTGGGTGTCGGACTCCGACAAGGATGCGCCTTGTCTCCACTCCTGTTCATGGTTTTCATGGACAGGATATCAAGGCGTAGCCGAGGTCTGGAGTGTGTCCGGTTCGAGAACCTTTTTTTGCGGATAATGACCTCCGATGCACACTAGAACGCTTTGCAGCCGAGTGTGACGCACTTGGGATGAAGATCAGCACCTCCAAATCTGTGGCTATAGTTCTCTCTCTGGAAATGGTGGTTCGTACTCTTCAGGTGAGGGGGGAACAACTGCCCCAGGTGGAGGAGTTCAAGTATTTCGGGGTCTTATTCACGAGTGGGGGTAAAATGGAACCGGAGATTGACCGCTGTTTAGTTGCTGCGGCGGCAGTATTGCGGGCGTTGTATCGAACGGTGGTGGTGAAGAAGGAGCTGAGCCAAAAAGCAAAGCTCCCGATTTACCATTCAATCTTCATTCTTACTCTCACTTATGGTCACGAGCTTTGGGTAGTGACCGAAAGAGTGAGATCGCAAATACAAGCGGCCGAAATGGGGTTTCTCCATAGGGTGGCAGGGCTTACTCTCCTGGATAGGGTGAGGGGCTCAGTCATCCGCAAAGATCCCGGAGTAAACTCTGGGCCAATCTGCTTGCCCTCTTGCCACCGCAACCCTGCCTTGGATTAAGCGGCTAGAAAATGGATGGATGGAAAATCTATCAATTTAATTTCATGAAAAGGAGTATTGCCATTCTCAGAGTGCAGTGTGTACATGTGTGTCTGTGTGCATTTGTGCATGTCTGTGCGTGTGTGTGTATCTGTGTGTGCATGTGTGGGTCAATTTACTAAGATCCCAAATAAGGGGTGTTATTTTGCGGGCGCAGCCAAAGTATTTGTACGCGTTATCATTTCACACTTTGTGGTTGATCAACTAAGAGTCATCTATTTGCATGACCACCTCCCACTATTTCGTGAAATAATGTAGGGATGCCCAATTTTGCATGTTCATTCAACCCGCAAAAATGAGAAATCAACGTATCTTTCAATTTTAGCACACGCAATCCTCTTTACACCTCCTTAGTTGATGACCTCGGACGATTCTTTGCGGGTGGTAACAGTTTTTGTACACGCAAACCTTTCATAAATCGACACCTAAATGTGTGTGTGTGCGAGTGTGTGCATGTATCCGTGTATGTGCTTGTGCATGTGTGTGTGTCTGCCTGTGCATTAGTGTGTGTGTTTGTGTGTATTTACTGTATTATATGTGTGTGTGTGTGTGTGTGTGTGTGTGTGTGTGTGTGTGTGTGTGTGTGTGTGTGTGTGCGTATATGCGCAGGGCGATGAAGGATACAGGCTTTTTATGCAGAGATACTTGCTCTTAGAAGGCTGCTCACAAAGTCTTTGCGCAATGAGCAGAACAGGAACTATATATCTAGAAGAACAGGAAGTTACATACTGCAGGGGTTTCTCTGATGATACAAAGTCACTAATATCTCTGGTGGAACTATCTACAAAAGAGCTTTTCCTTTTCTTATTTTCTTATTCTTTTCCAAACTCTCAGAGCAGAACAAGCGAGAGCAAACGCACAGAGAGAGGAAGCCAGGAGTCACTCACACATCAAAGCGCAGATTCTGTTTCTCCTCAAAGAAGAAGTCCAGCACAAACTTGCGCACAAAGTCCGGGTTCAGTGTGTTGTCGATCACCTCCGTCCTGCCGAACTACAGTTGGCAAATGGAAGAGAGAGAGAGAGGTAGAGAGTAAGGGGAGGAGAAATATAAAGAAAAAACATAGAGTGGCCTACAACAATGGCCATTCATCAGTGCTTATGTGACTAACATGGTTATTGCTGCCTGTAATCCCCTGAGATGGAGAGCAAGTTAAAACGGCCCGGTGGTCCTGAGTGCGTATCGACCAGACCCCAAATTCCCTCTTCCCTGAAATAAGACACTGAACCCCCCACTGGCCAGATGGTCCCTCTGTATGCTGAGACAGCAGACAGTAATGAGCTATTGATTCTGGTGCCACTTCACTGCCCAGCTCATGTCCGCATTGTCTTGCACACATGATCCCACCCATCGTCTCTGACTTCCAGTCCATTATTGGCACTGTGTCAGGGAATTAGGGGGAGCGGACACCCACTATTTACCACAGACCTCAAGTGGAGTTGGGTCTCCCTCTATCTTTTTGGGGACTGTCCCTTTAAAATGTGATGTATTGAGATTGTTCTCAATACTTCACAAATTATGGAGAAACTCATTGCCACGATCAAATGTTGAAAGTGGGTGAATTAGTTCTCATATCTGTCCACATTTTACATTGTAGGAGTTGATGATTACCACAGCTCGCTTTCAGTATGAGTCTTTGCCTTTGGCTTTGGCTCGCTCTTGTGAGGGGTTTAGGCTGGGTTTTTCTGTGAAGTGCATTGTGACAACTAGTTTTGAAATGCCCTATATAAATAAATATTGATTTGATTTCATTTGATTTACATTACATTACATTACAATCATTTGGCAGACGCTTTAATCCAAAGCGACGCACAATAAGTGCATACTGAAGGTCATTGAAGCGACTACAATGTAGATCCGACAAAGCACAACTTTCTCATAATGTAGGAGCTATCCCTAGTAATGAATACTGAATATAGTACACAGTCAGTTATACATTCTGAACTATAAAATAGCAACAAAAAAAACACAAGTTAAATAGAAAACAAGCAAAAAAAAAAACAGAAACAAGTACTGTTCTGTATCAGTTTCTTACAACACTCACTTATCAAATTCAGATTTACTACAATGACCTTACTCTCCTGTCTTACTGCTCATTCCAGTCAATAACCTTACTCTCCTGTCTCACTGCTCATTCAGTCAATAACCATACTCTCCTGTCTCATTGCTCATTCCAGTCAATAGCCCTACTATCCTGTCTCACTTCTCATTTCAGTCAATAACCATACTCTCCTGTCTCACTTCTCATTACAGTCAATAATCTTACTCTCCTGTCTCACAGCTCATTCCGGTCAATAGCCTTACTCTCCTGTGTCACTGCTCATTCAGTCAATAACCATACTCTCCTGTCTCATTGCTCATTCCAGTCAATAGTCTTACTGTCCTGTCTCACTTCTCATTTCAGTCAATGAACTCACTCTCCTGTCTCACTGCCATTTCCAGTAAATTACCTTACTCTCCCGTGTCACTGCTCATTCCAGTAAATAAACTTACTCTCCTGTCTCGCTGCTCATTCCAATCAATAACATTTCTCTCCTGTCTCACTGCTCATTCCGGTCAATAGCCTTACTCTCCTGTGTCGCTGCTCATTCCAGTCAATAACCGTACTCTCCTGTCTCACAGCTCATTCCGGTCAATAGCCTTACTATCCTGTGTCACTGCACATTCAGTCAATAACCATACTCTCCTGTCTCACTGCTCATTCCAGTCAATAACCTTACTCTCCTGTCTCACAGCTCATTCCGGTCAATAGCCTTACTCTCCTGTGTCACTGCTCATTCAGTCAATAACCATACTCTCCTGTCTCATTGCTCATTCCAGTCAATAGCCTTACTGTCCTGTCTCACTTCTCATTTCAGTCAATGAACTCACTCTCCTGTCTCACTGCCATTTCCAGTAAATTACCTTACTCTCCCGTGTCACTGCTCATTCCAGTAAATAAACTTACTCTCATGTCTCGCTGCTCATTCCAATCAATAACCTTTCTCTCCTGTCTCACTACTCATTCCGGTCAATAGCCTTACTCTCCTGTGTCGCTGCTCATTCCAGTCAATAACCGTACTCTCCTGTCTCACAGCTCATTCCGGTCAATAGCCTTACTATCCTGTGTCACTGCTCATTCAGTCAATAACCATACTCTCCTGTCTCACTGCTCATTCCAGTCAATAACCTTACTCTCCTGTCTCACAGCTTATTCCGGTCAATAGCCTTACTCTCCTGTGTCACTGCTCATTCAGTCAATAACCATACTCTCCTGTCTCATTGCTCATTCCAGTCAATAGCCTTACTGTCCTGTCTCACTTCTCATTTCAGTCAATGAACTCACTCTCCTGTCTCGCTGCTCATTCCAATCAATAACCTTTCTCTCCTGTCTCACTGCTCATTCCAGTAAATAAACTTACTCTCCTGTCTCGCTGCTCATTCCAATCAATAACCTTTCTCTCCTGTCTCACTGCTCATTCCAGTCAATAACCTCACTCTCCTGTCTCACTGTTAATTCCAGTCAATGATCTTACTCTCCTGTCTCACTGCACATTCCAGTCACTAACCTCACTCTCCTGTCTCGCTCCTCATTCCAGTCAATAAACTCACTCTCCTGTCTCACTGCTCATTCCAGTCAATAACCTCACTCTCCTGTCTCGCTCCTCATTCCAGTCAATAAACTCACTCTCCTGTCTCACTGCTCATTCCAGTCAATAACCTCACTCTCCTGTCTCGCTCCTCATTCCAGTCAATAAACTCACTCTCCTGTCTCACTGCTCATTCCAGTCAATAACCTTACTCTCCTGTCTCACTGCTAATTATAGTCAACAACCTTACTATCCTGACTCACTTCTCATTCCAGTCAAGAACCTTATTCTCCTGTCTCACTGCTCATTCCAGTTAATAACCTTACCCTCATGTCTCAGTCCTAATCCAGTCAATGACCTCACTCTCCTGACTCATTGCTCATTTCAGTCAATAACCTTACTGTCTTGTCTCACTGCTCATTGCTCATTCCAGTTTGAAGTGCCCCCCCCCCCCGTGTGGTTTGGTCTCAGTAGTTCCGGTGACACCCCCCCCAACCCCGCGTGTGTCCCATCTGTGCAACCGCAGATGATGGGACACCCCCACAGAAACCCCCCCACCCCTCAGTAGAGAGAGATGATGCATGCTTCACAGAGACAGATTTCCTGTTTCTTAATAATTATAGCCCAAGAGATGAAAACCCTGGGCTGCCAACATTTGTATATTAGCTTTCTACTGCAATGTCAGTCAGTCTTTTACCCCAACCTGGACACACATGAAGGCCAGATTAAAGCAATTACACAACAAAGGCATTATTCTCTTTCTCATATCACAGGCTGGTCTGGTTGCCAAATCTTAGTCATTTGAGGCATACATTGTTAGTCCAAAATAAGTAGGTTAGCCTCCATATTGCCTCCCACAGTTTCATGCAGCGCAAGGTTCAGCACTCTGGTGGAGATGGGCTAATGAACACGCTCCGGTCGCTACGGAGACAGGGGGAGGGGCTGGTGGAACTCCAAATTGTAATTAGCGATTAGATGCTTACATTTTTTTTCCCACTGCATGCTGCATGTTATGTTTTTTTTTGATTTTCTGAAACAGAATGATTAATAATAACAAATAAAAATGTTTTTAATAATGTAAGCTATGAAAGGCAGTCTGAATAAAAGTGACCGCTAAATGCTTAAACTGTAATGTAGTGTACAATGTGTGCAAATGTAGTGCAAAATGTGTGTAAATGTAGTGTAAAAGGCATGCAAATGTAGTTTAAAATGTGTGTGGGCATGTGGGTATAGTGCAACTATCAAATTTGATACACTGTTGGGCAGATGATTTTATTTAAAGTATGCATGTGTTGGTATCATATATAATACCTCAAATGTAAGTATATTTATAGTATGTATTCCCTATGCATTAAATTTTTTTTTACTCTGGTTTTCTTTGCTCTTTTTCACTTTTCTCCCACTATTAGAATAATAATAGTTCCCAGTAGAAAGCCAAAATACCCAACAAATGTCTATGTGTGATCTTGCTCCCCCTTTCAGGGTCTCTGCGAGTCTCAACACCTGCTGTCATTCCATATAATCTCACTCTGAGAGTGTGCACTATCAACTAAATAGGGATCTGCTTTCCAACACCTCCTTGCCAGACACCTTCCCTACTGTGCAAATCATCTAATTTGTAAACAAACCCAGACATGTAATGGTACTCCCTGGCTCCGAACAGATTAAGCGAGTACCCACCATAAATAGTTTACATTCTTTCAGCTACTATAGGTCAACATTGCCATCTTTTGCATGGTGATGGTAACCACAACCACTGACCACAATGAGACAGCTAAAGTTAGATTTTTGGGGGCTAAAACAATGTAATGTAATGTAGGCACCGTTATTGTTATAGTCTGCAAATAATACCATCATTGAATTCGGCACCTGAGATCCGGCGGAGACCCCCCTCTTCTCCCTCCTCCTTTCCTGTCTCCTTTTTCTCCCATTGTTTTGTAAGATGTGCAAGTCCATATTACAGCTTTTATAATAATTAATTGGTCAAGTGTGCCTCCTGTTTGTTAATTCAAGATAAAAGTTAGTTATTTAAATCAAATTAAATATCTTTAAAATGTTGGTTAAGTGAGGGTTTTTAGCACACAATACCACTTGTGTTCAGTATTCAGTGCTGAACATTGTACAAGGGCATTAACTACTGGGCCCAGTTGTTCAAATTGTTTAATCTGGATCAGAATGATCCGGATTTGGAAATCCCATGTTTTGCTATCCAGGATCAGGTAATCCATCTTACGTTTGTGCCGGAGCAACATTGGATTGGATCACCCTGATCCAGATACAAACTTTTAAAGATTACCAAATCCGGATTACCAGTGCTCTAAATGGGACAACATATCACAATGTAGGCTACTAGCTATGTAAAGAATAACAGATAGAATAGCGTGGGGTCACTTTAAGTGTTTTTATTTGAGACGGAAAACAACACAATAAAACAATACAAACAACCCCATTTTCAATTTCTTTTAAACAGTCAGACCCCTCATCTGACCCACAACAAATAAATAAAAACAAACAAATATAGATTATTCACAAATACATTGTGGATATTTTGAACACGTGTTTTAAATCATAAAAAGGCGAAATGTCCAATAGTTAACTACTACATGATAGAAATGTTGTATTATTTGACCAATTTTAAAGTTTATAACAGCCAGGATAACAGCCAGGATTGGTTTGTTTATTTTTCAGATTAGGGCAGGGTTAGGGCGCAGAATATAGCTCAACCCATCCAGGCTAAGCCACAAACATTTAGGGCTCACAGTGAGAGCGTGGAGTTCACTCACTCTCTTTGTGGATGTAATAGCCAGTAAGAAGCCAGTAAGAATACTACTTTCATAAAAAGGTGTTTTAGCGACACTGATGCCAAGGGCTCAAACGGGGGTCTAGCAGGGCTGTTAGCACAATATTAAGATCCCAGCAGGGTGCTGAAGGAGCTTTTGCTGGACGCAAACGTCTCACACCTTTCATGAACTTGGAGAGTAATGTATGACAACCCAATGGTCCCTCCTCCCTATCATCATGGCATGCCGAGATGGTGGCCAAGTACACTTTCAAGGCAGAGGCTGCCATGCCCCTATCAAGCAAGGATTGCAAGAACTGCAAGACCGTCTGTACTCCACAGGACTTGGGGATGGCATCATGGTCTCTACACCACAAGCAAAAAAATGTGTGCCATCGCATCTGGTGAGATGTGTTAGTGGAGGAGGCTCTAGCACTCTGCAATGTCCTACCCACATCCTCTCTGAGGCCTAAACCCCTCTTGGAAGAGCTGCGGGTCTGGGTGCCACAAAGCACCCTGAGCCTGAGAGAGTAGGCCGGGTCTTACTGGGAGCTGCCACAGGGTCCCCGAGAGGAGGCAAAGCAGAAGGCTGAACCAGGGGTGCGGTAGCCAGTATGGGGCTCTCAGAATTAACTGGTGGCCCATCATGTGGACCCTTGCCAGTGTTGCTGTCATCAGGGGGAACGGAGGAAAATCATACATCAGCGAGGGCATCCAGGCCAAGTGGACCCGCGGGGTCTGACATGGAGAACCAGCAGGGAAGGTGGGTGTTCTCTCTGGAGGCAAACATGCCTTCCTGTGCCTTCCCAAACCTCTCCCAGATCTGGAGCACCACCTGAGGGTGTAGCCTCCATTCTCCCTCTGGTGGGCCATCTCTGGAGAGCATGTCTGCCACTGTGTTCAAGACCCCAGGTATGTTGGCTGCCCTCAGTGAGAGCAGGCGGACCTGGGCCCACGTTAACAGCTCTCGGGCCATTTTGTGCAGGTGCTGACACTGTAAGCCCCTCTGATGATTGATGTAGGCCACCACTGTGGAGTTGTCTGATCACACCAGGCCATGATGACCCTGCAGATGGGGAAAGAAATGCCGGAGGGCCAGGTAAACTACCCTGATCTCCAGCAGATTAATGTGCTGCCACGGTCCAAGGAGGGCTCCAGCGACCGCTCGCTGCCATGCCTCTGTAGACCGTGCCCCAACCCTCCAGAAAAGCGTTGGTGCACACCAATTCCCTACAATTGACTCTCCCCACAGTCACCCCCTCCAACAGGAAGTAGTGGGAACGCCACCTTCTCAGGGATGACATGCACTCTCCCACCAACAGAAGGCGCCGGTGCCTGTCTGACTTCGGGTGCACTCGGTGAGAGTTGAACCACCGTTGAAATTGCCAGAGATGGAGCAGGCCCAATGGAACCAACAGCGAGGCTGCTGTCAGCAGGCCAGATAGCCGCTGGCACTCCAGGACAGAAACGTTCCAGCTGGCAAAGTTTGAGGTGGGACATGATCTTCCCGGGTCTTTCCCGAGGGAGCTGAGCCCTCATAAGAGCCGAGTTCAGGGACATGCCTATGAAGTTCACTTCCTGCGAGGGGGTCAGCTGACTCTTCTCCTTGTTGAAGGTGAGACCAAGGCCCTGAATTTTGACTCAAATAGAGACCTTGTGTTCATCATGACTTGTTCCCTGGATGCGGCACAAACTAGCCAATCGTCCAGGTAATTCAATACTTGAACCCCTTGTGAGGTCAATGGCACTAAAACTGCATCCATCAGCTTTGTGAATGTCCGTGGCACCAGGGAGAGCCAGAACGGTAGAACTATGAACCCGTAGTCCTCCCCTCCGAAAGCAAACCTTAGATATTTCCTGTGTAATGGGTGAACTGGAATATGGAAATATATGTCCCTCAGATCCAGCATGGTGAACCACTGGTCTCTGGAGATCACCTGCAACACCCGTGCCGGGGAGAGCATTTTGAACGACATCTCTTTCAGGCATCGGTTTAGGTTGCGGAGGTCGAAGATCGGACGACAGCTAGGTCCTTCTTTGGCACTATGAAATAATAGGAGTACACTTAGCCGTTCTTGTGGCCCTAATCTCCTCACAGCGCCCTTGGAGAGGAGAAAGGTTATCTCCAATCTGAGGACCTCTCTTTTTGAGCCCTCAGCAACTGTGGTGGCTCGAGCGCCTATCTCCGGCATAGGAATTGGAGACTGTAGCCCTCTAGAATTGTTCTCCGGCCCTAAGCAGACTCCACCAGCCTCTCCCAGTTTTCCCTTTGGGTCTGGGAGAAGCGGCTAAGACCGACCACCAACCCATCAGGAAGGCAGATGGGTTCCACCCTCCTTAGCCACAGGGTAGTGCTGCCTGTGAGGGGGGGGGGGGACTACGTTGGTGGTGGTGCTTCTTGTCACTCTGGTGCTGGTCCGACTGCAGAGGGGGGGGACCGTGACACTGCTGGAGAGCAGGTGAAAAATTAGGTTTAGTTTTCCAGTGTCTCTGTGGGAGGGCACTGGGCGTGTAGAGGCCATGAACTCCTGTAGGGTAGCCCTGTCTTTACATCACAGTTTGCTGCAGGAGGCTGCCCACCCCCTGGGCCAAAGGACATTCATGGAGTGAGGGGAAGCTCCAGGAAAGTTTTCTGGACTGGTGGCGGGAGCTTCGACTGGGAGAGCCAAACATGGTGATGTGACACCATAACAGATGCTAAGGCCTTGCCATTGGCTGTTGCTATGTCAGTCTGAAGCAGCATGAGGAGCTTCGAGACCTTGGTGGCTTCCCTAAGCTGGTCCTCATTTCCAGCTGGGAGATGAGGGATAAGCTTAGCCAGGTAAGCCTGCAGCAGGGAAGCAGCATTCGAGAGGTTAGCCGCAATAGCGAGGGAAGCGAACGTCATCTGCAGGCGGTCATCACTGACTCTCTCAGGGCCTGATTTCAGACGGGGCACCTTGCCGATGATTTCCTTGTCAGAAAGAATCATGGATGCTACCATATCGTCCATGACTGGGTACTCTTTGATACCCAACGCCTTGGGTTCCGCCATAGCGGCCTAAGGTCTGGTTTGGTTAGAGATCCAGAAGCGTCCCTGGGCCTTGGCTCAGTACTCCTTGAAAGCCACAGAGAATTGGGAGGAGGCAAGGATGAACAGCCAGCCTCCGCATCCCCTAACTTCAGCTCCAAAGCCGTGGCTACTTGTTCCAAAAGATCACAAGTGTCCTCTTTCACTACAAGGGGGGCATCAGTAACTGTGAACCTAGTAACAGAGGCATTGTTACTGGAAGAAACATCAGGCCGGTCTCGTGCTGCCTTCACTGAGGCACTCTCACTGATGCTGTCACTGAGGGGGGATCCTCATCATCCTCCCCCTTTTCATTCATCTCTTTTTGTAGGGTTTTCATTCTATGCTCAAGGTGAATCACCACCCAAGGAGGCAGAGGGGAGGCTTCTTTCCCGACGCACCACCCCAGAAGGAGCGATACGTCCACTCTCTGGGACGGGGCGTGGGGCCGTAGCCCACAGTAATACCTTCAACCCGGGGTGTGGGGCCGCACAGTAGAGGCAGGAGTTTGGTTCCTCTACTGCTTCCTGTGCATGTTCTAAGCCCAAGCAACTCATGTACCAGGCGTGTGCATCCCCTCAGGGCATGGGAATATCACATTGCTTACAATGATCTACCATTGTCACACTTCCCCTTTAAGAGAGGGGAGGGGGCGTAACCAAGTTGTAGCAGAAGCGAGGGGAGGGGGAGGTACACTAACCTCGAGCATCACACACATTCTGTTCACACAGCGCACCGAATGTGAGTGTATAAACGGCCCAAGTACTCACACAACACAGTGGTACAGTTTGATCAGCACATACGCCAATTTCATTTCAGTCACAGCACGTTAACAGCGTTCTAGCTACTTCTGTGGTGGAGGAATTTAGTACATAACTTATAGCTATAGCAGCTACGTTATAATCAGGGCTGGACGGTAAGCTCGCCCGCTCGCCTCAGGCGAGGAGTTTACATTTTGGGCGAGTCCAATTTTAGGCCCACTAGTCCGTCAGGCGAGTGAAACTTCTCAAGCGATTTAAGGGAGACTATTATGTAAAATAGACCTCTATGAAATATCCTGACACCTGTTATGGTTTGACTGAATATTTGCATACTGTTTTGTGTATAAATAAGTGATTTCATGAGGTTTGAACACATACAGTGAGCACCATAATTCATTGGACAATGACACATTTTTTGGTATTTAGGTTGTGGACTCTGTAGGGACAACGGACTACATTTCCATTCATTCTACAGGAAACCCAAAAGACATTTAAAACACGGCCACAGCCAATCATGTCTCTTGGAAATACGAGACACTAAGGGCCCTATCTTACACCCGGCGCTAAGCGGCGCTAACCCAAACGCAAGTGTATTTGCTATCTTACACCCGGCGCATGGTTCATAATAACGCCTTGCATTCACGTTGTTTAACTACCACATATTCTTGCGCCCATTACAAGTGAACTGGGCGTGTTGGTCTTAAGATGAGGAGTGGCCAGGATTCTTACTGGCATATTGCTATCTTGAGCCAGCAGAAAGCGCTTGCGCTAGAACCACCACAAACCTGGTCTAAAGTCATGTTGCAGTTGTTTACATGTTATTTTAACGGTGCATATAAGTGCGTCTACATAGGCATGTGCACAACGCGTGTGCCCTCCTGTATTTTACACACAGGGGCGCACACAAGCATGACTAAAATATCTAGATCACAATGTGAAATATTATTATTGTGTAGGCTATATCAAAAATGCATAATAATAAAAGGTTCCATAGGTCCACATACCTTTCCCTCAGCGAAGGGAAACGATGCCACATTACATTGCTCTCAGCCCACTCCATCAACATCCAGGTGATGTGCGATGGTACAATGGCTATCCATTAAAAAGGAGCTGATAACACCTATATCAAGCCTAATGCGCAAATTGTCATTTACACCTAATGCGTGAATTGTCATTCAACGGAAAACTCGTGCAGTGCAATAGACGGAAATGCGCTTCAGATGTCATTACAATACAGCTCTGTTTATCTAGGAATACAGCCTGTAAGTAAATAGAATGGTTTGTGACTGAAAAAAGTTCAAAACCTTGTCCAGTGAATATTGATTTTATTGTTTTTCAAATAGCATAGGCTACAGCGGATTTGCTGTGCATAAGGTTTTTTCGATAGCCTATGGTTAAAAAACGGAGATAAATGTCACCATGTTACTGAATTGTAACCTTAGCTATTCTTCATCCTTCATATTTTTGTAATTACAGTGACAAGGTTTCCATACCCTCAGCTTATTTAAAACCCACTGATTTCACCTGTTATTCCATAACTGAACAAAAGATTTTAAAGAGAACTAAGCGTCTAATTAGAAACGAAAACAAATTTGCAGCACGTTACAATTAATTCACAATTAATTTTAATACCATTATCTGCATGTGCGCTTTACAGGAGCAGGTCTGTTTCCCCTGCTGTAAATCGCACTTTTAACGGTCTTCCTGGGAAAGTGGATTGTTTTCAAGCATTACGCTACCAGTAAAACTCGTTAGTCACATTTCCATAAGCAGGACATTATAAAAGAAGGGAAAATATGCGTGAACCTATGGATTGCCAACCTGACAGCTTTATTGTATTTGTTCTCATCATTAAGGCAAAATAACATTATTTATTTTATTAATCAAAATTAGAATGCAGGTAATGAACTTCGGATGAAGCTTGAACATGAGTTCATTGCTGCATTGCATAATCAAATGAAATTCGTTAAACAAGCAGGCTAATTTGGCATTTTCTAAGGTGAGATGGAAGCCATTGGTAGCTTATCCTCAGCTGTTGCAGGTGCCTTTAACTAAATTTAACCGCATATATTTTGTAAAATAACAGCACTGTCGGGAATTACCGGGAACTCATAATGGTTTGTCCGAATAATATTTATCACAGGCTACTATTGATCCACATAGCCTATTCCCTGATCGCACTAAAACACGCACAAGCATGTCTGTTTCGCCATCATATAAGCAAACCGCCAAGGTGGAAAAGCAGGCTTTTAAAGGGAATGGGATATGACATTTTGATTGGTTTATTGCATGTCACGCCCACACACCTATAATTAATGAAGAGACTAGGTTCAGCCCATTTGCACGTTGCGCCGTGCTTAGCGCCCAAAAAACATGCTGGTAAACTAGAAAAATGGACTTGGACACGCCCCTTAATGCACTTTAAACCATGCGTTTAGACAAAGCGCTAAGATCGCCAAGATAGAGCCCCTCGTGTTATGTTAAACAAGGCTACAGCAGGTATGTTACCTTGAAAATGGCAAGTTTTTCAAAAGTAACCTAATGTTGGCTAGCTCTATAGATCATCGACCGACATTAAAGCCAAAATATAAGTGTGTTTGCATGTTTTCATGCATTTATGCATAAGCAATTTAATTATGCATCATGAATTTATACATTATCCATTATCATCATCAGTTACTCATAAGAAACACAGTTAAAAAATATATGATATCTCAACAAAAAATGTTTTCAACGTACAAAAAAGTTACTCGCATACAAACCACTGTCTATAATACAAACCCCAATTCCAAAAAAGTTGGGACAGTATGTAAAATGTACATAAAAGCAGAAAGCAGTGATTTGTAAATTCTATTTTACATATATTTAAATAAAAACAGTACAAAGAAAAAGATATTTAGGTCCGGGTTCTGAGGACCAGACGTGACTGAAAGGGTATTTGAAAGTTGTCCCAGGAAGCGTGAGAAACAACCACTAAAGAGGGTGAAGGGAGTCCGTGAACAGAGTAGAGAGAAATAAACAGAAAGGGAATATAACTCCTGGAGTACAGCCAAAATATAGCAACCCAGATAAGTGGGAGAGAACTCGTAGATTTTGAGCAGAGAAAATAAACAATAAGGGAAAAGAATCCTGGCATAAGCCAAACCAATAACATGTAAGGGGGAGTGTAAGGTTCGGAGAACCAAGCGCCACAAACAAGGGATCTGAAAGTGTATTTTGTGAGAAATACACCACTAAGCGAAAGCTCCGCAGAAAATGGAGAAATTAAACAAAAACAATGGAAATCAAAACCTCCCGGCGTCAGCCAACACAAAACAACCCCAAAAGAGGGCAATGGCAAGATTCAAACACCGAAATGGAGGCGGAAAAATCCGATAGATTGCCCCGATGTCATCAAAAGAAGGAACGACCGCAGAAACAACAGCAGGCTGCCAGAAACCATGACATAACAACCCAAAAAACAGGGCAAAGCTCGTAGACTCAAGCAGAGAATAGAAAAGAAAAGTATTGCCTCAATAATAGCTCAATAACTATCAAAGAGCTAAAATAAAAGGCAAACGGAAATGAGGCGAAACTGAGGTTACTGTCTAGTAGCGAGACAGGGAAAAGAAAAACCAAGGCAGGAATTAAAGTGTGGAGAACAGAAACCGAAAAACTGAATTCTCTAACACTCTACAGGCAAGTCGCGCGTGTTCTTTTGAAACTCAAAAGGACAAGTGGTCGCCTGAATTCCTATACCGCGTTACCTGGCTTAGCGTAGTAAGAATGACACAAAAGCTCCGAACAACGAGTGAAGGGAGCTTAAGTAGGGCAGAGCGCACCTGAAGGAAATTAATTAATTAGTCCCAGAGAACGAGAGCTAAAGACGGGAGCGCCCTCTCACGGCCCCGAGAGGCAACTCCTGAAAACAGAACCTGAACAGGCAGAAAACCATGACACTTTTATACCCAGTCATGATAGCATCACCTGTTTACCTGTGGCATGTTCCAAACAGGTGTTTATTGAACTGAATAAATCAGAGCCCTGTTAATTCCACTAAACAATCCATATTTCCTTTTCTTCTTTTTTTTTGCCACAGCGAGCGCACTCAGTTGGCTGCTGTTTAATTGGGGTTGGTGCTTTGATCAGGCTTGTCATGTTATACTGGGGGGGGAGGGGGGGGTGTTACCTTCCCAACCCCCATGGCCTGCTTGTTGAGCAGGGACCCACATGGACAGAGTGGGGGGTGAGGTGATGGGGGTGGACAAAAGAAACATTCATCCCCAAAACAAACACTACAGCATCAACGATCATATGGTCCCCAAAGTCAAGTAAATAATAATGCATGACTGTTGTTAGTTACCTGTTAAACTTACTTAATTATTATTATTATTGTTTACATTTAGGCATGTCAATATGTAATTTAGCATTTAGTTGTAGTTATTGGTGTTGTATGTCATACTTTACATGATTTGTATAAGCTTTTAAGCAACACTAGTTGTGCTGCCACTAAAAAAAAATTGAACTGAACTGAGACAGAAAGAGAGACAGAGACTAAGAAGTCTCCCTCAGCCAAGCTCCTGGGCTGTGTCAGAATCAGAGCCCTATTTACTGTGTCCTTTGTACTAGCAGTACTGTATACGGTTTAGTACGCAACTTGCAGAATGTGAAAAGTATCCTCCATACTATTTTTCAGCCGTACTGTGGAAGTCTGGTAAGACGTCCCACCCTTGCTCGGCCATGCTGTTGTTGTTTTTGTTAGCGTTGAAGGAAAACGTCAGTGAATCTGAGCTTCATTTTAAAGCGAAGCTGCACATCATATTTATATCCAACTTGTACAGAATGCAGCTGCTAGGGTTCTTACTAGAACCAAGAAATGGGAGCATATCAGCCCGGTCCTCAAAACTCTTCATTGGCTGCCTGTCAAATTCAGAATTGACTACAAGATTTTACTTCTAGTGTTTAAAGCTTTAAATGGCTTGGCCCCTGAATATCTTAGTGACTTACTCATTCCTTACTGTCCTCCTAGATTACTTCACTCTCAAAGTGCTGGCTATTTGAAAATTCCTATTATATCTAAAATTACAATGGGTGGCAGAGCTTTCTCTTACAGAGCTCCTTTTTTATGGAATAATCTTCCCAAGTATGTACGGGCTTCAGACACACTTTCTGTCTTTAAGTGTAGGCTAAAAACGTACCTCTTTAGTCAATCCTATAGTTAAGGATGTCGGGGGGGGCTAACCTTCTCTTTTCCTCTCTCACCCTGAGCTGCAGATTACTCCGGCCCGTCCCCCTCTCGCCCTGAGTTTGCAGACTGCTCCAGTTATGCCCCTCACCCTGAGTCTGCAGACTGCTTCGGACCTGTCCCTCCTTTGGTTTATCCTCCCGACTTCACGCAACCGGAGTCCCAGATGCATCACCCCGCCTCTTTGAACTGATTATTGAATTGACTATTACCATTCAGTCCACCTTTAGTCTAAACCGGGCCGGCCAGCGAAGGATGGGCACCCCCTCTCTAGCCAGGTTCCTTCCGAGATTTCTTCCCACTGGGGAGTTTTTTCTCGCCACTGTTCAGTGTTTTTTCTCACCTACCAGGGAGTTTTTTTACCTCATTTTACTGGTTGGGGGCTAAGGCCTGGTTTTTTGCTCAATTTTCCTTCTGTTTCCCTGTGCAGCGTCTTTGTGACAGTTCTCTGTAAAAAGCGCTATACAAATGAAATTTAATTGAAATTTAATTGAATTTATGCGACCAAAATGTTCACTTCTTGAACACACTGAACACACCTGAACACCCTCTCACTACAGCCACTGAACACACCTGAACACTCTCTCTCTAGAGCCACTGAACACACCTGAACACTCTCTCTCTACAGTCACTGAACACACCTGAACACCTCTCTCTCTACAGCCACTGAACACACCTGAACACTCTCTCTCTACAGCCACTGAACACACCTGAACACTCTCTCTCTACAGTCACTGAACACACCTGAACCCCTCTCTCTCTACAGCCACTGAACACACCTGAACACTCTCTCTCTACAGCCACTGAACACACCTGAACACTCTCTCTCTACAGCCACTGAACACTCTCTCTCTACAGCCACTGAACACACCTGAACACCTCTCTCTACAGCCACTGAACACACCAGAACACTCTCTCTCTACAGTCACTGAACACACCTGAACACCTCTCTCTCTACAGCCACTGAACACACCTGAACACTCTCTCTCTACAGCCACTGAACACACCTGAACACCTCTCTCTACAGCCACTCAACACATCTGAACAGCCTTATTATTATTATTATTATTACATAATAACAACAGCAGCCTCAATAGCAGTAATAGCAGCAAAGATAGATGTAGTATTAAGGTGGTTACAGAGTGGTTACAACAGGGAGCAGACACGTACAAGGATGAACAGTCCGCCGGACTGTCTGCTGACTTTTGCCTTTCATAGTCGAGCATACCAATCCCCTTTGTAGACTACATTTCCAATCTCCCAGCATTTTTGCATGCAAGTTGAAAATAACAATGGCGTCCTTCATGCTAGATTGTGCAAAAGGTATGCTTGTAGGTTAAATGACAGGTCAGTGCAGACAGGTCCACACAGACACAAAAATTGACTGCTGTGCAGACTACCTAGGCGGACATCAGCTCAGGGTCCATTTTGAGTCTGCTATGATGTCATTTAGGTCCAGGATAGGGTTGCAAAATTCCGGGAATATTCAAAGGTGGAAACTTTCCATGGGAATTAACAGGAATATATGGAAATTAACAGGAATTAACTGGAAATGTTGGCGTTATTTGTACTAGCTGTATTACCTCATCATATGCAGACATAAATGTAAACATTTTGTTTTGTCATAACATAACATAACTTAATGAGGAGAACAGGCCATTCAGCCCAACAATGCTCATCATCTTCCTACCACTAAAGGGTACCTAGCGCTCCCCTACAAACAACGCCCAGGGCCCTATCTTACACCCGGCGCTAAGCGGCGTTAACCCAAACACAAGTGTCTTTGCTATCTTACATCCGGCGCAGGGTTCCTTATAGCGCCTAGCGCTCACGTCGTTTAAATACCAAGTATTCTTGCGCCCATTGCAAGTGAACTGGGCGGGTTGCTCTTCAGATAAGGTGTGGCGTATTGCTATCTTGAGCCAGCAGAAAGCTCTTGCGCTAAATACACCACAAACCTGGTCTAAAGTCATGTCGCAGATTTCATGTTAGCAAACTATAGTGTGGGAAAGTCAGTTAGGACATCTACTTTGTGCATGACACAAGTAATTTTTCCAACAATTGTTTACAGACAGATTATTTCACTTTTCATTCACTATATCACAATTCTAGTGGGTCAGAAGTTAACATACACCAAGTTGACTGTGCCTTTAAATAAATACATTTTTAATATTTGGTCGCATATTTTTGCATGCCATGACTTCCCGATGTCTGTGACCCAACAACATCAAAAGACTCTTGATAACTTATTTTCTGGTACTCTTACAAGCGATACTATAACGTCTCTGCATTTGAATGGATCTCTATGGGAATTGGGGGGGGGTGGGGCTAGATTTAGCTGTAAATGACACTGGAACAGTAGGGAACACATGGTTGGCTAAATGGCTCTAAGTCATCAAGGGTCTGACGTATCAAACAAGCCTTAAATCATCACTCTGCTGCCAGAAATACAGTAGATATGGATGGATAACTTGAAGGGTTTCTTCTCATGACTTATTTTTCCATAGAGTTCAATAGGAAAATTTGTCAGGAGAACAAACCTTCAAGTTATCCATCCATATCTACTGTATTTCTGGCAGGAGAGTGATGATTTAAGGCTTGTTTGATACCTCAGACCCTTGATGACATACAGCCATTTTACCAATCATGTATTCCATACTGTTCCAGCATAATTTACAGCTAAATCTAGTCCCACCCCCAAATTCCCATAGAGTGCATGGCGTAAAGTCCATTTTGGGCGTGTCCAAGTCCACTTTTGCTATTTTAAACGGCGTGTTGTTTGGGCGCTAAGCACGGCGCAAGGTGCAAATGGGCTGAACCTAGTCGCTTCATTAATTATAGTGTGTCTTGGGCGTGACATGCAATAAACCAATCATAATGTCATATCCCATTCCCTTTAAGAGCCTGCTTTTCCACATTGGCGGATTGCTTATGATGGCAAAACAGACATGCTCGTGCGTGTTTAGTGCGATCAGGGAATAGGCTATATGGATCAATAGTAGCCTATGATCAATATTATTCGGACTAACCATTATGAGCTCCCAGTAATTTCTGACAGTGCTGTTTATAAAATATATGTGGTTAAATTTCGTTAAAAGCACTTGCAACAGCTGAGAATAAGCGACCAATGGCTTCCATCTCACCTTAGAAAACGCCAAATTAGCCTGCTTGTTAAACGAATTTCGTTTGATTATGCAATGAACTCATGTTCAAGGTTCATCCGAAGTTCATTAGGCTACCTGCATTCTAATTTTGATTAATAACATAAATAACGTTATTTTGCCTTAATGATGACACTAAATACAATAAATCTGTACAATAAAAGGTTGGCAACCCATAGGTTCAGCATATTTTCCCTTGTTTTATAATGTCCTGCTTATAGTCCGGTGGCTTAGTGACATGATCGTTACGGAGCGGATAAAAGCGCCATTTTTTGCATGATGTTTCCTTAGGGTCAGTTATTGAATTTTAGCCTAGGAGCCCCTGGCAAATATCTATTTAAAATATCAAATTGCAAGACTATTAATATCAATGAAATATGTGAAAATTCGCCTAGTATTTTTCAGTCTATATGCATCATAAAATGATAAAATTACTTCCAAATGTGATAGTTGACTTACTTTAACATTATTAAAGTCCCAGAACAAGAAGTGTTATCAATAATACATTTAATGCAATGATGAATACAAATGAACATGCATCATAATGTGAAAACTTTTCTATTTCTATTCTATGTCTATTTGTTACAGTTGCATTTACAAAGTGGTGAGCAGTCCATATGTGCATTGCTACATTTGCAGGTGCAACAGTCCCCTTTACAAGAGCATTTGATCAGCTCTCTGCATGCTCTGGAGACCTCTGGAATGGTCAACCAAACTGGCATCCATGACCCTGATTCCTTGGTCCATCCATAGTCCTGTGGAGAAGGAATCACTTGCTGAATTTGTGTGCTGGTTGCCCAGACTCCTGCTTGATAGATGGCCCGTTTCATGTGCTGAAGCAGTGCATCCTGAGTGGGAGGTAGTTTCTCCATCATCCGATTCTCTTGACAGAAGAGTTCCTTTCTTTTTTGGTTGATGGAGTTCAAAGGACTGGATTTGTCATATAGGATAACCGTCAGTCTCTCAAGCTTCTGGAATTGAGGGCAGTCAACATCTAGTGGCTGGAAGGGATGCTTTGCCAGATAGACAAAGGTTTCTGTTGCATCATCATAAGCTTGCCAGGCCCGCCAAGCTGACTTCTTACCTTTTCCATTGAATGCAGATGTTGTGTCACAACCTGAATATGCATGAAACATAGGCAGAGCTCGAGATTTGGGCTCCCCCAGGCTTCTGCACATGTTGTTGATGTGGTAAAATCTGTATTTTCTGCCCATCCCAAAAGCCACCCAGATGTCAGTCAAGGGTTGAAGCACCAGTAAATCATGGAACAAGCCTGCAAGGATCACAATGACATCAGTGTCAACAGTGCGCACAAGGACAGTTTTTGCTCCGTGCTCCAGTGCATGTTGTACATGAACCACAATCCTGGTGTCTGCCTCCTCATGATTGCAACAGTTCATCATGCTACTTGAACCAAAAGATGACACAGCTTGCCCTGATGTGACATGCAAAGCTTTGGTTGGTGGCCAGCTGAACTCTTCAATCCTGGATGTCAAAAAGTCAAACAGCTCCTTCTTATTGATTGGGTCACGAAGAAAATCCATCCAATTGCCTGGCAGCTTTGTCGGGCCTGACACTTTCCTGCGAACACCTTGTCCTCTCTTTTCGCGGGTGGACTCCTTCAAACTGTCTGGGATGTATGTGTCCCATACAACATCCAACCGCTTGGTATCCTGAAGCTGCTTCTGCAGGTAAGGGATGAAAACGTCATCTGCATAGGTATTAAATGTGCTCACTCTCACAGTGGGCAGGCAGTGGACAATGACTGCTCCATCGAGGACTTTGCAGTCATAGATTGAGGGTGGTTCTGATTGCCCTGGCTGCTCAAGACATTGCAGCAGGTCAGATTTGGTGCCTGTCAGGTGAAGTTTTCCAAAGTCTGAGAGGGAAGGAGGGAAGGACTGTACCTCATGTGCAAAGAATTCATCCAAGTTACTCTCACGGCTCTGCATAGCTATATATAGCTGGCCAAAGAGTGCCACGTTGTTCTGAAGCACTTTGATCTTCCCATGTTTAAGCACTGTCTTGCGTCGAGGTTGCCTGAAGAGTGCCAAGGAATTCCTCTTGATTGGATCATGGATGGAGCCTGTGCGTTCATCAAGCACCTTCTTGACAAACTCCTGATATTGTCTCTTCCCTGTGTCCTCCAAGATGAGCACTGTATTTACGACTGATTCATCTGCGCAGTTGCGGCTGTCAAGAGTTACTAGATCTTTGAAATCATCCAAGAAAGGATTTCCCATTCTTCTGATGGTTTCAGATAGACTGATGACTTGTCTCTGAAAGGTCTTCTGTGTTGCAAGACCCTGCTCATGGTGCTGGAAGCTCTCTTTGTAATCTTCTTGGAGATATTCCTCTTCAAATTCCTTTAGCAATCTTGCCATCTCTGGGCCTGAGAGCATCCATCGTCTGAAAGCATTTGGGTTTTCTGTGAGGCCGACTGCACCTCCTGAACCTTTCACATTCTTGTTCTCCTGTTCATGAGCTTGGTCAAATGGGATTGCAGAGAACTTGTTGTATGTCTTTGAAAGAACCCAGTGTGAATTATTCTCAAACTCATCCTTGATAGTGTTGGGCAAAAACTTCATGTCCCTGATATGAACAGGCATCCATCTTGAATAGTTCACATGGTCCAAGGCAAAGAATAGAGGGGCCAGTACTTCAAGTACTTCTACATACAGAGGGACATTTCTCTCTCTGTGTGCCCTGATGAAGATGAGAATGAGGGTTTCATATCTCATTATCAGATCCCAGAACATAAAAGTTGGACTCTTCTTCAGCATCTCATTTCTCCAAGCCATGAGATACTCTTCATCTTTGGGGCCTGCACTAAGCCTGAAAGCCTCCTGCTGTAGATTGTGCAGTGTCAAGAGAGTGACCTGGTGGGCATGCCTGGTTCGAGTTAGATGTGCTGCTTTCAGAAATGACTCAGCCATGCCACTTGATGCCACATCTGCTTCTGTCAATGCTGTTGTCCAACCAGAGCCTTCTAGGAGATCACCAAGGGTATTCCAGGGGGCCATTTCTGTGTGTAAACCACCTAGCATGACTACATGAACTCTTTCACCATGCGTATCTGGCCATTTCCATTGTACTAGCTTTGCCAGAGCAAACAGAGGCTGGTCAAATGCAGTGACGGGGATCTGTCCCGGATTCAGATATTCAACAGCCTGTCTCTGAACATCCATGCCATGCTTAATCATGGCTGGTGTGGCAGATTTCTCATAGAACAGAGGAAGGAGTGCACTTCTTGCTGGGGGGTCTTCCACTGAAGGTTGCATAGAAGCATTATAGGCAGCCCATGCAATTGCAACTTCACAAGTCAGATCTGTCTTCTCTAGAAGTGGCAGTGCTTGTTTGACCCAACTGTGTTCCTCTGCTCTTGCACTATCCAATAAGCCTGTAACTGGACGTACCCCACACTCAGGCACAGAAACAGAAGTGTTTTTCAAAGCTACAGCTGGGACACAGGTGTAACTCTCAGGAAGAGTATGTTTTTTATTTTCAGAAGGTGGGATTTTAATGGGTGGCCTACACACACCTGGTTCACTCTTTGTTGGCAACTGAAACAGGCTGATTCCAGTCCCATGAAAGGAAGTCACAGAAGTAGTCGAACTTGGGTTGTGGTCAAGGTTGTCAAGTGCACCAACTGTGAACAGCCCTTTCCTGAGACACGCAGGAGCCACAACACCATCTGCTTCAAAGCCTTCACATGTCGAAGTTGCCAGCCAGTCTTCGATTTGCATAATCCTGTCATATGAAATACTTATGCCCAAATTGTGCAACTGCTGGACAAGTTTCTTGCTTCTCGTCTGGGCATGTACATTGATGCCAATGTAGATTGGGAGTGGTGGTTCACGTTCCAGAGTGTGTCTGGTCTTCATTGCCGTGGAAGATGCCCTTTTCTTTGTATGGTACACAATGCACTGTCCAATGGTGAGGCAAGCCTGAGAGTCACATTTCTCTTGATGTTTGATGTTGGAACCATTCAGCACCATGGAGACTAGAGACTTCAGGCTTGAAGGTAGTGCATTTTCCTGACATTTTTCGGGGAATGAGCCAGTAAATTGGAAGCCGGAATGGTTGATTATGTCATTTCTGATAATCTTTGCTGCTTTTGCCAGAATAAGAGCATCTTCGTCGAAATTACGCTTGTTTAGAGCTTCCTTTAACATATTTTTTAATCCTTCCTTGAAGATGAGAAGGGTGTTCTTCCCATCACACTGTGCTCGTGCCTCTGGCAAGTGTTCAAGTAAATGATCCTTGAGCCTGGTCTTGTTGACTAGTTTCTTGATCCCCAGCTCCCCAAGGCGACTCACATACAGAGAGTGGATCTCAGACAGCTTGAAGAGAAGAACTCCAGAGTCCACAGATTTCTCAATGTAGTTGATCAGTTCTATGAAAGCTCGAGACTCATTCATTTTTTCATCAGTGTTTTCTGGAGATTGGCCTGACTTCCGAGTGAGACTTCGGTGGCGATTTCTCAACTTGACTAGGCATGGTAAATGGTATTTTGCCTCCATTGCCATTAAATCTCCTCCAACTACCCTGGTCATAAGCTTAGTGTCATCTAGTTCAGTGATCATGGTTTGGATCTTTTTATCAGCATCGAATGTTGACACTTCATGGAGAACTCCTTGATCTGTGCCACTCTCGCAGAAGAAGCACTTTTGAATATCTAGTCTTTGGCGCTTCATTTGCTTTTTCCCTTCAGAGTCATCAGGATTACGAGGATTGTGCTGTCTCTTCTCTTTTGCCTTTGCCAGCTTAAAATTGTTGAATTTCAGATGGCAATATTTGTGCCAAGAAGCAGAATGTGATGCAAAATTGCTCGAGTTTGACCATCCCCAAAATAGAGTTTGGTTGGAAGAGCATTAATGGCATTGAATTGCTCTACATTAGTCAGAAATGAACTGTAGGCATCTATTATATCATTATCACTTGTCCCAGGGCCTCTCAAGGGACATCTCAAGGGTTCAGCAGTGTCCTTCTGGCAAATGATACAGCGATCCCAGTTCAGTTCCATGTTGAGGCCTCACAAACTGTCATACAAATAATGGAACAAATTAATCAAGATAATGCAATCAACTTAGCTTTCGCTCTGTTTTGCAACATACAGCACATTGTTAATGAATTACTATTATTTTATTTACCTGAATTATATACAGTTGTTTCAATGCAGCACTGTGTGAGGCTCTACAACAGTGGTTCCCAACCGGGGGGGGCGCGACCCCCATAGGGGGGGCGCCAAAGAGCCATGGGGGGTCGCAAAGCCCTCTTGATTTTAAGGGGTGTAATAATTTTAATGTGTTATGTGTCAGAATTTAATTCATTTATGTGACAAAAACAAATAAATGTAAAGGTTACATTAAAAGCTTATTCATTTATTAAAAAATAAATAAATAAATTAGTAGAAAAGTTTAAAAATATGTATCGCGAGGATACGGGCGTGTGTAACGTGAACTAAATCCCTCCTGCAGTATACACGGAGGTATAAGCTAACTTTTAAGCCAATAACTATGTAGATGTGACTGGTAGTTTTTTTTGTTTTAACGTCTTTTAGATGAGAAAGTACTGTCAAAAAAGGGGTGCCCTTTATCAGGCGGCTCTTGTAGTGCATAAACAAGCTCATGATTATTGTTGTTTTAATAATCAATGAATAGTTTATTTCATCAAGAAAGATACCGTTTGAATAACCAATATGTTAGCAAAATAGCTGGCTAACTGGATAGTTTACCTGGCAGTCCGAAAGATGTCAATATTGGGTTTATTTCTTCACAAAACGATAAACTAAGTTTTAAGCCAATAGGCAATATTAAACATGTAGCTAGACGTGACCGGTAGTTTTTTGTTTTAACGTCTTTTAGATGAGACAGTAATGTCAAAAAAGGGGAGACAACTATCGTTTATTGGCTTAAAAGAGATTTATTTCTTTACAAAAACGATGCTAATTTTTAAGCCAATAACGTGTTTTTTTTTTTCGTTTTAACGTCTTTAAGATGAGACGAGACTGCCAAAGAAAGGGGGCGTGATAAAAAGGCTCATAAAATGTGTAATTATCGTTAAATATTCATGAAAATGAGCGGATACATACCTTGTTTGGTTTGAAGTGGGTGGGAAATACTGGTTTTCTTTTTTTTTCGTTGGCAAATCAGCTCTCGAGGAAGTTCAAACATGGTTGAACGAGGACGTGCCCGATAAAGGGCGCCCTGTAGCTAGCTTAAGCTAGCTAGTTGCTAGCTGCAAAAACACAGACCTCTGTGCTAGCATTAGCTGTTTAATATAGATAGATAGCCTAGCTAATCAACTTAGCTGTCCCTATGCTCTGTTTAGCGACATTCAGCTCATTGTTAATGAATTACTATTATGTTATTTACCTGAATTATGTACACTTGTTTTGGTTGAGGCTCTGTGTGATATGAGGCTCTACTGCATTATGAGCATGATGAGCTCTGGCATCAGGGAAACAGTAATTTTTACAGTTAGGCTTATTAAATTAGTGCCATCTGTTGTTGTGACACAGTAGTTGTGAATGTGAACAACAAAAATTAAGAGAGATGACTTTACATAAACATAGGATCCCCCCCCCCCCCCCCTTTTTTTTTTCTTTATTTAAATTTTGCCTATACTGTGCAGGACTTTATGGAGGGTGTACAGGTACCAGGTGTCTTGGTACTCTATTTTACACATCATTTGGCAGGTTTAATAATCAGTGGACACATTAAAATCCGATTCACCTTCAAGTGGACAAAAAAAAACAATTTATCACCAATGTTCTTCTTATGACTCAAGAAAAATATTTTTTTTATATAAAAAACATGTTTTGTGTTCTGTATAGATATTTCCAATATCTGTGTTGGGCTCCTAGGCTAAAATCCTTTAGTTGGTCCTAAGGAAGCCTCATGCAAAATTTGACGCTTTTATCCGCTCCGTAACGATTCGCCTAAAAAAGTGCACTAAGCCTCTGGACTATTATGGAAATGTGACCAACCTGTTTTACTGGTAGCATAATGCTTTAAAACGATCCACTTTCCCAGGAAGACCATGAAAAGTGCAATTCACAGCAGGGGAAACCTGCTCCTGTAAAGCGCACATGCAGGTAATGGCATTAAAATTAATTGTAAATGAATTGTGTAACGTGCTGCAAATTTGTTTTCGTTTATAATTAGACGCTTAGTTCTCTTTAAAATCTTTTTTTCTGTTATGGAATAACAGGTGAAATCAGCGGGGTTTTAATAAGCTAAGAGTATGGAAACCTTGTCACTGTCATTTAAAAAATAGGACGAAGAATAGCTCAGGTTACAATTCAGTTAACACGGTGACATTTATCTCAGTTTTTTAACCATAGGCTATCAAAGAAACCTTATGCACAGCGAATCCTGTAGCCTAGGCTATTTGAAAAACAATAAATGCAATATTCACTGGACAAGGTTTTGAACTTTTTTCAGTCACAACCATTCTATTTACTTACAGGCTGTATTCCTAGATAAACAGAGCTGTCTTGTAGGCTAATCTGAAGCGCATTTTCAGAACTCAAATGTCCGTCTATTGCAGTGCGTGAGTTTTCCATTGAATGAAAATTCACACATTAGGTGTAAATGACAATTCGCGCATTAGGCTTGATATGGGTGTTATCAGCTCCTTTTTAATGGACAGCCATAGTCCCGTACCATCGCACATCGCCTGGATGTTGATGGAGTGAACTGAGGGACAGGAATATGGTCTTTGACCTATGGACCCTTTTATTATTATGCATTTTTTGATATAGCCTACACAATAATAATATTTCACATTGTAATCTTGATATTTTAGTCATGCTTGTGCGTGCCCCTGTGTGTAACAGTCTGGAGGGTGTATGCGCGTTGTGCACATGCCTATGTAGACGCACTTATATGCGCCGTTAAAATAACATGTAAACAACTGCGACATGACTTTAGACCAGGTTTGTGGTGGTTCTAGCGCAAGCGCTTTCTGCTGGCTCAAGATAGCAATACGCCAAAAATAATCCTGGCCACTCCTCATCTTAAGACCAACACGCCCAGTTCACTTGCAACGGGCGCAAGACTACATGGTAGTTAAACGACGTAAACGCTAGCCGTTATTATGCACCCAGCGCCGGGTGTAAGATAGCAAAGACACTTGCGTTTGGGTTAGCGCCGCTTTGCGCCGGGTGTAACATAGGGCCCCAAGATGTTTTGATGTTGTTGGGTCACAGACATCAGGAAGTCATGGCATCCAAAGGATATGCGACCAAATATAAAAAATGTAAAGGCACAGTCAACTTAGTGTATGCAAACTTCTGACCCACTGGAATTGTGATATATTGAATTAAAAGTGAAATAATCTGTCTGTAAACAATTGTAGGAAAAATTACTTGTGTCCTGCACAAAGTAGATGTTCTAACTGACTTGCCAACACTATAGTTTGCTAACAAGAAATCTGTGGAGTGGTTAAAAATTATATTTAATGACTTCAACCTAAGTGTATGTAAACGTCCGACTTCAACTGTACATAGGCATGTGCACAACATGCGTACACCCTCCTGTCTGTTACACACAGGCGCGCACAAGTATGACTAAAAATATCAAGATTACAATGTGAAATATTATTATTGTGTAGGCTATATCAGAAAATGCATAATAATAAAAGGGTCCATATGTCAAAGACCACATACCTGTCCCTCAGTCCCTTATCCTGGATCAAGCTAAGACTATAGTTGCCAATAGTTCCTGAAATCTTCTGGGGGGATAATCTTCTGTTACGGGACAATGGCTATCCATTAAAAACTTTGCTGATAACCCCTATATCAAGTCTAATGCGCAAATTGTCATTTACACCTATTCCGTGAATTGTCATTCAATGGAAAACTCGCACACTGCAATAGTCGGACATTTGAGTTCTGAAAATGCGCTTCAGATGTCATTACAATACAGCTCTCTTCATCTAGGCCAGGGGTGCCCAAACTATGGCCCGCGGGCCAAAAGTGGCCCGCAGAGCCATTTGGTTTGGCCCGTGGAAGGGGTGGAAGGAGAGGAAGATGATGCAGTAAAAAAAAGAAGGATTTTCATTTATTTATTATTACATTAATATTATTGAAATAACTAACCAATAATAATAATAATAATAATAATAATAATAATAATAATAATAATAATAAAAACTTAATAAAGTAGCCTAAATGTAAGAATGTAGGCCTAACGTCGTTAGCTAGAAATTTAAAAGTTACGTAGTCTACGTTGGCAGGCATCCGGCGGCGGGGACGATCAGTCGATCACAGCAAAATGGAGGGAGAGGGTCGGAAGAGAAAGTGGGGAACGGAAAAACGTATTTTTCAAGAAAAGTGGTGCGACAATTATTTTTTCACAGATGTGAATGGAAAGGCAATATGCCTGATCTGCCAGAAATCTGTTGCAGTCATGAAAGACTACAATTTAAAGCGGCATTTTGATACCAAACATTCGGCTACGCACAGTAAATACACTGGGATTGCACGAAAAGACAAGGCAAGCGAGCTAAAGGCAAAGCTTTGTGCACAGCAAGGAGCACTGACAAGGACTTCTTTAGTTCAGGAGAGTGTCACACGAGACCTCCAAGTGGAGTTCCACCGCCGTTTCCAAGACTTTCGTTCCAGCGAAGATGCCATCACTTTATTCGCGCAGCCTTTCTCAGTTCAAGCAGACACAGCTCCAGAGGAGTTGCAAATGCAGATAATCTAATTTCAGTGTGACTCCTGGCTGAAGCAGAAGTTTGACAAAGTCCCGTTAAACGAGTTTTACAAATTTGCGTCATCTGAGAAATACCCGGGGATCAGAAAACATGCTCAGAAGATGCTCTCACTCTTTGGAAGCACATACATTTGTGAGCAGACTTTTAGCATCATGAATTTGAACAAAAGCAGGCTCAGGGAGCGACTGAGTGACCCCCACTTGTTGGATGTGCTTCGCATGTCAGTGAGTCAGCTGCAGCCAGATGTTGACAAACTGCTGCATGCCAAGAATCAGTACCATGTGTCACATTGTCTGGTAGGCTGTCTCGTTTCTTTATTTATGCTACTGGTAGCTGGTTAAGGTAAGCTTTACAAAAATAAAAGAAGTTGCAAAAATATTAGGGACCATTGTTGGTAGGTCTATTTGTGTGCACTAGGTGTGCAATAACATTTACATTTTGTTTAAGCACTTGTAACTGTGGTAACATTGTTGTTTGTACCATATTGAAAACAGATAATAAAGTATATTTTTTAAAGGGACACTTGTTTATTGGTCAAACTAACAAAACAAAGAACACACATAATCTATAGAAAAAAAACCTATAATTTTCATATTATAATTGAGTACATGTATGCTACTGTTAATTTTGGCCCACGGCTCACTGCTGAAATTTCAACTTGGCCCTCCAAGCCCAAATGTTTGGGCACCCCTGATCTAGGCCAACAGCCTGGTTTTGACTGAAAAAAGTTAAAATGCTTGTTCAGTGATATTGCATTTATTGTTTTTCAAATAGCCTAGGCTACAGTCCCTGGGATTCGCTGTGCATAAGGTTTTTTCGATAGCCTACGGTTAAAAAATGGAGATTCATTTAAATTTCACCATGTTAACTGAATTTTAACCAAACGATTTTAAAGAGAACTAAGAGTCTATAGAAATGAAAACAAATTTGCAACACATTACACAATTAATTCACAATTAATTTTAATGCCATTCTCTGCATGTGTGCTTTAACTTAATGCATGAGCCGGTCTGTTTCACCTACTGTAAATCGCACTTATCACCGTCTTTCACGGGAAAGTGGACTTAAAGCGTTGGTCACATTTCCATAAGCTTATTCTCAGCTGTTTCAGGTGCTTTTAATTAAACTTAACCGCATATATTTCGTAAAATAACAACACTGTCGGGAATTTCTGGGAACCCGTGCCGGTGTTAAACCCTAATGTTAAAGATAATTATTGTGTATATCAAAACGCTTCATAATGGTTAGTCCGAATAATATTGATCATACTAATTATCCATATAGCCTATTCTTTGCTCACACTACACACACACCAGCATGCCTGTTTCGCCATCATATAAGCAATCCGCCAAGGTGGAAAAGCAGGCTTTTAAAGGGAATGGGATATTACATTTTGATTGGTTTATTGCATCGTACGCCCAAGACACACCTATAATTAATGAAGAGGCTAGGTTCAGCCCATTATCACCTTGTGCCTTAAGACTGTCAAGATAGAGCTCCCAGAGTTTCTGCCTCTACTGCATTACCTGGCAAGCTATTCCACACAGCGACTACTCACTGTGTGCAGAAGTACTTCCTAATGTCTGTGCGGAATTTACCTTTTACTCATTTCCATCTATGCCCCCTCATTATTCAGAACTCATCCTGTAGTTCACTTTATTAATCCCTTTCATGAATTTAAAAGCCTATATCAAATCACCTCCTTTTACTAAACTTAAAGAGATTAAAGCCCTATTCGGACAGGATAAGTTTTACAGGGGGGAGGTGAAGTAATGTAATAATTACCGGAGGAGCTCCGCTATTTTAGTCCCATCTGAATCTGCCATGACCGTAACTTTTACAGACTGCGCTGATATGCTCCAAACTCTTCAGTTTGCAGTGAAGATAGGATGTGTAACGTTGTATGACTCGTGGGGAACATTTTCGGTGCAACGACAACACGAAGTAGACACTCCCATCTCTGTAATTCTAGACGCTGATTACGGACATACTGAGACGGATGTGTGCGGGTTGGACCCGTAATGCAGGACTCAGAACACAATCGTAGTAATAAATGTCCGCAAGGACTTTATTATAGGGAAATCCAGAAATCGTAGTCACACAAGCGAAGTCCAAAAACCAATAAATCCAGCCAATAACCAAAAATACAGTACCAAAGGAAAAAGCAGTCTCGTAATCAGTATCCATGCACAAGTTCAAAACCAGAGTAGCTGTCAGCGGAGCAGAAGTACAATCCAGGGGTAAAGCAGAGTTCGTTGGTCGTGGGGCGTTGCAGGAGTCAGACCGAAGTCCTATCCGCGGGGCAGAGGTACAAAACAGACAGCAGGCAAAACTCGTGGTCAAAAAACAGGCAGTAGATACGGTAGGCTGGCAGTAACGATGGTCAGTAAACAGGCTAGATCTTAAACGGTAGTCAGACAAAGTAAACGCTCAAAAGTGACAGTAGAAAACTAACAGGCAACAATTTCGCGAAGACAAGACATGAACACTGAGCTTATATGCAGGTGTAGACAGGTGCAGACACTTAGCTTGAGAGCAGCATGCGAAGGGGAATCAGGTGTGGAAAGCTGACGAGGTAACAAGATAATTAGTAATCGTTAGTAATAAACCTATCCTGACCTAGCGTTAGTAAATTAGTAAATGACATGCACAAGAAACGTAAGGTAAACATGAACACATGGTTAGAGAGTTAGTATTACCCAATCCTGATCTAATGTTAGTAAATAGACACGGGAAAATGAAACAATTAGGGAAGGCTGAGTGACAGCAAGAGAGAGAGGGAAAACAGCATGAATGCAAGGCTGCAGAAAAACATGGAAATGTGTATGCTACCAATTAACTGCATCATAACATAAACAGAACACAAGCATGACAAACTAAAAATAAACTGTGACAAACTAAACATGAAATGTGGCATAAACATGACAGAAACGTAACAGGACCCCCCCCCTAACGACCGACTCCTGACGGTCTACACAGTTTATCTGGGTGGTCACGGTGAAAGTCACTTATCAAAGACTTGTCAATAACAAGACTGGGAGCGATCCAGGAACGCTCTTCAGGGCCATACCCCTCCCAGTCCACCAGATACTGGAACCCCCGGCCTCGCTTGCGAATGTCCAGTAGCTTCTTAACAGAGAAGGCCGGGTGATTATCTATGATACGGGGAGGAGGGGGTGGGGGATCAGGAGGGCAAAGGGGGTCAGTGGAATAGGGTTTAATGCATGAAACATGAAACGTGGGGTGAATCTTAAGGGAAGGGGGCAAAGACAGCTTGACAGAGGTGGGGTTGATAATGCTAAGAATCTTAAAGGGACCAATGAAACGGGGTTGCAGTTTGTGGGAAGTAGATTGTAGGGGAATGTCTTTAGAGGAGAGCCAAACTGAATCGCCAGGCTTGTACTCAGGGGCTGGAGTGCGGTGGCGATCAGCGACTCTACGATTCCGTTCGGCCGTGCTCAATAGCGCGGCCCGGGCGTCCCTCCAGATCTTGAGGCAGCGGTGCATGTGGGTGGCAAGGGAGGGAACAGCAATCTCGGCCTCTTGATCGGGGAACAGTGGGGGTAGGTAACCGAGGGAAACTTCGAATGGGGACTTTCCAGTAGCGGCGCAGGGCAGGGCGTTGTGCGCATACTCGACCCAGGTGAGCATCTTGCTCCATGAAGTGGGATTCTTGGCCGACACACAGCGTAGAGCAGCTCCGAGGTCTTGGTTGGCCCTTTCGGTTTGACCGTTAGACTGGGGGTGGTAACCTGACGTGAGGCTGGAGGTGGCTCCGAGAGCCGAACAGAATGCCTTCCAGACCTGGGAGATGAACTGGGGACCACGGTCAGAGACAATGTCCGCGGGAATGCCATGGATCCGAAATACTTCCTTGACTAGAACATCAGCAGTTCTTTGGGCAGTAGGCAATCCAGGCAGAGGGATGAAATGCGCCGCCTTACTGAACCTGTCAACCACCGTTAGGATGGTGGTGTTGCCCTCAGAAGGGGGAAGTCCGGTCACGAAATCCACCCCGATGTGGCTCCAAGGGCGACTGGGCACTGGCAGAGGTTGGAGCAGACCAGCTGGGGCCTGGTGAGAGGCCTTGCTCCTGGCACAGGTGGTACAGGCCTTGACGAAACGCCTGGTGTCGGGGATCATGGAGTTCCACCAGAACCTTCTCTTGAGGACAGCCAGGGTGCGGGTAAACCCGGGATGGCAGGACATGAGAGATGAGTGAGCCCATTGGAGGACATGTGTCCGGGCGGCGGAGGGAACGTAAAGGCGTGTACCGGGATTGGACCTAGGATCGGGCTCCTCATTAAGCGCCTCTTTGATGATGGCCTCAATCCTCCAGGACACCGAAGCGACGGTGCAGGACCCAGGGAGGATGTTCTCCGGCGCCTCTTGCTCGGAACTGGCCATGAATAGTCGGGACAGGGCATCTGGCTTGACATTCTTGGAACCGGGGCGGTAGGTTAGAGTAAAATTGAACCTGCCAAAGAACAGGGCCCATCTGGCTTGGCGGGAGTTCAACCTCTTGGCCGTCTGTAGATACGCCAGATTCTTATGGTCGGTCCAGACCACAAATGGTTTCTCGGCGCCCTCCAGCCAATGCCTCCACTCCTCCAATGCTAACTTGACAGCGAGTAGCTCACGGTTTCCCACGTCATAATTCCTCTCAGCCGGAGACAGCTTACGGGAGAAGAATGCGCAGGGGTGTAGAAGGTTGTCAGTGGGGGAAACCTGAGAGAGCACGGCCCCAACTCCAGTGTCGGACGCATCAGTCTCCACGACAAACTGACGAGTGGGGTCGGGGTGCACCAGAATCGGAGCGGAGGAGAACAGTCTTTTAATCTTTTTAAAGGCATTTTCAGCCTCAGGATTCCAGCGGAACGGCATGGCAGTAGACGTGAGCTTGGTGAGAGGGGCGACGATCTGGCTGTAGCTCCGGATGAATCTCCGGTAAAAGTTTGCGAATCCCAAGAAGCGTTGCAAATGTTTCCGAGTGGCAGGCGTGGGCCAGTCTGTGACCGCCTGGATCTTCTTGGGATCCGCCCTGATTTGTCCCCTCTCCAAGATAAACCCCAGGAACTCGACCGTGTCGGTGTGGAACACACACTTCTCAGCCTTAACATAGAGTCTGTTCTCCAAAAGTCGTTGGAGAACCTGCATGACGTGGCCTTCGTGTTCCTTGACATTGGAGGAGTAAATCAAAATATCGTCCAGATACACAAATACGTAGCGGCCCAATAGGTCCCGTAGGACATCATTAACTAACGCCTGAAACACGGCGGGGGCGTTAGTAAGGCCGAAAGGCATAACCAGGTACTCAAAATGTCCTAACGAGGTGTTGAAGGCGGTCTTCCATTCGTCCCCCTCACGAATGCGCACCAGGTGATATGCGTTGCGTAGGTCCAGCTTGGTGAAAACAGTGGCGTCGTGGAGTGGGTGGAAGGCTGAGTCAATGAGCGGTAGTGGGTATTTGTTCTTGACCGTGATATTATTAAGTTCTCTGAAGTCAATACAAGGACGCAGCGAGCCATCTTTCTTCTGGACGAAGAAAAATCCAGCGCCCACAGGTGACGAAGAGGGGCGAATCAGACCGTTGGCTAGGCAATCCCGAATATATTTCTCCATGGCTTCCCTCTCAGGTTTGGAGACATTGTAGAGTCGGCTTGAGGGAAGAGTGGAACCGGGTAGAAGCTCAATAGCGCAATCATAGGGTCTGTGAGGGGGAAGTGTCTGTGCTTGCGTCTTGGAAAACACGATGCCCAGGTCGTGATAAGGGGCTGGCACGTTTTCAAGCGACGGCTTGGTGTCTTGAGGTGGGGTAGGTGCGCCCCCGGCAGGTGCAGGTGCGGACCGAAGACAGGTTTGGTGACACTGGCGACTCCAGGCTTGAATGTGGTGGGACTTCCAGTCAATGACGGGGTTGTGTACTTGAAGCCAGGGTAGTCCCAGAATGAGCGGGTGGTTGGGGGAGTGGATGATGTGGAACTGGATGAACTCATGATGGTTGCCAGAAATGATAAGTTGAATAGGTTCCGTGACGTGGGTCATCTTGTAGAAAATCTTGCCGTCCAGCGACCGAGCATTCTCGATGTGGGGAAGTGGAAGGGTGGGAATGTCCAGATCTCTGACCATAACTTCATCAATAAGGTTAGCGTCAGCTCCAGAGTCAATGAGCACGCTCACTTGAACCTCCCTCTCAGGTAGCATTATTGTGGCAATGAGGTTAGGGCGAGTATCGCTTTTAGGGATCTTCTCCTGATGGGTTGAAGACCTCACTCCAACAGATGACTCGGATCTCCTGGACCGGGCGGTGCACTGTGCCTGAGAATGCCCCAGCTTACCGCAGTAAAAACATGCCCCGGTCTCCCTCCGACGTCTCCGTTCCTCGGGCGAGATCTTTACTCCAACACGGGAAAGATCCATAGGTTCGGCTACCCCGTCCTGGTTCCCCTCCGTCAATGAGGCAGGTACTCGTCTGGGGTATGGCTGACCGGGCGGAACTGGTCTCTCCGTCCGGTGAAGTCTGTAGCGGTTATCCAGGCGAATGGCGGCTCGGACGAGGGCGTCAAACTCCCTGATGGGTTCCTGATGGGCTAACTCGTCCTGGAGCGCCCCGTTCAAACTGGCCCGGAACAGGTCCGCAAGGGCCGAGTTATTCCAGTGGGTAGCCGCAGCGATTGTCCGAAAATCAATAGAGTGATCTGCGGCGCTTTTAAGGCCTTGGCGGAGGGCAATGAGTTGCTGTGAGGGCTCTTGGTCACTGGAGGCGTGCTGGAACACTTTGCGGATCTCTTCCGTAAAGGCCAAGTAGCTGGGAGGGAATGAACCTCCGGACCACACCGCAGTAGCCCAGTCCAAAGCCTTCCCCTTAAGTAGCCCCATCACGTAGCCAATCCGTCGCTCATCGGTCGGATAGGTCAATGGCTGTTGCCTGAAAACAAAGTCACATTGCAATAGAAACGCCTTGCATCTCTCCGGTTCACCACCGAACCTCTCCGGGGGGGGCTGTTGTGGCTCCCGGAATTGCCAGGCTCCCATGGGGTTGGAGGGTGGGATAGCAGGCGGCTTAGCAGGTTGCTCTGGAGTACGTGGTTGAACGGCAATGGCCAGTCTCCTCATCTCAGCGCACAACTCTTTAATCTCCTCCCGGAGCTCGGAAATCCCCTGGGCGTGCTGCTGCACGATGAGGCCTTGTTGTTGCAGAACGTGGAACATGGTGGTTGAGTCAGCAGGGTCCATCGTGGCGAAATTGTTCTGAGACGGATGTGTGCGGGTTGGACCCGTAATGCAGGACTCAGAACACAATCGTAGTAATAAATGTCCGCAAGGACTTTATTATAGGGAAATCCAGAAATCGTAGTCACACAAGCGAAGTCCAAAAACCAATAAATCCAGCCAATAACCAAAAATACAGTACCAAAGGAAAAAGCAGTCTCGTAATCAGTATCCATGCACAAGTTCAAAACCAGAGTAGCTGTCAGCGGAGCAGAAGTACAATCCAGGGGTAAAGCAGAGTTCGTTGGTCGTGGGGCGTTGCAGGAGTCAGACCGAAGTCCTATCCGCGGGGCAGAGGTACAAAACAGACAGCAGGCAAAACTCGTGGTCAAAAAACAGGCAGTAGATACGGTAGGCTGGCAGTAACGATGGTCAGTAAACAGGCTAGATCTTAAACGGTAGTCAGACAAAGTAAACGCTCAAAAGTGACAGTAGAAAACTAACAGGCAACAATTTCGCGAAGACAAGACATGAACACTGAGCTTATATGCAGGTGTAGACAGGTGCAGACACTTAGCTTGAGAGCAGCATGCGAAGGGGAATCAGGTGTGGAAAGCTGACGAGGTAACAAGATAATTAGTAATCGTTAGTAATAAACCTATCCTGACCTAGCGTTAGTAAATTAGTAAATGACATGCACAAGAAACGTAAGGTAAACATGAACACATGGTTAGAGAGTTAGTATTACCCAATCCTGATCTAATGTTAGTAAATAGACACGGGAAAATGAAACAATTAGGGAAGGCTGAGTGACAGCAAGAGAGAGAGGGAAAACAGCATGAATGCAAGGCTGCAGAAAAACATGGAAATGTGTATGCTACCAATTAACTGCATCATAACATAAACAGAACACAAGCATGACAAACTAAAAATAAACTGTGACAAACTAAACATGAAATGTGGCATAAACATGACAGAAACGTAACACATACTTTATCCCGTCCGAATCGGCCATTAACATTACAGACGTCCTGTGGTAATAATTACTTTACATTGTCCTGAAAACCTATCCTGTCCGAATAGGGCTTAAGTATCCTAAATATTTCCTCATAACTTTTATCTTTCATAGCAGGAACCAACTTAGTTGCCCTTCTTTGGACTTTTTCCAGAGCCTCTATATCTTTTTTGTAATACGGTGCACAGAACTGCACACAGTACTCTAAGTGTGGTCTGACAAAGGTATTGTATAACATAAGCATAACTTCCTTGTATTTATACTCAATACTTTTGGCTATATATCCCAGCATACTGTTAGCCTTTTTTACTGCTGCAGCACAATGCCTAGAACCTGAAAGGATTTGATCAACTACTACAAGTCTTTTTTCAAATTGAGCACATTCCAATTTTGTTTCTCCCATAAAGTAGTCTTGTCCTATGTTTTTATTTCCCACATGAAAAGTTTACATTTAGCCATGTTGAATTTCATTTGTCAGGTTTCCACCCATTTCTGGATTCTGTTTAAATCTTCTTGGATTACTTTAGTAGCCTCAAAACTGTTAGCTAAACCTCCCAGTTTTGTATCATCAGCAAATTTAACAAATGTACTTTTGATTTGTACTTTTGTCCCTATCATTTATGTAAACAAGGAAAAGCAGAAGCCCCAACACCAATCCTTGTGGGACTCCATTTCCCACAGTACCATGCTCAGATAAGATCCCCCTACGACTACTTTTTGTGTTCTACCCTGTAGCCAGTTCCGAACCCATTCTGAAATGCTTCCTATAATTCCTACTGTCTTCATTTTGATAATGAGTCTCTCATGTGGTACCTTATCAAATGCTTTTTGGAAATCTAGGTATTTAACTCTATTTACTTTGGCCCTCCAGAAGCAATTTCCACCTGGTTTCTACTAGTTTTATTTAAATGTCAATATCTCAAAAAATATTACCTGCACATCCATGGTTTGAAGTTCGAATTGAAGAAGAAGCTGCACCATTCAGAAATTTGAATACATTTATTTCAGAATAGTCACAGACAGTATATAATAACAATAACATACGTCGCCAATGTATTTAAATACGTTTTTTAAAAATGTACAAAAGCGCATGTGTATTTACAGAACAACAGCAACGAATTTCAGCCCTAAGTGCGACGGGTGGTCGCTGTGGAAATGTCGACTGTACTGGACTTTGGCGAAATGTAACAAGATAAACTCTTCGGGGTTAATCAGAAAACAGCTGTAGCTGAATATACTGGTAAGTACTTGGTTTCCTAAACATATTTATACGAGAGATTTTGGAGAAAAAAATGAGGTGTCTTCTAAACCGAAAGTGCATCAGGTACTGTATATAGTACAGTAAGCAAATGAAAACGGCGAATGCTCATTTGTACAATGTTTTTAAAAAATATTATTGTTTCTATACGTGAACATGATTTTCTTAGCGTGTATAAACAGTGCATTTTATGCATTTTACAGTCTGTGGCTGTGGCGAGAGGAGGGTAGTAAGTGCTTTGGGCTATTAATAGCACCCTCCTATATTATGGCACTGCAGTGTAACTGGAGAAGCTGAGGTTTTCGCAAGCAGCTACTCTTTTAAAAAATACTGCGTCAAAATTTACGGGGTTTTCTTAAAGCTGTAGTTTATAATTTCATACAAACATGAATACTGTAATTGAGACGGATATGTGTCAACCACTAGGGGCAAAGTTTATAGAGAAAATATCAGCCTTGTTACAATCAAAACACTTGGTGGCTTCCCCAAAGAATGCCAAAAGGTTTGTCTGGCATGACCTTCTCCTGGGAAAACCATGTTGGCTATCTCTTAAGATGTTGTTATTTTCAAGAAATAATTCCAATTTGTCTCTGATGAGAGATTCCAGTATTTTACATGTGATGCAGGTTAAGCTGACAGGCCTATAGTTTCCTGGATCAGTCCCGTCTCCTTTCTTATATATTGGTATTACATCAGCTTTTTTCCAGTCGTCTGGTATTTCTCAAGTTTCTAAAGACCGTCTAAAAATACATGCCAGTGGTTTATAGATGATCTCACTTTAACTCTGAGTACCCTTGGGTATACACCATCAAGGCCTCCTGCCTTATTTGTCTTTAATTTATTTAATTTATCTAGTATTTCTCTATCCCCTATCTCAATATCTGCTAAGACATTCTGAGTACTGAATATTCCTTCCGGCCTATTAGTAACCTCCTCTCTGTTAAAACTCTCAACAAAGTAATTGTTTAAAGCATCAGCAACGTCCTCATTCTTATAAAGCAGTAACCCATTATTATTCTTAATGCACTTAACCTCCTCCTTAACTTTCCTTTTCCTACTGCAGTATTGAAAGAAACGTCTATGATTACTTTTTGCATCTTCAGCAATTTGCCATTCAAACAGCCTTTTGGCTATCCTTAATTCTTTTTTAACCTTAGCACGTATATTACAATAATTTGCCTTAATACTCTCAGTATTATCTTTTTTATATTTCTTATAAAGCTTATTCTTTTCCCTCAAAATCTTCCATATAGCTTTATTTATCCACTGTGGATAAGCACTGTGTGCTTTTTCAGCTTACATTTCTTTACCTTTGGAAGGAATTTACATTGTGCATCAAGAATAACCCTTTTGAACCGGCCCCACTTTTCATTCACAGTCTTGCAGTCAAGAAGTTGTGCCCAGTCCTTATTACTTAAATACGCTCACATTTTGTTAAAGTTGGCATGCCTAAAATGAAAAATCCTGGACTTAGAGGATGCCCTCTTAATTTGCCAAAGTACCTCAAAACTAACTGCACAGTGGTCACTTGTCTCAAGTGGCTCCACTACCTTTGTGCTGAAAATTCTGTCAGGATCATTACACAGCACCAAATCCAGAATGTCCCTCTTGTCGGCTGACTAACATACTGTGCCAAAAAATAGTCTTTTACAACATCCAGAAATTCTTCCTCACTTTATCCTTGTCCTGTCACAAATTCCCAGTTAATAGCAGGGTAATTGAAGTCACCCATAATAACAGTCTCCCTGACAAGCTTGTTTAATATTACCAAATAGCATTGTATTCACACTGTGTCTGAAGCTGGTGGCCTGTAACATACACCTATATTTAGTCCCTTCACACCCTATGAGCGTAATCCAAATATCCTCGCTAGGCATGATATGGTAAATTTCTGGAATTTCCTGTGCATTAAGATTTTCTTTCATTTAGGGGTCATTCTACAGAATTCGTGCAAATTGAGGGTTGGAGAAAAGTGTAAATTTGTATTCTTTCTGCAAAATTCTTTTATAATATATGTGTTACACTTCATCTGAGATGCATAAATATACTAGATGTACAGTGCAATCACATTTTTTCAGAATAAGGATGAATTTACTGACTGCTCCTGAACATGTCACAACCGAAACATGGTGTAAACCCTGCTTTTTAAATAAAATTACATACCCAATTGAGAAGTTTAATTGACCCCTTTGAAAATGACATTTTTGAAAAAAAATCTTGACTGCTGTTGAATTTGAATCAATTACCCTGAATCAAATAAAACGTGGGATTAATTAAATTTAGTGAAAACTCCATACAAATGTTCTCTGTAAAATGGACAGATTTGATCACATGAATTTGATAGATTCTTATTTATGAGATTATACATACCCTCACCAGCACAATATATTGTATATTTGATTGATTATTCATATTATTAAAAATTTTAACAAAACAGCAGGTGTTTCGGTTGTGACCACATTGTTGCGGTTGTGACATCTCTTACTGAAACCTGAATTCCAAAGTTGGGACAGTACGTAAAATGCAAATAAAAGCAGAAAGCAGTGATTTATAAATTATCTTGTCTATATATTTAAATGAAAACGATATTTAAAAGATATTTAATGTCTTTACCTTGGCAACTTCATTGATTTTTGTAAATATATGCTAATTCCAAATTTGATGCCTGCAACACATTCCAAAAAAGTTGGGACAGGGGTATAAAAAAGACTGGGAAGGTTGTGGAATGTTCAGAAAATACCTGTTTGGAACATTCCACAGGTAAATAGGTGAATAGATGACAGGTCATGCTATCATGACTGGATATAAAAGGAGTGTCCATGAAGGCTCTGGCATTTACGAGCAAGGATGGGTTCGCCACTTTGTGAAAAACTGCATGAGCGAATAGTCCAACAGTTTAAGAACAACGTTTCTCAACACACGATTGCAAGGAATTTAGGGATTTCACCATCTACGGTCCAGAATATTAGTAAAAGATTCAGAGAATCTGGAGAAAATGGGCAAGGCCGTACCAATTGTCAGTAAACACAATTTGTTGCTGCATCTATAAATGCATGTTACTACCCAAAGCGTAAGCCATATATCAACAACATCCAGAAACGCTGCCAACTTCTCTGGGCTGATCTGAGATGGACTGACTCAAAGTGGAAACGTGTGCTGTGGTCTGACGAGTCCACCTTTCAAATTGTTTTTGGAAATAATGGACGTCGTGTTCTCCCAGCCAAAGAGGAAAAGGACCATCTCGATTGTTACCAACACAAGGTTCAAAAGCCAGCGTCTGTCATGGTATGGGGGTGTGTTAGTGCCCATGGCATGGGTAACTTGCACATCTGTGAAAGCACCATTAACGCTGAAGGGTACATATGCATTTTGGAGCAACATTTGCAGTGATCTAGACAATCGCTTTTTCAGGGACATCCCTGCTTATTTCAGCAAGACAATGCCAAGCCACATTCTGCATGTGTTACAACAGCATGGCTTCGTCGTCAGAGAGTGCGGGTGCTAGACTGGCCTGCCTGCAGTCCAGACCTGTCTCCCATTGAAAACGTGTGGCGCATTATGAAGCCCAAAATATAACAATGGAGACCCCGGACTGGTGAGCAGCTGAAGTCTTATATTAAGCAAGAATGGGAAACAATTCTACTTTCAAAACTACAACAATTAGTGTTGTAGTTCCCAAAAGATTACTGAGTGTTGTTAAAAGGACAGGTGATGTAACACAAAGGTAAACATGCCCCTGTCCCAAATTTTTTGGGAGGTGTTGCAGGCATCAAATGTAGAATGAGCTGAATAAAGAATTAAATGTAGAATAAAGTTGATTAGTTAAAACATGAAATATCTTGTCTTTGTACTGTTTTCAATTGAATACAAAAAGGAAATAATTGCTTTCTGTTTTTATTTACATTTTTTACACTGTCCCAACTTTTTTGGAATTGAGGTTTGTACATGTGCATTGATTGTCTCACTATTTATTGTCTTTAATAAGAATTTACGGACAAGTGTCACCAACCAAAACAGGCCTGTCAAAACAATACCATTTGTTTCGGTAGTGACAATTTTGGCTCATTTTGGCCACAAAACAAAAGATTTAGCAAGCACATGGTTAGCAACCACTTCTCTGTGCAGATGCACCTTCCTTTTAATCAAATCTACAGTTATGAAATCAACTTTTTTTCTCTAATATGAAAACTTGGGTGCTTGGGTGTGACGTCTCTTAAAACCAGACTAATTTTCATACTTTGAAGGACAATTATATCAAAACGCTAAAACCTAGCTACTCACCATGTGGCCTTGATTCATATGAAGGCTGTCTAATTTCCTGGTTAAAAAAAGGGGTGTGTGGCTACAAGCAGGTTCACTGCACAGACTCAAACAGTGTACGTTTCGGTTGTGACGTAAAAATTGGGGACAGCATTTTTTCGATAGGTTTTTTGAATTATAAAATTTATTACAAAATAGATTGCATTATTTTAACTTATATTTGATAAAGATTCACATGCTTTATTGAATGAGACTAGTCAAATAATTGGCAAAAATATTTTGGGTATTATTTTTTAATGCACCAGTTTAAGGGTTGATAGTGGGGACAGCCATCTCCCAATAGGAATTTATACTCCCAAGAGTATAAGTGTTGATTTTAGATAAATGTAACTATTATTACTGCAATTTATATCTTGGATTATATTAAAACATAACATGATCTAATGAATTATATAGCATTGAAAGATTTTATTGGTCAACTTCTTACTTTTATCAGAGAAGGACATTTTGTAGAATGGCCCATAGAGGGCTACACCCCCACCTCTCTTACTGGATCTATCTTTCCTAATAAGCTTGTACCCCCCTATATTATATTCATCTCCATCCCCTTCTCCTAGCCATTTCTCTGTACTCCCAACTATGTCATGACCCCCATTATCCATAACAGCCTCAAGTTAAAAAAAAAATAATTTTCTAGCATTTAAACAAAGACATTTCAGACCATTACTTCTGCTAGCATTACACTTCCTCTCCCGTTCCATCACTCCCCACTACCCTGAGCCACCCTCACTAGAATACTGCTCAAAAAATATGTAATTATTTCCTCTATTATTACAGGCAGCCTTGGCAGCTTCTATCTGGCCAGTCTGCACCTCCCTGTCCTTTTCACTTTCTATCCTCCCTACCCCCACGTCCCTAGTTTAAATAATCCTGTGCTACCCTACGCATACGCTGGCCCAATGGTTCAGGTGCAACCCGTCCCACCTGTACAGATCACCCCTGTTCCAGTGCCCCATAAACCTGTACCCCTCTTTCCTACAAAAGGTTTGTACCCACGTGTTAAACCTCCAAATAAATCTTTGCTTCCCTCTGCTGGCACGTGGTACCGGTAGAATTCCGGAGAAGGTTCTGCTCCTATTCTTATCTGCTAATTCTGCAAATTTACCCTGCAGAACCTCAACTCTTCCTTTACCTATTGGTTAGTAGTGTGCAGGATGCTAGGAATTATCTGTGCATGTGATAAAAAAAATACACTGCACATGTAATGGAAGAATGCACAGTCAGTGCAGGGTTGAAATTCAACTGAATATGCATTAAATTGGGTTGTTTTAAGCAAAGCATGCTGCAATATCTAGAATTGCATTTTATGTGTATTTTCCAACTAAATTTAAGTTCCATGTTATAGGCTAACTTTTGCAATAAAAATTGGTCAAAATTTCCGAAATTCCAGAGCCTAATTTCCCATGGTACATTTCCGGAGATTTTCCGCTCCTTTGCAACCCTAGCGCTGACCCTGCGGACGTAGTACGCATACTTTTTTTGGCAACTATGAATTGACCTTTAGTAGTAGTAGTAGTTGTAAAGTAGTACGTTGAAAAATTGCTGGAAAACATGTAGACAATATATTCACTTAGTAACTTGAACTGAGGCTGACTTTAAAATTTAAAAAATCCAATACAATCTAATTACAGATCAATATTATTGAAAGATCGGTAGGATGATATTGTCACAACCCCCAGAATAAATTGTAATGCTGGTAATTAAACATGAGGGTGAACTTTGAACTCACCTCCCTCCACTCCTTGGTCCCAATGCCCTGGACGTACAGAACCACAACTGGAGGGAGAGGGAGAGGGAGAGGGCGAGAGAGAGAGAGAGAGAGAGAGAGAGAGAGAGAGAGAGAGATTTCTCAATTTAACACCAGCTTTATTGTCACAGGTCACAGCTCAACAACATGTACAAGTGACACTCAAAATAGATTCACCAGAGCAATGAAAACGAGAGGATGGAGAGAAAGAGAGAGATTGAGAGGAAAAAGAAGAAACACAGTCCCACAACAGGTACTTCTTCAAGGAGAAAGAAAATAAACATAACACAATAGTTCAGATGCTAAAGGTTAATGTGTAAACTCCCCTTCCCATAAACATGACACAGGACCCCATTAATCCCCCACATTACATGCACAAGTGTGTAATACAGTAGTTCGACTTGCTGCCACCTGCCTTCTCTGACACATTGTATCCCCCCCCTCCCGATGTACACCTGCCAAGATAACTGAAATCTCAACCCTATGCACCAATCCCTCACCCTCACTATCTCCAGCAGACCATCCAACCTACCACATTCAAGAAAAAAGGGGCTTGACTGTTTCTGACTCTCCACAGTACAAACAACCCTCCCCCATGGTTGGATCAAGGTGTGCCATGTGTCTCTTCGTTGCAATGGCCCTGTGAATAATCCTCCACTGTAGATTAGCAGTACGCTTCTCTTCAGGAGGTTTGTACAGGGAGTGCCAGCATCCCCTTAGTGATGAGTCAGGCCCAAAATCCCCTGACCACACTGATGGTCTCACTCCCCCCAAGTCAGCCTGGTGAAGGACTTTTACTGCCACAAGGTACAGGGACTTTTTTCTGACCCGCTGAAAGTCCCCCAACTGTGGTGTTTTCAGAGACAGCAGGGAGTTTCCCAGATCCATCTGGTCGTCACATGCAGCAGCCACAGCTACCGGAGGAAACTCCGGCTTGTCAATCCCGGCTTGCCACTCCGCAAGGTCCTGTGCAGCGCCCCACTGAGGGAGGCAGGAAGTGCAGCACGGGTCCCGTCCAGCAACTGCTGCATCCGTCTGATGGATCTCATGTCGACCACCCCAGCCAGCTCACTCACTGATCCCCATCCTCCTCCACACACATAATTTAGTGACACCTGCAGTACGTAGACAGGTCTGTCCAGTGATAGACTGCAGCAATCCCATTGGAAGGGTTGTGGAGAAGGCAGGTGGTGCTCCCGCTTACCGCCAAGATCTGACACCACGCCCGTATTGTAGAAAGGTGTCAATTCTGAAAAGTCCACCACCCCTGGCCTCATCAGAAATAGCTGACGGTCGTAGTCTAGCCCTTCAGCTCTCCACAGTAAAGCCCAACCCAGACCCCTCCAGTTGAGAATGGGGTGATACAGCAGCTGTCTGGGTGTCTGTAAGCGGAAAGCCGTGACCCTGCTCCGCAAGTCACTGCTCTGGTCCAGTGCTGCCTTGACCAGAACAAGTCTACCATCTCTGCAGTTCTTTGAGAAGGCCCCTGGGGGGCTAAAGTACACACAGCCTGTGCCAGAGCATAGGTTATTTGTGACCAAAACTCTCCCCCGAAAAGACATTTGTGGCAACACCCACAGCCATTTAGACAACTTAGCAACAGCCTTGTCCAACATACCCTCCCAGTTCTGCTTCTGGAACTCCTCACTTCCCAGAAACATCCCCAAAACCTTCATCCCACCCCCTCCCCCACTCCAGTGCCCCAGGTAGTCTGGGGACAGTCTCCTCCCTCCATTTCCCCACCTGCAGGGCCTCACTCTTCCCCCAGTTCACCTTTGCTGAGGAGGCCCTCTCATACAGACCCAGACTGTGTTCCAGAGCCTGCACATCCTCCTAAGTCCTGACAATCACATTCACATCATCAGTATAGGCATTACCGGTGAGCCCTGTGGTGCACCAGGTATAGAGAGCCCAGCAAGCCTGCTCCTAAGCCTGCATACCAGAGGCTCAATAGTCAAACAGTACAGCTGACCAGAAATGGGGCAGCCCTGCCTTGTCATATGGTCTCCCCAAACCCAAAAGCTCTGAAGCTAGAGAACAGGAAGTGATGGTCAACACAGTCAAATGCCTTCTCCTGGTCCAGAGACAGGATACCAACATTAAGACCACACAAATTGCACACTGAAATAATGTCCCACATTGTAAATAGATTGTCCGTTGAAGACCTGCCCGGGATGCAGTAAGATGGTTCCTTGTGGATCAGTGATGCTAAACAGAGTCAGGGTCTTGGAGAGAATCTTATAATCAGTACATAAAATAGCAACCACCAAATCCCTTTAAGCAGTGCCAAATCCCTCTTCTTGGGAAGAAGGGAGTGAGTTGCCTGCTGACAGACAACTGGTAATGAACCGCTCCGGTAGCACTTCAACACCACCACCAGAAAATCAGCCCCCAGCAGGCCCCAGAAATGTTTAAAGAAGTCTGCAGTTAGCAATGTCAGGAGAGCGACCAGAGACTAGCTGACCAAGAGCTCCAGTGAGCTCCTCCAGGCTGATATCCGTATCCAAGCCCGCCCTGCTCCTCCAGCCCCAGCTGAGGCAGTCCCTGAAGCAGCTTTGCCGCACAGTCCCGATCACAGTCCTCTGCCTCATAAAGGTAGAAATGTTGAAATCCACTGCATGCTGTCTTATCTCAGCCGGGTCCGTAGTCACCCTTCCTGCTGGAAGGCGAAGACAGACCATCTGCTTCTTCTGGGCTACTGACCTCTCCAGGTTAAAGAAGAAGGGTGCGTCCATGTCCCTTAGTCCCACAAATCGGGCCCTAACCAAGGCCCCTTTTGCTCTGTCCTGCAGAAGTCTGGCCAACTGCTCACTCTACCACCAGCCTCGCAGCCACTGTCCTGCACACCCCCCTCAATACCTGTTATTTCTTCCTACAGAGTCCGCAACGCCGACAAAAAACTCTTATATGGGCCTTCCCGATCTCCCACCAAAGATTAAGGGATTCAGAATCCCACTACTTAGCCCTCCACCAGAAAGTCTCAAATTTGCCACAAAAATACATATCCCAGAGCAGCTTATTATTAAAATGCCATTAAGAGACGGGCTTAGTTGAGGGGATGAGGCAAAAATCTACAGTCGCAAGGTGGTGATCTGTAAACCCTACAGGGTAGATAAAACTGCTAACCAGGGGTTCGTTTCACGAAAGTGATTTGCAAGGATCGCAATTTCTTGTCAAAAAGGGTTTCACGAAAACGTGTGAAACCCTTTGTGATGACTAAATATGGTGTTTCCTTTGATTGTGCGAAGATGGAAGCACGTTACAGAAAGATTCTTCTTTGTAATCGCTCCCACCATTTAGATAACTACGGAGATTAGTTGGTCGAAAGATATCCCTTACAAAAAAGTAGTAGCCTACATAAAAGTTTATTTTTAAAAGTATACTTAAGTACATCAAGTTTATTTTAAAGTATATTAAAGTAGGCTATATTTGACATAGGCCTATTTAGTTTTATAAAGTAGTCTATGTATTTAAAGTATTTCCAGTATTTATGTATTTCCTGGAACTAAACCTTAAGTCTAAGCTACTACCATTTATGAACTACTTCTGAACTTGTAGGCTACTATCATAAATTGATAGACTTGAAGTAGGCTATTTGAAACCGTGATCTGAATTTTCTTCTGCAAAGTAAAATGAAAGTGCACTTTAAATAGTCTACACTCTCTGGGATTTACAGAAAAAGTATAAAGACATATAGGCCTATTGTTATAAACTTCTTTTTTGTAAGGGATAGATTACCACGGCATGGAATATTGTGCTTATGCAACCTTTTTTTTATCTTAGGTCATACACTAACATGTAACCGAGCATTGCCTTACCTGTCTAATATTGACAGCTGCGCACTTCCTGGCAACCGGCAGCTTTCTCTGGGTTGTCGGACATCGGACAATGTTATGAAAAAAGCAACGAAAAGTCCAATGTGTCCGTAAATTGATGACAGCACACGCATTAAATAGCCTAAATAGCCTACTGATTTAATTCAGCCTGCAACACAGGCCTCAAGTGAATGGAGACTTTTATGCACTGCGTGGTGTCCCAAAACTCCTTGGTGCAATTGATGGATCGCAAATTCCCATAATGGCATGACTGAGAATGAACACACTTTTGTGTGTAGAAAGGTAGCCTACCACTCGACAAACACAGCCTACAAGTTGTATGTGATGCCCTGGGATTAAATGGGAGAACACACGACAGCTACATTTGGAGAAACTGTGTGAGTAATTTGTATCACCGCTTCATGAGATTACTGAAGGATAGCTTCTAGGTGACAATGGGTAGGTTTAATTTGAATATAACAAATAGCAATACGAATAGCATTCCTATAAACTGTAGACTATATTAGGCCTACTGGGGAGACCTAATAGTTCAAATAAAATAAATAGTTCAAATGACATTTTTATATCACAACACGTTCCATCTGACCGCAAGGTGAATTTCTCAACCCACCCCTACCCCAGATATCACTTGCAACCTTGGCTATACCCATGGTCAGCCCACGCAGAACGGAAGAGCGATACAATCTTACTATGTAGCCTTAATGGTCAGCATTCAGCAGATGATGCAGGTTATTCGCAGCCTAATTAGGCTATCAAATTCAATTTTTTTCTGAAGGGCAAATGTGAGTTGTGCTTTGGCACATAGTTATACTATACTATATTAACAGTTTTAATATGATATTTTTTATACAAACCCCAATTCCAAAAAGGTTGGGACAGTATGTAAAATGCACATAAAAGCAGAAAGCAGTGATTTGTAAATTCTCTTTTACATATATTTAATTGAAAACAGTACAAAAAAAAGATATTTAATGTTTTACCTTATCAACTTTATAGATTTTTGTAAATATACGCCAATTCCCAATTTGATGCCTGCAACACGTTCCAAAAAAAGTTGGGACATTGGCAAAAAAAAAAGACTGGGAAGTTAAAAAAAACACCTGTTTGGAACATTCCACAGGTTAACAGGTGATGCTATCGTGACTGGGTATAAAAGGATATCAAATGACTCTTGATATCTTATTTTTAGGTACTCTTACAAGCGATACTATAACCTCTCTGCATTTGAATGGATCTCTATGGGAATTGGGGGGTGGGACTAGATTAAGCTGTAAATTACACAGGAATAGTATGGAACCCATGGTTGGCTAAATGGCTGTGAGTCGTCATGGGTCTGAGGTATCAAACGAGCCTCAAACCATCACTCTGCTGCTAGATATGCTATGATCCTTCTCTCGCCAGAACAGTGCTGCATTTGCTAGCTAGCACTTTCTATTAACACAAAGCACGTTTTGTCAACATTACACAACCAAAGATAGTCTTGCTTCATGTAGGCCTATATAATTAGCTAGATTGCTAAATGACTCGCTATTTTAGACAGACATATGATCTGCTAAGTAACGTTAGCCATTACAACTGCTAGCTAACTAAAAGAAAATTACACCACACCGGTAACATTAATCTTGTTTACAGACTGCTTTTTTATACTATAAGAATGTGACTGCAACATGAAGGGTGGTGTTTAGTTAGAGTGGTTCGGTGTACAGCACAGATTTAATTAGTTTTTCTTGCTTCAGATGACATTGGACCTAACGTAGACCTACCTTACCTTTTGCCTTAGATAGTACTGCTTAAACGGTAACAAAGCACACTGGTTTAGCTAGACCCCGCCCCCTTTAGAAATTCAAAAAATGCTAAAATATGGACGTGATAAGGTAATAATATAGGAGCTGGGCTCCAGGTATCAAACAACGCCCCAGCTATTTTTTTCATTAGTAACCAAAAGCTAATTTCTACTCTGAACATCACTCACAGCTGCTGCTTTATTCCACTCTCTCTCGCTACCTCCCTCACTCACACACACACACACAAATAGCTCCAGCTGCTGTGCCGAGCCTCGTTTGGGCTTATAATGATGCAGCCAGCAAACAACAAATCACATGCTGTACAAATAGTTACCCATACTACACTGCCTGGCCAAAAAAAAAGTCGCCGTTGCACCCGTCATGCATAGTGCCCACTGTACAAGCCTCTGGAGAGAGTGTTATGATCTGGGGTTGCTTCAATTGGTCAGGTCTAGGCTCAGCAACATTATGCAGCAATAAAATGAAGTCAGCCGAGTATTTGAATGTACTGAATGACCAGGTTATCCCATCAATGGCCATATTCCAGGACAACAATGCCAAGAATCATCGGGCTCAAATTGTGAAAGAGTGGTTCAGGGAGCATGAGGAATCATTTTCACACATTAATTGGCCACCAGAGTCCTGACCTTAACCCCATTGAAAGTCTTTAGGATGTGCTGGAGAAGAATTTACGGAGTGGTTTGACTCTCCAGTCGTCAATACAAGATCTTGGCCAAAAACTAATGCAACTCTGGACGGAAATAAATGCTGTGACCTTGCATAAGGGTGTCGAAACAATTCCATGATGAATGCACGCTCTAATCAAAGCTAAAGGCGGTCCAACAAAATATTAGTGTGTGACTTTTTTTTTGGCCAGGCAGTGTATGTAGGCTACTCATTTTACACATGCTGTAGGCAATCACAGTGTTACCTGCAAGATATCAACAATATTGGTTTCCATTTCAACGGGTGCACATGTGGTCACTACGCTGAAGAGAGAATGTCTGTTGTTGGGACGTTGCAAAGGTAAACGTGTAGCATGCATATAATACAACTCCTGGCTCAACTATACTTCATATATTTATTAAAAAACTAGCTAGCAAGGGACTATCAAGCTAACTATAAAAAAAAAACATTGCAAAAATCCGACGCCTCAGCCAACCTGCTCCTCAACTTCAAGGTCCTGGATCATACCTACCAAGAAGTTTTTTTTCCGTTATTTTTACTGTTTTCCACATTTTGGAATAGTAAAGACATCAAAACTATGAGATAACACAAATTAAATTATGCAAAAACCAAAAAAGGGTTAAACAAATAAAAAAAAGTCTTATATTTTAGATTCTTCAAAGTAGCCACCCTTTGCCTTGATAACGGCTTTGCACATTCTTGCCATTCTCTCAAACAACTTCTGTGGTAAACAGGTATCAGATCAAAAACGTCTACGATGTAAAAAAAGCCAAGTTACTCACGCATAGCCTACATGGCGCTGTCCATAAGTTCTTAATTCCAACCTGCAAAAACTAGGCCTGCCTTTAAAAGTCTTGATATCAAAATGTGGCCAAGTTACAACTAACAATATTGCCTATCGTAGCTCACACTAAATAAACTAGCTCTATTCCAAAGCAATGCTATCCAAACTTTCCTAAATTATTTAATTTAATACTACTCAGGTCCGCAAAGTACTTCAGCGTCTGTTAGAAAACCAACTGTTTGTTAAAGCTGAGAAGTGTGAATTCCACTGCCAGTCCACCACATTCTTGGGATACATCATTTCGGCCGGGAGTCTCCAAATGGACCCCCTCAAGATCAAGGCTGTGACGGAATGGCCCCGGCCAGACACCCGCAAAGAACTACAGCGCTTCTTAGGATTTGCTAACTTTTACCGCCGATTCATCAGGAACTACAGCACCCTGGCCGCTCCACTCACCGCCCTAACCTCAGCTAACCTCTCCTGGAACCATAAAGCAGAAATTGCATTCAAAGATCTCAAACAGCGCTTCACCTCCGCCCCCATCCTCATACACCCCAATCCCGAGGCCCAATTCATCGTGGAAGTCGACACATCTAACATCGGGGTGGGGGCAATACTTTCTCAATGCTCGCCAAAAGACAACAAGGTCCACCCCTGCGCCTTCTACTACCACCGCCTCTCACCCACTGAACAGAACTACGACATTGGAAATCGCGAGTTATTGGCAGTTAAACTTGCGCTAGAAGAATGGCGTCACTGGCTAGAGGGCGCCCAAGTTCCATTCTTTGTCTGGACCGATCACAAGAACCTGGAGTATCTACAGACTGCTAAAAGACTCAATCCTCGCCAAGCTCGTTAGGCCATGTTCTTTCCTAGATTCAATTTTACCCTGTCCTATCGCCCGGGCTCCAAGAACACCAAACCTGATGCCCTCTCCCACCAATTCATCTCCCCCACCAACACCCCAGAGACTGACACCATCTTACCTCGTCGCTGCATCATTGGAGCTGCTCAGCTGGAGATCGAGACCTTAGTTCGCTCAGCTCATGACGGTCATGAAGGGCCCAGTCTCTGCCCTACCAACCGCCTGTTCGTCCCTGACCCTGTCCGTTCCCAAGTCCTCCAGTGGGGACATTCATCTCAGTTATCCTGTCATCCAGGTATTCGAAGAACGCAAGCCTTCATTCGAAGACGCTTTTGGTGGCCATCCATGTCACAAGACATCCAGAACTTTGTTAATGCCTGCTCAGTGTGTGCACTTAATAAGACCTCCAACCAACCCCCTGCCGGTCTCCTACGACCCCTGCCTGTTCCTAGACGTCCCTGGTCACACATTTCTCTGGACTTCATTACCGGATTACCCCAGTCTGATGGTAACACCACCATTCTCACCGTGGTTGATAGGTTTTCCAAAGCCGTCCACTTCATCTCTCTCCCCAAGCTCCCCTCCGCCAAGGAAACTGCCAACATCATGATCCAACAGGTGTTCCGTCTCCATGGCCTTCCCACCGAGATTGTGTCAGACTGTGGGCCCCAATTCACCTCTAGATTCTGGAAGGCATTCTGTAAACTGTTGGGGGCATCTGTCAGCTTATCCTCCGGTTTCCACCCCCAATCTAACGGCCAAACTGAGCGGGCCAACCAAGCCATTGAAACTGTACTACGCTGCCTGACCTCCCAAAACCCTACTTCATGGAGTCAGCAACTTCCCTGGGCCGAATACGCCATGAACTCCCACACTTCTGCTTCATCTGGACCCTTTGAGTGTTGCATGGGCTATCAACCTCCCCTGTTTCCTAGTCAGGAGGAGGAGGCCGGAGTTCCCTCGGCTGATGCTTTTGTGCGTCGATGCCGGCGCACTTGGCAACGCACCCGTCTCAACTTACGCCTGCGCCCGGATGAAGCAACAGGCCGACAGGAGGCGCTCCAAAGCACCGCCTTACCGCCTGGGACAACGCGTTTGGCTCTCCACCAAAGACATTCCCCTCCGAGTAGACTCTCGCAAGCGAGCCTCTCGTTTTATTGGTCCTTTCCCCATTATTAAAATCATTAGTCCCACTGCTGTCCGCCTAAAGCTCCTGTCCACTATGTGGCGCATTCACCCCACTTTTCATGTGTCCCGGATTAAGCCCATGGTTACCCATCCCCTGTGTCCCGCTCCTACACCCCCCCCCCACCTCCCCGTCTCATTGACGGTTCTAAAGCTTACACAGTTCACCGTTTGCTGAATGTTCGCCCCTTCAGCACCTTGTTGACTGGGAGGGTTATGGTCCGGAGGAGAGGAGCTGGATCCCCTCTCGTTTTATTCTGGATCCCACCCTCATCAGAGACTTTAATGCGTCACGTTTGAACTCTGTTGTTCCCAGTAGAACGCCAAGAGGCGTTCGTTAAGGGGGGGGGGGTACTGTTAGGATTCTGAGTCTTGTCTGTTTGCGTTTGTTATTTCTGTTCCTTGTTGTTTATTATTTGTTAATTATTGTATTCATGTATTTTTCTGTACTCACGTTTATTATTTATTACTGTAATTACTTTCGTGTTTTATTACGTGTTCACTGTTACATTCTATATTCCAGTTTCTGTTCACGTAGTTGTATTTATGTCACTCCCCGGTCTTCGTCTCACTTTTTGGGAGCTTTCGGGTGTTTTCGGTCCTCTCTGTATTTCCCGACTAAACTAGTTGTTCCACTTATTTGTTTATATTACTAATTAACACTAACAACTACTAACAGCTTAGTTTAGGTCTTTCATTAATCCACTAACTATTAACACTTTAGCTGTCACTCGTTTCCTGCATTTCTATCTTTCAATTATCTACTTTACGCTTCCTCCTTATTGATATCTTACGTCCGCTATCCACTAACTCTCTTAACGTATGCACATGTCTTCAACACGCCCGGTCATGTCTTGTCTATTCGTTTGCATGCTTAGTCCAGTCCGAGTCTTCGGTGTCTCCCTCATTATTCTATCATTGCTTCCCTCATTGTATCATTGTCTGCACCTGTGAGTCTTCCCTGTTACTCCTCCCACTCGCACCTGATTTCCCTTGAGTTGAGTGTTCCCCATCTATTTATACCCTTCAGTCTCACTTGTCCTTTGTCAGAATGTTGATCGATTTCCCAGTGCCTACGCCTTTCTAAGCCTGAGTTATTTGTGAATTCCGAGACACCCTTCTGTTTGATTTCGAGTTTTGCCTGCCGATTTTGTTTGCCTTTCTGCCTTTTTGGATTTTTGACCTTTGGTTTTGTTTTGTTACCGCGTCTGCCTACCCCCTTGTACCTTTGCATATCTGATTTCCTGGTTTTGATCTTTTGGACTGTTTTTGATTATTCTTTTGGATTTTGATTTTGTCCCGTTTGAATTCTGATTACCTGGCTTTTTGGCTTGGACTGAAATAAACAACATTTTTGCCTTATCCTGGTCTGCGTTTGGGTCTCTGAGTCTGGGGCGTAACAGATATGAAAAAATAACTTCAGAATAGAAATGTAAGGGATGATTTAAGACTTAAGCACAATATTTAGCTTTTGTGAAGTTTTACTGCGAGACTCATCACTGCAAACTATAGGCTACAGCACGATACATAAATATACAGCACAAAATATAGGAAGAAGCACTGGAATCATTACTGTTGTGCGTTATGCAGGTTGAAATAAATATGTTCATGTTTATTTCTCACTTGCTCATTTGGCTGATGTGTTCATATGGCTTTTACATGTAGTGATCTGTAAAATAAAACTTCAACCGTATTTATGTGTTAACTTTCTTGCAATGATGACTTAAGGCGTATTATATTTGAATGAAGACCTGCCCGTCTTTTCCACGTAATTTTAACGGTAGATCTAAGAACTCAGAAATTCTATGCTCATTATTTGTATTACTTTCATTATATTACTGTGTATGAGAAACACGTCATGCCACGTTGGAATATGTTAATATGAGGAACCTAAGACATTTAAATATTTGTCATGTTCATGTGAATTATTGGTAATATTGTTATAATTATTATTATTAGTAGTAGGCTAATTTTTTTTAGTTGTAGTAGTAGTAGTATAATATTGTTCTTGTTTAATTGTTGTGGTGGTAGGCTAATAAAAAAATAAAAGCGTGACAGCTGAGGGCTGATGTTGCGCCCAGATAACGCAACGAGCTGCGCCCAGATAACGATTCAGGAACGTTTTTCTCCTTCAGAACGTTCCCCGATTCTGGGAACATTCCAGATACGTTAAGAAAACTTTCCTGGAAAACGGCAAGGGAACGTTATATTTGCAACCGTATAGGAACGTACCCCTAACCTTGAATAAACCTTCCAGGAACGTTCTTATTAGTTATGGGAACGTTCTCCTAACCTATGCAATGTTCTAGTAACGTTAAAGGAATGTTTTGGGAACCACATATAATACCAGATGGGAACGTTCCAGATACGTTAAGAAAACTTTCCTGGAAAACGGCAAGGGAACGTTAATTTAAACCATATGGGAACGTACCCCTAACCTTGAAAAAAACCTTCCCGGAACGTTCCCAGAACCAAAAAATGTTTGCTGGGTAGTTCTACCTCCTGGCTGAAGAATTGTGCAAATTAGCAAATCCAGGTGATTGGAACTAAATACTGGGGAGGACTTTTTACTTTCTGAACCGGATTTTACACCTATGGTTAAGTAGCACTTAAGAGGTGACTGCGCGTTCACGCTTTAAGAACTGTTTTGGGAAACGCGTGTTTCAAATTAAAGAGCCATCGTAGAATCGCTCGTTGAAATCGCACTTAACCCTAAGATTGATCGTTATCGGGAAACGCAGCCCAGGTCATTTTTCATCCAGCGATGCGTTAGCGTGGCAATGTTAGTAAAGCTGGAGGATTGCAACTGGTTGCTGGTGGCTAACTGGTCCCTGTCAGACCAACGTTCGAACTATCGGACTAGACGCTAGACGACCTCTTGTAAACAGATGTGCAAACAGTTAGCAACCCGACAGCATAATACACCGGGAGCCGGCTAACTCATCCGGTGACCCGCTAGCCTCTTGCTATCTGGGCAGTTTTTCACAAGAACATGGGATGAAGTGTCGTTCGTGAACGATTCGTTCCTTTTGAACGAATCCGTTTGGTGAACAAAAGGAACTGACTCACCACCCTGTCTGGATTTGTTCCTTTGGTTCCTATCTCAATTGCGAGCTTCCCATTTGCTGAAGTTGCAGCTACTACTATTTAACAAGCCATTAGCTAAGGGCATGCTCTCCAGGCCCCTCCCGTCTGTGTGTGACCGAGAGCGGTGGAATATGGTAGGCCGAACAGTTCAAAAGCCGACGCAAACTAGACACCACATATCCAGTTGGATAGCGCGCGCGGCCCAGTTGGACAGCGAGCGCCGCCCAGCTAAATAGCCCGCGCCTCCCAGTTGGATAGCTCGAAGATACCCAATTTGATGTCGCTGATTGGACAGGAATTCACTAATCTCTCACATGTAATGCATGTACGTAAAACCAATGTTTGTAGGGTCATTTGAATCATAACGATAATCAAAGTTTTTCGTTATTTGCCATTTTAATGTTCACACTGTAATTCCAAAGACATAGAACGATATTTGGAAGAACTTAACCAATTTTTAGTTTAGGAATATGGGAAACAGTCATTGAACATGAGCAGAGACTGGTCTGAATGCAGACATGAAGGAGAAAACACTATTTTTTTAAATAAAATAAGTGTGTAATTAATCACATTCATAAAATTAAATAGGCCTAGTTAGTTCAAAGCACCGTTTCTAGTATTTTTAAAACAAATTTGGAATATATTTTAGTTGGAATACAACAGCAAAAATTAAACAACAGGCTAAATATGCAATTTATTTAAAATAATAATCCCTGTTCTTTCATATATATTTTGCTAGCTTCCACATTGCTTGTGTTCTCTAGCCTGTGTTGTCCAAGCCTGAAATGGGTAGGCTACTCACTGTCAACCCATCTACGTATAAATCATACATCAACCCATTTGCCCGTATAAAATATGGGTTTCCACCTTTTCAAAGGTATGCGGACGTATAATGTTATAATACCGGAAATCTAGATTATATAGGTTTTTTGTTTTCAAACGTTTTCCAACATAATTCTTTCAAACGCAGCAATCATATTTTATTTCTCCCTCTCTCTGCTACTCTCGATTTCTAAGGCTGCGGGGAAAGCAAGTAGCTAGCCCATCAGGACTGTAATGTACTTTATGACAACCATGAAGACGCAGTAGCCCACAAGATACCCATCAACTATCTAATGTTAATTAACCTAGCGAACAGTTAAATGGTTATGACTGGACAATGTTAATGTTTATGCAATTTTGATAATTAGATAATGTTCCATGACATATTAATGTGGTGGATGACTCAATTTAACGAAGCTACTACAAGTTTAATTGTAAAGTAACCCGTCTAACTTAATGTTAACTGTTACTAGAAAATTATTCAAAGTAAGATGAGAGCTAATTTCATAACCATATGTAGGCTACATTAATGCTAACGTTGCCTACTGAGGCTATCAAAGCTGTTATGTAGGCTAGTAAGATTGCAAGACTGCATTAAAAGTGCATAACAACACGATTATTTCATAATTTAGGAAAGGTGGTATGTATCTCTCTCCTGCACTGGGTTGTAAGTGTATGGGGTCGGTCATTTGGGGGTGTCTCTTTACCTGTTTTAAAATGAGCACCTTAATGAATTTGTAGCTACAGTTATTATGTGAAAAGCTAAATACAGGAATATATTAAATAAACTTGAATCAGACAAATAACTGTGGTGGCTAGTGATTTTAATAGATAAATGATAGATAATGTTCTATATGGTTTTAGTGAATATACAGTTTTGCAGGGATGAAAATAAGTGCAGCTCTTTCCAGAGGTTGACACCTATGCATTAATAATATAATGCGACCGCATCTAAAGACAGACCTGGCGGATTCACTCATTGCTTTTATTGCAAGCCAATGTTCTCAGTACACAGAGGATTACACTGACTCAAACGCAGATTTCAAGTATTAGGCTATACTGGACTGGCGATAATACTGCAAACTGTCATCATAAACATATTGCATGTCCTAGATAGCTCTACTGTGGCTATCTAGCTACACTACTGTCAACAAAACACACATAAGCCTACGCACTTTGTACACACAATAACACTTAGCTAGCCCTGGTGACCAGCCAGCTCCGCTAACAAGCAGCATAACTAAACATTTAACCAACGAGTAAATAGTCGATATGATATAATGGCGTCACATAAATTGTAGTTGAAGACTTTTTTTAATTTTTATAGATTAGACAAATTCTTGCAAGCTTTGTTCATTTAACAATTAATACGGCCAAACGAGATACACATATCCGGTAGGCTAATTCTAGAGAGATTTCCAGCAGGATAGCGCGGCGCTACCCAGTGCCGTTGATATCAATGGAGAGTCGTTTTCCGCTTTGCGCTCTGGTAAGCGGTGAGCGCAGCGCATCTCCACTGCGCTCAAAGTTCAACCAAATTCAACTTTGACCCCTACAGTCGCTGACCTTTCAAAGCGCAGGCAATAGCTAGAGAGTGGGCGGTACTGACCGGACCAACTTCCCGTACAAAATGGATGAGAAATTAATTAGCCTATGTGCGTGACCGAATTCCCCGAGTTATACCAGTCGAACTTGCGGGACTACCGTAATGTAAATAAAAAAAACTTTGCTTGGCGAAACATAAGTTTCCAATTGGGGATACCAGGTTTGTAACAAATAAGCACTACTACATTGATATCTACCAGATTATTACCAGGCTGCGCTAGCTCGCTACGTTAACTATCGATAGCCAGGATGGCATTCTATATACGGTCAGCAGATAAGTGTTTTTTGTTTGTTAGAACGGTATACATTTCCCGTTCGAAAGCAATTAGAAAAAGTGGAGAAGAGCAGAGACCCTGAAAATGAGTGACAAGCTCTCTCTCTGTCCTAGTTCATGTGGATCACGTTAATGTGGGCAATGCTGAATTAAATTAAATCACATGTAAATAATAACCGGATTTTGTGCTTGTATGTGTAGAGGAAGAATGACTGGTGTAAAGTCGCTTTTAAAATACCCGTCCCGGATACGGATATGTATTGTTGTTTTTGCCGCTTCGCTCTCTGCTTAGAAATATTACACATGTGAAAGCATTTGAAAACCATTTCATTATTTTGCACAAGATAATTGGCAAGCGAACTTCAACTGTTTGCTAACCTATAGCTACAGCTACCAAGCTAATTAGCTTTATGCTCCTTGCAAGCTAACCATAGAGTTCAGTGGAGATGGGATTTGAGGCAAAAATAGGAATAGGCCTCCTCACGTGATGCTACTGTGACGTAACTAGGCTCATCACATCACCATGTTCCAAATCTTATCGGTTTGTTCTTAACCAATCAGAGTTCAGTGGTGTGCCTACTCAACACTCACCGATGAGCTTTTTTAAATCATGCCTTTCTCTTTTCTGTGCAGCCTAGAAAATGTTTTGACCCAGGAAAAATGTAAAATGTGATTGCCTGCTTCTATTGATTACCCATATTGTGAGCTTTTGGCACCTAGATTGTGCTTGGGCAACTTCGTTGAATTTCACAGCACTCCATTGGAAATGCATGGCAGATCTCATCTGTAATACTATTTCCGGGCTGTGACAGCCATCTTGCGGTGGTGGAACCACGTGACCACTTTGTCTTTCTAGTTCTTTTATAGTTCTGTGGTTCTTTTTCATCCACAAAAAGTTAAAATGAAGTTAGCCATCTTGTCCACCTCGGCCCTAACGTAGCTGGGTCAGAATAGCAATCAAACTTCGACACTAACGTTTTTTGTCCATGTTGCTAACTTGCTATCAGTATCTAAACTTGTATTACTTTGTTAATATCCTTGTCGCCACTGTTTCTGTTCTGTTTCCAACTTAGTTATGTGTTCTGAATTAAATCAATGAATCACACACATGCCATATCTGCTTCTTGCATGGTGTTATATCTTTACTGAAAAACATGGCGATGCTCCTGATTGCTTCCCGTATCCTATAAGACACTGTGACATTATGTATGCATATGAAAACACACAGGTGCCAATTCTCAGTACATGGCACTATGCTCACACAAGGACTAAATTGCTACACTAGCGCAGGAAATAAAATGCTATGCTAGTACACAGAATAAAATTCTATGCTAGCCCCAGGAATAAAATGCTATGCTAGCCCCGGGAATAAAATGCTAAAAAGTACAGAGAATAAAGTGTTACATTAGCACAGGGAAGGAAACAGCATACAGAAGCTTGACGTACTACTGCTGGTATAATCTTTTACCCGAACGTTCTTCTTACAGAATTCACCATAATCAGCTATACTGCGGCCAGCCAACACAAATCTGGTGGCTAAAAAGTAGAGAGAACATCGACAGCATGTTTTGTTTTGTTTGCTAAACCAAAATGTGTGAGGCTTTGCCATCCCTCTGAATCTGTCTCTGCTTTGCCAGGAATCTGTCCCTGCTTTGAGCTGATATTGTGTAAACAGCTTACAAATGGTGGAAGGTTTACAGGCTTTGAGAGCTGGGGGGATTGGTGGCAGGAGAAGGGGGAGACATCACAGTATGAACGCGTGTGTGAGTGTGTGTGTGTGTGTGTGTCTGTGTGTGTAGAGCAAGAAGACAAGTGTGTTTGTACAAGTACATGTAACTATGCATGTTTGTGTGCATTGTGTGTGGGTATGTATGTCAATGAGTATGGGTGTATGCATGAGTGAGTACGTATGTGTGAGTGTGAATATCTATCAAGTGTGTATGCCTGAGTGTGTGTGTGTGCGTGCACATGTATGTGTGAGTGTGTACGCCTCAGAGTGTGTTAGTGGATATTTGTTTGTGCTTGTGTGCACACACGTGTATGTGCATGTGTGTGTGTGTGTGTGTGTGTGCGTGCACATGTACGAGTGAGTGCACGCATACATGATTAGTTGTGCGTGTGTGTGTGTGTGTTGGGGTTTAGGCCAACTGGGGCCAGTTACAATAGAATAGTGCTCTGGCAAATCCCCAGAATTCCCCCATGAAGGTTTCAGAAGGTGGTCTGAGATTACCGCTTATCTGGACCTGTGAGGCCGGCCAGCTAAATAAATCTGCCATGACTCAGGACGTATTCCCAGTCAGACGATGTACAGTATACAGCACACTCAAAAGCAGAAAGTCGCTGCCAGTGGACCGTCCCACGGGCCAAACGCATCTCTCCAATACTGCGATTTCTGGAGCAGAGGGGAAGGGTTAATCACTTGGTCATCTCAGTAGGCACGCAGCATACAAGAACCACCTGACAGCAGAAGATAAATCATTCCCATATAATGATACCTCAAACACACGGGGGAATCAATCACGTTCCGGGTTTGGCCTGCTCCCATCTGCCTTGGGCCAACCGAGGGTCGGTGTGGTCCGGGTGGGGGGGGGGGTGTTGCAGGCTAAAGGGCAACATGCTAACAAGACGCTTGTTTGAGGTTTTTGTATTCCTCTAGACCTTCATAGGATCCTTTGATTCCCTAGTCTTTACTTGACCTAGGGCTGAGGTCAGAAAATTATGTCCATTTTTTAATTTTCTGAAGTGAGTCAACTAAAATGGAACTTATTTGGATGGTGGAGAGGCTGTGTGGGTTTGTTTTGTCTGGTGGGTGGGTGGGGCCTTCTTCGCTGATATCACTCATGGGTCATCAGTGCTGATTCATCACAAAACCACTTAAGGCCAGTTTATAGTCCAGCGACAGAGTGTCACTGCGACCAACGACGTGCCATTGATGTCGCTGGTCGCAGCGACATTTGGTTTATACTTGGGCGACTGTCGTCCTGTGGTCGCTGCGACGGTTGCTGAAGATGTCGCTGAGGCATGAAATAAATTCAACTTTGACCCTTTCGCTGCGTCTGTTGTTATGGTAACGTTTGTCTCGGACAGCGGAGACTTCACTCGAGCTGTGAACTTACTAGCTAGCACATAAGCGAACTGTTAATGGACAGATTTCTTTGTTTTAAAACTTTGTGCATGCAGCCATTGGGTAGGCTTACCTACCCATAGCTTACCTACCTAGCAAGGGCGTGAATATCATTATAAATGAGCACAATTTAATATTATTATAAATAGCCTAATCATAATAACGATGTAATTTCACCGATTGATGCTTTGCTAGAGGTTGAGAAAACATTACAATCCAAAACAAGAAGCAGCTCGCTTCCAATGCTACAAGTTAGCCTACCAATAACCTATTAGTCTGTAGGCTATTGTGAATGGTTACAAAGACACATTTGCAGCTTGACTACACATTTGTAGCGTTGTAGGCGCCTGTGAATGCATTACAAAGTTATTTGCTTTCACAGTACTTTTCCAGATTAAACTTTGTGCAACAACTCGAGTGACAGCCCATCTGATCCGTGGCATTCTGATAGCGAGTGAAATAGGCTACTCCACATTCTTGAACCTCATTCTCTAACTAGAGAATTGTAGGCTGCTCCCCCAATGAGTCCCGTCTTGTAGCTAGCTATTTACATTCCTAACGTAGGTTATGCCCTCCGCGTTTTCCGACTAAATAACGTTTTATATGAGGCGTTGCATCAATGTTGAGGTTTAATTACAAAAGTTTTATTTGCTACCTCGTTCAAAACCCACATAGCCTACAAGTGTATGAAAGATGCAGTGAATGATATTTCAAACAATAGGCTACGGTGCCCTCGAAATTGACATTTATAAAACTTATTTCAGAGGCCTCCGACAAAAAAAGGGGTAAAGCAGAAGACATAATGAGATGTAGGCTAGCCTATTAAAGCTGCTTGTCCCCTGAGTGTAAACTGTCACTGGAGTGCGTTTATACTTTTTGCGAACGACAAATACCACAGTGTATGTAGCGCGACAATAGAATGTTTATGAAACTTCTGCGATTTCAGTCGAGCGACACACTGTCGCTGGACTATAAACTGGCCGTTAGAGTGGTATGCAAATGTTTAGGCATTTGTTGATTTTCTAAATGAAAAGAAGTGAACACAACCTTTGCAGGGAACTTATACATGACATACTTCTGTAAATTATAATCCACAATTACTTTATATTTGCTGAATTTAACAGCTGGGGAAAAACAAAATGTGGAAAGTGGAAAAGTCTGGGTACTTAGTAACACCTCTTTTGGCAGAAATCACAGCTTCCGCACATTTATTGTAGCCAGCTAACAGTTTTTCTGTTCTTGCTTTAAGAATGTTTTCTCACTCTTCCTTGCAAAACCGTTCTAGTTAAGAAATATTACGTCGTCTTTCATGCACTGAATGTTTGAGGTCTCCCCAAAGATTTTCAATAATATTCAAATCTGGGGACTGAAGACAATAGACCCTTAAGCTCCACCCCCAAGTAGCTATTGACCAATGATAGTCGTTGATATCCACCATTTTGGCAGACAAACAACAACTTGCTTGCTATAAATTAACATTTGAGTAACATCATCTAGCATTTATTATTTAAGTGCAGTGAGCGCAACATCAGTCTTTTTTTTTTTTAATCAGTCCAATATACACTGCCTGGCCAAAAAAAAAGTCGCAGTTGCACCAGTCATGCATAGTGCCCACTGTACAAGCCTCTGGAGGCAGTGTTATGATCTGGGGTTGCTTCAATTGGTCAGGTCTAGGCTCAGCAACGTTATGCAGCAATAAAATGAAGTCAGCTGAGTACCTGAATGTACTGAATGACCAGGTTATCCCATCAATGGGCATATTCCAGGACGACAATGCCAAGATTCATCGGGCTCAAATTGTGAAAGAGTGGTTCAGGGAGCATGAGGAATCATTTTCACACATGAATTGGCCACCAGAGTCCTGACCTTAACCCCATTGAAAGTCTTTGGGATGTGCTGGAGAAGACTTCACGGAGTGGTTCGACTCTCCCGTCGTCAATACAAGATCTCGGCCAAAAATTAATGCAAGTCTGGACGGAAATAAATGTTGTGATGTTGCATAAGGTTGTCGAAACAATGCCACGATGAATGCGCGCCATAATCAAAGCTAAAGGCGGTCCAACAAAATATTACAGTGTGCGACTTTTTTTTTGGCCAGGCAGTGTATGTTATGGTGGTCAAACGGTGCTGTTGGGGCACTTGCAACAGTGACTCCAGGGGTGGGGGTGTTTTCAGCCCCTTCCCAAAAACTAAGCTCAAGAAAAGCCAGTTGTGGATCAAGCTTTGCAGCAGACCCCATTAACAGCCGAACCTCAACAAAATAACAACAAAGCACACGTATATTTGATTTATTAATGCAAGCTGACGTTACGTGTTAGACTAATTTAGATAATAACAAGTATTTTTGTATGTTCAGTTCCTGTACTATACTAGCCATCATCGATAACATCAACGTTATCTAGCTAATCTAGTTATCTAGTTAACTTAACGTTAGCAACACGTTAAGGCTGAAACATACCTCACGCAAATACGCAAACGTGGACGCTTCGAGCTACGCAGTTTTTTTTGGCCATGACATTTGTGAAAGACAAGCCAGAGCGTTGCAGCGAGGGACGCTATAGCAGGCAACAACAATAAACAACTGTTTTGTTCGATCTGTACTTTCCTCTGGTTTGTCTTTCACAAATGTCATGGCAAAAGAAAAACTGTTTGTGTAGCTCGAAGCGTCCATGTTCACGTATTTGCGTGAGGTATGTTTCGGCCCTTAACTTAAGCTATGTGCTTCCGTGGTTTTGCGCAAGAGAGCGCATACGCATCGCTAGTGAACTCCGGTGAGAAATCGTACAATGTAGCATTAGCACAACAAAATACCACGGTGTGTGCATTTTGAATGTGTTGTAGCCTACCATGGTGACCGTAGCATGTAGGCTATGCTATTGTTAGCAGAGTGAATGTTGAGAGTTACGGTTCATCCAGTGACAATAGCCTACAGTTCTCGTTAGCAGGATTTGGTAATGGGTTAATGTCACTACAATAATTTTGTGAACGTTATGAAATGAATTGCGACTCCCTCTTCAAGAATGAGTGGTATTATGATTGGCCCAAAACGAATAAACCCTCTAAAAGCTCCCCTTCCTATTTAGGCTACCGCATGACGTTAAGCATTCATCATAAGTTGATCTTCAGGTATGTTTTGGATCATGGTCTTGCTGAAATATTCTGACCCTGGGACCCTGACCCTGGTTGATATTTAGTTGAATCCATTCTTCCTTCCACCTGCACAATATTTCCTCTGCCACTGGCTACCATACAGCCTCAAATCATAATAGATCCACCCCATGCTATGATGCTTAATGGTTAGCATGATATTCTTTTCCAAATGTATCTTTGGTGGTTCTGGCCAAAGAGTTAAATTTTTGTTTCATCAGTGCACAGCACTTTGTTCCAATATGTATCTGGCTTTTCTAAGTGTTGTGTTGCATACTTCAGATGTTGACTTTTGTGACTAGATCACAGGAAAGTTCTCCTTCTGACAATTGTTCCATACAGATCACATTTGTGTAATCAACGCTACACAGTGGATCGGTGCACCACTCCAGTGTTACTAAACCAGGGATACTCAAATCGAGGCCAGTAGTACTGCTGGTTTTCATTCTTCCCCTCTAGGCAGTTAAAGTGATACTGCAGTCAAAAACCGACTTTTCCCGTTGAAAACCGATGTTTTGGGTTAGATTATGATCATACACAACTGTTTATGTCCGAAAATCTCATGTTTAGTCAAAATGGTTTTATCTGAGTTTTTGTGTAGGCTTACCAATACGCTGGTTTCCGGGGATTTGTGACGTCACGAGATCCTTAACATAAAAATGGGTGGAGTTGAGGTGGTCTTAGGGGTGGTCTTGGCTGGGCACGTATTATAACAGCAGAGACCAACGTTTTTTTTTTTTCCTCTTTGAGACTGAGACCCTTGTACTGCTAACTAGGTAGTTCAAGTTTAAATGCGAATTGCTTTGTATTACTGCTAACGTTAATATTACGACTTATATCTAGCTACATAGAGTTATTCATCTACGTCTTATTATATGGTATCTTTAGCTAACTTGCCTGCATTATGCCAAGGAGTCAGAGATGTATCGTTCCTTGGTGCAACGCCACAAACAGGTCCTGTGCCGAAAAGTGTCCCCCTGCCAGAATTCTTCCCCCCTCGCATGAATGCGCATTCGCTTGTTCTTAATGCCGCTTATATTTTCATTTAGTTGGATCTGCGCTCTTCTTCCGACAAAATTAGTGTTTATACAGTTTCTACCACTCAGCAAAGACCAGAACATCACAAGAGGAGCAACTTATCAAAAATAAAAAAACGATCGTATATTTTAGGTTTTAAAATGAACACATCGCAATGCAAACCTAGTGATAGGCGACCCATAATGTAGGCTACGCTTTAACATCCACGATAATAAACTACGAGAGCACTTGGAATACATAATAGTAGGCCTACAAGTAATACATTTATGTATTATATTATACCCCCCCCCAGCCATCTCTTGTTTGCAAAGTCTGAGACACTTCACATTTATTGTGATTACATCTTTAGGTCACTGGATGGTACCCTAGAAAGCACATACTTGTAGTTATAACAGGGAGCATTTTGGAAGGGGGGGGGGGCGAATTTTGGCAGGAAGACTTTTCGGCACAACACCTGCTTTGTTAGCTTTCATAATCTGCCGAGAGACTGAATGTATGAATGTATCCATAAGTTAGGTAATGCAAGGCAGTCTATTGTGTGAGTTTAGCCCCGTTTGGTCCAGAGAGAACTGGTAACTTGGCTAGCTAGCTAGTAATCTTAGCTATCATTTATGAGTAATGTTAGCTAATAAATTATAACAATTCTCTCCGGACCAAGTGGAGCTATATCAGGGCGCTACAACCAGCCATGTTCAATATACTAGCGTTACTGTGTGACTGGGTTTTGTTGTGTATTTGAATGTATTCAATCGTAACATTACTTTAGGCAGACAAACAAGCTAACTTAGCTAGGTAACGTTAGCTCTACCATTCGGTTACATCCCCGGTCCTCTCCTCGCAAAGATGTTGCTCAACCAATACAGCCGGGGCGGCGGCTACTGCTGCCAGTGGCTCGAATGAATACGGCTGTATTGCCCGAGCAACATCTTCGCGAGGAGAGTCTTCCACCACGAAGGAATCCTCTTCCTCCACTTCAAACTCCTCCACCTCAAAACTCCCTGCAGTACAGCTGTTGTTTGTTTAGTAGTGAGGACTGGAGAGAGCAGGAAGGGGGCTGAGCATAGCGTATTGAGTTCAGTGGGGCTGAGTCAGATACCCAATCTCTGGCTGAGTCAGTTCACCAAGACACACCCTTTCACTCCTTGACCGTATGAATATTCATAATATGATTACGTGGCATCATCGTCATATGACCACACCTACTCACGAGTTCCAGTTCAAATCGATGCGGTAAAAAAGGCCTTAGAAAAGGCTCTGCAGTATCTCTTTAAATCTCAATGTTAGAGTTAAATCTCACAGTTAAATCTGAATCAGTGACACTAATCGATAAATTAACTATCAGGTAGAAAAGAAAACCAGCAGTACTACTTTTGAATATCAATGCACTAAACCTTTCTGCAGGTCCTTTGCAGTTATATGTGCGTTTTGCTTTGCATACCTGACCGGTCTACAAGTAGTTCTATCAGAGATTTTTCTCAACCTTCCAGACCTTGCCTTGACTTTTACAGTTCCCCTTAACTTCCTTTTCTTAATGATGTCTATGATAGCTCAAAGCATTTAATTTAGATATCTTCTTATAGCCCTGGGCCCTGTTTCACGTACGTGGCTAACTCAGTTAACCCGATTAGTTTTTTGACATTTTGCGATAAACTCAGGATTTTCAGTTTCACAAAGTGAGTTCACAATTTAGCCAGACTTGTTACCGGGGCAACCGTGTCTTAAACCCAAACTTGTAAAACCTCAGGTTTAAGCTTAAATGAACTGGATACATTACAGGCATTTAGCAGACGCTCTTATCCAGAGCGACTTACACAACTTTTTAGTATTTTTTTTTTTAACATAATATCCATTTATACAGCTGGATATATACTGAAGCGATTCAGGTTAAGTACCTTGCTCAAGGGTACAGCGGCAGTGTCCTACCTGGGAATTGAACCTGCAACCTTTCGGTTACAAGCCCAGTTCTTTAACCATTATAACCATTATAACCTTAACCATTATAACCATCCTTAACCTTAACCATTATAACCTTAACCATTATACTACACTGCCACCCATATAGCCTAGGCTATATAAGCCACATGATGAAATCACACACACACCAACAGCAGAAATGAGTGGAGCGAACGTGTTTACGTGCGCATAGCAAGTTCTCCCTTACAAAAAAGAAGTTCATTCAAGTGTGCTATTAGTATACTTCTTTCTTCTTTTTTTGGTAAGGGCTGGCAGGAAACTCTTATGCAACCATGTGTCTCATACTCAACCAATCACATGCACACACCTCTAATGGAGCACCATTTTTAAGCCAAGACTCAGTTCTCTGTGCTGCTTGAATGCTGATGCACTGCTTTGTTTGCTTACGGCTTGTGTTAAAAGAAATTTCCTGTCATTTTGCCGCACCCTGCTGCTGCTAAGCATGCCTAGACTAACCTAGGCTTGCCCTGCTTAAAATGTTTAGCACGTGTTGCAAGCTCTGCTGTGTGACTGACTGGCGTCCTATGCTTTCGTTAAGGCGGAGGTCTTCTTGGAGTTTACTAGACGCGGATTCCTATGTCATGTAAAGCTAAGTTGACGCCAACTTCAGTATGACCATTTAAGATGTGCGGACCATCCGTGTAACTCGGACTTTATTATCCTCTTAGCTCGGTTTCTTCAATGTGTTTTATTAAAAATTTGCCAACCGGTTGTTGCTATCATTTTGTTAGTAGCCAAATACACCTGTCAGCATGCTAACGTTTTACATGAGCCCTCGGGAGCTACACCATCTGTTTTAAAACATTAATTGTATGTGTTTACATGGCGTCGCTGTCAGGTGAAAACCTCGTATCTCCATTTAAAAAAAAATATAAATCACTACTATTTTTCATCCTTTACGTCTGTCTGTGGGTTTTAAGACTATTTGACCAATAGAAAGTATTCAAATAGCTTGTGATTAAAACCCGTATCTCCATTGGCTCTTCAACTTGTCGGCAAAAACCTCCTATGTCCATCCCACCTCATTCGGACGAAGTGCGGGAGTTACTTTTAATCTGAGGAAAGCTTTGTTGCAAGTCGCGCGAGTTCATCGGATCTCATCTACTACTAACATTACAACACCTGATCTTTTAATGGCTGGTGGAGTGCCACTATTAATTCTTAAATACATGTTTTCAGAAAACATTGTCTGTCCAGCCTATGTAATAAAATAACTAACAAGTGCACACTATGCTAGATTGTGATAAAACACATCACATTGTAGGCTATCTTCGACTGCATGATCGCCAGTAACATAATGTTTGATTGTTGTTTGACTAGAGCTAAACCATTTAGCAAGTGAATTAAACTGAATAGCCTTTATCATACAAAATAACTAATCACGGTGGGTCTAGCCTAGCCATTGATCGGAGTTATTAATCATAGGTAAAGATGTTTGATTCTGTGTGTGTACTTAAAGAGATACTGCAGAGGCTTTTCTAAGGCCTTTTTTACCGCTTCAATTTGAACTGGAACTCGTGAGTAGGTGTGGTCATATGACGATGGTGCCACGTAGTCATATTATGAATATTCATACAGTCAAGGAGTGAAAGGGTGTGTCTTGGTGAACTGACTCAGGCCCCCACTGAACTCAGCCCCCTTCCTGCTCTCTCCTCACCTAAACAAACAACAAAATGGCAAGCGACGAGAGTGACAGCATTACTGCAGGGAGTTTTGAGGTGGAGGAGTTTGAAAGGATTCCTTCGTGGTGGAAGATTCTTCCTCGCGAAGATGTTGCTTGGGAAATACAGTCGTATTAATTCGAGTCACTGGCAGCAGCAGCCGCTGTATTAGTTGAGCGACGTCTTCGCGATCGAGGAGAGGACCGGGGATGTAACCGAATGGTAGAGCTAACGTTACCTAGCTAAGTTAGCTTGTATGTCTGCCTAAAGTAACGTTACTATTAAATACATTCAAATACACAGCAAAACCCAGTCAAACAGTAACGTTAGTATATTGAACATGGCTGGTTGTAGCGCCCAGCTCCACTTGGTCCGGAGAGAATTGTTATCATTTATTAGCTAACATTCATAAATGATAGCGATAACTAGCTCAACTCACACACAATAGACTGCTTTGCATTACCTAATTTATCGATACATTCCATCTCTCGGCAGATTATGAAAGCTAATAGAGCCGGTGGCGTTACACCGAGGAACGATACATCTGACTCCTTGGCATAATGCAGGCAAGTTAGCTAAAGATTTCAAAGTAAGATGTTGTAGATGAATAACTCTCTATGGCTACGTTCACACTGCAGGTAAAAAGTGGCCCAGATCCGATTTTTTCCTCAAATGTGACATCAGATTTTTTTATGGAAGTGTGAACAGCGAAAATCACATTGAATCTGATATTTACAATTCTCATTTTGGCCACTTTTGAATGTGGTATTAGATGCCGATACATAACCGATTGTGTCAAAGCGACTGCAGTCTGTCAGATCGGAATTAATGTGACTTTTTACGTCATTTTTGATGCACCTAGCAGGGCATTAGAACGTTAGCGCACGGGCTAGTTAACTCACTATTGTACAGGGTAGGTTATCAACAGATTCACATTATATTATCATGTGTTGTCATTTTAGATAAGTGGTAAATGTGCAAAGCAGTGGATTTTCTTTGGGCACAAACGATACACCATAATAAGTCGGAAGTAGGCAACGTTTTTATATCATTCGCGGACAGCTGCGTTACCCGTTTTGTGATTTAAAATAATGTTAGAACTGTCCATATTATTGTCTTGGTTTGTTGCACAGTATTCATTATTCACGGTTTTCTCATGTAGCTGCTTACCGAACGTTATGGTTGTCGGTCCAATAGTGTGTCAATAGTTTAATCTAAGGGTGCGCATGCTAGGCTATACGTTACACATGAAGTTGAACAGATGTGTCGTGTGATACTATAGCTTTTTTATATTGTGTATTTTAACACGGCTGGAACGCTGTATTGACCAATCTGCATCCCGGAACTATCCGTTTTATAAATGTATATCGACTAGTCTCACTAGCCAAACGACCGAGCGCTCCATTTTCTTAACTCGCCCGTCCTCATAATCACTCGCCCAGGCGAGTGAGCGAGGTTAATTTCATGCCTTGCTTGAGTTTCACTTAAACCGCCCATGTCACGGTCCCCCTATTCCTGGCTCCGATCTCGCATTCACGAGTCACTCTGCACAGTAGCAGCCACGGCAGCACAAAAAGCTAGTAAAAACCTTGGATTTTTTCCCGTCTCCTCACCCTTATCATTAGCTCCACTGCACATCAACTTTAAAATTAACGCAGAAGCTGTGACTTTGATTACTTCCTTTTTGTTGTTTATTTCTGCAGGCTGTGTAACAGGCGCTATGTCTTTTGTTTTTGTTAATTTGCACGGGTCATTTGAGGAGAGCAATCGGTTCACACTGGAATCAGCCACATTAAAAAATTAATGTGAACAGCCAAACAAAAAAAATCGGATCTGAGCAATAAATCGGAATTGAGCACTAAGGCCTGCAGTGTGAACGTAGCCTTATAGTAGCTCTATAGAAGTCGTAATATTAACGTTAGCAGTAATACAAAGCAATTCGCATTTGAACTTGAACTAACTAGTTAACAGTACAAGGGTCTCTCAAAGAGGAAAAAAAAACCCGTTGATCTCTGCTTTTATACCACGTGCCCAGCCGAGACCACCCCTAGGACCACCTAAACCATTTTTATGTTAAAGAGATACTGCAGAGGCTTTTCTAAGGCCCTTTTTTCCGCTTCAATTCGAACTGAAACTCGTGAGTAGGTGTGGTCATATGACGATGATGCCACGTAGTCATATTATGAATATTCATACGGTCAAGGAGTGAAAGGGTGTGTCTTGGTGAACTGACTCAGCCCCCTTCCAGCTCTCTCCTCACAACTAAATAAAATGGCTGTATTAGTTGAGCAACGTCTTCGCGAGGAGAAGACCCGGGATGTAACCGAATGGTAAAGCTAACGTTACCTAGCTAAGTTAGCTTGTTTGTCTGCCTAAAGTAACGTTACTATTGAATACATTCAAATACACAGCAAAACCCAGTCACACAGTAACGTTAGTATATTGAACATTGTTGGTTGTAGCGCCCTCATAACTTCACTTGGTCCGGAGAGAATTATCATTTATTAGCTAACATTATTCATAAATGATATAGCTAATATAACTAGCTATCTAAGTTACCAGTTCTCTCTGGACCAAACGGGGCTAAACTCACACACAATAGACTGCCTTGCATTACCTAACTTATCGATACATTCCGTCCAAGTTACTGACCAACTGGTTACTGGTTTTGCTAGGGCTACATCAAATGTATTATTGCTATCGTTTATTAGCTAACGTTACGTATTCATAAAAGATAGCTCACACAATAGGTTGCATTCAACCCCACATTAGCTATTACCTATCAGTAATGTCAACCGTTTGCAAAAGCATTTTTGTTGTAGTTTGTACAGATAACTTGCATGTAAACAGAAACAAACTAATGTCCCAACAGGTGTGCTTGTGGCCACTGCTCTAACCTGTCCCCTCCAGAAAACCTATGTTGCCGTGAGGTTACTGAGGTAACGTTATGTCAGCGTAGTTATGAAGCTATTCTTGATTTGTCTAATACTGCTGTGCCGTAGTCGGGCATGCTTGGCCCAACTGTATAATAGTGGCCAATACATGTGCAATTACACAATGTCACAAATACAATGTAATAGGTATATTGTACTTAGCTGTTTTACTTAGCTGATATAATGATTACAAAATTACATCCATCACTGTTGGGATGGCACCTGGCTTCAGCGACAGAGTTTTATAGAAGCCCATCTCAAAGCCAGTTAAATTGTGGTAGCAGTCCGGTGTGAAGTGCGCGTTGCACACTAGGCTTTCTTCGGCAAGTCCGCGAGCTCTACACCGATAGCTTGAAGCCACTGGCTAAGTAGCGCTGGGTCTCTCGGCAGATTATGAAAGCTAGCAGAGCCGGTGGCGTTGCACCGAGGAACAATACATCTCTGACTCCTTGGCATAATGCAGGCAAGTTAGCTAAAGATACCAAGTAGTAAGACGTCGTATATGAATAACTGTAGCTCGATATAAGTCGTAATATTAACGTTAGCAATAATACAAAGCAATTCGCATTTGAACTTGAACTAGCTAATTAGCAGTACAAGGGTCTCAATCTCAGAAAGAAAAAAAAATTTGTCGTTCTCTGCTTTTATACCACATGCCCAGCCAAGACCCACCCCTAGGACCACCTCAAGTCCACCCATTTTTATGTTAAGGCTTTCGTGACGTCACAAATCCCCGGAAGCCAGCATATTGGTAAGTCTACACAAAAACTCAGATAAAACCATTTTTACTAAACATAAAATTTTCGGACATAAACAGTTGTGTATGATCATAATCTAACTCAAAACATAGGTTGTCAACGGGAAAAGTCGGTTTTTGACTGCAGTATCACTTTAAGGATCTCGTGACGTCACGAATCCCCGGAAACCAGCGTTTTGGTAAGCCTTCACAAAAACTCATATAAAACTATTTTGACTAAACATGAGATTTTTGGACATAGACAGTTGTGTATGATTATAATCTAACCCAAAACATCGGTTTTCAACGGGAAAAGTCGGTTTTTGACTGCAGTATCACTTTAATTACATATTAATGGTTATATATTCATTAATCTCTCAATGCAAACCGCAATGTCAGGTACATTGTATAGGACTGTACATGCAAATACTTGTGCTCAAAACGTTCAGTCAGTTTTGCATACTTCCGGGTAGGAGAGGAGTGGTAGTGGGGGAGTGGAGGAAAGGAGGTGGGGAGTGAAAAATATTGGGACGCACCCCAATGATATGATTCCTCAGATCTGTACAGATGCAATCAAAATGAACAAGCTCTGCTTCAGTACCTGTGGGGGGTTTGAAAACATCCTGGCCCGTACCCCAGGTTGGTGAGTTAGGGACCCCTCCCGGCCCATCACAATCCCCGATTCACACCATTGCCGACGAGCCAGGAGAGGCGCGCAAATAAGTTGACGAGAAGGGAAAGACCGTCCCCTGCCGAAAAATGGCAGCCCAAAAGCAATCAGTGGACCCCACCTGCATTTTCCACTGGAAACCAATTAAGTCCCCTTCCATTAATGGTTCACCCCAGGGCAGCCTCCTAGAGAAGCCCGAGGCATCAGGGCTTTATTGAGATCATAATTGTGCTCGTTTATTAAAACTCATTAAACCACAGCAGGGACTTTTCAAAGGTCGTATCTGAATATCAGTTGGGCACGTCTTTTCCTTTCTCAGTAATGTGGCTGCAGGAATCTCTGTCATACCTGACCTAGTCTTCCTCCACAATTTGCCCTCCCCCATCTCCTCGTATCTCGGTGTCGAGATGCGGGCCGTTCACAGTGGAATTCATTCATCGAAAGAATCCGTGAATGCCATGAATAAAATAAATGCTGTGAAAATAAAGATGGAATTCAGGTGCTGTGGACACTGTGTCAGAGCAAAGATGCACACTCCTTTATCTCAAAGCCAAGGAGACCTTAAAGCTGCATTTGGCAACTTTGTTTTAGAAAGATATCAGGGAACGGTCATGCTTAGTTTGTAGCAATCATAGAACTTCTCTGAGAGGAATCCTGCACCATACACGCGTTTCAAATTGTGCATTCTAAAACCAGCGTTTCAGCCCAAATTCTTGTTTTCAAAACAAAGTGCTTCACAATGTGAGCCAATAAAAGAGATAGACCAGTTAATGTTGTGAACTTGTGTGTTCACAACAGTACAGCTAGACACTGTTGAGTTTCACCCACCCCTGCATCGGTGAACGGGACTGAGAGCCTGGTGTAAGTTTATATATCTGAGGTCTTTATAAAATTAGCTAGCTATATAATCCAGCTAGCCATCACTGTCAATTGTAGTGTTTGAGTAATATTGGTTCGCTGAAAGATTCACTCTTATGTTCTCCTTTATCAGTTATGAAAGCCAGAAAAAAAAGTCCCATTGTAAAATGATCAGCAGAGTAACAAATTGGGTCTAGTTGGTTTATCGGGTAACTGGAAATCTGGGATAGACTGTTGCCTTGTTCAACAATTTGCATGTATAAAAATATTTTGCCATCACAAACCATCAGGTAGAGTTAACTTTAGACTAGTGCACTTAGCAAAACCATTCATTAGCTACCAGTGGCGGTTCTAGGATGTTTTAAATGGGGTCGCAGAGGGGTGGCAAAGGATTTCTCAGGAGGGGGAGGTCAAACATATACCGTCATTCAAGTTTTAATTATCCAATGCCCCTTAGCCCCACACACCACCCATTCACTCACCCACCCACAATTACTTCTGAAATATACTGTAATACACTATTATTACACATGTAACTATCCTACCCCCCGAGACTAGCCCCCCACACCACCACCCCACTCATTCACACACCCACAATTAGTTTATCTTACTAATTGAACTTGGAATTTGAATTAGTTAAAACAGTGAACTAACATACCATGAGGTCCAGCGGGTCCATTTGCAGGCTGCCTGTCTGTCTATCTGTCTGTCAGTCTCCCTCTCACCATCGTCTTTCTGTTCCCCTCCTGCAAATCTGTCCATCATTCTGTTTCTCCTCTTCTCTCCTCCTCAGTTATTTCTTCTCCACTCATATATTCCTCCTCTCCTATAATTTCCTGCCCTTCCTCCATGGGTCCATCACCTTCCCCCTCTCTGTTCTCCTCCTGTCCTTCATCTTTCCCCCTCTCTCCATCCTGCTGAATATTTGGTTTCTTCCTTTGAAAAAAGCTGCAATATTCAGAATCCCTTCCTTCCTTTTCATATTGTCTCTTAATGAACAATAATAAAAATGAAACAGGATTTGTGTGGGTTAAAAATCTGTAACAAATTTCACATGACATTTGGAAACGCTAGCTGGCTAACGTCACCAGTCAGCACTCACCCTTGACCTCACAAATCGGTACCACCTGTAGTAACAAACAGGCATGGCAACCGTTGTATTGGATATTTAGCCTATGGTGTTGACAACTTGATTTTCTCATCAAACAAAACGATCAAATCAATAAAGGTAAACATTTTACTGTGTATCTCGGGTGCTGTCTATCACTTCATTCATTTTGTTTAAGAAGATTCAGGAGCTGTGAGTATTTTAGTGATTAACAAATTAGCGTCAACAAACAAGTGAAATAGTCATGACGATTCGCTTGATAGATGCCTAATGTAGCTGGAATGGTGTGGTCGGGCTGAGTTTGTTTTATCAAATGAGAACTCAGCCCGACTGCACCATTCCGGCTACATCAAGCAATCTATCAAGCGAATCGTCACGACAATGTAACTTTTTTGAATATGTACCTTATTAGAGGGTGGGCATTATGATAACAATGCGGCGGCCCCAATGTTTAATCTAATTATTTTAAATGTTTGGTTAGGGGAAACATCAGAGAAATATCATCAACTTTCTACACCAATATAGCCTATATATATTTTTTTTTCCATCACCCAAACCTGGAGGGGGGGGGGGGGACAACGGGGCAAACCATTTTCATAGGGGGGCAACTGCCACCCACTGACCCAGTGTAGAACCGCCACTGTTAGCTACCAAACTCTGTGACTAAATGAAAAATGTTTTATTGCATTATTGTTAAACTCTGCAACAACAAAAAAGGTTCCGTTGTTTTACCTGGACTCCTGGACCTGACATTTTTAGTGTAACTATGCCAGTCTGTAAACCTGCAATCATAGCGAGAAACTTTGATGCAGGTTCACAAAGAGGTGTGTGGAGATGCACAGGAGCACAGCTCAGATTGACTGGTAATCAGCACAGCAGAGGGTGACTGGTGATCAACATGGGTGACTTGTAATCAGCACATCTGAGATTGACTGGTAATCAGCACTGTTATATGAAGGCACAGTTAACAGCATCAGCATCCTCAAGGCAGTTTTGGCAGGAAGTACCCCTGTGTTCGGCAATCAAAGCAGGCATCTATTTCTCTACTGAACATGCTGCAACTATCGACTTACCATGCACCTGTGGTGCTTCCACTATATCAAACGTACTGACCCAAAACCAGGGGTACGCAGAAGGCTTGGGCACTCCTGGTCAAATCACGCGTTTTGTTGAATCTCTAATTGAAAAGAAGTTGACACAACCTCTACAGTGTACAAATTAAACATGACCTATTTCTGCTAATTTGATGCACAATTAGTATTTATTTGCTGAATTTCACAGATGGATGGACGGTAGATATGGCATGTGCAAATGTTTAGGCACCCCCTTACAAAACTGGATAGTTTTCTGCAAACCTGCAGCTAATATGGAGGGAATTTTCTGCAAACTAAATTGTTTTCCACAAAATGTTACCAGAGGTTTGTCAGAGTTTTCCAGTAGTGGCGAACTTAAAACTTTGCGGGAAGTGAATGGCAGTTCCCACAAAGCTAATATGCATGTGAAAATATGTGCTTGCCGAAAACCTGTGGCAACAATGCCAAAGGTTTGCCGCAAATTTGCTGGACGGCCTATTTTTTTGTAAGAGCCCTTCTAGTTGATCCATTAATACACTACTCACAAAAAGTTAGGGATATTTGGCTTTCGGGTGAAATTTATGGAAAATGTAAGTTCACGCTACAGTGATATTATACGTATCATGAAAGTAGGGCATTTAAGTAGAAGCATGCAATGGTGATTTCCTCATCTCAAACAATTTATTGAAACAAAAGCCAACAACAGTGGTGGGTATACCACAACAAAAATGTCAATGTCTCAATAACTTGTCATGTGCCCTTGAGCATCAATTACAGCTTGACAACGACGTCTCATGCTGTTCACAAGTCGACTTATTGTCTGCTGAGGCATGGCATCCCACTCTTCTTGAAGGGCGGCCCTCAGGTCATTGAGGTTCTGGGGTACAGAGTTACGAGCCTCTACACGGTGAGTCAGCTGATCCCATAGGTTTTCTATGGGATTCAGGTCTGGAGAAAGTGCAGGGCACTCCATTTGAGGTACCCCAGTCTCCAGCAGCCTTTCCCTAATGATGCGACCTCGATGAGCTGGAGCATTGTCGTCCATGAAGATGAAATTAGGCCTGTGTTGTTCATGCAGGGGCACAATGACTGGATTAATGATGTTATTCAGGTAGTATGGGCTTGTCACTGTACCATTCACAAAGTGTAGGGCAGTTCTGTATTGACTAGACACACCTGCCCACACTGTAACACCGCCACCACCAAAGGGTCGTCTGGTGACAACAGTGGCTGATGCATAGCGCTCTCCTTGACGTCTCCAACATCGTTGGCGGCCATCATTTCTGCTCAACGTGAATCGACTCATCAGAGAACAGCACTGAGGCCCACTGGTCCCTCGTCCAACGTAAATGCTCCCTGGCCCATGCAAGACGATGACGCCTGTGCCTGGTGGTGTGGTCAGGTACCCTTGCAGGTCATCTAGCACGCAGACCACGCTGATGTAAACGGTTTCGAATGGTCTGACGTGACACTTGGGTGCCTCTCACCTCCCTTAAATGTGCCTGGAGTTGAGTGGCATTCATCATCCGGTTCCGCAGGGCACTGTTCACAATGAAGCGGTCATCAGTGTGGGATGTGGCCAAAGGACGTCCACTTCTATGCCTTTCTGTGACTCTTCCAGTCTCTCTGTATCTCTGTTGCAACCTGCTGATGACACTCTGTGACACTCTAAGCTCAGTGGCCACTTCCCTCTGAGAACATCCTGTTTGAAGCCTCGCAATGGCGAGGTACTGTTGATCAATTGTTAGGTGTCGTCTTGGTCTCATGATGTCAAAATGTGAACAGCATGATGAAGAGGACTGTTTAAATACCAATTCTAATTGAACCAGGAAATTTATTGGTCGATTCATGGATCAAACACCTGTTGTGAATTTTGCCGTTCAGCTCCTTGTTAGAGAACAGCAAGTTGTGCAAAAAGTACTGAAACATTGAATAGTTGGACATGTGCATTCAAAAGTTTAGAGAAGGTCAAATTAATTTCACCTGTAAAGGTTATAGTGCATTTTAGGTTCATCCTGAAATTTCACCCGAAAGCCGAATATCCCTAACTTTTTGTGAGTAGTGTATATACAGTGAGCACCATAATTAATTGGACAGTGACACATGTTTTGTTATTTTGGTTCTTTACTGAGTTTGAAAGGATACAATGACAATGAGGTTGAAGTGCAGACTGTCAGCTTTAATTTCAGGGTATTTTTATCCATATCGGATGAACCGTTTAGAAATTATAGAACCTTTTGTACATAGTCTCCCCCCCCCCCCCATTTTCGGGCATCAAAAAATATTGGACATTTTAACATAATGTAGAATAAAGTAATAATTTTTAATACTTGGTCGCAGATCCTTTGCATGCCATGACTTCCTGATGTCTGTGACCCAAAAATATCAAAAGACCTTTGATATCTTACTTTCTGGTACTTTTACAAGCGATACTATAACTTCTCTGGATTTGAATGGATCTCTATGGGAATTGGGGGGCGGGACTAGATTTAGCTGTACATTATGCTGGAACAGTATGGAATACTGTGGTAGGTGTCAACATCCCAATTACATGACATTACTTACATCTTAAACCCCCAAAATTCCACCGCCTGCCAGACAATAAATGCATAAAACGCATCGTTTCTACATGCTAAAAAAAATAATGTTCTGATGTAGGAACAATAATAGCCTATATTATTAAAAAGTTGTAGCTTACAATTTTGGTTTAGTAGAGTAAATTTTTTTCCTACAAAATTTGCGATATAAACACATGTTAGGAACCAAATATCCTGTCTGGCGCTACAAGTGTTTTCTTATTAGGCTAACCCTCAAGAGTTCATCTTAGGCTATTAGAGGACATTTCCACAGCGACCACCTATCGCACTTGCTGCTCTAGGCTAATACATTTCTGTTGTTGTAAAACATAGGCCTACCTTTAAACATAGGCCTTTTTTGGCCTACGTAGCTAGGCCTTTTTTAGAACTTAGAGAAAGAAAATAGGAAAGAGAAAGTCCAAGAAACTAATCCTATACTCTAAAGCTAAGGAGGTTCCTGCGTATCTTACAAGACAGACAAGATATGCAGTCCTCCAAGTCCTAAACCTAAATTACCGGCCAGAGCGTAAACAAAGCTTACACAAAAGCCCAGAACAAAGAAGGCGCTGAGCTTAAGTAGCCTGCACGCACCTGAAACCAATAACACATAATCGGTCACGGAGGGCAGAGAAAACAACAGGAGTGCCCTCTTGTGGCCTGAGTGGCAACGCCCACAGAAAAGAAAAAGCAGGCTGCAGAACCATGACACCCGCTTTAGTACTACGCTAGAGCATGGGCACCCCCCCCCCCCACCCCCCCCGCTAAACAGGAGATGTGCCCAACCCCACTATGTGCATAGCAGAGCGCCTGCTGTCTCCTAAAATCAGGAAGACCATATCAATATCCCTCCAGCACAAGGCAAGACATGGCTGTGATCTTGAATCAGACATTGGCCATATTAACATTACTATGTGTACAGCAGAGCACCTGCCGTTTCCTGAAGATCAGGAAAACCATATCGATATACCTCCAGCACAGAGACAGAACATGGCTGTGTTCTTGGATCAGACGTTGGCCATACTATGCAATGTGATGCCTAAGTAGGCTATGTGTAGCCTGACCGCCCTGGCCGTGTGGCTTATACTATCTAGTGAGAAAAGCTATGTGTAACAACAGTGCGCCTGTTGCTTCCTGAAGATCAGGAAGTCCTTAATCGATATCCCCATTAACCACTGCACGAGAAACCTGATGACAGTGGGATCAAAAAAGGACATACTCATTTGTAGTCAGTACCCAGCAACCACCATATTTTATTTATTATTGGGATGGCAGGTATGCCATCCGCCAAGTTACGGCTTGGTGGGGCATGCCCCATACCTATACAGCACAGAGAGTTTAGAACTTTCCAGGGTTTCCTACAGAAGTAACCACAATGACCATAGACTCTCAGCCCTTAAAAACATTAACTTCTGTATGTTCTGACCTCATGTAACCACACAGCATTCAGATACAACTTCACACATCCACACAATAAAGCCCCAAACTTGGGTTATTTTGCCATTTTTCTCCTTCCACTTCCGCTTCTTCTTCTTCCCATTTTCCTGCCAAACTGCCTGCCTCCGTTGCGATGTTATCCAATGGGGAGAATTATTATTTAAGGGTATGGTCCGTATACCTGCTCATCAAGCTTATCGTCCAATAAAAACGCTTCATACTAATGTTTCTTAATGTTAATATAGCTAATGGCTTCATGCTTTCTAAGAAGCTACTGTGGCCTAGTGGTTAGAACTGCAGTCTCTCACATAGTGGATTGTGGGTTCGAGCCCAGCAGGGCACATGCTTATTTTCCACAAAAACAATGTGCAACTGTTAAGTAACTGTTAACTGTTCATTTCTTAGACTGTTATTATTTTCACATTAACACATTAACATATTTTTATTGCAAAGGCAAAAGAGGTTTCCAATATTAACTGTTCAATGTTTCACTTGTATTTCACTTGTACTATATCACACCCTCGCTCTTGTCTGGTTTGGGGAAGGTGTTGCGCTCTGCTCTTGCGATCATGACTGACTGACTGTGGAACCCGAACCTCAACGTACCCTTGCCTCGGCCAACATTTCTTTATTCATTAATTTCTTAATTTCAGCTCTGTTCACTTTATCCTTTTCACACATAACACAATGTCACCATCACATTAACTACTAGGAAAATTAAGAGTTTAAGATAATAGCCTACCACTACTCTTGCTCAAGGCAACATTTTACGATCTCATCTCTTCAAGGTCAAGTTGTTCCACCAAAACGATTTTGAGGTAAGTTGATGTTATTTTTAGTCATCCTGAAAAAGTTGTATACACGATGTAATGAAATTAGAGTTCACTTATTTTTGGTATGTCATTAGGAAAGGCTTAGGAGAAATAATCCCCTCTGGGAGCATTTTGCCCCTTTAGTTCTAGTTTTTTTTTAAATTGTTAGTTAGCTATAGTTTATAGTTGTTGCAAGTCATAACTGAGTATATAAATAAAGAAATACTGGTAGGAGATTTGGCTAGCTAGCTGGCTAGCTAGTTTAGCTAACTTTAGCATCTGTTTATGTTAGCAAGCAATTTTGTAAGCAGAAAGTCTGAGGTAAAAAAAAAAATTATTTTTATTTTTTAATATATTTTTTAAATAGATGTATGTAAATATAAAGCCTGAAAACCATATTCATTAGAGATAGTTTATTCATACAGCCCACAGTATGGTTAAGGTTAGGGTTAGGTTTAGGGTTTTTCAAGAGAGACCCGGCCAAGACCATTTAAAATGGCCAATGTACCTAAATTGTAACCAATTGAACTCGCTCTTCGGAGTTCCTAACATTTGACTTTTTGCTTTACAGATGAGAAACTACAAGAAAGACACAAACCGCGGTAGCTATGGGGGGCAGGCGCTTCGAAATGCTCTCAAAGCTACTGAGAATGGAGGGAGCTTAAAGGGAGCATCGCGCATGTTTAATGTGCCAGCCAAGACCTTGAGGCGGCACAGGGATGAGAAGGTACGGAAGCCAGGGCATATCTGCATGGGGAGAAAGCCAGTTTTGTCCTCATCTTTTGAAAGTGACCTTGCGCATCATATCCAAATAATGGAGAAGGCACTTTTTGGATTAACACGAAAAGATGTCCGAAAGCTGGTTTATGATTTGGCCGAGCGGTGTGGAGTGGATCATCCCTTCAACCCTGATTCCAAACTGGCAGGGATGGACTGGTTCTATGGGTTTATGGAGCGACACCCTACACTATCAGTGCATGTCCCGCAAGCTACCAGTCTGGCAAGGCCCGTTGGTTTTAAGAAGCCGAAGGTGTTGCAGTTTTTTAATGTTTATGAGGAGGAGCTGAAACGTTTCAGTCATTTTGGCACCAAAAATATTTGGAATATGGATGAAACTGGCATTCAGAATGTGCAGAAACCTCAGCCGGTGGTGGCAACAAAGGGGACTAGACAGGTCTCATGGATGACAAGTGCCGAGCGGGGCTTTAATGTCACAGTGGTTTGCGCAATGAGTGCTGCGGGACAATATGTGCTACCCATGTTTGTCTTTCCTTGGAAGAGGATGAATAACCTCCTGCTCAACGGAGCACCTGCTGGGTCCATTGGCAGCGTCTCTGATTCTGGGTGGATTGACAGCAGCCTTTTTGTTGACTGGCTCACTCATTTTTGTGTCAGTGTGGGATGCACCCCAGATCGGCCTCACATCCTGCTCTTAGATGGCCATCATTCCCACAAAACCCTGGATGCCGTCCTTCTGGCAAGAGAACGCGGCATCATCCTTATTAAACTCCCACCTCACTCCAGCCACCGGATGCAACCTCTTCGTACACTCTTCAAGAGTCTCAAAGCAGAGTACAACAGAGCGGCCGACAGTTGGATGACGACACACCCCGGGAAGAGGATCGATGTGTATCAAATGGCTGGCCTATTTTCACAGGCCTATAACAAGGCAGCCAATGTGGAGAAAGGGGTGGTGGGCTTCAGGGCCTGTGGGTTATGGCCTTTTAACAAGGACATGTTCCAGGAGGAGGATTTGTGGCAGCAGAGGTGACCGAGGAGCCTGCTCCTACAATTGAGCAGAATCCAGATGTTGGTAAGAAAATACAATGTTCTCATATCATTTCAGGGAAAGACGTTTTTTAAAGCAGCAGATTAAAGTAGCATACAGTAGTCTACTGTAGTGTTTATTGTAATATTGTAATTGTGTTTATTGTAATAACATTAATTTGTGGTTGTTGTTATTGTTGTTTCTTTTCAATGTAGACACTCCACAACCATCTACCTCTGCCATGGGGATCCCGAAGCCGTCACAGTGCCCTGGTGACAATGGTCCTGATCCTGAATCAGCCTCCACAATCCTGCTGGAGTTGTCCCCAAGGCCAAGGCTCCAGGAGGCAAGGCCTCGTAAAAGGAAGGCAGAGTCTGCCACTGTCCTGACTGCCTCTCCCAATAAGAGGGTGTTAGAGGAAAGGGCCAAAGAAAAAATGGCCAAAGCAAAGAAGGCAGCCAACAAGAGGCCTATGAAGAGGCCTGCTCCATCAAAGAAGGGGAAGAAAGAAAATGTGGAAGAAGGGGATGCAGAATGTTATTCTCAGTCAGTGGAGGGAATTGGATCAGGTGTGAGGAATGCCAAAAGTGGGCTCATGAGGAGTGTACAAACCAGATCGGGGAGGGTTTCATTTGTGAACTGTGTGACTGAAACTACTTAACTACTGTACAAAAACTATTTTAGTAATCTATTATAGTAATCAATAATAATAATAATAATAATATTAATTTATCCATTTCAATTACACTTTATTTATTTTATTTATTTATTTATTTCCATCACACATTACAATGTTAATTTCAATGAATTTCAAAGTGCTACTTTCAATGAATTATTCATTCATAATAAATGTTAAAAAACTTGACTTTTTGCCTCCTGATTTTAGAGACTAAGTATTCAAACATTACATAATTAAAGATAAGTTTGCACATGATTTATGAGAAAAAAGTAAAATTGACAAAATCTACAGATAAGGTGATGGTGGGCTGTATCAAAACGGCATCATGGTGAGGATATTAATATCAATAAAATACAGCTTTTAAGACTGAACTACTTTAAATGGCCAATATAACACAAATAAAATTATTTTTACACCTGAATGTGGAATTAAATTTAATTTGGGGCATTTTGCCCCATGGAGGGGGGCCTTTTGCCCAGAGAGTGGGGCAATAGGCCCCCTTTACACAAATTTTTTTTTTGTACTATAACATCAAATGTATCTACTGTTCCAACTTAGTACTCCTATAAGTGCATTGGCTTAAGCATGGCCAACATGTACATATTGAATTAATATCAAAATCTATTTGAATTGATCATAAAATAGACATCTTTCTTAAGGGGGGCGTTTTACCCCCAAACTACCCTATATCTTACTGTCAATTTCCCGGATTGTTCAATATAACGCCCGTTCGCAAACTGTCGTTTTTCTGGACCAGCTTCAAGTATATTTTACGTTTCAGTATTTTCTTGTGATTATATCAGCGCTGGAACTGTTTAAAACCCCGATGTCCCATAATTCCCTACGAACGTGCAGCCTTGTCTCCAGACGTTGTCAGATAACGTTAGCTAGTAGTAGCACATAGCTCCATTTTTAAACACTTTTTTTCTAACTTTAGCTAGCTAGCTTGAAGGGCTAAAAGCTAGAGTTGCTTTATGTGGTTAACCGTAGCAGTTTCTGACCTTGTCGGGCGGGCTTTTCTACTTAGCAAGCTAACGTTAGCCCATCTTCAGCTGCAGTACTCCCATCTGCCCAAGAATGTCCAGACAGACGAGATGATGATATCTTATTGGTCAAGAACCACCTGTGCATTGCAGTACTGGATATGAAGTCCGTTAAAGTGGACTACAAGTCGAACTACAATGATTAATGCATTAGCCTACTTTAAAAAATAAAAATTGGAACATGCGATATATGGTCTATATCTTTGTACCACACAGGCTAATCCAGGAACGTTTCGGCTCATTCTATAAATCCGATTTCAAGAAATAGTCGATAGTCTCCGAAGCCCATTCTATTCTTCCATAGGGAATTTACTTCCGAAACCAGACTCCGCCCACGACTGACGTACTCACTTGAGTACTCTACACCCAATTCACGCAGTATTTCAGGCCATTGTAGCCTACTGTATATTGACTAGTTGCCCAGTTTTTGTTGTTACTGAGACACTTGCCGCGTACTTTAAACAGCCAAACAAGAGCGACACTGTAAACGTAATGCAGACAAATATCCTTTTTTTTTAATCATATCAATTTTCCTTTTCAAAATGGTTTCGGTAATGGGGGAGTATAACACTACTTAGTTTTTAATGCTAGCTCGTGGTGATTCATTAACTTGTAGCCAGAATAACGGCATACCCAGCTGGTAAACACTAACAGCGCGAACATAATGAAAATACAGACACGATTGTTTACAATGTAACGTTAATGGTAACTTTATTTTGGGGTTGATAGTTCACTGTAAGTTATCCAATGCTGCAATGAATATGTTCATATTGTTGCCTTCCACTGACCCTTCTTCTGGCATACGAACGCTAGCATAAAGGATAATTCATATTAACTGGTTATACCGGCTGATATGTGGTTATATTTGAATATTTCAGTAACAGCTACGTTCGTTAGCTAACCAGCTACCTGCATCATGTAAGGCAGGGGTGTCAAGATCCGGTCCTGGAGGGCCGCAGTGTCTGCTGGTTTTTGGTGCGTTTAAGCACAAGTGATTAATTTAAGTCACTAATTGGCTAAGAAGTCCACACACCTTGTTCTCAATGCTTTAACTGGGTGCTGATTGAAAGGAAACCACAAATACCTGTGACACTGCGGCCCTCCAGGACTGGAGTTTGACACCCCTGATGTAAGGGGTCTCATTTTTTCCCATTGAACGAAATGATCTCACAACACATTCCTCACTCCTGACTGTAAAACTGGAATTGCATTGGATGATCTAGCATTAGCACACAAAGTAACAAGCAATACGAACACAACACAATCGCAAGCCATGTAGAGACAGAACGAGCCGTTTGCCCCGTCTTGCACTTTGCTTTGACATGTCTGCCAGGAGATAGCTAGCGTTACCGACCTAGCTAACAAGCTATAAGACCAACAATACGCGTAGCGGACACCTTCACAGCACCCGCGGTGCGGAGGTTCCCCCGGGCACGGAGGGCCATAGTCTTATTTATTCATTTGAGATTTTAATATTTGACTGTAAGCTATGTGTTGATAGACAAGCAAGGGCTACAAGGCAAAAAGACAACTAACATTAGCCTCACACAAAATGCGCAGCTGAATAAAGCTACCGAAAATATCACTCTGGTCACTGCTGAAGCAAGTTGGAGAGCGTGGATTCAGATATGGGACACTTAAAAGCTTGTGGCTACGTTACAGTGTTAATTTTGAAAGGCAATCACAACAATTGTTATTGTGTTATTGCTCAACGTCTACTTCACATTAAATAAAGGTTTTATTGGTGTGCCATCATTTACATTTTAGTCATTTTTTGGCCATTATAATTGTGGGCGTGTTGTTAATTTAATTTAATTTAATTTAAAAAAACTGCCTGGCACATGAAAGTTAATTGTAAGCATGATGACAAATTAAATATTTTTTTTAAATGATAAGGCTGACATTCTGTCAATTATTATGTAAAAATCTAGCTTATAGTCTTAAAATGAATCACTTTTGGCAAAGTATTAAAATATAATTAAAATTAGTATATATCCCTATCAGATTTCATGAAAATCAAATTTACAGTTCTGTCTTAACCTGAGAGTGTTAGATAAAGTGGGTTTCAGGTAAAGTCGGACACTAGCCTACTTGTAAATAAAAAAACAGCAAAGAGAAAACATTTTATGAATAAAGATGCTAAAAAAAAGAATATGCTATTATTCATTTGTTATTAAGGTGAATAAATACCTAAATATGTACAAAAATACAGGCCAAATTGTAGCAGCAGCTCTCATCTTAAATCAATTACAGAAAATTGGAATACAGGAAAGAGAAGACGGAAGTGATGGGAATAAACAAAATAAAGAAAGGTGAGCAGCACACAGGTAGCAAGGGAGGAAGACTTAATCTGTGGAGGGAGGATGAAATGAGAGGAGCAATAGAAGAGTATCCAGAGCAAGTGGAGACAGGCCTGAGTCCTAAACTTAGATTTTTGCCAAGGGCTTTGAACATCCCATATCCACACTACTTGATTGGGGGAAAGGGTGAGAAATATACATTTCAGAAACTGTTGCCATCTTTCACTTACATTTAGCCTAGTAAAGTCACCCCCATCCCCTTTCTTATACAGTTGAGGTGGGAAGTTTACATACACTTAGGTTGAAGTCATTAAAACTCGTTTTTAACCACTCCACAGATTTCATGTTAGCAAACTATAGTGTTGGCAAGTCAGTTAGGACATCTACTTTGTGCATGACACAAGTAATTTTTCCAACAATTGTTTACAGATTATTTCACTTTTAATTCACTATATCACAATTCCAGTGGGTCATAAGTTTACATACACTAAGTTGACTGTGCCTTTAAATTTTTAATATTCGGTCGCATATCCTTTGCATGCCATGACTTCCTGATGTCTGTGACCCAACAACATCAAAAGACTCTTAATATCTCATTTTCTGGTACTCTTATTATAACGTCTTTGCATTTGAATGGATCTCTATGGGAATTTGGGGGGTGGGACTAGATTTAGCTGTAAATTACACTGGAACAGTATGGAAACACATGGTTGGCAAAATGGCTCTAAGTCATCAAGGGTCTGACATATCAAACAAGCCTTAAATCATCACTCTGCTGCCAGAAATACAGTAGATATGGATGGATAACTTGAAGGGCTCTGTTCAATGTTGAACTCCTGACTTATTTTTCCATAGAGTGGCATGCAAAGGATATGCGACCGAATACAAAAACAAATTTTTATTTAAAGGCAGTCAACTTAGTGTATGAAAACTTGACCCACTGGAATTGTGATATAGTGAATTAAAAGTGAAATAATCTGTCTGTAACCAATTGTTGGAAAATGTACTTGTGTCATGCACAAAGTAGATGTCCTAACTGACTTGCCAACACTATAGTTTGCTAACATGAAATCTGTGGAGTGGTTAAAAATTAGTTTTAATGACTTCAACCTAAGTGTATGTAAACTTCCAACCTCAACTGTACGTAACAATATTATGGTTATTACTCTTCCATAAGAGAGTGACAGGGATGTTTTTCATGAATAGAGATGCAATTCCCCATGACATTTCATTGCAAGCCTGACCACAGAGAGAGAAGGGTTTATATGAATAAACACTGGTTTTTATCACTTGCACAATAATGCGTTTTAATGATAAAATAGGCTAGTGTCCCACGTTGTCTACAAAAGTGTCCCACTCAACCTGAACGTTACACTTCAGTTAAGATGGGTGTCAGATGGTGTTTAGAGGTATATAGAATTTATTTAGAAACAAATTATAACGTTATTTCACCATAATAAGGTTGATATGGCCTTATTTAACTATTTTTAAAAATCATTTGAGTAGGTATTGACTCACTTTGATAGTTTAAAGAACGATTTGCCAAAAAGTGTCCCACTTTACCACAAACCACCCACTTAACCAAAAACCTGATAGAACAGTATGTATCTATTAAAATCACTAGCCACCAGTTATTTTTCTGATTCTATTTTTTTATTTAAAAATATTCCTTTATTTAGCTTTTCACATAATAATGACTGTGTAAATTCAGTTAAAACAGTTAAACAGTCCGAGACACCCCACATGATTTACCTCACACACAACCCAGTGCAGGAGATGCATATCCCAATTTCTTAAATTCAAGTCGTGTTGCATGAGCTTGTGGCACTTTTTTTTTGTTGCAGTTTTCCCATCTTACTAGCCTATATAACAGCTTTGATAGCATAGACGCTACTGCATCTTTGTGGTTCGTGCATTTTTAGATCATTCGATTTGATGCAGCTCTTGCTTTTCCCACGACCGAATAGCAGAGAGAGAAAATGCGATTGCTGCGATTTAATTAATTATGTTTGCGGGAAAAAACGTATTAGACTAGATTTCCCGTATCATTAACCTTATACGCTCGCATAGGCTACCTTCGAAAAGGTGGAAAAACCGTTTTAAACAAACACATTATAACCCGGTAATTCTCAATTACGCTACAATGTGTTTCACTTGCTTATAACCATACTATTAAATGTAACCATAGGGCTAGTTTTATGCTAAAACTATGACTGACAAGAAACACTGTCGTGAACACAGCAGGTTGCGTTTTGCAATAGATTTGCATCGCAAATCTGTGTACGTTAGATACTAGCTACAATATAGGCTACATAAAACGAGCTATATTTTAACAAACTAAAATGTATTTTGGCGACCCCTTGTCGGCTCAAGTTTCAATCGTAGGCATACTGACAGCGAATTTCGGCAAGAGCTCCAGGTTGGTAGTCCAAGCCATTGTTGTTGACATTCACTTCCGGAATTTTCCCACCTCAGCCTCACTTTCGATTTCAAGATGGCCGCCGTGTGAATAAGGTCCATAGGCTCCCGAGGGAAGTCCACACACATTTCCGAAGATGGATCAAAAAATTTAGATCTTACGCAAACACATTTTATATTGATTTTGAAATGATAGTAGCTTCGTTTTCAAAAAATTACGTTTACATTTTATATTTTTACACGGACCGCCAAACTCTGCCTGCCAGCCTGCGCTGACTGAATGAAAAGCAACAGCGCGCATGACGTGACGCTGTTTTGCTATGCGTAGCTGTTGGGAATACATGCTGGAATCGATGGCAAATGATTCAGAGGAATCGGACAACTTGGACCCGGTTCTCGATTCCCACCCCTAGTTGTGAAAGTGTGTATGTTTTCTACATACGAGGTCAGATACTCACGTGTCAATACAAAATTGTTATTTTATCAGAAATCAAGTAAAATGGAGTTACGAGTTTTGTGACAATCAAATGTGGAGATACATGTTTTTTTATGTCATTGATTAGAATGGCTGTATCTGCGAGTGAATAAATGTGCAGTGACTGCGAGTCTATTATCAAGTGCACAGTTAATAGTCACACATCTGTAAGCCAGTTAGCAGAAACATGTCAGTCTATCCAGTGATTAAACATCCATATGTTTTGTAAAATAAATACATTTAGGAGACAAGCCACTAGCTCACTGCATTAACAAGCTAAAACACGATGCCGTTCTGCCGAGACTAGCAAGTTACCTAACTAGGCGCTCGTCTCCCAAAAATAAAAATATTTTTTTAAACACATAGGCTACTGATGATGTTTAATCACTGGATTGACTCTCCACACCGAACAAGACACTGGCAGATTAAACAAACAGATGTGTGAGTATTACTGTGCACTCGATGATAAGACTCACGCGGTAGGCTACGCACGCGGTAGGCTACGCAAGTTGTTAGCGAAAGTCCGCTATGAACAGGTCTTTGAAGAGGTGAAGCCTATGACTAAACAGCTATTGTTAGGCTATCCTTACTCTAACCTACCGTGGTCCTAGGGGTGGTCTCGGCTGGGCCCGTGGTATAAAAGCAGAGACCAACGGGTTTTTTTTCCTCTTTGAGAGACCCTTGTACTGTTAACTAGTTAGTTCAAGTTCAAATGCAAATTGCTTTGTATTACTGCTAACGTTAATATTACGACTTCTATAGAGCTACTATAAGGCTACGTTCACACTGCAGGCCTTAGTGCTCAATTCCGATTTATTGCTCAGATCCGATTTTTTTTTGTTTGGCTGTTCACATTAATTTTTTAATGTGGCCATCTGATTCCAGTGTGAACCGATTCCTCTCCTCAAATGACCCGTGCAAATTAACAAAAACAAAAGACACTGTTACACAGCCTGCAGAAATAAACAACAAAAAGGAAGTAATCAAAGTCACAGCTTCTGTGTTAATTTTAAAGTTGATGTGCAGTGGAGCTAATGATAAGGGTGAGGAGACGGGAAAAAAATCCAAGGTTTTTACTAGCTTTTTGTGCTGACGTGGCTGCTACTGTGCAGAGTGACTCGTGAATGTGAGATCGGAGCCAGGAATGGGGGGACCGTGACATGGGCGGTTTAAGTGAAACTCAAGCAAGGCATGAAATTAACCTCGCTCACTCGCCTGGGCGAGTGATTATGAGGACGGGCGAGTTAAGAAAATGGAGCGCTCGGCCGTTTGGCTAGTGAGACTAGTCGATATACATTTATAAAACGGATAGTTCCGGGATGCAAATTGGTCAATACAGCGTTCCAGCCGTGTTAAAATACACAATATAAAAAAGCTATAGTATCACACGACACATCTGTTCAACTTCATGTGTAACGTATAGCCTAGCATGCGCACCCTTAGATTAAACTATTGACACACTATTGGACCGACAACCATAACGTTCGGTAAGCAGCTACATGAGAAAACCGTGAATAATGAATACCGTGCAACAAACCAAGACAATAATATGGACAGTTCTAACATTATTTTAAATCACAAAACGGGTAACGCAGCTGTCCGCGAATTATATAAAAATGTTGCTTACTTCCGACTTATTATGGTGTATCGTTTGCCCAAAAAAAATCCACTGCTTTTCACGTTTCCCACTTATCTAAAATGACAACACATGATAATATAATGTGAATCTGTTAACCTACCCTGTACAATACAATAGTGAGTTCTAATGCCCTGCTAGGTGCATCAAAAATGACGTAAAAAGTCACATTAATTCCGATCTGACAGACTGCGGTCGCTTTGACACAATCGGTTATGTATCGGCATCTAATACCACATTCAAAAGTGGCCCAAATGAGAATTGTAAATGTCAGATTCAATGTGATTTTCGCTGTTCACACTTACATAAAAAAATCTGATGTGTCACATTTGAGGAAAAAATCGGATCTGGGCCACTTTTTACCTGCAGTGTGAACGTAGCCATAGAGAGTTATTCATCTACAACGTCTTACTTTGGAATCTTTAGCTAACTTGCCTGCATTATGCCAAGGAGTCAGATGTATTGTTCCTTGGTGTAACGCCACCGGCTCTGTTAGCTTTCATAATCTGCCGAGAGATGGAATGTATCGATAAATTAGGTAATGCAAAGCAGTCTATTGTGTGTGAGTTTAGCCCCGTTTGGTCCAGAGAACTGGTAACTTAGCTAGATAGCTAGTTATCGCTATCATTTATGAATGTTAGCTAATAAATGACAACAATTCTCTCCGGACCAAGTGGAGCTGGGCGCTACAACCAGCCATGTTCAATATACTAACGTTACTGTTTGACTGGGTTTTGCTGTGTATTTGAATGTATTTAATAGTAACGTTACTTTAGGCAGACATACAAGCTAACTTAGCTAGGTAACGTTAGCTCTACCATTCGGTTACATCCCCGGTCCTCTCCTCGATCGCGAAGACGTCGCTCAACTAATACAGCGGCTGCTGCTGCCAGTGACTCGAATGAATACGGCTGTATTTCCCAAGCAACATCTTTGCGAGGAAGAGTCTTCCACCACGAAGGAATCCTTTCAAACTCCTCCACCTCAAAACTCCCTGCAGTACTGCTGTCACTCTCGTCGCTTGTCATTTTGTTGTTTGTTTAGGTGAGGAGAGAGCAGGAAGGGGGCTGAGTTCAGTGGGGGCCTGATCGTCAGTTCACCAAGACACACCCTTTCACTCCTTGACTGTATGAATATTCATAATATGACTACGTGGCACCATCGTCATATGACCACACCTACTCATGAGTTCCAGTTCAAATTGAAGCGGTAAAAAAGGCCTTAGAAAAGCCTCTGCAGTATCTCTTTAAGATGTAATCAGCAGCATTAGATTAAAATATATAGATCCGTTTCCAGGGCACGGAGGAGAGGAGGTGGTAGTGGAGGAAAGGAGGGTGCATTTTTCGAGTATTGGGACGCACCCACTGTGCTATAAACTTGAAACTGATCACGCAAACCCCTCCCATGGACAGTTCTGGCTTCACAAATTGATTTGTCCCTCCTGATTCAACTCCCCAATAATGAGGCAATACAGGGCTGGGAGAGGGGAAACAAAGCTCAAACCACTGCCAAAACCCAAGCAAATCATATTAACTTTGCTGGAATCTGACACATAATCAGAAAACCCAACGCAACCCATTTCTACAACACTTTTGGAACTGATTGAGGCAACTGCTCGACTTGGAACATTCTGGCACTTGAGCCTGACAATACATTTCTGACAGAAAACGTAATTTGTTGACTTTTTTACTTCACTATATAAAACTTACAATAGGTAAGTGCTAGTGTGTTGTTTGCCTTTATAGATCACCGTATGAGACTAGAATGATGTGGCTAGCACAAACCAATAGCACTTACCAGGCCTTACATTACAACATTTTGGGGGCAAGGCCATATGGCCTTCAAAAATCATTGATGTTAAGGTGGCAACAAAGCCACCTGGTGGGGCACTAAGACCATCACCCAAATTCAGGTTTTGGACCCTGCTAAAAGTGTGGATATATGCTTCAAATAATTAGCGTACAGTAGCTAGGTATTATTACTTGCCTGCCTATATACGTAGTTTTAAAAAAAGAATTACTCATAACCTTATATAACCTACATACAAAAGAGAACACAATCAATGACATTTATTACACAAAATAGGTTGCATGAAGAAGAGGGTTCTTTAAGACAACAAGTGAAGTCCTTCACCAAAAAAGGAGAAAAAACACATAATGTTGAATCATCACCACAATGACCATTTCCCTTGTGAAGCTAAAAAAAAAGAAGTGCAGATTAGATTAAACAATATGCTTTGGATATCATGAAAAACAGCGCCACCCTTAGAGTGTGTTCGAAACGGCTTACTATATACTTATATACTACGTTAGTATGTACTGTGTAGTACATACTAAGACAGTTAGTATGAACAACTAGTACACACGGTTTGGAATTGAGTGCACCACGTACCTGCAGCTGCAGTAGCCTATTTTAAAAAAAAACGTAAACACAGCCAGAAACTAACCTCATTAGATTTACAGATTCCGAAAATATTTATTAACGAACATTAGTCATTATTGTATTTTTATCCATGGCCACAAAAAAATAAAAATGGAAACCACTGTATAATTTTTCATTTAATGTCATTGCTCCACTTAATGCATAACACCACAGAAGACAAAGAATGATACCGCAAACACTCATCTCTTTTCTCCCATACACGAGAGCGTTCCCCTGAACACACACCACTACAACAGCAGCCTCAGAAAAAGCCAAATATTTCCGATGAATGAAATGCTACTTTCCAGTTATATGTAGGTCTGAATTAGCCTACCACATGAAAAACGGCACAGAAATAGCATGCACGAATAGGCCTAACGTTACATGGGTGTGGGGCATGTGGAGTAGTGGATCAAAAGCAGAAATGCCTAACATTACGTTTTTACAGCATCCCAGTAGGGGTGGGCGATATAGCCTTAACACTAGAACGGCAGGAGCGGTCATTTGACTGCTTTTGGAATTTTGAACTTTAATATCTCCTAGCAGGAGAGTCGCACAGCGGCCTCCTTTCATGACTTTTCCTAAATATGTCATATATATCTGGTCATGTTTCAAAAATTAAAATTTTCTAAAATTACTTTCTGGAAAAGAAATATAAAAAAAACACCTAGAAAGACAGGTAAAAGCAGTTAAATGACCGCTAAAGTGAGCCCCCTGCCCCCTACCCCTCTCTCAGTCACCCATTCACACCTAAGGATCACTGAAAGTTTTTAGTTCACAACTGCTCAGCCCCATTGAGAGGTCAACTATCACATTAGCAAGTCATTAGGAGAACACTTTTATCCATTTCTTTGAAGACAGAGTCAAAAAACGTAAACTCAATTTAAAAGAAAAAAAAATTCATACCACCTGCTGCTTATTTAGCTTCTGAAACATTTTGAACAGTCGTTTGCATTGAAAATTTTTACAAATATTTTTGCGCAATTAATTCCTTGGCTACGTGTAGACAAATTCAAAGAACGAGAGAGCCTATGCAAATTGGTGCCATAACTTATGCTAAGTATATACTGTATATAATTTTATATATACCTTTACAGTGCGCACCGTAATTCATTGGACAGTGACACATTTTTTGTTATTTTGGTTCTGTACTCTAGCACTTTGAGTTTGAAAGGATACAATGACAATGAGGCTGAAGTGCAGACTGTCAGCTTTAATTTGAGGGTATTTTTATCAGTATTGGATGAACTTTTCAATAGTTTAGAAATTATAGAACCTTTTGTAAATAGTACCCCCCATAATTTTTTATATATGGTCGCATATTCTGATGTCTGTGACCCAACAACATCAAAAGACTCTTTATATCTTATTTTCTGGTACTCTTACAAGCGGTACTATAAGTTATCTGCATTTGAATGGATCTCCATGGGAATTGGGGGGTGGGACTAGATTTAGCTGTAAATTATGCTGGAACAATATGGAATACGTGGTTGGCAAAATGGCTGTAAGTCATCAAGGATCTGTAAGTCAACAAGCCTCAAACCATCACTCTGCTGCCAGATATGCAGTAGATATGGATGGATAACTTGAAGGGTTTTTTTTCCTGACTTATTTTTCCATAGAGTTCAATAGGAAAATTTGTCAGGAGAAACAACCCTTAAAGTGATCCATCCATACAGTGGTGCTAGAAAGTTTGTGAACCCTTTAGAATTTTCACATTGTGGTAGATTAAATTTTTAAAATTTTGCCCATCAATCTACACTCAGTAACCCATAACGACAAAGTGAAAACATGTTTTTAGAAATTTTTGCAAATGTATTAAACATCAAAAACTGAAATCTCTCATGTGCATAAGTATTCAAACCCTGTGCTTTAATGTATTTTTAAAGTATCATTTCATATTTGGTCGCATATCCTTTGTATGCTGTTATATCCTTTGCATTTATTCTCCTGACTTTTTCCCCCAGAGTTCTATAGGAAAATGAGTCAGGAGAAGAAGCCCTTGAAGTGATCCATCCATATCTACTCCATATCTGGCCGTAGAGTGATGGTTTGGGGCTCGTTTGATACCTTAGACCCTTGATAACTTACAGCCATTTCGCTAGCCATGTGTTCCATACTGTACCAGTGTAATTTACAGCAATTGTGAATCTAGTCTCATCCCCCAATTCCCATAGAGATCCATTCAAATGCAGAGAGGTTATAGTATCGCTTGTAACAGTACTTGAAAATAAGATGTCGAGAGTCTTTTGATGTTGATGGTGTCATGGTTTTGAACCCTGTTTCCCTATGCGGTCGTTTTCCTCAGTGGCCACGCAAGGGCGCTGCCCTTTTGGTAGATGCTTGCTCCGCCCTGCTGAGTTGGCGGAGCTTCTGTTAGCATTTACACCTGTGCGTGGTCACTGAGAGCTATTTAAGCCTTCCGTTTCCTTCTATCGGGGCTTCTATATTGATTGTTTGTTGTGGTGTATTGTGCTGTTTTGTGTGTGGTGTTATTCAGCCCTTTGTATTTTAAGTCAGTATTATTTTGGTCTAGGCTTTTTAAGGAGACCGTTTTGCTCCGTAGTGTTTCATTGGAGTTATGCAGGACTCGCCTATGTGGAAGTAGCTATTAGGACTCGTCCTCCCTGGCTTACCTGCCTATGTGGATTAGTGTTGCACGGTACACCGAAACTTCGGTACTTTTTCGATACTTAAAAAAAAAAAAAACGGTTCGGTATTAGAATTTTCCGACGTTCTGTACTTTTAGGTCAAATGTGTGCTCTGCTGTTATGTGTCTGCATTACTGATTGAGAGGATGAAAGGTGAACGTTAGCTAACAATACTACGAGTCTGATTCTTTCACACGCGCGATATTGTTTTTGGCCGGCAGAGCTATAGGCTACTTTACATTACGTACTAAACTAAAGCCTTACTTCCACGGAGAATTTAGGTGAGCACAAAGTAAAGGATTTAACGATAGTTGACTTGAAAAATTATGGCATAATCACTGAACATAACCCCGATAGTCTGTCGTCGTATTTTATCATGTCACGTATAGAAACAATAATATTTTTTTTAAACGTTGTACAAATGAAATCAGTATTTGCCGTTTTCCCTTGCTTACTGTACTATATGCAGTACCTGATGCACTTTCGGTTTAGAAGACACCTCATTTTTTTCTCCAAAATCTCGTATAAATATGTTTAAGAAACCAAGTACTTACCAGTATATTCAGCTACAGCTGTTTTCTGATGAACCCTGAAGAGTTTATCTTGTTATATTTCGCCAAAGTCCCGTACAGTCGACATTTCCGCAGTGACCACCCCTCTCACTTAGGGCTGAAATACGTTGCTGTACTTGTGTGAATACACACGCGCTTTCCTACGTTCTTTTTTAAACGTATTTAAATACATTAGGCGACATATGTTATGGTTATTATACTGTATGTGACTATTCTGAAATAAATGTATTCTGTAGCAAATTTCTGAATGATACAGCTTCTTCTTCAGTTCGAACTTAAAACTATGGATGTGCAGGGAATATTTTTTTAGATATTGACATTTAAATAAAACTAGTAGAAACCAGGAGGAAATTGCCTCTGAAGGGCCAAAGTAAATAGGGTTAAGGTCATTTCAGTAGAGGTAGCCTACCGAGTATCGAATCAGTATCGTTTCAGTTTCAAGTACCGTTTCAGTATCGAGTATCATGATACTAAACCTGGTATCGGTATCGAAGTCAAAATTTTGGTATCGTGACAACACTAATGTGGATGTAGTTATTCGGACTCTTCCCCCCTGGCTCTTTTCGGTCCTCGCTTCCTGGTTGTTTCCTTGTTAGTCCTTTGCCTAGATTTTTGCCTTTCTATGTCTCTTTCTCCTCTGTCTGCTTTCCTCCGTGAAGACGAGAGGAGGCTCTGTTTGCATGCATCTGTATAGTAGGTTCTTACTAAGAGACAGGGCATTTTTATCGTACTGACTTTAGGGTTTTATTTATTTGGTATGTGCTATTTTTACCTTTCTTGCTACTAGCCTGTGTTAACGTCTCATTGCTGAGGCAGGGCTTTATTCTAATTAAGAAAAATTAACAGCTTGTTAAAATTCTGGGATTGCAACTGTGGTTGCAACGAAAACCAGCATACACAGGGGTCCCCCAGGACCGGTTTGGGAACCCCTGCTGTATATAATAAAACAACTTATAACCCTAGTTTTCAGCGTTGTTGTTTCATGACTATTTTTGGCTAGTCTACTCATTATTTCCTTGATACTGTATGCAAAGACTGCCGATATAATTATTCCCTTTTCTGTCTAAAATTTCAGTAGAAATAACCTACAATTGTTTAATATTTTCCTCTTTCATAAGAGTGAAACCAAAAGCATTTGGTTAAATTTTAGAACATAAGTAGCTTATGGGTTTTATTTAGAGCTACTTATAGGCTACTGTAAGAAATGTCAGTGAATTTTACTTTAAAAGTATATAACATAGCGAAGGTATGAAATTGTAAACAGCTGAAATATAAATGATTGTAATTAGTATTGTTGTAAACATATGGTAACAGGCTGTAGCCTATATCTAATTATTACGGTTTTAACTGTAAATAATACAATTATCTACAATTATTTATATTTCAGCAGTTTGTATTATTTTTACAAAGTAGCCTAAGCTATGGCAATCGATGCTCAATCTTCAATAGAAATTGTATTAATATATTTTTGACATAGAATTGGAATCATTCAATTGTGTTATTCATTCCATTTATATAATTCAACTAAAAACATGCTAGGCGATAAATAAACTATTTTTAATAATGCAGCGATTATAAATAAATAAATGATGCAATCATGACATGTCCAAATGTTGTTTAATCTCAATAGCATAGTATACATGCTCTCGTAACTTTCTGCCATAAGCGCACCTTACAATCACACAGACTTCGGCTTCTTTCCTAACCCTGTGCATTACATTGGGATATATAAGAAGAATTGGAGACAGCTTCCGCTTACCGGTTCCATGGATTCCTATGGAAGCTGCTCATTGGCGCATGAAGTCAATTCATGGAGGCACCATGTTAGACTATGGGACCTTCTGGAACCAGAGCATGCACACTGGGTACTTAATGTGTCTTTTGGAACCAAAGGAGCATACGCACTGGATACCTAACATGCGGGCCCAATTGGAATGAAAAAAATCTTATAACTTTTTAATGTATTTCAATGGGGAAATTTGCTTTTTGGCACCAGAAGCTGCAATACCTTCTGGTGACCACTGGAGTTTGCGAGCTTCAAGGAGAATTTCAATCCCTGGTCCCCTGCCAGAACCACATTAACCAACTCAGACATGCGCACTTGCCAACTATGGTGTGAAAATGTGACGTGGGCCAAAATAAATAATACTAAAAAAAACATATCTTTGTCTGTGTGGTAAGAACAAAAAAAATGACTTCGGAAAAATAAGTGATTTTTTAAAATAAATATTATGCACAGAGTTAACATCATTATATTAGTGGAAATATTTTTACTTTGCTGTCAAAAAAGAATGGAGCCCAATGGGGAAGTTGGCTTTTTGAGCACAAATCATAGATATCAGCAGAGGGCGACAATATATCCGGTGCTGAGGTTGAGAACCGAAAGCTGGAACCCTTGGAATAACTAAAGGAATGTAATGAAAGACAAGAGAAAAGGCCAAAGGAATTGGATGAAAGGGAGGAGGAGAGGGACAATGTTAGAGACAGTCAGATGCAGTGTCTAATTAAAATCTTTGGAGAACTGGTTGTAAATGCAGCAGATAAAATTTTAAATGAGCCTGATTTAAGTTTTGTTTTATTTTCATATTTTGGAGAGTGGACCAAGTGTATGATAAGGAGAGGGGTGTCATGGTCTGCAGGCTTATGTTTTCATTTGTTTCCCGTTTTCCCTCTTGCGCCTTTTGGACGTCTTTTCTGTTCTTAGTTGTCCGTGTCTGGTTTTCGTTTGTTCCGGCAATTAGCGATTTCACCTGTTCGGCTCTTCCGCCGGTTATTTAAACTCTGCGTCTTCCTGCTTCTGTGCTTCCATGTTATCTCGCATTTCACTGGTAGCCGGTAAGGTGAAAGACGCGGAGACTGTTTTGCTTGAATATTCTTCAAGTATAGCAGGAAGGGTTGATCTCTAGATCTTCTTTTTCCTGTTTTTACTGTATTTTTCAGTCCTTGTTTCTCTACCCTCCTTTGTTTGCTGCCTTATTCATTTTCTCTCCTTTCTATCTCACTGCTGTCTGGAGTTAGAGGAGTTTAGTCTCGCTGCTTGTCTTTTCAAGCCTACTAGTTATTCCGCCCTATTAGTGGGGTTGCTTTGATTTATTTATTTTCTTTCCGTACCTCTGTCAAGTCCGCCCTCTCTTATTGGAGGCTAGAGGTACTTAGCTTTCTGCTAATCAATTCTCGTAGTTCGAGTTTTGTCGCCCGTATATTTCGGGTTGTTTTCATTTATGCACGTTCTGTCTCCATTTCAGTGTTTCCTCAGATTGAGGATGGAGCTATTTGTGTTTTTCTTTTATTTCTTTTTCCCTTTACGGAGACCCTTTCCGTTCTATTGGTCTTCACTTAGTGGAGACTTTCTGATTCCTTTCTGTCGCGTCTGGTCCTCCGAAACAGACTCTCCCCCTTACAAGGGGATGTTTTTTCTTTGCAATGATGAGTCCTTTTACCTATCAAGTGTTGGAAAAAACATTTAAGTTTCACCTTAGCTTCATTTTTGTCTTGTAATGACCATGGTGTATTACATCTTTTGTTGTAGTACAATATCAGATCAAAAACGTCTACGACGTAAAATAAAGCCAAGTAACTCACGCATAGCCTACATAGAGCTGTCTATAAGTTCTTAATTCCAACTTGCAAAACCTAGGCCTGCCTTTAAAAGTCTTGATATCAAAATGTGGCCAAGTTACAACTAACAATATTGCCTATCATAGCTCACACTAAATAAACTAGCTCTATTCCAAAGCAATGCTATCCAAACTGTACTAAATTATTTAATGCAACCTGGCCCTGTGTTTCTTCATCTTTGCATGTGAAGAGATTGTGCCTCGTGGAACAACATATGATTTCAATGAATGTTTTTAACAGTTTATGAATAATTACAGTCCAGAAAGGATATGGTTGTACTTTGTTGGCAAGTTTACTTTAGAAAATGTACAGGTTTTAAAATGTTAACTGCTGCTAGAGAATTCTTTACAATTCACAAACAGACATTTATATGAAGAAACATCATGTACAATAGAGAAAGGGGTGATGAATAAATAAATGCAGATAAAAATGAGTAATATTTTTACCTAGAAAATAGCGTACATATAACATTTTTACAAAAGTATCCAGACATGTTTGTGGGTCAGATGGTGGCATAATAGCATTTATGATATTTGCAAACAGAATTTTGTGAACACAAGGATATCTATGCTCTGTAGGACCACACAGGTTTTGATGGAAATCCAAATAAATAAATCAATAAATATATAATAATTATTATAATAATAATAATACATTTTTTTCATTCTGTGCTTTTCATAGACCCAAAGCAGTGGATGCAGACACTTGTTCAAACATGCCCTATAGTGTTGTAATGTTTCTGTTTAATTAAGTGCAACACATCTGAATCAGAGTATTTCCACTATACATTATTTTCATTTTGCAGTTTGTGGCACATACAGTTTCATTGACCACATTCTCTTGAGATGGTAAGATGAAGAAACACAGGGCCAAGTTGCATTAAATAATTTAGGAAAGTTTGGATAGCATTGCTTTGGAATAGAGCTAGTTTATTTAGTGTGAGCTACGATAGGCAATATTGTTAGTTGTAACTTTTGATACCAAGACTTTTAAAGGCAGGCCTAGTTTTTGCAAGTTGGAATTAAGAACTTATAGACAGCTCTATGTAGGCTATGCGTGAGTAACTTGGCTTTTTTTACGTCGTAGACGTTTTTGATCTGATATCACTTATTTTTTATAGCTAACTAATGATGAATAATGCATGAAGATAAACACGGAGAGAGAGACATGCATTCCAATATTGTTAGTTGTAACTTTTGATACCAAGACTTTTAAAGGCAGGCCTAGTTTTTGCAAGTTGGAATTAAGAACTTATAGACAGCTCTATGTAGGCTATGCGTGAGTAACTTGGCTTTTTTTACGTCGTAGACGTTTTTGATCTGATATCACTTATTTTTTATAGCTAACTAATGATGAATAATGCATGAAGATAAACACGGAGAGAGAGACATGCATTCCAAAGAAATGTATGCAGACATTCACTAACCATAACGCCCTCTATTGACAAGAATGAGAACAGTTATCCTATTACAGACAGCACACAATTACATTAAAAGAGTTTGTAGATGAGCAGTATTTAATGTGTAATGAAATACAATGAACAGCACCACCTGAGCTATGGATCATGAAGAAGCATGTAAATTAATTAACCAAGTCTATATGGAGACATGCATGCACAATGGGCTAGACGCAAACACATTCTAGCTGAAAGACATACAGCCTAAATAGCTAGTACAGCCTAAATAGTTTGCATCAGTAAATTTTGGAAATACAGTTTTAAAATAGGGCTATTAGTATTCTATGAAATACATTTAACGTACGGCTATTCAACAGTGGATTGCCGGATGCGTAACTCCAACCTTCCATGTGTGGGCTACGAGCTAGCGAGCGAGCTAGTGAGTTCATAAGCATAGCTGAGTTAGGCTATTCAACACTGGATTACCGTATGCGCAACTCCAACCTTCCATGTGTGGGCTACGAGCGAGCTAGTGAGTTCAGAAGCACAGCAGAGTTTTTTTTCGGGTAGTGTAGAACGTTACCTGCGGGAAATGTTTTGGTACCGTACAGCTAGGTTTAGTTTAGTTTTCTGTAGTGCAATGAATGTAGGCTATAATGCATGTTGATTCGCTTCGTAGTAGCCTAGCTTCTATCTGCTTCCTGACGAGAAGCAGACTGACGTTTTTCTAGCAACAGTAATGTTGGCTAACAAGCTTAATTGGACAAGGCATATTTCCCAGGAATCTTAGCCAGAAAGAAAACAATAGATACTACTAAGAAAGTACATACCAGAGATTATTCTTCTTATTATTATAGTGTTTGCAGTAAGCTACATTATCAGCAGAGTAGCGTAGACTAGAGCCACATTCGGAGGCTATTGTTTTTTTTTTTTTCAAGTGACTAACCATGAATCAGATATGTTTGGGGAATTGGCGGTTTATAAATCCGATCTCTTAAAGGCTTGCCGCTTAAAGGAGGCTATCATCAATTCTTAATGTAGGCTATTATCGTAAATTCTTAATTTTCCTAGTAGTTCATTTTATGGTGACATTGTGTTATATGCGAAAAGGATAAAGTGAACAGAGCTGAAGTGAAGAAATTAATGTTGAATAAAGAAATGTTGGCCAAGGCAAGGGTACGTTGAGGTTCGGTTTCCACAGTCAGTCAGTCATGACCGCAAGAGCGGAGCGTAACACCCTCCCCAAACAAGACAAAACCAGACAAGAGCGAGCGTCCAGTTTGGGGAGGGTGTGATATAGTGCAAGTGAAATACAAGTGAAACATTGAACAGTTAATTTTGGAAACCTCCTTTGCCTTTGCAATAAAAATATGTTAATGTGTTAATGTGAAAATAATAACAGTCTAAGAAATGAAAGGTACTTAACAGTTGCACATTGTTTTTGTGGAAAATAAGCATGTGCCCTGCTGGGCTCGAACCCACAATCCACTGTGTGAGAGACAACAGTTCTAACCACTAGGCCACAGTAGCTTCTTGGAAAGCATGAAGCCATTAGCTATATTAACATTAAAAAACATTAGTATGACGCGTTTTATTGGACGATAAGCTTGATGAGCAGCTATACGGACCATACCCTCAAATAATAATTATTCCCATTGGATAATGGAGGCAGGCAGTTTGGCAGGAAAAACGGGAAGAAGAAGAAGAAGCTGAAGAGGAAGGAGAAAAACGGCAAAATAACCCAAGTTTGGGGCTTTATTGTGTGGATGTGTGAAGTTGTATCTGAATGCTGTGTGGTTACATGAGGTCAGAACATACAGAAGTTAACGTTTTTAAGGGCTGAGAGTCAATGGTCATTGTGGTTACTTCTGTAGGAAACTCTGAAAAGTGCCAAACTCTCGGTGCTGTATAGGTATGAGGCATGCCCCACCAAGCCGTAATGACAGATGGCATACCTGCCATCCCAATATGAGTTATAAATAAAGAGACAGTCAAGAAATTAGATGTGTAACTGATTTTATGATTCATAACTAAATGTTGCTTCTTCACAAACTGTTTGCAACAATGGGCACATTTGTAAACTTAAATTATACATGAAATGCACAAAATTACCAACACATTACAAGGATTGCCAACATAAATCCATGTTGTAGCTTGGCAAATGTAGTCATAATCCCTTAATAGACTTCTGGGGATTTGAGGCACCGAGATCTGGGCAGAGAGCCTGGCCCTCAAGTGGGCCCCACTCCTTTCTCTTATTTCTGGTGGGTTAGGAGGAAGAGGACAAGGAATATCTTCATCAGACTGAAGTTCTGGATCTTGTAGATCATCGCCGTCCATGAGGCAAACATTATGCAGTGCTGCACAGGCAAAAGCAATCTCAGCGCATCATATTGCCTTTACATCCAATGGTTTTAATAGTGTGGCTCTCCAACGAACCTTAATTATTCCAAAACTGTGTTCAATGATAGACCGGGCTCTAGCATGGCAGTGGTTATATCGCTGTTCAATTCGTAAGTGAGGCACCCTGAAGGGTGTCATTAAAGCAATTGGCAGCTCAAGGCAAGGGTAGCCTCCATCACCTTCATAAAATGAAGTAGCCTTGTGGAGAATACAGTGCATCAACATAGACTGGACTGTTCTTTAGAACTCTTGTATCATGTACAGATCCTGGATAGCTAACAAGTATGTCCAGAATACTTGTTAGCCTGTTACACGCCACGCTTCCCTGTCTCCCCGCTCCCGCTCTGCCCCCGTTCTCACCAACCGAGGATTCAGCCCCTCTCCCTTTTCTCCCTATACTTCCGGAGTTTTTGGCGAAGTAATAAACGCTCCCCGCATCAGTCGTGCATTTCAGTCCAGTTCCTACCCGGATCCTTAACAATTATGTTGCAAATTTCTGAATGCCTCTTCTTCAATTTGAACTTTAAACCATGGATGTGCAGTGAATATTTTTTGAGATATTGACACTTACATAGGACTAGTAGAAACTAGGTGGAAATTACCACTGGAGGGCCAAAGTTAATACGGAGTGTATGTGTAAGTGTTTGTGAAGATGAACACTGGCAATTCATTAATTGTTTTTGACAAATGTTGATTGAGTCCAGGCCACTGTGATTTGCAGAGAAACTAAAATGCAAAACTGGGAGACTTACTTTGCCACCTAGCAAGTTAAAACCACCAGAAAGCAAGATGAAATTGTCAATAGTGTTATCTAGTAAATAAGCTAGCTAATTATTGATAACATGAAACAATTATAATGCAACCCAAGTCAAAACAAACAACTAACTAGATGAAGTTTGCCTACGCTTTTATGCAACTCTATTCTACAGTACATACATGTTGTTTTGTTGATGTTTGATAAGATCTTATGGATGTGTTTCACCTGGTAAGACAAAAAGGGATGGATTGAGGGTTTTGAGATTTCTGAGAGAGATTGATAGTGGCATTGATACATGGAACAAATTCAATGGGATTAATAGAGTGGAATTAATACAGTGGGATTGATACCATGGAAAGACATTTCAGGTTGGGTTCCTTCAGCAGAACAAGGTGGCATAGGTAGCGCTGAGTTCAAAGTACATTGTGCACTAATAACAGAAAGTATTCTTTCACACACACAGCAACACAGCTGTCAGCCCGTGGATCAGCTTGTCAGGTCATGTAGTTGAGGCAGAGACCCTCGGGGTGTTCAAGTCCAGGCTTGACACAGGGCTGGATTCTCCAGACACTCTGCAAAATGATCAGCCTTAAAGGACAAAATGGCCTGTCCTTGTCATAAAACATTCAAATGTTCTTTTATTTTAATGACTTCAGGAGCTTGAGTGAAGTCATAGGTGCCGTTGGTACATTTGTATCCTGGCCACAATGAACCAGGAAAAGATGCGTGGCTGCATGGCAGTGGTATGGACTCACTTTTTAAGCTATGAAATGGCATCCATAAAAAAGCCAGCATCCGTAATTCCTCCGTGTAGAAAAACTGAAAGCAAAAGAAAGGAGGATAGGACAAAAAAAATAGAGATGAGAAAAAGAAAGATGGAGAAAGAGAAATAATAGATACACAATCGATTACAACTCATTCGCGGTCAGGAAAAGAATGTCAGTCCACATGCTGTATTGACTGATAGAACACATTCATGTGTGAAGCTACAAGTTTTCTTGCGACGTCACACTGAATATGCGCGCACAGACGAGGCGAAAGATCACGCAGTCTATGTAACGGCAATATCGAGTGTGCTTTAGCTTAGACTAGACTTCATCCTGAATTTACCCTGTTATTTAGATTAGATGGAGCTACTTGGTCTTTTAAGAAAAATGCCATGTAGCTCCTGTGCAGTTGGTTACACTAATCGGCAAGACCAGGGATGGTAATTCTTTAATTTACCAGCGGGATCTCACCCCTTTCAGAAGAGGAGGCACACTGGGGTATTAATGGGACCGAAGAGGAGTCAAAGCCTTTGCGGAGCACATTTTATTACATTACATTACAGGTATTTAGCAGACGCTCTTATCCAGAGCGACTTACACAACATTTTAGCATTTTTTTACATATTATCCATTTAGACAGCTGGATGTATACTGAAGCAATTCAGGTTAAGTACCTTGCTCAAGGGTACAACGGCAGTGTCCTACCTGGGAATCCAACCTGCAACCTTTCGGTTACAAGCCCTGTTCCTTTATACCATTATAACCATTATACTACACTGCCATACCCATTTTATCTTGGGTATGGTTGTTTTAGATGCCTATTAATAATAAATAATAATAATGCCCTGCATTTATATAGCGCCTTTCTCGCCAACTCAAAGCGCTTTACAATGATGAGGGGAAGCTCGCCTCTACCACCACCAATGTGTAGCACCCACCTGGGTGATGCAACGGCAGCCATTTTGCGCCAGAATGCTCACCACACATCAGCTGAGGTGGAAGGGAGAGAACTATTTTTTTAGCCAATGAAACTGGGGGATGTTTAGGTGGCAGATATTAAACTTTGTCAAGAGAACATACAGTCACTTTTGTTTTGTTACTTATTTACCTAGCTACAGGGCGCCCTTTATCGGGCGGCGCCCTTTATCGGGCACGTCCTCGTTCGACCATATTTGAACTTCCTCGAGAGCTGATTTGCCAACGGAAAAAAAGAAAACCAGTATTTCCCACCCACTTTAAACCAAACAAGGTATGTATCCGCTCATTTTCATGAATATTTAACGATAATTACACATTTTATGAGCCTTTTTATCACGTCCCCTATGTGAAAAAAATGTCCGAAATCTGATTCTACTTCTGCGCTGGTGTACTACACTGCATAGTCTTGTTTACTTCGGGGGATTTAATTAAATAAAATGTCGCTAAAACTTTAGCTAGATAGCTAGCGATGTTTCCAACTGTTGAGATAATGTCATATTACCGTGATATGAAGATACGCTTATTATAGACAATCTGTACAACGCATATGAATCGATGTTGTTTATGTTTCCTATCGGATTTTTCACCTATCTCGGATAAGCACCTGCTGCGTTGAGCGATATGTCTGTTAATTCGCCCATTAACTCTGTTAAACTTTAAGCTACAAATCGTATTTGCTGTATAGTGTATACCTTACTGGTATGACTTGCATGCACAATAATGATACATTGCTCTTTTCTAATAGAGACATATTTTCAACATTTAGACAAGACAATAGACAAGACAATCACATCATGCCCACTATGAACGTGAGTGCCCCCACTATATATCAATAATCTTTAAAAGATTAATAAAGACAATGCAGTATCTTAATCAGTTATATGTTATAGACAGAGAAGAGGAGGCAGTGGAAGGAAGAGGTCATGACGGCGGCCATGGAGGACTGTGAGAGGGGGATGCCTGTCCGTAAGGCTGCCAGGGTTAGTTTGTGAATGAATACACGTCAGTAAACCATCGCCAACAGCAGAAACAACGACAACCAAAGTCAATATTCTACAAACACCTTTGTAAAACGATAAGCAAATAACAAGCATAAATGTTAATCAAAATGTTGTTTTATTTTCCTATAATATGCAGATCCATCAGGTGCCGAGGCAGACCCTGCAGGACAGGGTCAGTGGCCGGGTTGTCCACGGGAGCCGTAGTGGGGGAGCCACAATGCTGTCACCAGAGGATGAGAATTCTCTGGTGCAGTATTGCCTCTACTGCGCGCCCCGTGGCTTCCCCTTGACCCACCGCGTCCTGGCGGCATTTGCAACTGCGCTGCGTCGGAAGAGGCACCCGGGGGGGAATATCCCAAAACTGGGAAAGACGTGGTGGAGAAATTTTAGAGCCAGGTACATAGATGTCCTGAGCATGAGGAGGCCGGACAACCTTGACAGGGCACGGGCAGCTTGTGCTACGCGGGAGGTGGTAGACCAATTTTACACCCTGCTGGACGGGACCCTGGAGGCCCTGGGGTTGAAGGACAAACCCAGTCAAATCTACAATTGCGATGAGACTGGGTTTGCAATGGAGAGGGGTAGGGAGAAAGTGCTGGCACGTAGAGGCGTTAAACATGTCTACCGCCAGTCCCGTGGCACCAGGGAACACGTGTCAGTGCTGGCCTGTTTCAATGCTGCTGGGGGAGACATCCCCCCAAACATCATATTTAAGTCGGGCTTCCCAGCAGATCCATCATTCATACAGGGAGGTCCCAGGAATGCCCTGTACTCAAGATCTAAGGCAGGGCACATTGACGGGGAGCTGTTCAGAAAGTGGTTCCAGCATTTCATCCGCCATGCCGTTCCTGAGCGCCCTCTCCTTCTCATCTTTGATGGACATAAGAGCCATCTGGACCTGGAAGTACGTCGGATGGCTGTAAGGGAAGGTGTCACGCTCCTTTGCCTGCCACCGCACACTTCCCACCTCCTTCAGCCTCTGGATGTTGGATATTTTGGGCCACTCAAGAGTGGTTTTTCAATTCAGGCCGGGCTTTGTTCCCAATATCAAAATTCATACATTGTTACAAAATCTGAGTTTCCCAAAATATTCAACATCCCTTACAAGAGCTGCAAGGAGAGGAAGATTGCGGTGGCAGGCTTTAGGAACACGGGCATCTTCCCTTTTGACCCATCCATAATGGATGAGTCACGTTTAATGCCATCTGATGTGCAACCGGGTCCTGACACCAGCAACACCTCTCCAGGCTCCTCCACAACAACATCCATTCCCCTTGCAGCTGCACAGCCGTCCACCAGCTCGACCACCAGCACAACCACCTGCACCTGCACATGCAGCCTACACCGGCAGCCTACCCCTGAGGAGCATCCCTTGGTGGCAGAGGGTCTGATCCCCAGGGACCTGGCTGCACTGCTACCACCCATCCAGCGTAGGCCAGTGCGGAGGCTCCCTGTGGCTGCAAGGGTGATCACAGCGAGTGAGTACGAACACCAGTACCTGGAGAGAGTGGAGAAGGAGAGGGCCGGAAACGCTGAGCGGCAGAGACGAGCAGCCCTCAAAAGACAGAGAGAGATGGAGAGGGCTGCCATCGAAGAGACCATCGAGGCAGTCATCGCCGGTGTTGGGACCACCACCTCTGACAGTAGCAACACCATCAGCCCCTCCCTGTGTGACAGCCCGGGGGCCCCAGCAGCAGAAGCAGGTCACCTGCCCCTCCCCCCGCCCATTCCATCGGCAATCCTTCAACCTCCTGCAAAACCATCAGCAGCTCCTCCAGCCCGGCGGCAGCGGTACCAGCCTCCTGCCCGCCGCACTCACCCACCACCATCTGCCCTGTCAAATAACACCACAGTACCGGCCTCCTCTAATGCCTCCACCACCACCCCCCCCGGGCAAATCAACATCATGGCCATAACATCGCCTCCCGTCTCTTCCGACACCAACCCCCTCTCACATAAAGCGTCACCCAGCAACCGTAGAGGTAGTTAATATTATACATAAACAGTTTGTTCCCTATTTTTGTTTCTTGTATTATTACTTTGCCGCCTGTCTTGTTTTTCTATTATTTGTATCACTATTTTATTTTTATTTTTTTTAGTAAAACGAAGGCCGGTAAAACGGCCATACTCCGTTGTGTCCTCCACCCCCGCTGCTTCCTCTTCTGCCTCCACCAATGTCCCAGTCTTCACCTCAGGCTCTGTATCCCCCACTGCCACCACCCCCAGGACACCGCCTTCAGGTAGGTTATATGACAGTGACATGCAGAATAAAACGGGTTATACAAAATAACTATTTAGTTTGCCCTGAATACTGTTGACACACATAATGTGCATAATGCATGCCTCATGCTTTCTACCTTGTTTTTTTTCCCACAGGAACCCAGACTGCTGCCACCACAGTCATCACCTCAACCTCCACCAATGCTGACATAAAAAATTTTTTTGAAAAAATAAAAAGAAAACTATTTTTATAGATTTCAAGTGCTCTGTGTCTGTGCTTTCATATATACAGTATGTTTGATAATAAGATTATTGTTTACAATACAGGTATATTAATAATAAAGTAAAAATATATATTGATCATTAATAGATTGATATGTGTGTAGCACATTTACAATATTAGCAAAACTCAACTAGTAAGCGCCAACATCTATAGTGCCATTTTTTATATGTCCACTTGAGGGCGCGTTAGGTGAAGAAATAAATCCAAACATATTGACAACTTCCGGGCTGCCAGGTAAACTATCCAGTTAGCCAGCTATTTAGCCAATATATTGCTTATTCAAACGGTATCTTTCTTGATGAAATAAACTATTAATTGATTCTTAAAACAACAATAATCATGAGCTTGTTTATGGATTACAACAGCCGCCCGATAAAGGGCGCCCCTTTTTTGACAGTCTCGTCTCATCTTAAAGACGTTAAAACGAAAAAAAAAAACACGTTATTGGTTTAAAAGTTAACATCGTTTTTGTAAAGAAATAAATCCAATGCGATTGAGCCTGTCTCTTTTAAGCCAATAAACGATAGTTGTCTCCCCTTTTTTGACATTACTGTCTCATCTAAAGACGTTAAAACAAAAAACTACCGGTCACGTCTACATGTTTAATATTGGCTTAAAACTTAGTTTATCGTTTTGTGAAGAAATAAACCCAATATTGACATCTTTCGGACTGTCAGGTAAACTATCCAGTTAGCCAGCTATTTTGCCAACATATTGGTTATTCAAACGGTATCTTTCTTGATGAAATAAACTATTAATTGATTATTAAAACAACAATATTCGTGAGCTTGTTTATGCACTACAAGGGCCGCCCGATAAAGGGCGCCACTTTTTTGACAGTACTTTCTCATCTAAAAGACGTTAAAACATAAAAACTACCGGTCACATCTACATGGTTATTGGCTTAAAAGTTAGCTTATCGTTTTGTGAACCTAATAAATATAATATGTTCAATGGTATGTGCCCGAATAATATCAGTATCGTATGTTGATCACAAAAATGTCTGGTTTCCGCCCGATAACCGGGTTCGGTACGCTAGAGTCCATGTGTTGTGATCAGTAGCTGCTAGATGTCCAGCTAAGGTTAATGCTGCCACGCCTAGCAAAAAATGCTAGCCTAGCTTGTATCACTAGCTTGACTCACATCTTTAAATAACTTGCTCTCTTTTCTTCAGTGTACACGCTCTCCTTTTCCACAAGGTACGTATAAATGTCTGGCTATTGGATAGGCGGCCATTGGGACATATCAGCTACCCATTCATCCTCTACTACTGCATAGGGGTCCAGCAGTCTTTGTCCAGTATTTAGAATACATTTTTCAAGGTAATCAGGGACCTGTTCCAGAAAGCAGGATTATTGAGTTAGCACTGAGTAAAACCTGGAACCTATAAGGTTCCATTTGTGTGCCAAAAAAAGTAAAAAAATAAAATAATTATTTTTTGTTTAACGTTTTTAAAAAAAAGCAGATACACATTTGTCTATGTCTACTGTCGATGTCTGTTGTTTTTATGTTAAAAAGCATCTGTGGATTGCTTTGCATTCTCAAGTCATTTTGACAGTGTCACCTCCTTTGTAGAATGCATTTGCCGATGTCTACTATCAACGCTTATTGTTTATAGATTACCGTAGCATGGGTTGATGTGTTATGTTGTCCTCTCTGTCTACTTGAAATGTCGTCCGCATTGTCGATCACGTGACATCACACAGTTCAGGCCTCTGCATTTGATTTCCTTGACCAATAGAGGGACAAACTCACAGCTACCGTATCATTTACAGACTTCATTTTTTTTTTAGCTCAGAAATAAGCTACACAAATCTGCTGATAATAAGAAACGTAACAATGGTAAATCGAGTTTCAAAAGATCATCAGGAAAGTTTATTTTGTATGGAGCCCGGCAGGTGACAATGAATGAGATTTGACATTGAGGTGATCCAATATAGTTAACGTCATCACGCGTGAGGGTAGGCTACAAACCTTGGGCCTCGTTCATGAAGCATTTCTAAATATACGCGTACATTTATGTACAAAACAAGTTAGTATGAAAAATTTATGCCGGATTCATGCAAACTGATTGCTCTGGCAGAAAAGCACTGGCAGTGAGCAATTGAAAAAGATGCAAGCGCTCAAAACAAGACAATAGCTTACCTAAATCTGCCACAAGCATTGTCCCACTGATACTTTTACAGTACTTTTGAGCCTGTTTTTTGGATTCTTATTTAATGTACACTTAATGTAGAGGTCAGCCAATAGACCTAGACCGAAGAGAGCATAACCTCCGCTTACTTGAGTGCCTGATACATGAAAAACCAGGAGAAAAGACTGTGGAAACTCCTTTTTCACAGGAAATAACAGAACATTTAGCCACATGTCAATTCGCATGGGATTGCTATAACCTGGAGTTATTTTTACAGGGCATTTAACCGTCGGTAAAAGACCATCCCGTTTCAATTGTTTCTGTCCCTGAACTGTGTGTGCACTCTCCATTGTTTGTAAACAAGAAACTCATCTGTAGCATTGTAACATTGTCCATTGTGGCCTCCCAGGCTGACTCCCTGGAGAACGGTACACAGTGGATGATCCAGAAGAGCCTGTTCAAGTATTTGCTTACTTTTGGCCTCATACAGTGGACAGACGGACGGACAGACAGACAGACACTCTAGGCATAGTGCTGGCTCTCCCCACCCCTGGCTTTGTGTGAACTGTCTCACACTAGTTCTTCTCCAACGTATGATGTCATCATTCATTTTCTCTGTCTCGCACACACACATGCATGCATACACACAGAGAAACAAACACTCTCTCTCCCTTACATGCATGCACGCACACACAGGAACAAACACACTCTCTTCCACACACACAGAAACAAACACTCTGTCCCACATTTTATTTTTATTTAACCTTTATTTATTCAGGGGAATCCAGTTGAGAGCAAGCTCTCTTTTGCAATGGAGCAAATATACAGAGAAGCAAAGATACAATTGCAAAAAATATTCTAAAATATTTCCAATACAAAACAGAAAACAAGTCAAACAAAATCAAAAAAACAATCATATTAAGAAAAACAAGTACATCTTCAGATACCATGTAATTCAAAAGTACTTTAAACTGATTAAGCAATATGAGTTGACCTAATTCTAAATTTGCGTTGTACGTCATTCCACTTATATGGAGCATAAAACTGAAATGCTGTTTTCCCTAGTTCTGTGTTCACACGGGGATGTCCAACATAAGACATTCCTGCGAGGAACGTGTATGACAATTTGCTGTTCTAATCTTTAAAAGCGATGTTATGTAGAAAAGCAACTTATTTATGAGCGCTTTGTAAACAAATATTAGGCAATGTTGCTCCCTTCATACAGTAAGTGATGGCCACTCAACCTTCTGATAAAGTGTAAAATGATGTGTTCTATATTTATCACCTGTAATAAACTTTGGTAGAGTGCATCAAGTGGTTTAAGGGTAGAAGCTGCTAAATGCATATAAATAATGTCACCATAATCTAAAACTGATAAAAATGTTGACTGCACAACTTGTTTTCTGCAGTTTAGTGGGAGACAGGATTTATTTCTATAGAAGAATCCTAACTTTTCAATTTCATGGACAGTTCATCAATGCATGTTTTAAAAGACAGCTAGTCATCAAGCCATACTCCTAAATATTTATAGGATGGTACCCTTTGAATTGGAACCCCACTAATGGAATTTATGACTAAGTCAGAGGGACAATCATTCTTTGCTCTGGAAAAAAGCATGTACTTAGTCTTCTCAGCGTTCAGCACTAGCTTGAGATCAATAAGGATATTTTGTATGGTTGTGAAATCCGATTGTAAGTTTCTAAAAGCTTGATCTATCGAGGAAGCTGATGAATAAATCACTGTGTCATCAGCGTAAAAATGGATAGCGCTATTTTTTGTCCCAATACCCAAATCATTTATGTATAGCGTAAATAAAAGAGGGCCAAGAATTGATTCTTGCGGCACCCCCTTTTCTGACAGCTAAAAAGTTTGATTGGTGACCATCAACTACTATAGCCTGGGATCTATCGGAAAGATAATCATAAAACCAGTTGCATGCATTTTCATCAAAACCAAGTGATTTAAGTCTTTTTAAAAGAAGAGTATGGTCAAACGCCTTAGACAGGTTGATGAATAGGGCAACGCATTTTTGTTTACTATCCAAAGAACAAGCTATGTCATTTAACACTTTACAGGTAGTTGACATAGTGCTATGACCAGGTCTAAAACCAGATTGTCTAAACCCATATTCAGATAAAAAGAAGCACAACTGAGTATTCACAAGTTGTTCTAAAATTTTTTGCTAAGCATGAAAGTTTTGAAATAATTAGGACGATAATTATTTGCATCATTTGTGTCACCCCCTTTATGAAGTGGTACCACATAAGCAGTTTTCCATACTTTAGGAATATTCCCAGCAGTAATAGTCAAGTTAAAAATATGAGTTAGAGAATGCGCTATTATAAGTGCAGCTAGCAATAGGAGCCCTGGGTCTAAATGATGGATTAATACTATATAGCACGTCAAGCACCTCTTCTTGGGAGAACTGTCTGAAGGAGAACTGCTGGAGTTCCAGTATTCATCACACTATCCAGACTGTCATGCTTAGGAATTAAATTTCCAGAGGACATCGCTGTGTTCTCAAATAAATGACCAGCCAAAATAAAATGGTGATTGAATGCATCACACATTTGTTTCTTATCTGAGATAATGACACAATCATCATTAATCTGTTTAGGTAAAGACAAACTGGGATTATGGTTCAAAGTTTTCACTATTTTCCAGACTTTTGCTCAATTACCACTATCGGAAAGAGTATTAACATGCATGCACACACAAAGACTTTCTCTTCCACACACACACTCTTCACCCCCCCCCCCCCACACACACACACACACACACACACACACAGGCAAACCCATTTCATTTTCACAGCTACACAGCTAACTGAAGAGCTCAGATGAGACCCATGAAATGGGTGGCCAAAGACAGAGCTTAACTCCTGTCAAAGCACTCAGACTCAGTGCCTGACAGTAAACAAGCATGAAGCACAGAAAGCCAGTACAGCCTCATACTCAGGAACCCACACTCCAGTGATGGAGGGTCAATGCTACACCAATAACTAACAACATAAGACAGGGAAGGAGAAAAGACCCATCCTATTAACCCCTTTGTGCAGACCCCCCAGTGGCCACGGCACTGGCGGCAAGATTTTGCTCAAATCAGACATTCATTGCTCCTACAACCTACCCATGCATGATACAGTGGACAATCGTGTCTATCTGTGAGTTCATAAAAATATCTTATAACCACCAAAAATTTGTATTCCGTCATAGCAACAAAATAAAGCCAACAATAGCCAGAACATATGCCAAAACAGCCATGAAAAGCCCTGCTCACTCAATTTCAAAATAAACAAGTGTGTAATTGTGTAATCATACCACGTCATTCTACTGTCAATATCTACTACTAAATATTAAATAAATATACAATCATACCATTGTTTTTTATGCATAGAGATGTCCCTTTAAAGATTCAGTGGTAATTTATTGTCTTGGACAATCCGCTTGAGAAATACACACCCCTTTATAACGCTAGTACATCTTCTGAAACCCCCACGCATGAAATCCAGCATTTTATTGACAACTCTTTTATCCAATATTGGGCATTATAACCTTCACAACAGTGTTTCCAATGTCTTATTGGATGCTTTGAACGAGAAATTACAGCCGGGCGTAACAGAATTTCTAGTTTTATTAGTTTCGTTTTACACAAACAACTTAGAATGTACATTCGCTCACCAAAGCGTAATTGTGTTTTCCTGCTATTTTTGCAAGTTTTTATGAATTTAGTCAGCGTGGCTAGAGAAAATCCTCGCCTACTTACATGGATTTTCGAAGTGGGGCAGAAGATCTCATAGTTACCAAGCTACCATACCATTGATTCTATCTGAGAATTTGCCTACCAACATGAAGGAGATTTTCCTCCTCTATATGTAAGTATTACTGCTTGCGATATTTCAAATATGTATGTTAGTTTTTCCACTCCACATGTTTGATATTGTTATTTTCGCATTTTGAGTGCATTTCAATTTTCACATACTGTAGTGTAAGTGTTCATAGGTGGAGAGAATATGAATGTGTATATGCTTTATAATGTTCAAAAAATATTTTACTCATTTTATGACAGGTTTTGGATAGGTTTTTTGACCCATAGATATCTATCCCCCTATACTGATTAAAAGATAGTAATGCCCACTTGGAAATTATGCAAAGGTGAGTTTTATGAGCCAAAACATTTTTTTATGATTTACAGCTGTGCACAATTTAGCCATTATGGATATATTTTGAGACACTAAGGGACAACATTTTGTGTCATAAATCTGTAGTAGTTCTGCATATCCCCTTTTTTTTTTTTCTCACTTGTGGACAAGGAGTCTATGGCTGTCTCCGAATCAGAGCACTATGCAAAAAATATCCTCCCAACTGTTTACCAACTGTACTGTGGAAGTGTCGTAAGACTTCCCACCCTTGCACGGCCATGTCACATGTTGTTTTTGTTGTTACTGAAGGAAAACGTCAGTCTTTTCTGGAATGTAATTACTCATCAGCTGTTAAAAACATTAATTGAAATCATATGTTGTTCCAAGAGGCACAATCTCTTCACATGCTAAGATGAAGAAACACACGGCCAAGTTACATTGAATAATTTAGGAAAGTTTGGATAGCATTGCTTCTGAATAGAGCTAGTTTATTTAGTGTGAGCTACGATAGGCAATATTGTTAGTTGTAACTTGACCACATTTTGATATCAATGCTTTTAAAGGCAGGCCTACTTTTTGCAACTTGGAATTAAGGACTTATAGACAGCGCTCTGTAGGCTATGCGTGAGTAACTTTGCTTTTTTTTTTACGTCGGAGACGTTTTTGATCAGATATTTCTTATTTTTGATAGCTAACTAATGATGAATAATGCATGAAGATAATGACATTGAGAGAGACATGCATACAGAATACATGCATTCAAAATAAATGCATGCAGACATTCGCGTAAGCATAATGCCCTGTGCTGACGATAATGAGAACATTTCTCCTATTACTGATAGCCCACAATTACATTAAAAGAGTTTGTAGATGAGCTGTATTTAATGTCTAATGATAATATAGTTTCGTTTTCTGTAATGCAACGGATGTATAAGGCATGTTGATTCACTTCGTAGTAGCCTAGCTTGTACCTGCTTCCTGACTAGCAGCTGACAGACGTTTCTCTGGCAAAACTAACGTTGGCTAACAAGCTTAATTGGACAATGCATATTTCCCAGGAATCTTAGCCGGAAAGAAAACAATTGATACTACTAAGAAAGTAGCCTACCAGAGATTATTCTTCTTATTATTATAATTAAAAATGTTTGCAGTAAACTACATTGTCTGCAGAGTAGCGTAGACTAGAGCAATGTTCGGAGGCTATTCAAATTTTTTAAAGTGACTAACCATGAAACAGATATGTTTGGGTAATTGGAGGTTTATAAATCCGATCTTTTAAGGGATTGCAGAGTAGGCTATCATCAATTCTTAATGTATTATCGTAAATTCTTAATTTTCCTAGTAGTTAATTTTATGGTGATGTTGTGTTATGTGTGAAACGGATAAACTGAACAGAGCTGAAGTGAAGAAATGAATGAAGACATAATAAAGAAATGTTGGCCGAGGCGAGCGAGTGTAGACATGACCACGGCACAAGAGCACAGCAGGCTCCACACAGACTAATTTTTTTGTCGCCATTTGTGTGGGATTAAAATATGTAGCCAATGGCACAGTTATTTATAGAATTTTTTTTTACATTGATGCAACAACGCGATGTTAACCAGATGATATTCTGCGTTGAAACTTTTTTTTTTGGTTGACAAATGGCCATGGGATACCTGTTCCCATAACGTTAGCTAGCCTATTGCATTACTGCCATGTCCAGTGACTGAATTGTTTAACTAACAGGCTACAAGTGAACAGTTAATATTGTAAACGTGTCTTTGCCTTTGCAATAAAAAAACATTATTGTATGAGAAAACCAGAACATCTGCACACTATTTGAGTCCAAAATGAAATTACACTTTGGTACCAACCAGGCAGGGTACGAACCCACGTCTCTCGCATTCTGAGGCTTGACGCTAACCAGAAGACCAAAGGGATACAGTCACGTGATATAGGCTATAGGCCATTTGTCAGTGTCCGTCTGACTTTCACCATTTCGCTGTAGTACAAGTGAAATACAAGTGAAACTTTGAACAGTTAATATTGGAAACGTCTTTTGCTTTTGCAATGAAAATACGTTTGTTAATGTGAAAATAATAACAGTGTAATAAATGAAAAGTATTTAACAGTTGCACATAGTTTTTGTTGAAAATAAGTTTGTGTCCTGTTGAGCTCAAACCAGTAGGCCACAGTAGCTTTGTGAAATACACAAAGCCATATAGCGATTTTGTCTGATTCTATGATGTGTGTAGATTAGTTTGAAGCGTTTTTATTGGGCGATAAGCTTGGGAGAGCAGGTATGCGATGTTGTTATCCAATGGGGAGAATTATTATTTGAGGGTACGGAGGCAGGCAGGTAGTGAGGGTCTCTGGGTAGGCAGGAAAAATGGGAAGAAGAAGAAGAAGAATCAGAAGAAGAAGAAGAAGAATCAGAAGAGGAAGGAGAAAACCCGCAAAATAACCCAAGTTTGGGGCTTTATTGTGTGGATGTGTTCTATCTGAATGCTGTGTGGTTACATGAGGTCAGAACATACAGAGGTTAATGTTTTTAAGGGCTGAGAATCTGTGATCATTGTGGTTACTTCTGTAGGAAACCCTGAAAAGTGCTTAAAGTGATACTGCAGTCAAAAACCGACTTTTCCCGTTGAAAACCTATGTTTTGAGTTAGATTATGATCATACACAACTGTTTATGTCCAAAAATTTAATGTTTAGTCAAAATGGTTTTATCTGAGTTTTTGTGTAGACTTACCAATATGCTGGCTTCCGGGGATTCGTGACGTCAGGAGATCCTTAACATAAAAATGGGTGGACTTGAGGTGGTCCTGTGGGTGGGTCTTGGCTCAGCACGTGGTATAAAAGCAGAGAACGACGATTTTTTTTCTTCTCCTTCTGAGACTGAGACCCTTGTACTGCTAATTAGCTAGTTCAAGTTCAAATGCGAATTGCTTTGTATTATTGCTAACGTTAATATTACGACTTATATCGAGCTACAGTTATTCATATACGATGTCTTACTACTTGGTATCTTTAGCTAACTTGCCTGCATTATGCCAAGCAGTCAGAGATGTATCGTTCCTCGGTGCAACGCCACCGGCTCTGCTGGCTTTCATAATCTGCCGAGAGACCCAGTGCTACTTAGCCAGTGGCTTCAAGCTATCGGTGTAGAGCACGCGGACTTGCCGAAGAAAGCCCTAGTGTGTAACGCGCACTTCACACCGGACTGCTACCACAATTTAACTGGCTTTGAGATGGGCTTCTATAAAACTCTGTCGCTGAAGCCAGGTGCCATCCCAACAGTGATGGATGGATCGTCTCCCGCCGTAAAACAGCTAAGTACAATATACCTATTACATTGTATTTGTGACATTGTGTAATTGCACATGTATTGGCTACTATTATACAGTTGGGCCAAGCATGCCCGACTACGGCACAGCAGTATTAGACAAATCAAGAATAGCTTCGTAACTACGCTGACATAACGTTACCTCAGTAACCTCACGGCAACATAAGTTTTCTGGAGGGGACAGGTTAGAGCAGTGGCCACAAGCACACCTGTTGGGACATTAGTTTGTTTCTGTTTACATGCAAGTTATCTGTACAAACTACAACAAAAATGCTTTTGCAAACGGTTGACATTACTGATAGGTAATAGCTAATGTGGGGTTGAAGGCAACCTATTGTGTGAGCTATCTTTTATGAATACGTAACGTTAGCTAATAAACGATAGCAATAATACATTTGATGTAGCCCTAGCAAAACCAGAGTTGGTCAGTAACTCGGACGGAATGTATCGATAAGTTAGGTAATGCAAGGCAGTCTATTGTGTGTGAGTTTAGCCCCGTTTGGTCCAGAGAGAACTGGTAACTTAGCTAGCTAGTTATATTAGCTATATCATTTATGAATAATGTTAGCTAATAAATGATAATTCTCTCCGGACCAAGTGAAGTTATGAGGGCGCTACAACCAGCCATGTTCAATATACTAACGTTACTGTGTGACTGGGTTTTGCTGTGTATTTGAATGTATTCAATAGTAACGTTACTTTAGGCAGACAAACAAGCTAACTTAGCTAGGTAACGTTAGCTTTACCATTCGGTTACATCCCGGGTCCTCTCCTCGCGAAGACGTTGCTCAACTAATACAGCCGGGGCGGCGGCTGCGGCTGCTGCTGCCAGTGGCTCGAATGAATACGGCTGTATTGCCCGAGAAACATCTTCGCGAGGAGAGTCTTCCACCACGAAGGAATCCTCTTCCTCCACTTCAAACTCCTCCACCTCAAAACTCCCTGCTGTACTGCTGTCACTCTTGTCGCTCGCCATTTTATTTAGTTGTGAGGAGAGAGCTGGAAGGGGGCTGAGTCAGTTCACCAAGACACACCCTTTCACTCCTTGACCGTATGAATATTCATAATATGACTACGTGGCATCATCGTCATATGACCACACCTACTCACGAGTTTCAGTTCAAATTGAAGCGGAAAATAGGGCCTTAGAAAAGCCTCTGCAGTATCTCTTTAACTCTATGTGCTGTATAGGTATGGGGCATGCCCCGCCAATCCGTAACAAATGCGGGAGAGTCTGTCACCTCTACAGCTCAGAGTACCTGAGCAGAGTTTCTCTCAGCAGTTACAGGAGGAGAGAGCCCATCTGACCAGCTGTAAAGAGGACCTGAAACATGGGGGAAATAGGCTTATCACAGTGCTGCAGAAGTGAACTCCACACACACACACACACACACACACACACACACACACACACACACACACACACACACACACACACACACACACACACACACACACACACACACACACACACACACACACACACACACACACACACACACACACACACACACACACACACACACACACACACAAGATAGACCAGAGCAGCTCACATGTGTTGTTTCCACCATGATGCTCTGTTTCGAAACTGGTTCAATGAAACCATTGTTTTTCATTTCTGTTTCGTTTCGTCATGCCAAGGGTGGTTGTGTCATTCCAGAAGACATTTCTGCCACTGCTTGGCCAGAGAGATGTACATGAGAATATGTGGCCTGATCAAGAGCAGAGGCCACTGGTTTTATTATTTTATATTATTTTTTTCTCTGCATGTTTGCTAAATTTCCAATGAGATGGTACATCTTAGAGACTTGAAACTTGGCACACTCATCATAAATGTATGAAATGAATAGTGTTCAAAATCTTACCTCAATCAGCCTCATGGTGGCGCTATAATTAAAATTTCTATTCACAGTTTTATTGTAATATCTCCCACACCCTTTGTCCAATTCACACAAAATTTGCTATGATTATTGCCTGGAAGCACATGTACTTGCATGCACAATATCATGAAAGTCTGCCATATTGGATTTTATGCTAATTTGCATAATATGCAAAATAGTTTTTTCCCTAAGGATTTTTTGTTTCTTGACCAATTTGGACCAGACTTGGACCAGACAATAACTACGGGAACTGTGAGCCAATACAATCCTGAAATTCTATATACATATATAATTCTATATACAGGGCTGGAATTTATGAAATTGGCCATGACCTATCACTGAGGCCACCAATTTATCCTAACCATATGACTCGCAGGGATTTAAACTCGTAATTCAACTGTTATCCTCCAGTGGGGCTCTGTAGGCACTCAAACGGCACAGTCAAGTGAATAATTATCCAATTGAGAGGAAAGAATAAGAAAATTATGCAATTGGAGTTGCTAATTAAAACACTAATAAAAACAGTTGACATAGTACATGTGGAGGCTGCAAAAGCCCAGCTCCGTCTCGTCTCCACCTGAAGCCGAGAAACCCACCTGCCGACAATTCAGTGCAATTAGCCGATGCAACTGCCATCGTGCATGTTCGAGCAAACAAGTCTATTCACTGCCCTGGCATTCTCCATTTTGTGCGTCAAGAAGTAAACGTAAGTACAGTTATTTATTAGTAATGCAGCAGTTATGATGAACTTCCAACAAGGTGAAAGAAGCAAAAGATTAATCAAGTGAAATGATGGTCACTTAATTTATTTAAGGATGTGCAGAGATTTTATAGGCAGGCTACTTTTAATAGGTTTCAAAAACTTCAACCGCAGAATTAATAACTTGGACAACTTGGCAATGGGAAGTTAATGCTCCTAGCTGTTATTCATTTTTTAATACTAATTAAAATTTGTATTATTATCCAATTGAGAGGAAAAAATAAATAAATAATGCAATTGGAGTTGCTAATTAAGACGCTAATGAAAACAATTAGTTGACATTGCTCCGTCTCGTCTACACCCCAAGCCTGAGTGCAGAGAAACCCACCTGCGGACAATTTAGTGCAATTAGCCTACGCAACTGCCGTCCTGCATGTTCAAGCAAACAAGCCTATTCACTGCCCTCGCATTCTCCATTTTGTGCCTCAAGAAGTAAACGTGAGTACAGTTATTTATTACTAATGCAGAGGTTATGTTGAACTTCCAAGTTGAAAGGTGTCAAAGTTAAGTGATGTGAAATGATGGTCACAATTTTTTAAAAATGTGTCACTGTCCAATGAATTATGGTTCTCACTGTATATCATACGGGGGTTTTAAGTATACTACATTTAGAAAAAAATTTTCCTACTTAACAACTTTCTCGTCCTGCCTACTCAATAGTAGGCTATGGAAGGGTGCTAATTCGGACACAGCATGACATGGTTATTAAGGCTGCTGTAGCTGAAAACATATTTGTCAGAGCCATATTTCAGTTTAAGGTAAAATGAAAAGGCAAATGTACATTTATTTAGAGTTATTTAGAATATGATAGTATTTGTAATTTGATGGTGATTTAATTTTCTGCTGATTTTATTTGGATAAACAATAGCCAGAGGGGCACATGGGTAATGTAAGATGGCATCTTAGTTGCTTTGCTGCAAGACAATTTTTCAACTGTTTGCTTTTGTAGGGACAACAGGAACTACAATTCCATACAGTCCACAGGAGGCTCCTCCTCCACGATGGAAGTGACGTAGGATGTTGTACCAGTTGTGATTTCCGCACTGTAACGTGATACTGCACAGCAGAATGCGCGACTGGCAATAAAGTTTATAAAAGGGGCAACAAGGCCAGTTCTTCACTGTCTCGTCTCATGGCCCCGTGCGGCCTACACGCGCGGGGAAGAGCCCTCGCTCCACAAGGAAGCACGGTCATCCATGACACCGATCCAACTGAGCGAGGCAGGCTCATCTACCCCCGGCGATCGGCCACGGAGGACCGGAGACAAGACGCAAGGAGGCAACGCGAGCACCCGGTGGTCAAGAAGAACCACCAAGCGGACCACGCAGCCCCTGATCCTGCAACACAGCACCGCCGATGAGTCCCCAAAGAGGCAAGCGGTCTGCAGTAGGATGACGCTGCATAGTTCGGGAGAAATAATGCAACAGGTTCCATTATCCACCCCTACGAACTACAACCCTGACGACGAAAGAAACCTGTTCCAGGGACCCAAGGTGAGGCGGCCGCTTCCCCTATCTATCACAACCCTACAAACTGCAACCACAGGATTGGGCGACCGGTTTTCCCCTTTCGTTGTGAGTGTGCAATCCAATGCAGGAAACCATCCAAAAGACTGATTCAAGTAAGGCTGTAACATGGGCAATAGCATATTAGTTAGCAACCGCAACATGTTGTGACTGGATGTACAGTATGTAACTGTACTATTGAATGGTTAATGTGTGTTCTGTAAAAGTTTTGTGTTACCATTTTACTTTGGCTGGCTGTAAGCCATCCACCGCGCTGCGTTAGGTTTAATGCATTACGCACAGAACGTATCTTGCATGTAATCTGTCTTTAAACACTAACCAGTCATAATCTTACCACTGCACGCTGATCTCAACGCACACACATTGATAAGCTTATGGCTATCCCCTATGTGTATGGTATGGTTCATGCACCACCATTAGCTAGCTCCAGCGAAAGCTAGTTTCAAACCTCCCTCCATTTTAGTTTCTTTGTTCTCTCTGAACCCGTGTCCGGGCAACCCCCCCCACACACAGGAGAACATGGAAACCCCACATGCGCCCAATGTGCGACACACACACACACACACACACACACACACACACACACAGTTTGTTGTACATTATAGTAGTGAATCGTGCCTTTCTCTGTTTGGTACTTTGTGTTCAATAAACTATTACATTTATCCAAGATTGCCTGTATTAATGTTGCTCTTGTGAATTGAATCAGCCAATGCTAATCGATTCCCCAAAATACCTTCATCTTCTAGCTGGATCATTTATATTAATTCGGTATCAACTGAGTACATGATATTGTGATTTTGCTAAGACAATTATTAATGTGTATTTTTATTGGTAATTAATTTAATTATTAATTCAAGGTACCCATTTTTAGTTAGTATATTCTCTTTTGAGAATAATATATACATTTTATGAGACTGATTTATTATACAAAACCATGCCACCAGTTGTATAAGGATGGTAGTGGCATATCGCAGTACATATATAGTACTTTATTATAGTACGTGTTTAAATATAGAGGTATGTCCCCTACACTTTGGATAGTGTACCTTTACACTAGAGACTGATGGATGACACATAAAATAGAGGATAAAATACCTGTAGATATTGCATTAGGAAACAAATAGGAAATTAAAAAATGGGAGACTAAAAATAAGTATGTAAATAACTGAGATATTACAGTGTAATAATACACTTTATTTTTTAATAGAAAAATAGATTATTGCTTCAAATTAAAGAGAAGGGAGAGGTTTTAGTCTCACACTATGGTCTCTGGTTTGGTCATTCTGCTGTTGTCCGGTATAACTACTGCCTCCCATCGCAACCTACAGCATTCTGATGTACCTGGTCTACCAACGCAAAAGTTAGCCACTCGAGTCAATGGACTACATTCACAAAAATTCCCATAGACATACATTGTTTTTCAATGTTAAACAGAACATATTTTTCTGATTTGCGTAGAATTTGTATCATTGCACAGCTGCATGTCATATTGCTTTTATATTCTTAAATGTCGTATATACTTGACTTTCTTTAGGCTTTTAACGGCTCAGACCCCCAATCCGCTTGCGGCTATATTTTATTTTTGGTTTTACTTTTACATTTTTTGTTTACTCCCAGTACAGTAGTTTTCAATTAAATATTTTTTTTCCTGATTGTTTTACTTTTACATGGTCTACTTCCAACATTTTTGTAATTTGGAAAAATAAAAAATAACAAAAACCATCTCACTGTTTCAGTTGGCCAGTACACTCCAACAAAAAATACTGATGCTTAAATATAATGGTAATAGTGTCTAATTTTTGCACTGTGGTGCAGTGGTTAGCACTGTCGCCTCACAACAAGAAGGTCCCGGGTTCCAGACGGGACCTTTCTGTGTGGAGTTTGCATGTTCTCCCCGTGTCCCCGTGGGTTTCCTCCGGGTACTCCGGCTTCCTCCGGGTACTCCTCCTTTTTAAAGGGTAAGTTCGCTATTTTGGACCTTGGACCCTATTTGCGGTCTGTCTTCCATGAACCTGACACATTGAGTCCATTTTTTCGCTGATCGGTCCAGTATTGAGTTCGCTACAGATTTCCTGTAGGCTCTCACTGGGCTACAATAGAAGTCAACGGGGCAATTATAAATGTTATGGAAAAACAACGATAAATGTGCTTTCATGTACAATAAATGAGACGGGAAGCTCAGGGTGTATTGTTACCGGTCTCAGTATGCTCTCCTGTGAAATGTATCTCAATCCGAACATTTTTACGTGCTTGGCATGGCTTGGAAGTAAGCATTTCTCTGTTGCTTGTTTTCGCTGCTCCCGCGGAGTACTATGTGTCGGGGGTAGGGGAGCGGGAAGGTGTGCCGGCCGTTTACGAAACTATCTATGTGAGCAGTCTGCGTTTGTTTACCTGCAGCAACATAGGCTACACTTTGCACAAAAAAACTTGGATGATGGATTACTATAATGATTACGAAGACGAAGAATTCGATTTTGACTGACGTTACTGGCTACAGATTTGAGCCAGAATACACGGACACGGAACTACAAGAGATGGATGATAAGAGAGCAAGAGAAGAGAGAGAGGCTGAAGTTGCGCAGGTAATGTTATCCGAAGTCAGTGCGAGGTAGTGCGGTCGGAGAAATAGTTCTGTTTCAAATGGAACTGTTGTTTCAACGTTCGGTTTGCGTTTGCGATAGCCTACATTTCACAGGAGAGCATACTGAGACCGTAAGAATACACACTGAGCTATAAAAGCACATTTATCGTTGTTTTTCCATAACATTTATAATTGCCCCGTTTACTTCTATTGTAGCCCAGTGAGAGCCTACAGGAAATCTGTAGCGAACTCAATACTGGACCGATCAGCGAAAAAATGGACTCAATGTGTCAGGTTCATGGAAGACAGACCGCAAATAGGGTCCAAGGTCCAAAATAGCGAACTTACCCTTTAATGAAAGCTAAGGACAACTGCTTGCAGTTACATTGAACCTGGACCTCAAGTTTCATTGGGAGTGCCTCACACCTGGTGGATTAAATTAAATTCCATGGGCAAACTAAATAGGGAATCAATACAATAACCAATAAGCTGCCTGTCAAACAATCAGCTTCACCAAGGTATCAATATCAATCAACAAGATTATAGATCTAAGGTAGCATTGGTCATTGGAAGATGGATTTCAATAGCTGAGCTGTGAGCGACTTATAACAAAAGATATTTTGCTAAGCTATTGATAGTATGTCTAATGTCCATTAGCTGCCACAATAAAGCTATTTTGGCATTATCTGCGCCTTGCTCAGCTTACCGACAGCTGTGGTCCCAGGATATATGGTTGGCATAGCATCCAGCTTCAAAATCTAATTCTTTGCAAACCCATCGCCTTTTGCATGAGGTTCTGGAAGCAGTTATCTGTAAACGTGCACTACAAACACGGATTCCCTCCATGCTATCGGGAACATCCACTTGATTTTTCTAAATAAAATTTTTGTTTGAATGAATGGGCTCTTTTGGCAAAGAGTGGAACAAATTTCTAAAACTGTGCAGTTAGCCATGTTTAACACATCAACCGTCACAACAATGTCACTAACTAGTCAGCTTCCTGTGTGCTGTTTCAGTTGACCACATCTCTGTCCTGTAATTTGCATATCTTTGCAGAGTGGACCATGATAGTTTCGACATATTTGTGACATCACAAACTTTGCTTGTACAGCCACATTATAACCAACTCAGATTTCAGAGAAATACAGAGAAGCTCTCACTCTACAATGGAAGAATGTGAAAACAGCGCTCTGCACAAAAATCAATCTGTATAGTTAGTCATGTCTCCAAGAGGAGCTAACCATTAAAAAAAACAAGTTTTTGAGTGGAGGGGGACTTTAAATAGAAATTCCACTTGACGTTTCATTTTTCATACATACATGAAACAACCCTGTTATAATTAAAATGCAAAACAATCAAATCTGTATACGTTTAAAATAACACTTTCTTCTTGTAACCACATGATTAATGACAAAAAGGAAATGATAATTGCATTGGTCGGTTTACTTTGCATGTTTGAAGGCCAGCCAACTTCTCATGGTACAAGGCTGATATAAATGAAAATCTATTGTAGTTCTGTCATTTACAATTTCTACTCTGACAAAATTAAAATAATAATGCAAACCCTCCTTTACATTTTCATTCAGTCTTTTGACTGACTAACAAGTGAAAATACTTGTTAGTCAAAGGACTGGGGCAGTTCAAACCCTACCAAGAATTCCGCCACACATACAGGGTTTGAGAGTCTCCTCTCTCTCACACACACACATCGGGGGACATGGTGCTCTCTCTCTGTCACACACACAAACACCGGGAGACATGGTCCTCTCCCTCAAACACACACACACACACACACACACACACACACATGGGGGGACGTGGTACTCTCTGACACACACTTGCCCTCACACACACACATACACACACCATTCAGATCCGTTGTGGGATCTTTTCTTTTTCTCACTTTCCCTTTTCTCTGCCCCCCCCCCATCCCCCACCCCCCCACTGGCCTTAAGCACTGGAAGTCCCCACATACTCTGCCTTTCCTTTTAGCCTTTTATGTATACTTCATGGAGCAGTCCACAACATATCTGTGAATACGCTTAGCCATGGTTAGACTGGCCGTGTGCCAATTCTGGCAGATGCCAGATCGGCTCGACCACTACTGGGCCGGGACTACTTTTAAGCCATGGTCATGATCCCCCTGCCCATTTTGCAATCGCAATCTATCCCCCGGTCTGCCACCCACTAATCCCCCCTGCCCCTCGTAATTTGCCCCCTCCCTCCTTTCGCAATTGCAATCTCGAACCCATTTATATCTGTGTTTATATGGCTGGAGGCATGGTCAGGGTTGGCTGGTGAAGGTGAAAAATGCCAGAACCAAAGTGTGCTCCCAGCCTGCCTTGCGATTGGCCAGCAGGCTCAAAACTTAAATTTTCTTAGTATCTTTGATGCGCCTGTACACTCTGTTCTTGGGGTGGTTTGGCAGGGTTTTGAGGGGCTTATGGTGATTATGACCTACTTTTAGGTGTTCTGCTGAATTTTTGTCTTTTGCAAAATTAAAAAAAACATTTGATCACAACAAAAGGAGCAGGATGGACATACCGGGATCCGACTTGGAGAAGGTGTCCATATCCAGCAGGTTCCTATGGAAATGAGAAAAAGCAGAGTAATGAATGAGGAGGAATGAAACTTAGTGCTTTCATTAATTAGACTAAGGCTGTGCTGTGCTGTCACTAATTAGACTAAGGCTGTTCTGTGCGCACATTAATTAGACCAAAGCTGTGCTGTGCGCTCATTAATTAGACTAAGGCTGTGCTGTGCTGTCACTAATTAGACAAAGGCTGTTCTGTGTACACATTAATTAGACCAAGGCTGTGCTGTGCGCTCATTAATTAGACTAAGGCTGTGCTGTGCTTTCATTAATTATACCAAGGCTGTGCTGTGCGCTCATTAATTAGACCAGGGCTGCGCTGTGATCTCATTAATTAGACCAAGACTGTGCTGTGCTGTCACTAATTAGACCAATGCTGTGCTGTGCTCTCATTAAATAGACTTAGTCTAATTAGTGACAGCACAGCACAGCATTGGTATAATTAGTGACAGCACAGCACAGCTTTGGTCTAATTAATGAGATTACAGCACAGCCTTAGCCTAATTAATGTGAGCATAACATAACCTTAGTCTAATTAGTGAGAGCACAGCACATCCTTAGTCTAATTAATGAGTGCACAGGACAGCCCTGGTCTAATTAATGAGGGCACAGCACAGCCTTGGTCTAATTAATGAGATTACAGCACGGCCTTAGCCTAATGAGAGCATAACATAACCTTACTCTAATTAGTGAGAGCACAGCACATCCTTAGTCTAATTAATGAGTGCACAGGACAGCCCTGGTCTAATTGGGGCCTTTTCAGTTGCTGCACCCTCCCTCTGGAATGCCCTCCCCATTCACATCCGTCTGGCAACCACCCTACCATCCTTCAAACAGGCTCTCAAAACCCACCTCTTCAAACTGGCTTTCCCCTGTTAAACATCCTCCCCTCTATCCCATGACTGAAATTTTAAATTATACTCCTTCTTTTTATCTGTCTTAATTATTTTATTTTATTTATTTTATTTAATTTTTTATTATTTTTTTATTAACTACTTATTAAATAATTTTACTGTGTGTAATTTTAAACTGTAAAGCACTTTGAGTACCTAGAAAAGCGCTAAAGAAATTGAATGTATTATTATTATTATTATATTAATTGGACTAAGGCTGTGCTGTGTGCTCATTAATTAGACTAAGGCTGTGCTGTGCCCACATTAATTAGACCAAGGCTGTGCTGTGCGCTTATTAATTAGACCAGGGCTGTCCTGTGCACTCATTAATTACACTAAGGATGTGCTGTGCTCTCGCTAATTAGACTAAGGTTATGTTATGCTCTCATTATTTAGGCTAAGGCTGTGCTGTAATCTCATTAATTAGACCAAGGCTGTGCCGTGCTCACTAATTAGACCAAGGCTGTGTTGTGTGCTCATTAATTAGACTAAGGCTGTGCTGTGCGCTCATTAATTAGACCAATGCTGTGCTGTGTGCTCATTAATTAGACTAAGGCTGTGCTGTGCCCACATTAATTAGACCAAGGCTGTGCTGTGCGCTCATTAATTAGACCAAGGCTGTGTTGTGTGCACATTAATTAGACTAAGGCTGTGCTGTGCGCTCATTAATTAGACCAATGCTGTGCTATGCTCATTAGACTAAGGCTGTGTTATGCTCTCACTAATTAGACTAAGGCTGTGCTGTGTGCTCATTAATTAGACTAAGGCTGTGCTGTGCCCACATTAATTAGACCAAGGCTGTGCTGTGCGCTTATTAATTAGACCAAGGCTGTACTGTGCACTCATTAATTACAAACCCCAATTCCAAAAAAGTTGGGTCAGTATGTAAAATGCACATAAAAGCAGAAAGCAGTGATTTGTAAATTCTCTTTTACATATATTTAATTGAAAACAATACAAAGAAAATATATTTAATGTTTTACCTTATCAACTTTATTGATATTTGTAAATATACGCTAATTCCGAATTAGATGCCTGCATCACGTTCCAAAAAAGTTGGAACAGGGAGAAAAAAAAAGACTGGGAAGTTAAAAAAACACCTGTTTGGAACATTCCACAGGTAAACAGGTGATGCTATCATGACTGGGTATAAAAGGTTATCAAAAGACTCTTGATATCTTCTTATCAGGTACTCTTACAAGCAATACTATAACCTCTCTGCATTTGAATGGATCTCTATGGGAATTGGGGGGTGGGACTAGATTAAACTGTAAATTACACGGGACTAGTATGGAACCCATGGTGGGCTAAATGACTGAAAGTCATCAAGGGTCTGCAGTGGATGGATCACTTGATGGGTTGTTTCTCCTGACTTATTTTTCCATAGTTCAATAGGAAAATGAGTCAGGAGAAACAACCCTTAAAGTGATCCATCCATGGTTGTTAAAGGATAAGTTCGCTATTTTGGACCTTGGACCCTATTTGCAGTCTGTCTTCCATGAACCTGACACATTGAGTCCATATTTTCGCTGATCGGTCCAGTATTGAGCTAGCTACAGATTTCCTGTAGGCTCTCACTGGGCTACAATAGAAGTCAACGGGGCAATTAGAAATGTTATGGAAATAGGGTCCAAGGTCCAAAATAGCGAACTTATCCTTTAACAGCAGCGATTAGAACAATAGAAATGACCACAATGGGGACAGTAACACATATTTACTTAGCAAACTCTCTCAATAGAGGGGAAATGTGTGAACAACTGTGTGCACAGTGGTTTAATCAATAGTGCCAGATTTGGCTAACAACATTCCTAGCAGTGACAGATGCAACATCACTGAGCACTAGTGGAATTTTACTTGTGGAAACCAAGAACCAGTTTACAAATTTTGATTTATTAATAACGAGCTCTAAGAACATTATTATTATTATTATTGTTATTTTTATTAATTGCCTAATAGCAGGACAAAAAAACCTTTTCATCCACCTAGACTGGTTTCATAAATCAGTGTCTCTGATATGATCTTAATGTCATTATTCATAAAGTTAAAAAGCAGCACAGGGCACTGGAAAGCACACACACAGGTGATGGTGTGAAAGGAAACAGAACAAGTGATCGGGAGCCCAGGCCTAATAGCAGGCAAAAACAGCGAGCACGGCTCTGTGGCGGATAAGGTGCAGTTGAAGCTCCACCCAAGCATTTTAGCTCACAGCTAAGATGAGCCATCGTGTGCTGGCCGCTGTGCGACAGCCCAAGCCTTGACTGTGTTGGCCGCTGTGTGACAGCCCAAGCCTTGACTGTGTTGGCCGCTGTGTGACAGCCCAAGCCTTGACTGTGTTGGGCGCTGTGCAACAGCTCAAGCCTTGACTGTGTTGGGCACTGTGCGACAGCCCAAGCCTTGACTGTGCTGGCCGCTGTGCGACAGCCCAAGCCTTGACTGTGTTGGCCGCTGTGTGACAGCCCAAGCCTTGACTGTGTTGGGCGCTGTGCAGCAGCTCAAGCCTTGACTGTGTTGGGCACTGTGTGACAGCCCAAGCCTTGACTGTGTTGGCCGCTGTGTGACAGCCCAAGCCTTGACTGTGCTGTGCGCTGTGTGATGGCCAAAATCTGGACTCTGCAGGGCGCTGTGCGACAGCCCAAGCCTGGACTGTGCTGGGCGCTGTGTCTCCTCCAGCTGTCAGGTGGGGTATACCTACCTCCTGATCGCGTGGTGGCAGTGGAAATTATAGAAGACGGATCAAAGCGGGAAAAAGAACACAGCCGCTGACGTGCATCTTGACCCCTTAACAACCCCTTTTCAAATAATCTGGTCACACAATATACCGTTTGAAAGTGTAAAGCTCACGATTCAATCTCTATAAACTATTTTACAATCCCAATGTTATAAAGGTTACAAAGGTTCCTTATTTTGTAGCAAGAGACAAAACAGGCTGAATCAAAATGATGACTCCGTACATTCTAAGCATTCCACGAAAATCCACAAAAACGACACAAATAACGGTGAAGTCGGTATCCTTATCCCAGAAAAAAAAAAAAAAAAAAAAATCCTTTAAAAAATAACTTACACTTCCACTGTGTTTGAGCTTCTGTTGTTCTGTAGTAATTCTGTAATTCTGACTCAGGGGTTACCTTACAGAACAGGACTATGCCTGTAGTCAAAGGGGTCCATGAACAATAGCCATTTTATTTTCTGGCTTGTGTCCATCAAAGGTGGTGCTAGAGAAGGGGTTAACAGCCCGAGTGCCTGAGCAAGTAGCAATCAATTCAATTTCAGTTTTGTCTGCAAATGCTAAGAGCTAAGTCTAAATCAGGGGTGTCCAATCTTATGCGAAAAAGGGCAGTTGCAGGTTTTTGTTTAAGCCCAGCAGTAAGACACCTGATTCTACTTATCAAGGTCTTGATTGAAAACTATGATTGCTTATTTAGTTGAATCAACTGTCATAGTGCTTTAAAGAAATGTTCAGTGCAGTGTGCATTGGCTGGGGGCTTGGAGTCCCCTGCGAACCAGTCCTTTCACCATTGTCGCATAGGAGAGCTGTTTTGTAATACAGCTTTGATAACAGAGCTTAGATACCTCATCGGCCACCTGTTTCACCAGGAAGAGTACTAATGACTAATGATGGCTCACTAATTGCAGTATTGGCTAATTAAACCTTAACAACACACCCTCTACTAAGGTTTCCCTCATTGCTTCCTTATTAGGAGACTTAGGGTGCGTCCCAATATTCTTCACTCCCCACCTCCCCACCTCCACTCCCCCACTACCACTCCTCTCCTACCCGTAAATATGCAAAACTGTCTGAACGTTTTGAGTACAAGTATTTGTATGTACAGTATACACTGTACCTGACATTGCGGTTTGCGTCGAGAGATTAATGAATATGTAAGCATTAATACGTAATTAAGATGTAATCAGCGACATTATATTAAAACACAAAGATCCGTTTCCAGGGCACGGAGTAGAGGAGTGGTAGTGGAGGAGGAAAGGTGGCATTTTTCGATTATTGGGATATTGGGACGCACCCTTTGATTGTTCATTTGTGCCTGGCTTTCTGTTAGGGGTTTCGGCTCTGGCCCCCGCCAAACGTATTACCACCATCAGGTTATCGCCAGACAGGTCTGTCCCTGCCCCCCCCCCCCCCCCCTGTTAGTTGTGAGTAGTGGGTTCCAACAAATCAGCCCAGCTCTTTAGACAGGGGGGAGATGTCCTCAGTACTTACCGACAAGCTGCCCTGTATGCTGTCAGGAAAAGTGTTCCATGATTCACACTCAATCACAGAACGCTCTTCTGTGTCGATAAGTGTTCCCGCCCGGCTTTCAGAAGTGATAGGGCCACTTAATTCGTATTTTCCTTTCTTTCAACAGGGCTTTCCACCATTTCTTTTAACAGCGAGCCCTTTCCCTTCCCCCCTCCTGCTCCTTTTCTTCAACAGTGCCCATAACCAGTGCCCCAATACCCCAGTGCATGCTGGTAAATTCACCTGACCCAAATCTGTCAGCACATGGCTGGTCGCTGGAACCGCTTCCCTCTCCACACCCATCAGCTCCGGGTCAGTCAGGCGAATCCTGACTCCCAAGTGAAAGCTTGTCCACATTTTCAGTGCTTTTCTATTCTATTCCTACCATCAAAAAGAAGAAATGTAAAAACAGAGGGACTTGTCCTTGCGGTGACAGACGTGGTTGACGGCTCGAGCCCGGCAGCTGGCAGCAGCGACTGAACACGGCAAACAGTTGCCTCGGTCTCTGGTGCGTGTCTGCATATAGGTTGCACTTTGTAAAAATGGAAATGCAACTTGTTCTACATCCCCACATGTCATTAGACATATTCACACTGAGGATTTTCTATTCTGCTTCTGTAATCATAAAACTGCCATAACCATTCCATCTGTTTGTTTTTTTGTTCCCGTTTGTCATTTTAAAAAGTGGGGAACAAAACAAACAGATGGAATGGTTTCATGATTACAGAACCGGAATAGAAAATCATCCATTCTGTTCTATCCCAAAGTGTAACTACTTTCCAGACGTGGGAATACAGTAACAGCAAATATGAAGTACCAGTCATTTGACATGTAATAGAGTTAGCATTTAAAATTTACACAGTAAACGGTAAGCAAACCCTATGGTGGTTTGGGAACCAAAAAGGACATGTGATAAATGAGAGGGGTCATGAGTTTGACTCCTGCTTGGAGTTTGATTATAAAGTGGCTGCTCTCTTGTCATACTGCCATTACACCGGACCCTCGTGCAACTTCCTGTTCCACTGACACTGCGAAGCACATAAAGGCCACCAAATGAAAAATAAAACAAAAGGCTTGGAAAATATTTGGCAATAGTAAAACATTTAAATCACATTTCTTTGTGTATTGGCTTATAGGACAGCCAAATAGATACAGGTATGGAGTGGGTTCACAGAACTACTGTTCACTGAGTCATGTTAGGTTGAGTGTTGTACTCAGGGAGGTATTAACAGTACCTGCCCCGCTGAAGGAACTCACAACCTTAACCTTTGGAGGCCTGTCAGCTGCTGTCCCACAACAACTTCCCTCCGAACAACTGTCAGCCCCTGCCGCCATCCCGCCTGACCTCCAGGGCGGAGGGGAGAGGTGGCGGCTGGCCCGCTGGCACCGGCATGTCTCCTGTATGTTATGGTGACAGGTGGCGAGCTGAAGGACACAGCGACGCCCCTCACGTCCCCTGCGGTTCTGAAAGAGCGGAGCCGTTTGGAGCCCAAAACTGAGGCTTCCCGTTTGCTTGTTAAGACGTGAGACCTGAGACGGGGAGCAATGCTCAATCACCCGTCGCTTGAGTCTCCTCACCCAAACCGAGGCTTCCGGTTTGCACCTCTCGGGTCTCCTGTGGTTCTGAAAGAGCGGAGCCATTTGGAGCCCAAAACCGAGGCTTCCCGTTTGCTGGTTAAGACGTGAGACCTGAGACGGGGAGCAATGCCCGTCGCTACGCAGATGATGCAGCGTGGGGGTGGGAGGTGCTGGGTTTGAGAGCCACTTCCTTCCTTCAGCAAACATGCTTTATTGGCACCATGAAACGTATAGTGCTTCCAAATAAGTTTAGAGTGAATAAACACAACTCTGCTGGTGTAAAAGACAGTAATGTTCATAAATGTAGTAAATAACTGGAAGCTTTCTTTCCCCAACTACACTCCTAAACTTACGTTTTAATGATTTACCCAACCCAACTATGACCTCTCTCTGTTCCAATTCCTTCTTCCCACTGTTTCCCGTTTCTCTGCCATCTCTCCTTCAATCTTTCCCTTTCTCTGTAGCTTTATTTCAAATCAAATCATGTCAGACTTTATTTATAGCATTTCAGAACTCCAGCATATGGAGTTCACTGTGTTTTACACAAAAAGACAGTGTATGGGTCTAAAAGATAAATAATAAAAATTAAAACCTGAGCATAGCTGAACACCAATCAATCAAAATCACAAGTATGAGTGAATGCAATTCAAAGTGCAATATCACACACACACACACACACACACACACTTGCATACAAAACAAAATACCCACCATTGAAGCAGTTTATAAATATAAGCCAAACTGAAAATATGTCTTAAGCATGCACTTAAAAACCTCAACAGATGTGACTACTCTCATATCCAATGGGAGACTATTCCAGAGCCTCGGTCCAAAGGAGCTGAAAGCAACATCTCTACGTTTTTGACTTGGTTTTTGGGACGATCAGCAGCTTGGAGTCAGTGGATGTGAGCGATCTGCTAGGAACATATTTTGGCGGCATGTCACCTATATGTACTCTGGGCTTAGAACGTTTACAGATTTAAAAAACCAGCAGCAGAATCTTAAAATCAATCCTATATTTAACCGGTAACCAGTGAAGGGACTTCAACAATGGAGTGATGTGCTCTCTCTTTTTCATTCCAGTTAAGACTCTGGCTGCAGCATTTTATTGAAGTGCCTTCTTAGGAAGACCATAAAGCAGTGCATAGCAGTAGTCTGATCTGCTGGTTATCAGTGCATGTATACGTTTTTCAGTGTAATTTGGAGAAAGAAGAGGTCTGACTCTTTTGCAATATTTCCAAGATGATAAAAAGCCGTTTTAGTTACATTTCTGATGTGCTGCTCAAAATTTAGGTCACAGTCCAAAATTGCACGAAAGTTTCCTGTCTGGGTTTTAACATTTAAAGTATAGGGTCGGGACGATATCATTTTTTTCAGACCGAGTACAAGTCTGAGTACTCACCAATACCGAGTACCGATACCAGTACTTTTCATATTCTTTTTTTTTAATCATTTTCAGTTACCACAATAATGACATTGCTAAATTTTGAAACCACTGTTTATTTTTTTATTAATTGATGCATTTATACAAATAAATTAGAACAATTGATTAAATGCAAGGCTTTGAGGTCATCCATTTTATACAAAATAATAATACCTGTAAAATCGTAAGCTGACTAATGATGACTGTTTTTCATTGCGTGTTGTTTAAATCGACAACTGTTGATCACACCTAAGGATCACTGAACATTTTTAACTATTCCACAAATTGAGAATATTCAATATAAGAATCCTCTACGAGAAAAAATTTTAAATTGATAGCACAAATAAAATAAACTTTGATGCTCCAAAAACAGGCGCTCCACACTTATATGCATGGGTCTAATAAAAGTGAGGGGTTCAATTTCACTTTGTAAACTTTTTGACATATACAGTCAAGCCGGAAAGTCTGCACACCCCTTTCACCTTCTCCACGTTTTATTACGTTATTCTACAATAGATTGAGTTCATTTTTTGTCTCAAAATTCTACACAAAATAGCCCATAATGACAAAGTGAAAACAGGTTTTTAGACATTTGTGCTAATTTATTAAAAATGTAAAATATCATATGTACACAAGTGTGCACACCCTTTGATATGACACCCAAAAGTGAGCTGAGGTGCATTTTGTTTCCACTGATACTGCTTGAGATGTTTCCACAACTTAATTGGAGTCCACCTGTGATAAATTCAATTGATTGGACATGATTGGGGATTGCCAACACCTGCCTATATAAGGTCCCACAGTTGACAGTGCATGTCAGAGCAAACTCCAAGCCATGGGGTCAAAGGAATTATCTGCGGACCTCAGAAACAGGATTGTGTCAAGGCATAGATCTGGAGAAGGGTACGAAAAAATCTCTGCAGCTTTACAGGTCCCAAAGAGCAAAGTGGCCACCATCATTCGTAAATGGAAGAAGTTTGGAACCACCAACAATCTTCCTAGACCTGGCCGCCCGGCCAAACTGAGCAATCGGGGAAGACAGGCCTTGGCCAGGGAGGTGAGCAGGAACCCGAGGGTCACTCTGACAGAGCGCCAGCGTATCCTTGTGGAGATGGGAGAACCTTTCAGAAGATCAACCATCCAGGCAGCACTCCACCAATCAGGCCTTTATGGTAGAGTGGCCAGACGGAAGCCCCTCCTTAGTAAAAGGCACATCACAGCCCGCTTGGAGTTTGCCAAAAGGCACCTAGAGGACTCTCAAACCATGAGAATCAAGATTCTCTGGTCTGATGAAACCAAAATTGAACTTTTTGGCCTGAATACCAAGCGTCACGTCTGGAGGAAACCAGGCACCGCTCATCACCTGGCTAATACCATCCCTACAGTGAAGCATGGCGGTGGCAGCATCATGATGTGGGGATTTTTTTCAGCAGCGGGAACGGGGCGACTAGTCCTGATAGAGGGAAAGATGAATGCAGCTAAGTACACGAGATCCTTGAAGAAAACCTGCTCCAGAGCGCTCTGGACCTCAGACTGGGGCGAAGGTTTACCTTCCAACATGACAACGACCCGAAGCACACAGCCAAGAGAACAAAGGAGTGGCTTCGGAGAAAGTCTGTGCATGTCCTTGAGTGGCCCAGCCAGAGCCCAGACCTGAATCCAATTGAACATCTGTGGAAAGAGCTGAAAATGGCTGTGTACCGACGCTCCCCATCCAACCTGACGGAGCTTGCAAGGATATGCCAAGAGGAATGGGCAATAATGTCCAGAAACAAGTGTGCCAAGTTCGTAGCTTCTTTCCCAAGACACCTTGAAGCTGTAATCGCTGCCAAAGGTGCAGCAACCAAGTATTAGGCTAAGGGTGTGTACAGATATGTAACCCCTAAATAACCTATTTTTGTCAGTAAAATAAAATAGCATATTTTCTAAAAACCTGTTTTCACTTCGTCATTATTGGCTATTGTGTGTAGGTGTTTGAGGCAAAAAATGAACTCAATCTATTGTAGTATAAGTCTGTAACGTAATAAAACGTGGAGAAGGTGAAAGGGGTGTGCAGACTTTCCGGCTTGACTGTATGTACATATACAGTGAGCACCATAATTCATTGGACAGTGACACATTTTTTGTTATTTTGGTTCTGTACTCTAGCACTTTGAGTTTGTAAGGATATGATGACAATGAAGTGCAGACTGTCAGCTTTAATTTGAGGGTATGTTCATCCATATCGGATGAACCGTTTAGAAATGATAAAACCTTTTGTACATAGTCGCCCCCATTTCCGGGCATCAAAAAATATTGGACAGTTTAACATAATGTAGAATAAGGTCATCTTTTTTAAATATTTGGTTGCATATCCTTTGCATGCCATGACTTCCTGATGTCTGTGACCCAACAATATAAAAAATCTTATTTTCTGGTACTCCTACAAGCGATACTATAACCTCTCTGCATTTGAATGGATCTCTATGGGAATTGGGGGGTGCGACTAGATTTAGCTGTAAATTACACAGAGTGAAACTGTCTGCATTTCAACCGCATTGTCATTGCATCCTTTCAAACTCAAAGTATAGAACCAAAATAACATAAAATGTGTCACTGTCCAATGAATTATGGTGCTCACTGTATACACCCTAGCAAAGGGTCAAACATCACGATGGACAATTGTTTCTCCACAAGAAAACCGCTTTGGTCGGGACTGTGAACAAATGGAGATGGGAATTGCTTCCAAGCACACGAGAAGCCAAATGAGAAGCCAAAGGCACAGGAGATGATAACCACGCTTCCTCACAAGAGCCACAAAGAAGAAGCCAAAGAGTCCGCAAGTTAACGGAAAAGGGCCAAGTACTGCACGATGAGCAAGTAAGAAGAGTTGCACACCGTTTCAGTGTGAGCTACGAGGAGTGGAAGGCTATCACTAAAGATGCCAGACGAGCGCTGCGTTGACAATGCTCAGACAACCTGCTGCATGAACACATCTCAAAGGTAGAAGACCCCTCAAAGCGTCTGAACCTTGTTTATGAAGAGTTAAGGCACATCGACATTCCCGACCATGACACACGTCGCAGAATAGACACCTGTGAAGCAGTAACAAGGATGATCATCGACACTGCAAGAGATTTAGACAAAAAAGGTGAAAGTCGAGGGGATGAAGAGCAAGGCTGGAAAGAGACACCAACAGTATACAAGTCTGCTACCTCAGACAAAGGAAGTATCAACCTTCACCACACCAAGTCCACTCATTCTCGAAGCAACTCAAAGGCCACATCCAGACATTCAAACCTGTCTTCTGCTAACAGACAAGAGGCTGCTGTTGAAGTTGCTGCCAATGAAGCCACTTTAGAAGTACTGCTAGAGCAAGAATGTCAAATTGAAGAACTTCAAAGACTCGAAGCTGAAGCCGCCCATTTACGAGCCAAACAAGAGGCTGAAAATGCGGAGAGACAAAGGGCGCTAGAAGCCAAGCGCAGACAAGTAGAGCGGCTGGAGACGATTAAGAAGCTAAAGGCTGCCAAGGCGCGACAGCAAGTATATGATCAGAGTAGATGCTCAGACGAAGAAATAAACGAGCTACTCCATCAACGGGTACCTGTGAAAGAGAAAATCTTACCTGTGAAAGAGAAAGTCTTACCTGAGAAAGAGAAAGTCAAGCATGAAAGCAGCCCATTTCTGCACCACTCTCCATCACAAGCGGTGACTCAGCCAAAGCAAGATGACAGCACAGCAGCTCTTGTTAGAGCATTCGCAGAGTCCATCAGTGCGAGTCATCTTCCTGTACCTGAACTAACAACGTTCAATGGCGACCCCCTCAGATTCAACGACTGGAAGGTTTCCTTTCAGACACTCATTGACAGGCAGAACATACCAGCTGAAGAAAAGATATACTATCTGCGAAAGTATGTGGGTGGAACTGCCAAGAAAGCCGTAGAGAGCTACTTCCTGCTAGGCACAGAGTCAGCCTATCGTGCAGCATGGGCTATCCTAGAAGAGAGATATGGCAATCCATTTCTCATCGCCAAGGCCTTCAGAGACAAGCTTGATGCCTGGCCCAGGGTAAGCTCCAAAGGCAGTGTGGAACTTCAAGAACTTGCCGACTTCCTTCGCAGCTGTGAAGCTGCCATGACTCAGATAAGAGGTCTTGAAGTACTCAACGACTGCAACGAGAACCAGAAAATCCTTGCTAAACTTCCAGACTGGCTGACCTCAAGATGGAATAGGAAGGTCATAGAAGTGGAATAGCAAAGTCACACATTTCCAAGCTTCAGCCAGTTCGTCAAGTTCCTCACATGTGAAGCCAAAATCGCTTGCAACCCAGTAACATCTCTCCATGCTCTAAAACCAAGTGAAAGCGAGAAGATCAAGGTTTTTAAGAGCAGAGGTCATGGAGCAAAGGTACTGACAACCAACTCAGATGAGAAAGCTGTCTCTACAAGCTGCGTTTTCTGTGAGAAGGCAAGTCACAGTCTACACAAGTGTCATAAATTTATGAATGAGACGATCTCTGAGCGAGTCAAGTTTGTTCAGCAGAAGAAGTTGTGCTTCGGCTGTCTTGAGTCTGGTCATCGCTCAAAGGACTGTGAAAACAGAAAGACCTGTGATACGTGTGGGAAAGGACATCCGACTTGTCTCCACGATAATCGCACCAAAGAAGAAAGGATGTCAGCAAGGACTGATGGAGCAAGGGACAGTAACAAGTCAAGGGAAAGGAAGATGGATCGCCCACAAGATAACTCAGCAAGAACATCAAGTGAGGCAACATCACATAGAGTCATCCAGAATGTCAAGGACACTCATACCTCCACAATCATTCCAGTGTGGGTGTCAGCCACAAGTGAGCCAGATTGTGAAGTTCTTGTGTATGCACTCCTCGATACACAAAGTGACACAACCTTTATCCTTGAAGAAACAGCAAAGGTTCTCCACACGAAGAACAAACTAGTTCAGCTAAAGCTCCCCACAATGGCTTCAAGAAACACAGTCGTGTCCTGTCGGAAACTAACTGGTCTACAAGCGAGAGGATTCTACTCAGACAAGATCATCTCTCTGCCAGTGACCTACTCCAGAGACGGCAGAGGCATGGCCTCATCTTGAACACCTCGCAGACGAGATTGCTCCTCAGCAAAGCTGTGACGTCGGCCTGCTAATTGGCTACAACTGTCCTCAAGCTCTTGTCCCAAGACAAGTGGTGTGTGGTGAAGAAAACCAGCCCTTTGCACAGAGAACAGATTTAGGCTGGAGTGTAGTCGGTTATGGCAACCCGTGTCTCGACTATGGAGATGCGATTGGAGTGAGTCACCAGGTCATCGTGAACAGGTGATGCCAGGTCTTCAGTCTTCTTCAAATCTCACAAACGAAGTGCACTATGTCTGTAGAACACAGATCAAGGAAGTAGTCTTACCTGCAGATGTCATCAAGGTGCTGGAATCTGACTTTGTCGAAAGAGCTTCAGAGGACAGCCACATGTCTCAAGAGGATCTCCGGTTCCTGTCAAAGATGGAGAAGGGCATCAGTCTCAAGGACGATAGTCATTATGAAATGCCACTGCCATTCAAGAAAGAAAGACCCAACTTACCAGATAACCAGGTGTGTGCCATCCAACGCCTCAGGTGCCTAGAAAGGAAGCTGAGGAGAAACGAGCAATACCACAAAGACTACAAGACCTTCGTGGACGAGACCATAACTCGCGGAGACGCAGAAAGGGTCCAGAAAAGGATATCAGCAAGGCTCCAGCATGGTACATCCCACACCATGGGGTGTATCATCCACAAAAGCCTGGGAAGATACGCGTCGTCTTTGACTGCTCCGCAAGGTTTAAAGAGACATCCTTGAATGACCATCTCCTGACCGGTCCAGAGTTGACAAATAGCTTAGTGGGAGTCCTATGTCGTTTTCGAAGAGGTCCTGTGGCAGGTCCTGTGTGACATAGAACGCATGTTCCACCAGTTCCATGTGAAGGCAGAGGACCAAGGTTACCTAAGATTCATGTGGTGGGAGGATGGAGATCTTGAAGCCCAACCTTCCATCTATCGAATGAAAGTCCACCTGTTCGGTGCAGCTTCATCACCTGGCTGCGCCAACTATGGGCTCAAGCACATCGCAGCCGAAGGACAAGGAGACTTCAGTGAAGATACCATCAAGTTCATCCATAGGAACTTCTACGTCGATGATGGCTTATCAAGTGTAGCGTCCAAAGGCCAAGCAATTCAGCTAGTGAAGGAAGCAAGAGAACTGTGCAGCACAGGCAAACTCCGGCTACACAAGTTCATCTCAAACAGCAATGAAGTCCTAGCCACCATTCCCAAAAGAAGAATGTGCTGAAGCTGCCAAAGACCTGGACATGGCACTGGGTGAGCTACACATGGAAAGAGCACTCGGCGTACAGTGGTGCGTAGCTTCTGACGAGTTCCAGTTCCATGTGGTTGTCAAAGAAAATCCACTTACGCGAAGAGGAGTCTTGTCCACAGTCGCTTCAGTATACAATCCACTCGGATTTGTGGCACCCTTCATCCTGTTGGGAAAGAAAATCCTGCAGCAGATGTGTCGTGACAAGCTCAGCTGGGATGATGACTTACCTGATGACCTTCGACCCCTGTGGGAATTCTGGCTCCAAGACCGGCAAAACCTGGCTGGTGTCAAGATCAAGAGATGCTACATTCCATCAAGCTTCGAGGTCCAGCATTATGAGCTCCATCATTTCTCCGACGCCAGTGTGTCAGGCTATGGAGAGTGCTCATACCTCAGAGCAGTCAGTGCATCGAATGAAGTCCATTGCTCCTTAGTCATGGGAAAGTCCAGAGTCGCCCCCACTAAGGTTACAACCATACCAAGACTCGAGCTGTCTGCTGCAGTGGTGGCTGTCCGCACCAGTCACATGCTCAAGAAAGAGCTGGAAGTGCATTGCCTGCAAGAAATCTTTTGGACCGATTCAAAGGTTGTGCTGGGCTACATCAACAATGAAGCCAGAAGATTTCATGTGTACGTAGCAAACCGCGTGGAGCGCATCAAGCAAAGCACAGAGTCTGCACAATGGAGGTATGTGGCCTCTGGAGAGAATCCAGCAGATCACGCATGAAGAGGTCTCACAGCAGAACAACTTCTAGCTTCTAACTGGTTCACAGGCCCAAACTTTCTTTGGCAGAAAGAGCTACCAAGTAGTCAAGGTGGGAGAGATCGCAAGTAGTGACCCAGAGCTCAAGAAGGCCCAGGTCCATGACACCCAGGCAAGGGAAGTGAGGTCACTTTTAGATCGCCTGCACAAGTTCTCCGACTGGTCAAGAATGGTGAAAGCTATTGCCAGACTCAAGCGCCGGGCAAGGGAAGCCAAAGGTCTCAAGCCAAGGTCCTGTGAAGCCACCAGTTTAGAAGAAAGGAGGGAAGCAGAGCTGACCATAATCAAGATGGTTCAACAGGCAACCCTCCCTCAAGAAATGCAGGGGATCCAGCATCATAAGGAGACAAGAATCAAGGACAAGGTCAACAAGTTTCACAAGTTAGGTCCATTCCTGGATGACCAAGGTGTCCTCAGAGTCGGAGGTCGCTTGACTCATGCTGCCCTACACCCGCATGTGAAGCATCCAGCGGTCCTCCCAAGAGACAGTCACGTGTCGGCGTTACTCGTCAAGCACTATCATGAGAGAGTACACCATCAAGGACGAGGAATGACTATGAATGCGCTCAGATCCCATGGCATATGGATCCTAGGATGCAGCAAGGCAGTATCATCCCATATCTACAAGTGCACAATGTGCAGGAAGTTCAGAAGATGCACAGAACAACAAAGGATGGCAGACCTCCCTGAGGAGCGAATGCAAACAACCCCTCACTTACTGTGGGATTGACTGCTTCGGGCCATTCTACGTCAAGGAAGGGAGAAAGGAGCTAAAACGTTACGGACTGTTACTTACCTGTATGTGTTTCAGAGCAGTGCACATTGAAATGCTCGATGACTTGACCACAGATGCCTTCATCAATGCTCTGCGTTCATTCATCGCCATTCGTGGAACAGTCCGCCAGATAAGATGTGACCGAGGGACAAACTTCGTCGGTGCTAGGCGTGAGTTTGTTGAAGCACTGAAAGAGATGGATCAAGAAGAACTCAAAGAACTGGGATGCGAGTTAATCATGAACACCCCAGCTTCAAGTCATATGGGTGGCGTCTGGGAAAGACAAATTCACACCATCAGGAGTGTCTTGACGTCCATTCTAGAACAGTCAGCCAGACAACTTGACTGCTCCTCTCTACGAACATTCCTTTACGAAGTCATGGCAGTTGTGAATAGCAGGCCTCTGACCACTGACTATCTGAATGACGCATCCGGTCCAGAGCCCCTGACACCAAACCACATCCTGACCATGAAGTCCACGATCCTCTCTCCACCTCCTGGAAAGTTTGTCAAGGAAGATCTGTACCTCCGCAAGAGATGGCGTCGAGTTCAGCTCTTAGCCAACAGCTTCTGGGCACGATGGAAGAAGGAATACCTCCTAAATCTCCAACACAGACAGAAGTGGATCAAAGACCGCAGAAACGCAAAGGTCAATGATGTCGTTCTTCTGGAAGATGATGCTACGCCACGAAACCAATGGAAGTTGGCAAAGGTTATCGAAGTGTACCCAGGAAAAGACGGAAGAGTGAGCAGACTCAAGTTGCTTATCAGCGACTCTACCCTGGATGGAAAGGGAAAGCGCATCTCCAAACCTGTTCACCTGGAGAGGCCCATCCAGAAGACAGTTACACTGTTGGAAGCAGACTGAAGATTCCAGTATCCTTACTCTGTCTCTCTCTGTCAGTCCACTGGTCAGTCTATTGGCTAGTCCACCGTTATATAGTTATCTTTAAATTAGTTTTATATGCAGTACGTATGTCTTTCTAAGTCGTTCTAAGAAATCCCTTAAGTGATTTGGTGGGAGTGTAACTGCCTCACATTGTCAGTTCAGTTTTAGTTGGCACCTTGCTATTTTTTGGTTCCTAGTACCTATAATAATATATAGTCCTAGATGCGGAACTATCTCACGTGCTATTACGTGCGGTAGTGTTCCGCACGTAATTAGATACAAAAGGACACCTTGCAAGCAGAGCGCAAAAGGCAAGCAAAGAAAGGCAGAAGAAGAGTAAAATGAAGGTTGACTTCTATTAAGTGTATGAGTTCGCAATCAAGAAGACAAAGATTAAGCTACAGCAGCAAGATTCATTTAGCCGCTCTTAGTAGTAAGCAGTCTACGAGGAATGTGTTTGAATTGTCATTCATTTCTGTTAGCTACCTACGTTTGTAATGTGTTAGCCCAAATGCTAGCTAGCTACCGATTGTATAGTTGCTGTGAACTACGACGTACTGCATACATTCAATTATTGTCTTTTTTATTTTCCCTTTCTTGTTTTTACAACCCCAGTTCTCACGGGTTGAACCATCACCAGTGGAATAAAGCCCTGTTTTCTAATCAAGACCTCGAGCCTCGCGTCTATTACTGGAGGGAGCTACAGGCCTACTATGCATCTCACCGTTTCCACTGGAACAGACCAAAGCGAAAGCCTGAGGGCCGGATTTACTAAGGAAACAGTCGCGGCACAAAACTATAACCTAGAATCCAACACTTGCATGTAACATGAGTCACAAATATGGCCCAATTGTTAATTATTCCCAAGTGTTTCACAAATCACATTCCACTGTACTACATAGAGGAGATCAACTCCAGTTGTTGGGGACCAAAATCTTTTTTGATTTCTTCTTATACATTTGTTAAAGTGTACTCATTACTGATATAACAGTGACATGTAATTTATGGTTTCTTAGCATTTCATAGAAATATGACTAACAGGCAATTATGGTTGATTGGCATAATTATAAAGAAAAACAGGTCATCATATAAAATGTACACGTGGCACAAGATTCACAAAACAGCATATAATCAAGTTAGGAACAGAGGTTGGGGTTTTGCATAGCAAACAGGTGTTTTATGTAGCCTAAGTTATCCGTATTTACAGCTGGTCCGTGTAATGTATTTCACTCGTTTCATCTGACTGCAAGCCGTCGTTCTAGGTTGTTCACAAATCCCGCCTTCAAAGTCTTAATGGATCAACAATAAAAATAGAACACGAAATTGTAATTTAAAGTATCTTTCACTTTGCACCATGTTGGCTGTAAGATTCTGTGTTGGTATCAGTTTGTGTATAGGAGCATTTTTAAAGTACGAGTACATGAGCACAGTATCAGACCTGCTACCTAACTAAATTTTCACTTCCACAGGCGCCAAGCGTCACGTAAGTGATTAGTTCGGGAGTCATTTGTTAGTGAGTGCAAAACATGTTTGTGAATCAGTCGCATTTATTTGTGGATCAGCTGCATTTATTTGTGAATCTATTCTATTTATTTGTGGATCCGTTTCATTTATTTATGGATGAGCTCCATTTATTTGTGAATCAGTTGCATTCATTTGTGGATCAGTTTTATTTATTTGTGGATCAGTTAAAAAAATTTTTTTGAGACAATAATACCCCCCTACAACTACACCTACAATTTCTTTAGGAATTGTTAATCTAGCAGCAGGGTAGGCTGCCCGTAACGACAGACCATCAGCCGCCCGTAGCGAAGGCCCTCCCAGGTAACGTTAATGTGCTGAAACGCTAATATTTATTCAGTCTCTGGGCCTTGTAATGAAAGGCATCCATGGGCTATGGGGTTAGTGGCAGGTAAAATGAATGAGTTGGAATCGACTAAGTTAAAAAAGCCGATGCCCCAGCTCACCAGTTTGTAATGAAAGGCATCCGCGTGCTATGGGGTTAGCGGCAGGTATAATTCAGGAGTTGGAATCCGAATAAGCTAAAGAAGCCAATGACCCAGTTCACCGGTTTTAATATTAATTATTTTGAGGTAAGAAATGTTGCACAAGCACTCATAAACTTTTGAATGTCAAAAACTTGGCTAAAATCTGAAATGTCATAAAAATGCATTTTCATATTTTATCAATAGTTTGTTTAACTAGCATCCTAGCATTAGCTAGGCATTTGCCTGTTTGCTAACTACTGTAGGGACAACAGGAACTACAATTCCATACAGTCCACAGGAGGCTCCTCCTCCACGTTGGAAGTGACGTAGGATGTTGTACCAGTTGTGATTTCCGCACTGTAACGTGACACTGCACAGCGGAATGCGCAACTGGCAATAAAGTTTATAAAGGGGCAACATGGCCAGTTCTTCCCGTAGTTGTCCGCTCAACTCGACAGAGCCTTCACTGTCTCGTCTCATGGCCCCATGCGGCCTGCACGCCCGGGGTTAAAGCCCTCGCTCCACAAGGAAGCACGGTCGTCCATGACACCAATCCAACTGAGCGAGGCGGGCTCATCTACCCCCGGCTACCGGCCACGTTGGACCGGAGTCGAGACGCAAGGAGTGCAACTGGTGCACCCGGTGGTCAAGAAGAACCACCAAGCGGACCACATGCAGCGCCTGGTCCTGTAGCAGAGCACCGCCGATGAGTCACCAAGGAGGCAAGCGGTCTGCAGTAGGATGAGGCTGCAGAGTTCGGGAGAAATAATGCGACCAGCTCCATTATCCACTCCGTACGAACTGTAACCCTGACGACGAAAGAAACCTGTTCCAGGGACCCAAGATGAGGCGGACGGTTCACCTATCTATCACAACCCTGCGAACTCGCCACCACAGGATCAGGGCGACCGGATTTCCCCTTTTCATTGTGAGTGTGCAATCCAACAGAGGAACCTATTTAACAGACTTTAATTCAAGTAAGGCTGTAACATGGGCAATAGCATATTAGTTAGCAACCGCAACATGTTGTGTTTGGATGTATGTAACTGTACTATTGAATGGTTAATGTGTGTTATGTGAAAGTTTGTGTTACCGTTTTACTTTGGATGGTTTTAAGCCATCCACCGCGCTGCGTTAGGTTTAATGCATTATGCACAGAACGTATCTTGCATGTGATCTGTCTTTAAACACTAACCAGTCGCGATCTTAACGCTGCACACTGATCTCAACGCACACGCATTGATAAGCTTACGGCTATCCCTTGTGTATGGTATGGTTCATGCGCCACCATTAGCTAGCTCCAGCGAAAGCTAGTTTCAAACCTCCCTCCATTTTTGTTTCTTTGTTCTCTCTGAACATGTGGCCGAGGCAACCCCCCACAAGCAGGAGAACACACACACACACACACACACACACGCACATAGTTTGTTGTACATTATAGTAGTGGATCGTGCTTTGCTCTGTTTGGTACTTTGTGTTCAATAAACTATTACATTTATCCAAGATTGCCTGTATTAATGTTGCTCTTGTGGTGAACTGAATCAGCCAATGCTAATCGCAGGGATTCCCCAAAATGCCTTCACCTTCTAGCTGGATCATTTATATTAATTCGGTATCAACTGAGTACATGTTCTTGTGATTTTTCTAAGACAATTATTAATGTGTAATTTTATTGGTAATTAATTTAATTATTAATTCAAGTTACCCATTTTTAGTTAGTATATTCTCTTTTGAGAATAATACATTTTATGAGACTGATTTAATGTCCAAAAACCATGCCACCAGTTGTATAAGGATAGTAGTGGCGTATCCGCAGTACATAAGTGGCGCCCCGTGTAAAAATATAGAGGTACCCTACATTTTTGGTACCCCGTGTATAGATTTAAATGAATATTCCCTACACTACCGAGTGAATCTTACGGTTTTAAGATCATAATATGTAATCATAAAGCCTACAAAATTATAGCAACGTTGTGACTGGGCTCCTATCTCTAAAGTCAGTAACTCTTAGATGTTTGAGAATAGGGTTTAAGAACGTTATGAAAACCATGTGGGAAAACTCACGGTTCGTCTAATTTATCTGTCACAACAACTTAAAAAATCTATAGTTGGCTAATCCAGGAAATGCAGCTATGGTTTCTGACAAGAACATCAACACCATTACAAAGCATCAAATGCTGTCACGTAACGTTTTGTCGTCTATGTTACAAAACACAATTTTGCTAACAAAAAATTATTTTAAGTGATGTTTTAACTAAATGCTCATCTACTGATCACTCCATTCAACATTATTCAACTACTTCTGATTCACTATCTGAAACTGAAACTATCTGGTACACATGATTGGGTTATATTCTATTTATGCAAGTCAACATAAGGTTAAATGAAGTTACTATTAGCCAAACAATGTTAACATTGCTTTATGCTAGCTGCATGCTAGGTAGATGAATAGAATGCTGAAATAAGCACACAACATGTTTGGACCATGTGGTTTGGACTTAACAAAATAGTGAGATCTGTAATTGTTCTTTTTATTTACCACCTCACACTAAACCATATTACCATTTTTCTATATCATTTTGAGCAATTGATACCACTGCGAAGCAACCACACCTACAATTTCTTTAGGAATCGTTAATCTAGTTTAGATGTGATATCCGCCCTAATGTAACTTATCTTGTCTCTGAGAAAATCAGCAAAGTCACTAAACTTAGATGCAGACCCGGTGGCAGAATTGTTGGGAAGGATGGGCCTAGCATTTTTTATGGCAAGCACATATTGATCAATATTTTACCTTAAAGGCCCACATGCATCAGCATTCTCTTCCTGGTTTTAGCATCTGAAACACCCACAAAACGTTAGCAAAGGGCGTAGATTTTTTTTAAAAGTCTGAATCCCCACCCCCTGTCTACGGTCTATGGTACACATTTGGATTGCAACTCCGACAAATTATGCAAAAACATACGTCATGTCACGTGGGAAATCGTTTTACAAAGAACTCATTTAAACCATAAAATATGCATACTTCGACCAAGATTGCAATTTTTTGACTTGAAACAGTATTGAACACATTTGAAAGGCTCCAGGATGATGTGAAAAGCTCAAAAACATGAAAACTATGCGTGTGCGCCTTTAATATATCCTACAGTGTTATTTGTATAGGCTAGGCTTATGCATTTTAACCCTTTTGCGCAGAGCCTTAATTCTACCCATTTTCATCTGTTTTGTACCGTTATGTAACTTTAGCTTTATAACTCCAGATATCAATGTAACACAAACACCAATAATGGCTTAAATTAAAGAAGACCCTGGTACCATTCATTATCATGCCTTAAATTAAATTATTTTCATAACTCAGATGCAAATTATGGGCAGTGAATGCACAACCCCCGGTGAAAAATAAAGTTCCACCACTCTAGTTTACAGTTAACAGCTGAGAGTCAAATATGTGAATGAAGGTTAAACTTTACATTTTCTGGTTTGCAAACCTTCCTGTCTGCATGTGTACAAAATATGAAAGTGATATGTATTACTGCTCAAATCCAATTTGAAACAGTGTACCTTGGTGTCCAAAAATATACCCAAAATGGATAATTGTGCATCACAGTAATTCAGGAGATAATCAAAAATTTTCAACAGATAAACTCTTTTGACTCATTGGAACTATATTTGGAACTATATTATTAGATAATTTACAACTTTTGTAAATGATTAGGGGAATGGATATGGGTGTCCAAAAACATACCCAAACCTTTCCAAACCCATGGAAACATATGCAAAGTATCCAAGCTGTCCAAAGCTATCCACGCTATCTAAAGCTATCCAAACATGAACACAGCTTTAGTGTCCATTTGATGTACATTATTATGTCCTATGAGGAGGCAATTAATGAGGGTAATAATGACCCTTAGATAATCAATTTCTATGTCTCTAGTTTTCAGTGACAAAAATGTCCAACACAGCCCCGTTCTCATCATAAAAGGTAATTTATTACCAACCAGTCAGACTAACAATGTATGAGAACATGCACACAATTTACAGAATCATATAAATGACTACAACTATTACTATTACAACGACTATAATTATCTCCTATATAAACATATGCCAGCCCATGGATTACTGTACGGGACAACTAGCTGCCGTGTCATCCATTTATGTCCCTATATTAGCTATGTTGTTTCACCCAACGTAATGAATGGCTAGGTCACACATGAAAGCTTCTACTATAGTGTAGTATAAATTCCCTGTAAAGTTACAGTCTAGCCGTAATAGATTGACAGCTCACCACCATTGTCATTACTTATAGTATACAAATACAAGTCGCCTCAGGCAGGAACTTTTTTCCACAGACTCCCCATACTTTATCATTGAACTTTATGCAGGCTTAGCTTACAGCCAATACCTAATATGTTTCTATAGCTAACTAGGTATAAACTGAATTAAACCAGAATAAGAGAGACTACAGGTCCTTTAATTCTGAATTCAGCACCACTAATGTAAAACTCTGTGACATCATAAACAATAACAACACAACCTAGCTAGCCTTTCTGAGGCTAGCTAGCTATACTATTATGAATACAACACCATAAAACATACACACACACACACACACCTTGTACACAAGGCAACACTTAGCTACGGAATCCATGCTGTCTGCTTCAGATGAAGAGTCATTGATGTAAATCTCATCTGAATCCAGAGGACGGCTACAGCATCCAGCAGCTTCAAGCACAGAAAATCTTTTTGTGACTTCGACTTCACCGTTGTACAACTAAAATGATTTCTTGCCAGAGTTCACTAGCGATGCATATGCGCTCTCTTCCGCAAAACCACGGAGACGCATAGCTTAAGGGCCGAAACATACCTCATCAACGTAACACACAACCATGTACACTTGACCTCTGTCAGTGGATACTCGTCCAATCATATTTTCCGTATTTATAAACAATTTCTTTAATTGGATAAAAAGATACTATTTATGTGCCTACTACTATTATTACTATTAGGCCTTGGCACACTTTCTCTTAAGTTGCATAATTTCCACATTTTTGCAAAGGACTCTAGGTTTACTCTTTTCCTTTTTAATCTTGAGTGGAGCAACTGAGTCAGTAGTTTCTTTAAGTTTTGTGCAGAAGCTAATAACCAAATTTTCACAGGATGATGACGGGGTAACCTTCCTATTATGTTCAGGTCTATATGACCCGAAATTACTTTTTTTAATTTTTGTATAACCTCAAATTGGTGATTTTCTTCAGAAAATGCATTTAAGACCCAGAGAATTAGGAAATATGTGTAAAAAAATTTGGAACTTACGTTTTTTTTAATTTTTATTGTCCCGTAACAACAGCTTAACACAAATGGCAGTAAAGAGCTAACATAATAGCAAGGTTAAGAGCTGGGGTATAATTAAAAGATTTCAACTGGATTAGAGACATGGTAGCGCTTTCTTACAATATGTTCATAGATGTTGTGTTCATTACAAGCTAAGGCAGAAGTGATCAGAAACAGCCAAGTCCATAATAGATGTGATGATAGTCGAGAGTCCCCGGGTGATAATGAGATCTATTGAATGTCCATGTTTATGGGTGGGTTCATGCTGTACGAAATCCATAGAGTCCAAGAGATTGATGAAATTAGTTACTTTGGAATTAGCCTTATTGTCCAAATGAAGGTTAAAATTTCCCATGACAACGATCCTATTGTAGTTAGAATGAACAATTGACAGCAACTCAGAGAAATCATCCTGGGTTTGGGGGGCCTGTACACTGTTATAGGTAATATAGAGGGTTGACATTTCAATAAAATTTTTGCTCCATCTCAGCTTGATCACAGGAGTTTGATGGAGGATTAAACGTCTGAGCCTGAATATTCTGAATAGTGAAACGTTGAGTGCCTCCAGCACATGGTCACCTGCATTTATTAAACCTGACTAATTAAAATTAATCCAGTTATGTGGTAATAGGTTTAGAGGAAGCAAAAAAACAGGACCATCTTTGGCACTCCAGGACCAGAATTTCCTACCCCTGGTAGGCCACGTCCATGACATGGAACAGAGTTGTTTACAGTGACCACAGAGGGCAACACCTGAATAATAGATAAATAGTTTACAGAAAGTGAGGCAGATTCTGGACAGGAACAGTTCAACTCAAGGGGACAGGATCGGGTGGAGGTGGACTGTCTCAGTTGGGTTGTTGTATTAGGTGGTGGGAGAGCAGGGCATAGTTCATGTTGGCAGACAGGGTCTGTGCACCAGTTATGCTAGGGTGAAGTCCATCATGTAGAAGTGTGTACGGTTCCAGAACAGATCAAAGCAGTCAATGTATTGTAAATGCATGTGGGAACAAGTGGTTTTAGTCAGTCATGGAGGGACAGGATGCAAGATAAGCGGTTATAGCCAAGGTGTTATGTGGGAATAGGACCTAAGATCAGAACATGTTTTCCTGATCAGATTAATGTGACCAGCAGCTATCTAAAATAATTTCTGAGCAATTCAGACTGCTGTTTCCAAGTGTCTTTGGAGCCGACATGAACGATGATGTTAGTGCACTCTGAACACTGCTCCACCACAGTTGATAAATGTTGCAGGATGTCAGTGACAGAGGCACCTACAGAGCAGAATGTGTGCCTGCCCACCTCTCGTCCTGATGTTCCTTACAATGGAGCTCCCATGGGATGAGGGAGGACGGGGGTGGCAGAGGAGCTGGCTGGGGGAAGTGTGCGGTGCTGTCCGATGGCCACTTCAGGGACTTCAAATCCCGACAGGTGTGATAATAATAGATATATACATGACAAGTGTCGAGTAAAGGTATAGTCACACACACATGCACACTTACGTATACGTGTACACTTATGTAAACACGCCCACACACATAACATACACACACTCCTGTTCTCTCGTTGTCTTTATCTCTCTCTACAATCTACACTATCCATTGCTCCTTGTATCTACTGTAAATCTTTGTGTTAATAAATTTCTGTTTCCTTATTTGAGTTGTCTATTAATTCCATTGGTTAATTGGAGCCAAATTCCAAATTCTATTACAAGAATTCAATACCTTCAGAACCCTATTAAATACATTTTAACATGAATGTTTATAATTTAACTAATTAGCTAAAGTTTGAATATTTATGATTTTATGATACTGATTCATAATTTTATGAGACTGATAACTAATCTAACCATACTGCACCAACAAAGATTATACAGGCATTAGTCTGGGGGGATATCAGCACAATATTGTCACCTGAAGAAGTAAGTTGATTTTAGCAAGAAAGATATATTCTACATCAAGCTAGCTATAATAAACATCATAATTTGTATTTTTATGTTGAACTAGCTAGCTGTCATAGCTGTCAGAATGCCGCTAAATGTAGCTTCTGAGTGATAGTTATAATATGAATTTATTTTTATTTTCTGTTAAATCTACAAGACTAAATGTAGCCTTTGCAATACACATTGCAAACGTAGTAAATTATGATTGTAAAAAGCAAACACCAGTGAACGTTTTTGTTGAAAAGTCGGTGAAACGGCGTCTCGCGTTCAGGTCAAAAACCGGGTAAACTTGATTTAAAAGTGAAAGTTTTTTAACCGGTTAAATGTAGCCAGGCTAGGCCTATATCCCGGAAAAACCTAAGCTCGATTCTCTCAGTGACACAAGCATCAATGTGACCGCAATTAGAACGCGCCAGAGAGATTCTAAAATAATGTAGCCTATCTGATTATCCGAGGTAACGTTTAATTTATTTCCAGGCTGCGATAAAGCAATGCGTTCGCTCATCCGATGCAGACGTAGATGCGCAGCTATGCGTTTCTTCGTCTCCAATCCATTTTTTTTTTACTAGGCTACTTTAAACAATTCGTGTGAGGGGTGATCCTGCATTGATGGTAGGCTACATGTCCTGCTAGGCTTTTACTTTCCCAGTTCATGACACCGCTACTGACAATACTAATCTATTTTTCCCTTGATTGAAGACCTGCTAATAAAACTTCCATTTCAGTGTTGGAATAATTCTTTCCTTTGCTTTTTCTGGGCCATTTTGACTAGGTATGAACCTTTAAATGGAAGCGACAGCCTCCATATAAGGCAATTAAACAAGCCTTAAACCATTACTCTGATGCCAGATATGCAATAGATATGGATGGATAACTTGAAGGGTTTCTTCTCCTGACTTATTTTTCCATAGAGTTCAATAGGAAAAGTTGTCAGGAGAAACAACCCTTAAAGTGATCCATCCATATCTACTGCATATCAGGCAGCAGAGTGATGGTTTGAGGCTTGTTTGATACCTCAGACCCTTGATGACTTACAGCCATTTCGCCAATCATGTATTCCATACTGTTCCAGCATAATTTACATCTAAATCTAGTCCCATCCCTCAATTCCCATAGAGAACCATTCAAATGCAGAGAAGTTATAGTATCGCTTGTAAGAGTACCAGAAAATAAGATATCAAGAGTCTTTTAATATTGTTGGGTTACAGACATCAGGAAGTCATGGCATGCAAAGGATATGCGACCAAATATTAAAAATTATTACTTTATTCTACATTATGTAAAACTGTCCAATATTTTTTGATGCCCGAAAATGGGGGAACTATGTACAAAAGGTTCTATAATTTCTAAACGGTTCAACCGATATTGATGAAAATACCCTCAAATTAAAGCTGACAGTCTGCACTTCAACGTCATTGTCATTGTATCCTTTCAAACTCAAAGTGCTAGAGTACAGAACCAAAATAACAAAAAATGTGTCGCTGTCCAATGAATTATGGTGCTCACTGTATTTATTTCCACTCGCATTTACTTCAAGGCTTATTTATTTCAAGGCGTATGGTCTTTATTTATTTATGGATGTAAAATTATAGCGAGTTACAGTTGGCTATATTTTATCAGGAGAAGTCTGCATCTGCTGTCAATACACTACCAAAATACGGTGATCTTGACTGCCTAGTATGGCGGCCACGCAGAAATCTGGGGTGGCTTTCTCGATTCCGATGTGTCTTCAGAATTGACGACACACTTCACGATCTTTTTGAAGACATGTCTTGAAATTTTCACGACTCTTTCCCCAAGTATATCGTGGACTTAATATTTCAAGACACACTTTCACGACAAACTTTGAGTAACACAGACCCGACAGGTTGATGTAGAAAAGCCGATTCACACCACTGAAAGCATCACACATCGTTATCAGCCACTTTCCCAAAAGCATTGTAGAGTTATGATCATCTTTGAATATTTATTTTTTCTTTGCTTTTCGTTTTAAATCTGAACAAACCTAACTGACAAAAAAGACAGAGACAAAGAGAAGAGCGAGAAAGAAAAATGAATATAATAAGTAAATAATAGGCTTGTCAGGCAGCCTAACTCCTCCGCTTACAGTTAATTAATCTTTGGCGCAGTGGTTCGCGCGGTGTTCTCTCCCCTGAAGTTCAGTGGTTCGAGCCCCGCCAGAACCTCGTACGTTATACAAGCAACGAAAAACAAAATAATTTTTAGCCCGGCTAAAAGGCGTCTACAACATAGACGTGCCATATGACACATTTTATTTAATCATTTTCATACCTGATTAATTTGTAAGTCCAAAGAGAAACGATGTGTTGATTAATGTGGATTTATTTCACTACAAGCCATTGCTTTTACAAGCGAAATCCGGTCTGCACGTAGACACAATTTAGACACGTATAATGAAAAAGTTAGACGTGCCATATAACGCATTTTTTAAACCATTTTCATAGCTACATGATTAATTTGTAAGTTCAAAGAGAAACAATGCGTTGGCATGTTTTACATGTCTTAACTATATATGCTTTTGGCAAACTGATAGGATCCATTTATTGCTGTCTACATTTACTGAAATTATTTTGCCTATTGTGAATGTACAATGTACATGTCAGCGCAGGTCACAATAAGTCCTTATAAACCCTATGATGGGATAATTGATTACACCTGCTCTAGACTAAGTTGTTGTTGTATCTATCGCGTAGATTAGCGGGCTCTGTCTGCAGAGGTGTGACTTGCACAGTACCCCATCTCAAGACACATTTGAGATTTCACGACTAGTCCAATGTTGTCTTGAACTCGCGACACATTTCACGATCTCTTTGAGTTACCAGCACTTTCGGGAAAGCGTCGTGAATGGCAAGTATAGCTGCACGACACGTTTCACGACATACTTTTCGCTACAACATGCTTTGGGAAAGCCACCCCTGAGTGGTATCTAGTGTTTTATGTCTATGGACTGAGCAACCAATGATCATAGGTGACCCTGCCCCTTTCATGTTGACTGACAGGCCGAGTCGTTTTTAAATAAATATGCCTTGAAATAAATACAACTTGAAATAAATAGGCCTTGAAATAAATACGCTGTGAAATAAATAGATCCTATGCCTTGAAATAAATACACCTTAATAAATGCGAGTGGAAATAAATACGCCATGGAATAAATAAAAGCGACGTAAAATCATAAATAGATAGGCCTATTTATTTCATTGCTTATTTATTTAATTTGTTGCATATTTATTTATTTAATTGCTTATTTATTTATTTATTTCATTATATATTTAATTGCTTATTTATTTATTTATTTTTGTCACATTTGGTCTTCTATAGTGTTTGCTTGGTGGTAGACGACAGAACAATGCCGAGATCAGGAAATAGAGGCTCGGCAATGAATGCACCGAAAACAAATGTTGGCTGCATGGCGTTTGAGGAAAAAACAGACGAGAACGCTGGTTGCAGTGGAAACGCAAAAGTGAGGAATGGATTGAAATGGTTAGTTTTGGCCTAACGTTATATATTAATAGAAAAATATGTGTTTGATAGATCACTATTTATCGGTTTCTAATCTATCTAATTGATCTACAGTATATTGATAATGTTAGTCCTTGAAAGTTAACTTTACGTAGCTGTCTTGTAACTGGTCTGAAAAAGTGTGTGTAGTTTGTCCATGTATTTGTCACTATTGTTAACGTAGCTAGCTAGCCAGATAGCTAATGTACAACTTTCATATTATTTTATTATTAGTAACGTTAAGTTAGCTTTAAATATAATTTGGGATACACAGGAATAAACATGGCTGCAGGGGGTTGTCTGATATAAAGGCCAGCTAAGTTTGTGATAACCCTGCCCTTAACCATGGCCGTGCCCCTAGCCCCAGCTGGCCCTACAAGGACCAAGGTAATCGGGCAGCCAAAATTCCTACTTGTAAGCCCTGATGTAGCACAGATGAACCCCCGACAAAGCCCTGACTAGGCCCTGGAAGTGCCAGGGAAAGCCACTTGGCCCTGGCACTAGTGTTGTGTCGTTCGCGAACGATTCGTTCAAAAGAACGAATCTTTTGGGTGAACGAACTGAACTGAATCACTTACTGAAAAGATCCGTTCATTTCTCAGTTCAGTTAAGTTCACGAACGGATCTGATCAGCAGCGAGCGTGCACCGTGCAGGGAGGGGGAGGGACTGCCGCGAGCGAACGTGATTCGTCCCTTGCGAACCAGTTCTGCTGTGCTGAACGAATCATTCGCATTTGCTTCTTCCTATTCCATTTCGGACGTATTGTTCTAAGTATTGTATAGCCGAAATGAGTACCGTGTTTGCGTGTTGTATACTAGAAAGTTTTTTTTTCTCTAATTTGTTTCCTAAATTGTTCGAAATAAAGTTTATATTAAAAAAAAAAATTATAAAAAAAATTCACGGGCGGGCGGGCGCCGAGCGAGGCAGCGAGCGTGCAGAGTGGACTGATTCGTTCACTGCGTGACGTGACGTGATCCTGAGTGATAATCAGCGGCTCAAACTGCCAGAATCAGGCCCAGCAAGTTAAGACTTAAAAGTCATTGAAAACCAGCGTTCACCTCCAATATTGATATTCAACGAGGAAACTTTTAAAATATCAAGATTTGTAAACGGAGTTTGGCGCATTTGTCAAAGCGACAGCACTTCCGCATGAACTGTTCGGCCGTCAGTTCACTGAGTGAACGAACTGTGACGCAACGGTGCAAGTTCAGTGATCCGTTCACTGAAGCTACTAGACACAGTGAGTTAACGTGACGTGATCCTGAGTGATAATCAGCGGCTCAAACTGCCAGAATCAGGCCCAGCAAGTTAAGACTTAAAAGTCATTGAAAACCAGCGTTCACCTCCAATATTGATATTCAACGAGGAAACTTTTAAAATATCAAGATTTGTAAACGGAGTTTGGCGCATTTGTCAAAGCGACAGCACTTCCGCATGAACTGTTCGGCCGTCAGTTCACTGAGTGAACGAACTGTGACGCAACGGTGCAAGTTCAGTGATCCGTTCACTGAAGCTACTAGACACAGTGAGTTAACGTGACGTGATCCTGAGTGATAATCAGCGGCTCAAACTGCCAGAATCAGGCCCAGCAAGTTAAGACTTAAAAGTCATTGAAAACCAGCATTCACCTCCAATACTGATATTCAACGAGGAAACTTTTAAAATATCAAGATTTGTAAACGGAGTTTGGCGCATTTGTCAAAGCGACAGCACTTCCGCATGAACTGTTCGGCCGTCAGTTCACTGAGTGAACGAACTGTGACGCAACGGTGCAAGTTCAGTGATCCGTTCACTGAAGCTACTAGACACAGTGAGTTAACGTGACGTGATCCTGAGTGATAATCAGCGGCTCAAACTGCCAGAATCAGGCCCAGCAAGTTAAGACTTAAAAGTCATTGAAAACCAGCGTTCACCTCCAATACTGATATTCAACGAGGAAACTTTTAAAATATCAAGATTTGTAAACGGAGTTTGGCGCATTTGTCAAAGCGACAGCACTTCCGCATGAACTGTTCGGCCGTCAGTTCACTGAGTGAACGAACTGTGACGCAACGGTGCAAGTTCAGTGATCCGTTCACTGAAGCTACTAGACACAGTGAGTTAACGTGACGTGATCCTGAGTGATAATCAGCGGCTCAAACTGCCAGAATCAGGCCCAGCAAGTTAAGACTTAAAAGTCATTGAAAACCAGCGTTCACCTCCAATATTGATATTCAACGAGGAAACTTTTAAAATATCAAGATTTGTAAACGGAGTTTGGCGCATTTGTCAAAGCGACAGCACTTCCGCATGAACTGTTCGGCCGTCAGTTCACTGAGTGAACGAACTGTGACGCAACGGTGCAAGTTCAGTGATCCGTTCACTGAAGCTACTAGACACAGTGAGTTAACGTGACGTGATCCTGAGTGATAATCAGCGGCTCAAACTGCCAGAATCAGGCCCAGCAAGTTAAGACTTAAAAGTCATTGAAAACCAGCGTTCACCTCCAATACTGATATTCAACGAGGAAACTTTTAAAATATCAAGATTTGTAAACGGAGTTTGGCGCATTTGTCAAAGCGACAGCACTTCCGCATGAACTGTTCGGCCGTCAGTTCACTGAGTGAACGAACTGTGACGCAACGGTGCAAGTTCAGTGATCCGTTCACTGAAGCTACTAGACACAGTGAGTTAACGTGACGTGATCCTGAGTGATAATCAGCGGCTCAAACTGCCAGAATCAGGCCCAGCCAGTTAAGACTTTAAAGTCATTGAAAACCAGCGTTCACCTCCAATATTGATATTCAACGAGGAAACTTTTAAAATATCAAGATTTGTAAACGGAGTTTGGCGCATTTGTCAAAGCGACAGCACTTCCGCATGAACTGTTCGGCCGTCAGTTCACTGAGTGAACGAACTGTGACGCAACGGTGCAAGTTCAGTGATCCGTTCACTGAAGCTACTAGACACAGTGAGTTAACGTGACGTGATCCTGAGTGATAATCAGCGGCTCAAACTGCCAGAATCAGGCCCAGCAAGTTAAGACTTAAAAGTCATTGAAAACCAGCGTTCACCTCCAATATTGATATTCAACGAGGAAACTTTTAAAATATCAAGATTTGTAAACGGAGTTTGGCGCATTTGTCAAAGCGACAGCACTTCCGCATGAACTGTTCGGCCGTCAGTTCACTGAGTGAACGAACTGTGACGCAACGGTGCAAGTTCAGTGATCCGTTCACTGAAGCTACTAGACACAGTGAGTTAACGTGACGTGATCCTGAGTGATAATCAGCGGCTCAAACTGCCAGAATCAGGCCCAGCCAGTTAAGACTTAAAAGTCATTGAAAACCAGCGTTCACCTCCAATATTGATATTCAACGAGGAAACTTTTAAAATATCAAGATTTGTAAACGGAGTTTGGCGCATTTGTCAAAGCGACAGCACTTCCGCATGAACTGTTCGGCCGTCAGTTCACTGAGTGAGTCGGACTACGCAGTACGCAGTCGGAGCTCCGCCCAAGCACTGAACGATTCGGTGAACGAATCTTTTGAACGAATCTTTTTAATGAACTGATTCTAGTGATTCGTGTCACTGAAGTGAACTGTTTTGCCCATCACTACCTGGCACACAATGTCTTGTGGGACAATGGAAATGTGGCCATTGGCTCTCCTGTAGTATTGTGTGTGGCCTGTAGGGTGTAATATAGCCAATTGTTTTCCTGTAGAGAGCCTTGCATGGGGGCCATACAATGCTGATTCCCAATGCGTGACTGGTAATTACAAATTGGGGAGGTGATTGGTGAACCTGAGAAAACAAATTGTTCAAAAGAAGCCAACCTATGTGGTCACTGTATTAATGATTCACAAGAAGACTAAACCATGATTGCAATTTCTGACTATCACAAGGATAGTCATTTTGGAATGTGAACGAGAAAAAATATAGGTTGGGTGTTGCAATATTGGCCAGACATTTAAGGTCTGCCAGTACGGCAGGGCTAAGCTGGATAGAATTCTGGTGGGACTCTGAGCAGATATACCAAATATCTATTTAATAAAGGAACCAATGTGTAATTAGATATTATCAGCGAACCACAGAGAGTGTGAATATGTGAACAAAACCTGTGCAACAGACAGACAATTCGCAGCATAAGTCTAAAAACAACTGTATCATTTATTGAGGATTTGTGGAACTGCACACAGTAAATTCACAGCAAAATGTCGCGTGTTGATTCAACTATAACAGTGTTGATTCAACTCTAGCAGTGTACATATGAACCTGCTCTTGACAGATATGTACACAGTTAGAGTTGAATTAACACTGGACATTTTACTATGCACCGTGAGGTATTGTTACAGTTAGACGAATCCTCGGCCAGACACAAAACTGTGTACCTCGTAAAGAAATAAAGCTATTCAGGTTGGAAAACGGTATCTCCATTTCGTGAATCGCCGTTTTCGACGCGCATAATAATCGACTCCCCAACCACAGGAAAGCCTAAAAGTCCTCAGGATTAAAAAAGCCCATTAAAGCCGTGGGCTTTCACACAATTCAAACTTGACAAAGCTGTCGACAGTATGCTACAGGACACGACACAAGCTGATAATTTATTCACAGTACATGAGTCACAGGTCTCAGTGTGATTCTCAATTGACCTTTCTGGGGATATGATGCTTCACGCTCACTTCGGGAAACAAGTACGTACACACAGGTACACAAAGCCACCGGCGAGGCAGTAATAAAGTGCGCTTTGGGTACCGCGCACGGGGCGCATTAATCCGGGCCCTTTATGAATAAGATTGGTATTCGCACATGTCGGTTTTGTAGTCTGGTATGTGAACAATATGCAAAGGACAGCGAAACGCAATCACTTCTACACACCTACGCCCCTCACTCGTGGGACATATTCAGTTATTTCCCATAGAACTGGATACAATGTAGAATCTGTACGGGTGGGAGTCTGTGTATTACTTCTTCTTCGTTTACAACTGTTATTCGTAAATGATTTGATTCCTTGTTCCATTAGCACTGCATTCCAAATGATTGGATGTGGAGATTTTATGCAGTCTTCCTAACAGAGTTCGTTTATTTACCAGACACCATGTTGATAAGTCTGTAAATATGACGGGGAAAACACTGTCCCGAGAAGGCGGGGCTGGGATGTAGACCGAGCTATATTGTAACGCAACAGCACCTTTGGTTAATTTAGACGAGAGTCTGACAACACATACAGGATACACAATGAATAAAACTCAGATACATGCAGGAAATAGTTGATAAGCAATATCATAATCAGGAATAATACCATAATCCCAGCCACACGTTGGTCCCTCAGTAATAGGCTACCAACCGTATAAACTGTGAATTGTTTTCTGCGTGCGTTTATAAGGCCTAGTAGTAATACAACTATGTGCGCAAACAGCCTACATAGGGCACAATGGTGCAACTGCGTTGTGTCCAGGAATGTCAATCTGGGCATATTAATAATGTAGAAACTAATGAAAATTGACAGGGTAGCCTAGTTTCATAACAACATATGGGGGGTTGGGGAATTGTAAAATAAGGGAGCATTGGGGTTAAAGTATTTTTTATGAAGTCTTTTAAAAGACGAGGAATCTAAAAAATATTTCGAATAAATTAAAAAATAACATGTGACACACACTGATCGTGTCCAGCAGTCCCTCTTGTGTGTATGACACTTGCTCCTGCAGTTTCGGTCACGGCTGTGAAGAAATACTACCGCAAATTCCAAAAGAGATCAATGGACTTTGAACCGTGTCTCGACTTCAGATCATCCATGTATCCACGCTAGAAAAGTCCTTTATCTCCGCAAACATACAGGTTTTGCATAAAATAAGTAAACTTTCTCTTCTGTGGAAAAATGGTATGCAACCTCATACGCCCACATCATAAAATCTGAAAATCTCCCAGGCAAAATATCCGTCTGCTCCCCTACATAAACCAAGGAAAAACCCAGAGATATTCCCTTCTCAATTAAACATTTTCCAACCTTGGAACAGCTACCAATATTACCGATAAAATCTAATTCATCATAGTATCTGCCACGTAGGCTATACGGTGTGCACGTGAATTTCACACTGTTCAGTCATCGTTACCAATAGCCATGAAAATCCATTTCAAACCCGACATTTATTTTATATCACAAGCTTCAAATCCTCCCATAAGCTGGAAAACAGCCATTGCAAGTTCTGTGATAGACCTATCAGACACTGACGGTTAGTGCGCTTAGACGAGCGCTTTAGAATGCACGGATTGCCATATCATATAGCCTACTGCATGTGTTCACATGCAATTAATAGTTTTATCCGATAAGCGGTTTACAAACTTACACATTGGACGCAAACCCTTAATTGTTTGTACATAGATAATTAATTTGATACATCTAACGTCTATATTCTTATGTATTATCACTCACAACAAACATCATCCGTTAGTAAATTTAAAACTTACCTACAGGATACCGTAACTTCAATCTTAGTTGCAGGTACACTGGAGTGTAGCGGGTCGAATTCCCCAATTGACGCCATCCTCTATTTTCGATTTAATTTTCTTGATTCAAGTTTTAACCACTTATATCTTGTTTGATCACCTGTCAAAACATAGGTTATGCCTAATCCTGATTCGTTGGTTAAACCGCACGCGTCCTCACAGTGCCGACGGCGTGGATACCTGCCAGAGAGGTGAGTCGGAACAATCGTGGCGCTCCCAGTCTGAGCAGTCGGAGGAACCTATTTCATTCTTCATAGCGAAGCGAGTAGGCTATGAGGTGCGCGCCGCGCTGGATCACTGACAGACTCTTTCTTCTCCTGTTTTTTCGTTCTCCACTCCTGTCGCCAGGTGGAGTCAGTATCAAAGCTAAGACTCCAAAAGCAGACTACAAATATTCAAAAACATAAGAAAAAACACGATAAAAAAACCCCGAGGTTTCAGATGCAGTTATGCTTGACCTAGAAAAGGTTCCCTGATTCCCTTCTATTATATAGCCAAATAATAAAGGTTTTTTTTATTTTTACTTTTTTCACTGGAAATTGAGTGCCTTGGGTTTTTATTTTTTTTATTTAACCTTAATTTATTCAGGGAAAGCCAATTGAGAGAAGAACTCTCTTTTTCAATGGTGCCCTGAGCACAGAGAAAAAGCACCAATAACTATACAGAGAGAAAATGTTCCACTTCAGATGTACATATGTTCATAAGACAGACAAAAAAAAAAAAAAAATGGCATATAATACAAACAATCACATTATGAAAAGCAAGTACACTCTTCTGATAGCACATTATTCACCAAGAGTTTAAATTGCTCCAGAGAAATGAGTTCCTCTAATTCCAGTGACCTTTGCAGAGCATTCCACTTAAATGTACCATAAAATTCAAAAGCTGATTTTCCTAGTTCACTGTTAACACGTGGAATTTCCAAAAGTAAACTGTCCTGCAAGCATATACAATAATTTTCTATTTTGATTTTTAAAAGAGATGCAAGGTAAAAAGGTAACTTATTTATGAGTGCTTTGTAAACAAACAGTATGCAATGTTGTTCTCTTCGTACAGTAAGTGATGGCTACCCTACCTTCTGATATAGTGTACAGTGATGTGTTCTAAAATTATCTCCTGTAATACAACGAAGGGCACTATGGTAGACTGCAGTCAGAGGTTTAAGAACGTAGACAGCTGAGTGTATGTAAATAAGGTCCCCATAGTCTAAAACAGACAAAAACGTTGCCTGTACAACTTGTTTTCTGCAATTGAAGGTAAAACAGGCCTTATGCCTATAAAATAATCCTAATTAGATTTTTAATTTCTTGGTTAATTCAGCAACATGCATTTTAGAAGATAATTTATCATCCAACCAGATTCCTAAATATGTATATGCTGGTACCATTTGTATTGGGATCTCACTGAATGTATTAATGGTTACATCAGAAGGGTTAGGACTTTGTGTTCTTGAAAATATCATGTATTTAGTCTTATCTGTGTTTAGGACTAGCTTAAGTTCCATGAGAACCTTTTGTATGGACATAAAATCTGCCTGTAGATATCTAGAAGCTTGGTCTATTGAGGGAGCTGATGAATAAATTACTGTGTCGTCTGCATAAAAGTGGATTGAACTATTTTTTTTACCTCCAAACCTATATTATTTATATACAATGTAAATAAAAGAGGGCCTAGAATTGATCCTTACCCCCTTACCTACAGAAATGAAATTTGATTTGTGACCATCAGCTACTATAGCTTGGGACCTGCCTGTAAGATAGTTGCTGAACCAGCATGGTCATCTAACCCAACTCACTCAAGTCTTTTTAAAAGTAGGGCATGATCCACTGTGTCAAATGCTTTAGATAAGTCAATGAACAAAGCAACACATTTTTGTTTCTTATCCAAAGATGAAGCGATGTCATTCACGACCTTACAGGCTGCCGACATGGTGTTATGACCGGGTCTAAAACCGGGTTGCTAAAAGTTTAAAACACAATGTTGTGATAAAAAGGAGCGTAATTGATTATTTACAAGCTGCTCTAAAACTTTAGCTAAACATGATAGTTTTGAGATTGGGCGATAATTATTCATATCACTAGTGTCACCCCTTGTCATGGTTATTTGCAGCCTTTTGCTTTTCTACATTTTTGGTTTCCTTTTTGGTGTCGTCAGGACGCTCTATCGGATTTTTTCCGCCTCCGTTCCGGTATTCGTATCTTGCCCGACAATTATTCCCTTCGCCTGTTTTGCATTTCCTGCTGGCTATAAATACCTCAGGACATCCGCATTTCCGCACTTCGATATTGTCTTTGCTATGTTGACAAACAAAGTCGGTAAGGTATTGGAATTCTCTTTCAGGTATCTGGTTTTCTCTTTCCCTTCCAATCTTTCTTTATCCTTTATTCTTTTCACCTGTTGCCAGTTGTGTTCAGCTCTTTTGCCACAAGACCTTTGGCAAACAGGTCTTTTCTGTTCTTTTCCTTCACTCATTTTTTCGAGTTTTGTTTTGTTTCACCACCTCTTGATACGTCTAGTTATTTAGTGTGTGAGGTTCTTTTGTCAGTTATTCTCACTGTTTGTCGGGATCACCTCGGTTTTTGGAGGTAGCTTTGCCTTGTGCTGGGGAGGTTTTGCTCCTGATCCTGTGTTGTCTTGGTCCTCGTGAAGCTACTTCCGCGTTTTGTGGCGTATATCTCTAGATACGCTTTTAGAAATCCTTATCGGTCGCGTTTGGTTCTCCGAACCTTACACTCCCCCTTACACCGCTTTTATGTAGTGGAAGCACAGGTGCTGCTTTAAACACTTCCGGAATAATCCCAGTTGTAATACTCAAGTTAAAAATATTAGTTAATGGCTGTGCTATAATAGGTGCAGCCAGCAATAGGAGCCCTGGATCTAAATAGTCTGCTCCAGTGGATTTTCTGGGGACAATACATAATAATGCATCAAACACCTCTTTCTGGGAGAACTGCGCAAAGGAAAACATTTGAAGCTCAGTATTCCTTAAACAGCTATCAGATGATACATTGAATTCTTTAGATGACAATTTCACGTTATCAAATATATAACCAGAATTAATAAAATGATGATTGAAAGCATCACCCATTTGTTTTTTTACCCTTAATAATGTTAGAATCCAGATTGACCTGTTCAGGTAAAGATGGGGTAGGATTATGGTTCAATGTTTTAACTGTTTTCCAGAACTTAGCTGTCGGATAGAGTAGTGACATAATAAGATGATTTGGCTTTCCTTATCATCAAAAGGCATTTATTTATAAGAGTTCTAAAAGACAGTCCAACGGTAACCCTGTGGCTCACGCTTTTTTTCATGCCACATCCCTGAAACAACATATCGGAAATGTCATGTGAGAACCAAGGATTACTCCTATTTTTTACCCTCAGTGTCTTGAAAGGAGCGTGTTTGTCCGCTACACAATTAAAAGCATTTGAAAAATAGTTAATCGCTGTATCTGGATCAGGAATACAAGTTAGACAAGTTAAATCACTATAATATAAATCACGCAAGAAAGCTCAAAATTCCTCTTTGTAATCATGCGAGGTTGAGATTTTTTATGTCTAGTGTCTCTAACACAGACAATCGGACAATGATCACTAAGGTCATGGGCAAACACACCGCTGGACATATATTTTTGGGGTCTGTCAAAATTATGTCAATTAAGGTGGACGTTTCAGGATGTTTTGCGTCAGGGCGTGTGGGGGAAGAATTAATCTGTGTTAATTTCATGCCGGTACATACATCTTTTATCCTATCCGAGGCGTGAGTTAGCCAATCAAGGTTCAGGTCACCCATTAATAAAATCTCAGAAGCCTCGTAAGAGGATAGTAAAACGGTCAGGCTATCGAGAGCACCTTTGTGGGCCGAGGATGGACGATAGTGTAAGGGGAGTGTAAGGTTCAGAGAACCAAACGCAACCGACAAGGATTTCTAAAAGCGTATCAAGAGAGGTACGCCACAAAACGCGGAAATAGCCGCACCAGAACTGGGATAACACAGGATCGGGAGCAAAACTTCCCTAGCGCAAGGCAAAACAAAGCAACCTCCAAAAACTGAGGCGATCTTGATAAACAGCGAGAATAACTAACAAAAGAACCTCACACATGAAATAATTAGGCGTAACAAGAGGTAGTGAAACAAAACAAAAGAAACACCCAGTAAAAACGGGCGAGAGAATGAAAATTAAACTAAAACCTGTTACCTACAGCTCTAGGTGGAAACGAGCTGAACAAAACGGTAACTAGCAGAAGAGTACAAAGGATAAAGAGAGAAAGGAAAGAAAAAGACTAAAATAAATCTTTCTCCTAACTCTAAACCGGACTTGCTGCGTTTCCTATTCGTATGAACCAGAAATGCAGCGACCAAATCTTTTCCCTTACCGACTTCGTTGTCAACATAGCAAAGACAATATCGAAGTGCGGAAATGCGGAAGTCCTGAGGTATTTATAGCCGACAGGAAATGCAAAACAGGTGCAGAGAATAATTGTCAATTGTAACAAGCGAAATCTGGTCTACACATAGACACAATTTAGACATATACAATGTTGTACTTAAAATGTCATAAAATGTCCACCGTTTGTTGCCACAAGAAGCCTGGATTTAGCGCCAACAAGAACGTACGAGATTATACCTCGGCAGTGTGTGGCCCTTTTTTTAAATGGATCTACAAACGTGCCATATAACACATTTTAAGCTACTTCATAATTTCCATACGTTATTCAGTTGTAAATTCAAAGACAATCAATATGGATTAATGTGAACGCATTTCTCAAAAGTCATTGCTTTGGCAAGCGAAATCCGGTCTACACGTAGACACAATTTCACCGCATGTAATGTTTCACTTAAAATGTCAAAACATTTTGACTATTTGTTGCCACAAGGAGCTTGGGCGAACAAGGCACAAGTTTCTATCCTAGGCAGACATTTTTTACCCCAAAAGTATGTTGCACGAATTGCTGCAGTGTGCATGTGTGTGGAAATATTTAAATAGTTAAAATATTTTATTTTATATATTTAAAAAATTTGAAAAAGTATCTTGGCTGAATTTTCCTGTCCATGTTCGTCCGTGATTTCATCAACGATCAAGTAAGCATGTGGCCTCAGTGGTTCACTGGTAAGGCACTTGCCATTTTATATGTAAAAATCTGGGTGAAATGTGGTCTAACAAGGTCTAAATGTGAACGTCTAATAGACATTAATGTGAACATCTACAAATATACATTGAAAAAACTATTTGTCTATTAGACATCTACCAATGCTCACTGGGGTAGCTTAGCTGTAGTTCACCTACTTTCAGTGTGAAGTAATTGGTAGTTTGTACAACTACACCTTCATAGTAGTTCCGCCAACACTGACTGCGTGCTTGGGTCTGATGCGCATTTGTCAAAGTCAGTTCCAAAATGCTCTGAGCAGTGTCCATAGTCCTGAACTGTGCAGTTATTTCCCCTTTGTAAGCCGCTAATTAGGTTGTGTGTGTGTGTGCTGTTATCCTGTGCGCATTAAGATTGTGTGTATGTGTGTGGTTGGGGGAGGGGAGGGGCCCGTTTGTCCATTTTGCACTTGGGCCCAGCGTGACCATGTTCCGCTAGTGTTGGGGACGCTGTGCCTTAAAAGATGCAGTCCTCTGGATGAGACATTTAACCAATGTCCCAATTTGCTGTTGTCTTAAAAGACTTGATTCCACTCAAAATAATAAGGGGTTATTAATCCCAGTGTCTGAGTCAAACTCAGACAGAAACGTCCAACCTACATCCAATTAGCTGCACAATCCCTTGAATGTCCTACCCACACTGACCAGGTTCTCACTGCAACAGAGAACCCAGTTCTCCGTTGACCTACCTGGTCTAATAAAGGTTATCATACAGTATGTTAGGATTAATCCAAGATGGGGTGTGAGTTAAAGGGTTATAACGCATGATGCGGAGGCGAAGAACCACCAAAAACCCCAAAACCCTTTAACGCACACCTCGGAGTGGATTATTCCGCATATGCCATGGTCATTTGTCAAAGATTAAAATATAAGGAGGGGTCGTTAATAGTTAGGGGGAATTCACCCTCAAAATATAAAGTTTTTTGCTGGTGTCTCCCTCAGCAGAAGGGAATGCCAGGGAGTCCCTGAATTGGTGAATGGGATAATTGCAGATCATGATTGAATAATGGATTGATTATTAGGTACTCATTGGGGAATTTAATAATTGATGCGGGGCCAGCATGGGAATGCGAGGGGCTGGGGGGGCAGGGTCCCGAGGGATTTATATTGAGCGCACCTGGGGTGAAACGAGAGAACTGTGGATGGGAGGCGAGTGAAGGAGGTTGGCTTCCTCCAAACTTACCTGATTGTGGGCGAGCTACTGCCGAGGTCCGGAGCTGGCGGTAGCTGTGAAAGCAAGTTGTGGGAAGATTACTTCCGGGATTGGCAAGCGGCAAAGGCCGCAAACTGCAGAGCTGGTCGGTGCGGCGGAGCCAGTGGGACCGGAGATAATTGTGGAGCTTCTGTTGGGGGAGAGCTACCTCCCCCAGACCATAAGGAATGTGCTTTCGCCGTTCTAAGCCAGAATGTGTGGGTTCAAGCCCGGTGTGAGCGGGGAACTGAGCGGCCAGAGTAGGTCCACCAGATACCCCGTTTGCGACAACCTTAAGGGGTGGCAAAGCCTACAGTCTTGTGTGTATTTTGCTCCCCCGGTATTTTTTTTATTTTTTATTTTGGTGGTAGCTCCTACCAGAACTGTGGTGTGGTTGGGAGTCCACCCCCTTATATTTTCATGTTTAGTTTTGTTCGTCTGTGGCGTGGAGTGGATGTGAGTTCGGTTTTTGTGTGTATGCCCGCCGTATCAGTCTGTTGCGGTACTCCCTTGTCAGTGTTAGTTGGGCCGGGCAGGCAGCTGCCCCCGAGGTGAGTTATTGTGGTGTGTGTGTGTGTGTGTGTGTGTGTCCCCGAGACGTTGTCCTGATACTTTTGCACAACTTAGAGTGGCGTGTGGTGGTGAGTGTGTGTCATGTGGTGTGTGGGGACGGCCACGCTTACCTGTGGGGAAGGGTCCTGTGTTGCCCGGGGGAACCTTAGTGTTGGTGGGAGGGGGGAAAAAACCAGAGACTGGCATTATCCTCTGTCCAACGTATTCAATTTTATGAATTAATGTGACTTTACCTTTTACTTTGTGGTTGGTATACTGTTTGGATAGTGGTGGATCATCTGCAAAATCCGGTTAGGGCTCCGGGATCAGGATTTCAGTTTAGTTGCCTGCATTCCCGTGTTACACTGGCACTATAACTAAATGAAGCCTAGGAGGCTTCTGTACTATTTGCAGATCATTTATTTTTCCTCTGCTGCATCACATTCATCAAAATTATTATAGTCTCCTAATAAATTGGAAAATCATCCATTTTTTGTGTGTTTCTAAAATATGAAATGATTATAACCTTCTTACAGTGGATCAATAAAACACAATAACATGGGATTAGGGAGAGAGATCTCCCAAGGCAATCACTTTTTTCTTGCATTTAAAGTTTAGAAGATGCAAGATAAAGATGTATGCTTGCTATTTCACAATTAGAAACTTTGTTGCTTTCAAGATTAAGAAAAAAACGAATTTAAAATTTCCACTGAATAAAAAAAGACTGAGTATCATACTGTTTTCTTTGGTTCTTTATGTATATTATAATTATTTAAAATAATTTTAATTTCATGGCGTATTTATGATATGTTACCTTCCGGTACAAGACAGAGCAGTTGGAACTCAGGCATGACCTGAAGGAGTGATAGGGTAGATTTATACAATGAACTGAACTTTAGTCATTGTGTTGGAATTGCCCGGCTGCCAGCACGACAGAGATAATTCCTCACTCTGCTCCAGCCAGGGTTTGTTCAGCTAATTAAACAAACAGATCAAAAATTTAGGTCAACAAACATTCATCACGGAAGCATATCTCCATCTCATTTGTGAAAGGCATTAGGCTGGTATTAATAAACCTCACCACAAATTGAGAGCACAATCAATACTGTCATTAATGTGGAGGGTAATGGTGAGAACTACAGACAACAACATTTAAGCTATTAGAAGTGATACTCCCATCTTTTCAGACAGTACCAATCAGAGCCTCCGTCACTGAACATGTAAGCTTTCCCTCTTCCCTTGCACAATTTGAATATGCTGCAATCTTTTACTGATTGTGGACCAAACATCTGAGGACACCGACAAGAACTGATTGTTTCCATTATTTGTCAAAGGCTAAAACAATTATGATACTCCGTTTATACTTCATGTATCAAGAAGATAAGTCAAAAGAGTGTGTAGGTATTTATAATCAAAGAGCACTAGTAGTAGCGACATTAATGGGTAGAATAAGAGATTCATTCAATTAATAGATGGTATAAGTTGTTAATAGTCCAGATATTTGCATGTTGAACCCCTCTCACAACCCCTCTAACGGCCCCTCTCACTACCCCTCTAACGGCCCCTCTCACAACCCCTCTAACTGCTCCTCTCACAACCCCTCTAACTGCTCCTCTCACAACCCCTCTAACTGCTCCTCTCACTACCCCTCTAACTGCTCCTCTCACTACCCCTCTAACTGCCCCTCTCACTACCCCTCTAACTGCTCCTCTCACTAGCCCTCTAACTGCTCCTCTCACTACCCCTCTAACTGCCCCTCTCACTACCCCTCTAACTGCTCCTCTCACTAGCCCTCTAACTGCCCCTCTCACAACCCCTCTAACTGCCCCTCTCACTACCCCTCTAACTGCTCCTCTCACTAGCCCTCTAACTGCCCCTCTCACAACCCCTCTAACTGCCCCTCTCACTACCCCTCTAACTGCTCCTCTCACTAGCCCTCTAACTGCTCCTCTCACTACCCCTCTAACTGCTCCTCTCACTACCCCTCTAACTGCTCCTCTCACTACCCCTCTAACGGCCCCTCTCACTACCCCTCTAACTGCTCCTCTCACAACCCCTCTAAAGGCCCCTCTCACTACCCCTCTAACTGCTCCTCTCACTACCCCTCTAACTGCCCCTCTCACTAGCCCTCTAACTGCTCCTCTCACTAGCCCTCTAACTGCTCCTCTCACTACCCCTCTAACTGCTCCTCTCACTACCCCTCTAACTGCTCCTCTAACTGCTCCTCTCACTACCCCTCTAACTGCTCCTCTCACAACCCCTCTAACTGCTCCTCTCACTACCCCTCTAACTGCTCCTCTCACTACCCCTCTAACTGCTCCTCTCACTACCCCTCTAACTGCCCCTCTCACTACCCCTCTAACTGCCCCTCTCACTACCCCTCTAACGGCCCCTCTCACTACCCCTCTAACTGCCCCTCTCACTACCCCTCTAACGGCCCCTCTCACTACCCCTCTAACTGCTCCTCTCACTACCCCTCTAACTGCCCCTCTCACTACCCCTCTAACTGCTCCTCTCACAACCCCTCTAACTGCTCCTCTCACTAGCCCTCTAACTGCTCCTCTCACTACCCCTCTAACTGCCCCTCTCACTACCCCTCTAACTGCTCCTCTCACAACCCCTCTAACTGCTCCTCTCACTACCCCTCTAACTGCTCCTCTCACTACCCCTCTAACTGCCCCTCTCACTACCCCTCTAACTGCTCCTCTCACTACCCCTCTAACTGCTCCTCTCACTACCCCTCTAACTGCTCCTCTCACTACCCCTCTAACTGCTCCTCTCACTACCCCTCTAACTGCTCCTCTCACTACCCCTCTAACTGCTCCTCTCACTACCCCTCTAACTGCCCCTCTCACAACCCCTCTAACGGCCCCTCTCACAACCCCTCTAACTGCCCCTCTCACTACCCCTCTAACTGCTCCTCTCACTAGCCCTCTAACTGCTCCTCTCACTACCCCTCTAACTGCTCCTCTCACTACCCCTCTAACTGCTCCTCTCACTACCCCTCTAACTGCTCCTCTCACTACCCCTCTAACTGCTCCTCTCACTACCCCTCTAACTGCTCCTCTCACAACCCCTCTAACTGCTCCTCTCACTGCCCTCTCACTACCCCTCTAACTGCTCCTCTCACTACCCCTCTAACTGCTCCTCTCACTACCCCTCTAACTGCTCCTCTCACTACCCCTCTAACTGCTCCTCTCACTAGCCCTCTAACTGCCCCTCTCACTAGCCCTCTAACTGCTCCTCTCACTAGCCCTCTAACTGCTCCTCTCACTACCCCTCTAACTGCTCCTCTCACTACCCCTCTAACTGCTCCTCTCACTACCCCTCTAACGGCCCCTCTCACTACCCCTCTAACTGCTCCTCTCACTACCCCTCTAACTGCTCCTCTCACTACCCCTCTAACTGCTCCTCTCACTACCCCTCTAACTGCCCCTCTCACTACCCCTCTAACTGCTCCTCTCACTGCCCTCTCACTACCCCTCTAACTGCTCCTCTCACTACCCCTCTAACTGCTCCTCTCACTACCCCACTAACTGCCCCTCTCACTACCCCTCTAACTGCTCCTCTCACTACCCCTCTAACTGCTCCTCTCACTACCCCTCTAACTGCTCCTCTCACTACCCCTCTAACTGCTCCTCTCACTACCCCACTAACTGCCCCTCTCACTACCCCTCTAACTGCTCCTCTCACTGCCCTCTCACTACCCCTCTAACTGCTCCTCTCACTACCCCACTAACTGCCCCTCTCACTACCCCTCTAACTGCTCCTCTCACTGCCCTCTCACTACCCCTCTAACTGCCCCTCACTACCCCACTAACTGCTCCTCTCACTGCTCCTCTAACTGCTCCTCTCACTGCCCCTCTAACTGCTCCTCTCACTACCCCTCTAACTGCTCCTCTCACTACCCCTCTAACTGCTCCTCTAACTGCTCCTCTCACTGCCCTTCTCACTACCCCACTAACTGCTCCTCTCACTACCCCTCTAACTGCTCCTCTCACTACCCCTCTAACTGCTCCTCTCACTACCCCTCTAACTGCTCCTCTCACTACCCCTCTCACTACCCCTCTAACTGCTCCTCTCACTACCCCTCTAACTGCCCCTCTCACTACCCCTCTCACTACCCCTCTAACTGCTCATCTCACTACCCATCTAACTGCCCCTCTCACTACCCCTCTCACTACCCCTCTAACTGCTCATCTCACTACCCATCTAACTGCTCCTCTCACTACCCCTCTAACTGCCCCTCTCACTACCCCTCTCACTACCCCTCTAACTGCTCATCTCACTACCCATCTAACTGCTCCTCTCACTACCCCTCTAACTGCTCCTCTCACTACCCCTCTAACTGCCCTCTCATTACCCCTCTAACTGCTCCTCTCACTACCCATCTAACTGCTCCTCTCACTACCCCTCTAACTGCTCCTCTCACTACCCCTCTAACTGCTCCTCTCACTACCCCTCTAACTGCTCCTCTCACAACCCCTCTAACTGCTCCTCTCACTACCCCTCTAACTGCTCCTCTCACTACCCCTCTAACTGCTCCTCTCACTACCCCTCTAACTGCTCCTCTCACTACCCCTCTAACTGCTCCTCTCACTACCCCTCTAACTGCTCCTCTCACTACCCCTCTAACTGCTCCTCTCACTACCCCTCTAACTGCTCCTCTCACTACCCCTCTAACTGCTCCTCTCACTACCCCTCTAACTGCTCCTCTCACTAGCCCTCTCACTACCCCTCTCACTACCCCTCTAACTGCCCTCTCACTGCTCCTCTCACTACCCCTCTAACTGCCCTCTCATTACCCCTCTCACTGCCCTCATTGCCCCTCTCACTACCCCACTAACTGCTCCTCTCACTACCCCACTAACTGCTCCTCTCACTACCCCTCTAACTGCTCCTCTCACTACCCCTCTAACTGCTCCTCTCACTACCCCTCTAACTGCCCTTTCATTACCCCACTAACTGCTCCTCTCACTGCCCTCTCACTACCCCTCTCACTGCCCTTTCATTACCCCACTAACTGCTCCTCTCACTGCCCCTCTAACTGCCCCTCTAACTGCCCCTCTTACTACCCCTCTCACTACCCCTCTAACTGCTCATCTCACTACCCCACTAACTGCCCTCTCATTACCCCTCTAACTGCTCCTCTCACTACCCCTCTCACTGCCCTTTCATTACCCCTCTAACTGCCCCTCTCACTACTCTCTAACTGCCCTCTCACTGCTCCTCTCACTGCTCCTCTCACTACCCCACTAACTGCTCCTCTCACTACCCATCTAACTGCTCCTCTCACTAGCCCTCTCACTACCCCTCTCACTGCTCCTCTCATTACCCCTCTAACTGCCCCTCTCACTACCTCTCTAACTGCCCTCTCACTGCTCCTCTCACTGCTCCTCTCACTACCCCTCTAACTGCCCCTCTCACTACCCCTCTAACTGCCCCTCTCACTACCCCTCTAACTGCCCTCTCATTACCCCTCTCACTGCCCTCTCATTACCCCTCTCACTACCCTCTCATTACCCCTCTAACTGCCCCTCTCACTACCCCTCTAACTGCCCTTTCACTGCTCCTCTCACTACCCTCATTACCCCTCTAACTGCCCCTCTCACTGCCCCTCTCCCTGCCCTCTCACTGCCCCTCTCACTACCCCTCTAACTGCCCTCTCACTACCCTCTCACTGCCCTCTCATTACCCCTCTCACTGCCCCTCTCACTGCCCCTCTCACTGCCCCTCTCCCTGCCCTCTCACTACCCCTCTAACTGCTGCTCTCATTACCCCTCTAACTGCCCCTCTCACTACCCCTCTAACTGCCCTCTAACTGCCCCTCTCACTACCCCTCTCACTGCTCCTCTCACTACCCCTCTCACTGCCCTCTCAGTACCCCTCTAACTGCCCCTCTCACTGCCCCTCTCACTACCCCTCTAACTGCTGCTCTCACTACCGCCACTAACTGCTCCTCTCACTACCCCTCTAACTGCTCCTCTCACTACCCCTCTAACTGCTCCTCTCACTACACCTCTAACTGCCCCTCTCACTACCCCTCTAACTGCCCCTCTCATTACCCCTCTTAACTGCCCTCTCATTACCCCTCTCACTACCCCTCTCACTGCTCCTCTCATTACCCCTCTAACTGCCCCTCTCACTACCCCTTTCCCTGCCCTCTCACTACCCCTATAACTGCTGCTCTCACTACCCCACTAACTGCTGCTCTCACTACCCCTCTAACTGCTCCTCTCACTACCCCTCTAACTGCTCCTCTCACTGCTCCTCTCACTGCTCCTCTAACTGCTCCTCTCACTACCCCCCCCCCCCCCCCCCTTAACTGCCCTCTCACTACCCTCTCATTACCCCTCTCACTACTCCTCTCACTACCCCTCTCACTGCCCTCATTACCCCTCTAACTGCCCCTCTCACTACCCCTCTAACTGCCCTCTCACTGCCCCCTCTCACCGCCCCTCTCACTACCCCTCTCACTGCTCCTCTCACTACCCCTCTCACTGCCCTCATTACCCCTCTAACTGCCCCCTCTCACTACCCCTCTAACTGCCCTCTCACTGCCCCTCTCACCGCCCCCTCTCACTACCCCTCTCACTGCTCCTCTCACTACCCCTCTCACTGCTCCTCTCACTACCCCTCTCACTGCCCTCATTACCCCTCTAACTGCCCCTCTCACTACCCTCTAACTGCCCTCTCACTACCCCTCTCACTGCCCCTCTCACTACCCCTCTAACTGCTCCTCTCATTACCCCCTCTCACTGCCCTCTCACTACCCATCTAACTGCTCCTCTCATTGCCCCTCTCGCTGCCCTCTCACTACCCATCTAACTGCTCCTCTCATTGCCCCTCTCGCTGCCCTCTCACTACCCATCTAACTGCTTCTCTCACTGCCTCTCTCACTGCCCTCTCACTACCCTCTCATTACCCCTCTAACTGCTCCTCTCACTGCTCCTCTACCTGCCCCTTTCATTACCCCTATCACTTACCCTCTCACTGCCTTTCTAACTGCCCCTCTCACTACCCCTCTAACTGCCCCTCTCATTAGCCCTCTCACTACTCCTCTAACTGCCCCTCAGTGAGAGGGGTAATGAGAGAGGCAGATAGAGAGGCAGATAGAGGGGCAGATAGAGGGGCAGATAGAGGGGCAGATAGAGGGGCAGATAGAGGGGCAGACACACCCTGACACATTTTCAGCTTAGTGGCAACACGGTACAAACTGTCAATGCTAAAGTAAATGGAAGCTTCTGAAATCTGTCTGGCATCATGGAAACATCCAGGCAAAGTTTTTTGGAAATACACATCAACTTTCTCTCAACTTCCAATGACCTCCAGGCATCACCTGCAGGGCTGCTGGAATCTGCTTCTGAGTCAAAAATAGGAATTATTATTATTATTATGTGTAAGTGGAACATCATAACATATTTTATGACTAATTCAGCAGCTGCAGTAGGAGTGAGCTTAGACAGGGAGGAGAGCAATCATTTATTTAATGATTATTTGGCTGTGAGCGGGTGGGGCACAAAATGTTCTGCAAGCGCTGAAGAGTGGCCGCCTAGCGCCCTGCGCAGCAGAGCTGCCCGTGACATGCCCCGCAGGAATGGAAGAAAGAAACACGGTCATTAAGGAAGAGATGCACTGGAACGAGAATCAGACATTGTTTTTAACAAAAGAGGAGAGAGTTCAAACACAGACACTCTGTGTGCCTCGTCTGTCTCCTAATTAAATAATGAGGGGAAGTGACACGTGCAGGAAACACTTTTAAAATTAAAAAAAGAAGTTATGAAACACAAAAAAGCCCATAAAGTAAAAACTGTCAGGAGGAAGACAGCAACTTTTCAGAAAAGTTATTTTGCAAGAATCCAATTCCACTAATAACACCTTTCCCCGCTCTCTCTATACAGTTAGGTCCATAAATATTTGGACATTGACAAGTTATTCTTATTTTAGCTGTCTACCACAGCATATTAGAATTAGAATTAAATAATGAATATGAGTTTAAAGTGCAGACCTTCAACACTTTTTATACGTAGCCCCCCCCATTTTAGGGGACCAAAATTAACTGGACAAATTAACATAAACTTAAATGAAGTTATAATATTTAATATTTGGTTGCATATAATTTGCATGCCATGACTTCCTGATGTCTGTGACCCAACAATATCAAAAAATAAGATATCAAGTCATCAAGTTTTCTGGTACTCCTACAAGCGATACTATAACCTATCTGCATTTAAATTGATCTCTGTGGAGATTGGGGGGTGGGACTACATTTAGCTGTGACCAGGGGAGATGGCAATCATTACCTCAACAGTCAATGCACACATTCTTCCCATGATGCTTTGCATATATAAAGTATTTGACAAACCGATACAAATGAGAACAGTTCCGCACACAGGATTCCATGGTTACTGGACAACACACACACACACGTGCACACACAAACACACATACAGTTGTGTTAAAAAAAATAGCAGTACGACATTAGTAACCTGATGAACCACTGTTATTAGTAGTAGTGATATTTCTGCATGGCAAATAATTTACTTGTAGATGTAGTAGTGTAATAGAAAAACAACAGACCCAACTGTCATGACATGCACGCTGCTTGTTCTGAGTAATTGACTCATTCATTGAAAGGGGCGTGTTCAAAATAATAGCAGTGTGGAGTTTAATTTGAGAATTCATTCATTCTGTGAAAAAACAGGTGTCATTAATTGTCCTTTATTAAGGAAGAAGGGAAGCAAATGTTTCACACATTGTTATAAAATATATTTCCTTCTGAATTGCTAAGTAAAATGGGCCGTTCCAAAGATTACGTAATTTGATTAAAAAGTTGATTGGAGAGGGGAAAACGTATAAGGAAGTGAAGCAAATTATAGGATGCTCAGCTAAAATTATCTCAAATGCTTTAAAATGGCAACAAAAACCCGAAACACACGGAAGAAAACGAGCAACTACTGTTAAAACGGATCGAAGAATAGTCAGAATGGCAAAGATTCAGCCAATCACCACCTCCTAAAAGATCAAAGTTGATCTAAAATTACATGTAAGTGCTGTTACAGTCAGAAGACGTTTGATCAAAGCTAAGCTATCAGCAAGAAGTCCCCGGTAAAGCACCATTGTTGAAAAAACGGCATGTGCAGAATCGGTTAAAATTTGCCAAGGAACACATCGATTGGCCCAAAGAGAAATGGCGTAACATTCTGTGGACTGATGAGAGTAAAATTGTTTTTTGCGGGTCTAGTGGTCGTCGACAGTACGTCAGACGACCCCCAGGTACTGAATCCAAGCCACAGTACACTGTGAAGACAGTGAAGCATGGTGGCGCAAAAATCATGGTATGGGGATGTTTTTCATACTACGGTGTTGGGCCTATTTATCGTATACCAGGGATCATGGATCAGTTTGAATACATCAAAATACTTGAAGTGATTATGAATGCCGAAGAGAAAATGCTCCTGAAATGGGTGTTTCAACAAGACAACGACCCAAACACACAAGTAAGCGAGCAACATCTTGTTTCCAGACAAAAAGGATTGAGGTAATGGAGTGGCCAGCTCAATCCCCCGACCTCAACCCCATTGAAAACTTGTGAGGTGACATTAAAAATGCAGTTTCTGAAGCAAAACCCAAAAATGCACAGGAACTGTGGAATGTAGTTCGTTCATCCTGGGCTGAAATACCTGTTTCTAGGTGCCAGGAAGTTGGTTTGACTTGATGCAACGCAGATGCGCAGCAGTTATCAAAAACAATGGTTAGGCAACTAAATATTAGTTCAGTAATTTAAAGTGAAGTTAAATCTTGAAAAATGTCTTCAGTTTATACAGTAAGTGTTTGAGATTGAAGAGAAAAATGTTGAGACTGCTATTTTTTTAAACACAGTAATATTCCTTTTCTTTGCTTCCTGTAAAAGAATAACGCAGACTTGATCAAATTTGTTAATGCTTTGATTTGGAAGTCTTATGCCTTAGGGCCTGATGGCACTGCACCCTCTCTCCCTCCCTCTCCAAATTGGTTCCAATTTATCTCCATTTTTATAGATTGGAGATATAAGCCCTTGGTTCCAGGGTGTCAGTAGACGGAACTCATCAGCTTGTACCAGGTTGAATAATTTAAGCAAATCCTTTTCCAGCTCAGGGGTGCTGTTTTTGAGTATCTCAGTACTGATTCTGTCAGGGCCACAAGCTTTTCTTGTTTTCAAATGTTGATTGTGATTGTAGGTTTTGGTTACTTTTAATTGCAGATTCTATAAAATTCAATATATCTGGAACTAACATTTGGTTGAAGTTAATCTGGTTTTGTGAGGTTTCTTTGTACACATGTTCAAAATATTTTTTTACATATATCGCCATTTTGCCAATTCTTGTGGTTTTGTTTTTGCTTAATTTATTCTACATTTCCAATAACATATTTTTTATCAATTGATTCTTCAATTTAATTTAGTGTTTAGTACATGTGCTTTTGTTTTTCCATTTCAAGGTTTGTTTGTAATTTTTAAGTTCCGCAATATTTCAGATGTAAATCTTGGTTGTTTGGTTGATTATGTTTTTAAATTGATAATGCCCCAAGTTATTTTCTTATGTATTTTCAATCCATGTCAAACATGTTTTCTTGAAGTTTTCACTTCTTTTTATTTTTTGCAAGTTTGCTTTCATTGTAGCCTTGTGGTAAATCACACACACACATCGTTAGCACACACCGGATTTATCCTTTGTTTGGCTGGTAACACCTCTGTCACGCAGCAGGTGATGGCCCTGGGAGGGATGGAATAGCTGGAGACAGGGAGATACCGGAATTCCGGTTACCACCGGTGTTTTATTGTAAGAGAGAGAGAGAGAGAGCATGCTGCTTAAACAAAATAAAATAAATAGATGTTCACCCTCATGGGATCCGGGAAAGAAATTATAAACAAAATAATGACTCAGACACCTCCTGTGCAAAGAAGCACTTTTAAACCCTGGGCTGATTAGTTAACTTGGCTGTGTATGTGTGTGCATGCTTGCATGACTAGGATGTCTGTCTGTGTCGATTTCTGTGAAAGTGTGTGTGTGTGTGTGTGCATGCGTGCGAGAGAGAGAGAGAGAGAGAGAGAGGGAGGGAAACAGACCTCTTTGGTGAGTTCAGAAGAAAATGAAAAAAAACATCATAGCTTTTTGTATCATAACCAAATCTTAGTCTCTGTGTAATTAATTTGAATACCACTGGCTAAAATATTCTGTATGAAACATTCAGGAGACGCTGGGTGGTGGGGGGGGGGTGGGGGGGGGGGGGGGTGCAAACAGCCGAAACACAGCACCTCCCCATCTCCACGGCTGTTGCACGCTGACCTTGAACTCCTCACAGACACCATACACCTTTTAAACATGTGGCACAAAATAACAAAAGATAAAAAAAAGAAAATCCATATAAAATAGTATGTGTGTGTATATATATATATATATATTATATATACTGTAAAAGAAACTACAAATTCTTGTGAAACACTGCCCCCTGGTTTTGCCAGGCAAAATCATATCCACACTGAAACTGTCGTGTCTAAGAGCAGAACAGGACTCTTCATTAGAACACTAAGGGTCGATTTACTAAGATCCCAAATAAGGGGTGTTATTTTGTGGGCGCAGCCAAAGTATTTGCACTCGTTATCATTTCACACTTTGGGGGTGATCAACAAAGAGTCATTCTGTAAATTACTCCAGCCGCAAACAGCCATATTTAAATGAGAGATTATGCATGTTTGGACTGGTTATACTGTAAGAAAACAATGAAAAGACTGGCAGCAATGTTGCCATTTTTATGGTGGTTTACAGTGTAGGGTATAGGCTACTGTTACACTGAACAAGCTGGCGGTTTAGACGTTTTATTGCTTGTTTGATTCAATTCTAGTTACTCTTGTATTCTGTAACACGATTTGCTTCATGATTAAAAAAATATTCTTACTGTTCATGATGTAGCCTATGTAGGCCATCCACAAATTCTCTTCTTGTGTCTTTTGAGTGATAGTTAGAATGGGCCAGTTAATTAGCCCCCTTTGTTACGCAATCATTCAGAACATTCAGTTATGGATATTCCAAACACACACGCATGTGTCTTGCTACAATGACAGCAGTCATCTTATCGATTCTGTTAATACCTACTTTCCATTTGTACTACAATGCACCCGCAAATACCTTTCCCAAACTTCCTTCAGGGCTTAGTAAATCATTTACGCTTGCATGACCACCTTCCACTATTTCGCAAAATGATATAGGGACGCCCAATTTTGCATATTCATTCAGGCTAACCTGCAAAAAAAAAATCTATGTATCTTTCAATTTTAGCACACGCAATCCACTTTACACCTCGTTAGTTGATCACCGCGGACAAATTTTTGCAGATGGTAGCAGTTTTACACGTGTTTTTGTACACACAAACCTTTAGTAAATCGACCCCTGAATGCATTCTCCACAGATCAGGACTTTTTTTCAGACTGGCGGCTCTACTGATGAACAACATTAAAATTCAAACAACTCCATCTGTGTGTCTAGTTAAAGTACATCAGTCTCCAACAAAGTCAGCCACTTCAAAGGGTTAACGCTTCATGTTTTATTCCATCTGAATAAAGGCTGTGCTTTCCCAGCAGAGTGCCGCTTTACAAATTCTTATGACGACGGCCAAGAAATTAAGGACATGCAGGAAGTGCTTTAATTCCAAGCTCACCTCCCTGTTCTCTCACAACCTGTCCGGAATTTAAGAATACACTGTTCCAGTGAGCATATGAGCATATGGGCCCCATGGTCTGGTATCTATTAATTAAAGCTCTGTTCCAGTGTGTGTATGGGCCCCATAGTCTGGTACTGTTCCAGTGTCCAGTCCAGTCATGGGCAGATCATGGGCCCCCATCCATGTACAATCAGTGCCTTCCAATACAACCCCCCCCCCCCCCCCCCGACATATGGGTGTCAAATGTCGGAAAGAGGTCAAGATTGAAAATGGTCCATTTTTCCCGGAATTACCTAACTGAATAATTTGAGGTTTATTCAATGCTGAGGTTTTGTTTGTTCCTGAGCTAATTATGTCCATTGTGAATAATGGAATTTTAATACACTTTGTAATGCTTGTGAATTTGCCAGTGATTACAAACTATAATCAGACAGTTGCCATGATAAAAAACAGCAAGCAATCAGCTAATTTACAAATTAGTATTAATCCAAGCCATCTATTTTTGATAGCACTATAAATAAATTAAAAAAATCTGTGTTTAAGTATGTGGCATTAATCTCAGACTAATTAACCCATGGGAATTGAATGTCTTTACAGATGTAACCAGGCACTGCAAAAAATTGCAGAATCTGCAGTTACACTTACAAACAGCAGGTGTCATTGTAAGACTGTGGACGTAATCTGCAGTTACACTTACAAACAGCAGGTGTCATTGTAAGACTGTGACGTTATGAAATGCGACCGACGTTTCTAAATGGAGGGCACCCAATATTAACCATAGACTCCACTGTGAAAAGAGCTTATGACACTTAAAACTGCACAGATAAAGAGACTGCAAGCCCTGTAATCCCTACTGTATTTAAATACACTAAAGGACAAGAAATATCTTCAGTTACAGTGGCATACCTTGTAAGTACTGTTTAAATATCACCACTTGCAAGTGATTAAATCATTTCCAAGTTAAACGTCACTGGGCTCTATCTTGACGATCTTAGTGCATGGTCTATAACGCATGGTGCACAGTGCATTTAGGGCGTGTCCAACTCCACTTTTTCTAGTTAGACAGCGTATTATTTGAGTGCAAAGGAAAGCACAAGGCTCAAATGGGCTCAACTTAGTCTCTTCATTAATTATAGGTGTGTCTTAGGTGTAACCAAGGGGCCAAGACTGGGCTTTCATTTTGAAGCTCACTTCCTGGTTGGGCTGGGAGCAGCAATTGTGCCGTTGCTCACTAGCGCCACTGCGATTGGCTCCAGTATAGGTCTTTCACCATGTAAGTCAATGGCCGCAATGTGGTCAAAATACTCAGTCAATAAATTTTTCCCACAAAAAAATTTAATTGCAATAGGTGCCTTTCCTTCATCTAATGCAGCGGTGTCAAACTCGTTCCATCGAGGGCCGAGTGTATGCAAGTTTTTGTTCTAACCATGCTCTAACACCAGCTGATTCCACTAATTAGTTCACCTCCTTGGTTGAAGAGCTGAGCTAATTAGTGAAATCAGCTGGTGTAGAGGCACGGTTGGAACAAAAACCTGCATACACTCGGCCCTCGATGGAATGAGTTTGACACCCCCTGATCTAATGCCTCTGCATGTGCTGATTTTTTTAAATATTGTGTCGTTTGGACAGGGTATTAACATTTGTTCAGGACCAATTAGAGGGACAGGTTGAGTCCTCTTCAGCTACACGGAGCAGACGCAGTTTGTACAAACTGGCGTCGAAAAATGCATCCGGAGCTTCAATTTGGTTTTTACGAGGCTGTGGGAAGGCAATGGGTGACGTCACAGTGACTTTGTCCATATTTTTATACAGTCTATGGGTGTAACATACAATAAACCAATCAGTGTCATCTCCCATTCCCTTTAAAAGCCACCTGCAGTTGCACCTTGGCGGATTGCTAATATGATGGCGAATAGTAAGACTGAAAAGAGCGATTTACAGCTGGCGAAACAGACCTGCTTGTGCATGAAGTTAAAGCTGCATGCAGAGAATATATGGCATTAAAATTCTCAGAATTAATTGTGTAATGTGTTGCAAATTTGTTTTCGTTTCTAATTGTTGAAAATGTTTATTTTCCTTAATTAGACTCTTAGGGCCAGATTTACTAAAGGATTACGACTGCTGCTACAAGGTCGCAATATTTACATCGGATTTACTAAACTGGTCGCAATGGGTCAAAATCGCTATTATGATGTCATTTCCGGGAATTACGTCACTCTGCGACTTTCCTCTTGATGCATAGTTAAATGTGTGCATATGTAGGCTATACCTGGAGTAAACGCGCTAAACAGGATGGAGCTTATGCAAACTAGGCCAATTAAGTATTCCATCTGATTTACTAAAGCATGCAGTAATTGCAACTCTCCTCTGTGTGGGAATTTTTAGAACTCCTGAAAGCAGGCGGTAATTTTCCTACTCTGATATAGCATATAGCTCAGAAACTGATTGTTGGAGAAAGGTGTCGGGCAATATACGCATGTCCTCGGCAGAACAAATAAATCCTCTAATGTATAGCACTCGAAAGGAGACAGAATTTAACGTTTCACACATGTTTCTACTAATCACTTCTCATTTATTTTCCGATATAGTATGAAATTATAGCCTATTTGTTTTATTGAGAGGATGCAAGACTTCTATTGCAGTCATCAGCTAGCAGTCTAAAGTTTTATTTTTCTTGTGGTTATCTCGCAACTTGTGCCTGGTTGCTCCGTATCCATTTATTAGCGCCTTGTAATCTTGTTATAGATGTCTCCTACCGCATATTTATAGGTGTCTCCTACCGGAAAAATTGAGAATGAGGGTGTTTAATTTCTTTGATTGCGTAATTAGGACCTGTTATAGTAAATCAGTCGTTAATGTGTCGGTATCTGCAACAGAGCCACAATATAGAATGTTTTGCGCTGCAACGGTTTCCCTTAAAGTTCTCTTTAAAATCGTTTTGTTCAGTTATGGAATAACTGGTGAAATCAGTGGGGTTTTAATACAGAACATTCCGGAATATTGCTGGATCAACCTTTCCGGTAATGTTCCGTATTGCATGTGCGAAAGAGGCTATAGACTGTATAAAAATATGAACAAAGCCACTGTGACGTCACCCATTGCCTTTCCACGGCCTCGTAAAAACCGAATTGAAGCTCTGGATGTCTTTTTCGCCGCCCGTTTGAACAAACTGCGCCTGCTCCGTGGAGCCGAAGAGGACTCACCCTGTCCCTCTGATTGGTCCAGAACAAATGTTAATACCCTGTCCAAACGACACAATATTTTAAAAAATCAGCACATGCAGAGGCATTAGAGGAAGGCAAGGCACCTATTGCAATTAAATTTTTTTGTGGGAAAAATTTATTGACTGAGTATTTTGACCACATTGCTGCCATTGACTTACATGGTGAAAGACCTATACTAGAGCCAATCGCAGTGGCGCTAGTGAGCAACGGCACAATTGCCGCTCCCAGCCCAACCAGGAAGTGAGCTTCAAAAGGAAACCCCAGTCTTGGCCCCTTGGGGTTTTAATTGCTGAAAGTATGGAAACCTGGTCATGTAATTAAAAAAATATGAAGGACAATATTTGTGTTTAAAATTCAGTTAAAATGGTGCAATTTAAATTAATCTCCGTTTTTTGAAACGTATAAAAAAAAACTTATGCACAATCCCCAGAGCCGGAGCCTAGGCTATTTGAAAAACAATAAATGCAATATTCGCTGGTCAAAGTTTTTAACTTTTTTCAGTCAAAACCATTCCATTTACTGTAGATGAAGAGAGCTGTATTGTAATGACTCACCTGTCTTATTATCCAGACATCTGAAGTGCATTTTCAGCACTCAAAATGGCAGTGCGTGTTTTCATGAGTTTTTCATCTAATGATAATTCACGCATTAGGCAAAGTTTTTAATTGAACTATTGGCCAATATAGAGGCGTAGATTGATACAGAATAATTTGCGAATACATGTGTAACCTTACACGTAGCATCGTAAGTCGCCTGGATGTTGATGGAATGGTCTCCCTTACATTTCACATATATCAGAGCGTTCACTGCTGGGGCAGAAGCCCAGGAAATCCAAAGTTTGCCGTGAACTCCTGTTTTACCCATTCTTGGCTGACAGGTGTGATGGGAACTTGAATGTATTTGTTGCATATAAGAGTGCATATACGTAGGTATAGCAGGAATTCGTCTCCAGGCCAGCTGCCAGGAGATGACAGAATTTGTTAAAACCTGGTGGGAAAATCGCAATTTAAGGTAGCATTCCCCTTCACTGAGAGGCAGGTACGTGGTCATTGACCGATGGATCCTTTTATTATTATTCATTTTTGATATACGCAATAATAATATTTCAAATTTGTGATCTTGATATTTTTATGCATGTTTTGTGCGCGCCCCTGTGTATGTATGACAGACATCAGGAGGCTATACATGCGTTGTGCACACACCTATGTAGACGCACTTATATTGCTCCATTAAAATAACATTGAAACAATTGCGACAAGACTTAAGCTTTTTGCTGTCTCAAGATAGAAATACGCCAAAAATTATCCTGGCCACACCTCATCTTAAGACCAACACGCCCAGTTCACTTGCTATGGCCGCACGTCCACTTGCTATTTAAGCAACATGAATGCTGGATGGTAAAATGATGAGAGAAAAAAAAACGCCGGTCTAAAACTAGCAAAGACACTTGCGTTTGGGTTACCGCCACTTAGCGCCGAATGTAAGATAGGGCCTATGGTGTCCAAAACACCCATATGAAATCCTCCTCTAGTGGGCAATGTAAGAACTTTGTTGCTTTCAGAAAAAAAAATTATTTAACATCTCAACTGAATAAAAGCATAGCATAGCGTGCTCAACTGTGGATTACGGCCATACCACCCTGAAAACGCCTGGTCTCGCCTGATCCCGGAATCTAAGCAGGGTCGGGCCTAGTTAGTAGTCTACTTCATACCTGCCAACATTTTGTTTTTAAAATATGGGAGATTGTTTGAGGGGATGATGAGTGTGTGTGTTTTGTTGTGACAACAACTGGTTACTAAAAGAAAAACCAAAGAGCTAAGACAATGTTAAGTAGGAAAGAAGGTGGCAGCAGCAAGCACACAACTACTGCCAGAACCTCTTTTTTTTCCTTGAAGCAAGCTACTTTTGGGTTGCCAGGTTGAGTTGAAACAGATGGTGTAGTGTGCGGGTTATATTTAAAAAACAAATCTGGCAACTTCACTTATGTTAAACAGACATAAGACTGATCGATCTGTTCATGATGAATTTTTATAATAAACTTTGAGGGCATGTATTTAAATTTACAATTCAGGCATTCAGCTGATGTTCTTATCCAGAGCGACTTACAATTTGTGTACAAAGAAAAAGGCCCACATTCGTAAATAACCAACATTCTGAGCAGCAATTAACGACAGTGTATAATGGTAACACACCCGCGATAGGTAATCCTTTGATAGATCCAGACTTCCACTAATAAAATCTAATAAAATATAACTCAATTAATTCTCAACTTAATTTATTAATTTAGTTAATTTATTTCCAAATTTTTCAGAAAAGCTATTTGTAAAATTCCCTTTTAACTATTATGCATGAGTTGTCAAAATGTTGTCTGATGAGCTGATTATTTTATTGTTTGACACTGCTAAGAAAGCAGTAGAGGGTGCTTCTTATGAACTTATTTGGTTGGTAGCTCTGATTATTATAACCTTATTAGGTTATAACTGCACATCTTGTATGTAGTTTTACTGCTTTTCATAAATTTAGGCTAATACGTAGAAACTCCGTATTTGGCTTTTCATGAATTTAGACTAATTCCTTGCTAAAAACAACACAATGTACTCAAGAAAATATTTTCATGTTAATTTCTGCATATATCAATGTGACTGTGTGTTCTCTTCTGATATTGAAATGTCTTCTTTTTCCTTCAAGTCTCCCAGTGAGATTGCATGTCAAGTGTCATGCTAAATGTCAATTTACACCCCAAAGTCTGTTTGTGCGCCTTTGTTTTTGTCAGATCCAAATATCATCAAACTGTCACTCAGAATTTTCCTTTGCCTCCTTGTCTGTGAGAAATACATGGGGCTCTATCTTGACGATCTTAGTGCATGGTCCTTTTTATTATTATGCATTTTTTGATATACACAATAATATTTCACACTGTAATCTTGATATTTTTATGCATGTTTTGTGTGTGCCACTGTGTGTGTAACAGACAGGAGGAGGGTGTGCGCATACAGAACAACCCTTAAAAATCCTCTTCTCAACAATTGACCGTCTGATTAACCCTGTCCCCTTAAACTCTGGTGACCTTTTTTCCACATCCAGATGTGAAGAGTTTGCAGCATACTTCACGGATAAGATAACCACCATCAGGTCTGGTATTGTTCAGCCAAGGAGTGACATCTTTGAATCACCCACCTCATTAGGTGAGATAAGCCTAGAGTCTTTTGTCCTGGTTGACGCTGAAATGCTCAGGAAGATAGTATCACAGCTTAAGCCCTCCACGTGCACTCTGGATCCTATCCCCACCAACTTTTTTAAAACAATCTTTAGCTGTTTATCGGATGACGTTGAAACAATCGTAAACTATTCCTTACAGACAGGTGTCTTTCCAACCACACTTAAGACTGCCATGGTGAAACCCCTCCTGAAGAAAAACAACCTTGACTCGTCAATCCTTAGTAATTTTAGACCAATCTCTAACCTTCCCTTTTTAAGTAAAAGCTTAGAGAAATTAGTTTTTAATCAGTTAAATGATTTTCTTGCCTCAAACGCTATTTTTGAACAATTTCAGTCAGGTTTTCGGGCCCACCACTGCACAGAAACGGCTCTGGTAAAGGTTGTAAATGACATCAGAATCAACTTGGACAACAAAAAACTCACCGTCCTTGTTCTCCTAGACCTAAGTGCTGCTTTAGACACAGTCGACCACAGTATCCTCATAGACAGATTACATAGATATGTTGGCCTGTCTAACACTGTACTTAACTGGTTTACATCTTGGGCTCTATTTTCAAACCAGCGCAAGGGGACGGTATAGTCAAACGCAAGCTTGTTGACAGCATCAACGTCTTAAAACTGGCGCTATGGCGTTTCTCAGCAATACCGCTAGGATCAACAAATTCTCAACATAACATCCTTTCGCTTGCGCTGCAGTGGGATGGGTGGCGCTGTCTGGGGCGTGTTCTAAAATACTTTCGGCTCAGTGACAATTTGAACCAACGAAAACCCATTGCGTTATGATCAGCTGGAACCACCTCTTAGCGGGAACGCAATAGACTCTGGCAATTTGGCAACTTATTCGTCATGTAGTTCTATGTAGTGTCTATAGGTGATGCCAACATTACTGTAACGTTCCGCTCCCTTCCTGTCCGTTTTCCGTGTTTTCCTTTTTCCCTCCGTGTCATGTTGGATCCCTTTGTCCGTGTTTTCCCCTCTGCTGCGGACTAGGCGTTTCCCTCTCTGACTCGTTCGTTTGGTTTCCCACGTTTGCTTCCGCCTTTCACTCCTCCCCCCTCGTTGCATGCATTCCTCACCTTTGTGTTTAGCTAATCACTCCCGATTAATTTCCACACCTGCGCCTTATTTAGTTCGTGATTCCCTGCACTACTTATACCCTCGTCTGGTTGCTAGTCGGCGCCAGTTCGTTAACTAACCTCACTCGTTGTTAATGCTTGTCGTTCTTGGTCTTTTATATTCTGTTCGCTTGGTTGTGGGATTTTATCCCCTTACAGCGTTTAGATCTCTTGAACTACGGAGTGGTAGTTATTTTCCCCTGACGTTTTCTGTTTTGCATGCAGCTAACCTGTCTCCCTCTAACCACCAGCTGACCCGGCTTTCATTCATCCGTTGCAGTGTTCGTTTCCCCCGTGTTTGTGTGTGTGTGTTGCGGTACCTCCAACTCCAGCTCGCGTAGGATCCGCTGTGGATAAATATCCTGGCTACCCTCCAGTTGTTCCTGTCCGGCCGTAGCAGCCCCCACGTTCTACGGTTACGGTTCCGGGAGCCCTGGAACTCAGCCAGCTCCAACCGGACCTACCTGAGCTACGCCACACCACCCAGCTCTGCCGAGTTTCGCCGGCTACCTACCTGTTTACCACTGTACCTCTGTGAGAACCTCCCGGTCCTTTCCCTACCTAACTCCCAAAATTAACTACCCTCTGCTTTCTGTCCAGTACCGGTGTAGTCGTCCCGGTCCTGTTCCAGTCCAGCCGTAGTGAGTCGCTCACCACCCACATGAGTCCAGTTCCGGTTTGGAACAAACTCCGTTCCAGTACCTGCTCCCAGAGTGGATCTCCCGGTCCAGTTCCAGTCCAGTCCCGGGGCGAAGCTCACCTTCCTGAGAGTCCAGTTCCGGCTTGGAACAAGTTCCGTTCCAGTACCCGTTTCCAGAGTGGACCTCCCGGTCCAGTTCCAGTCCAGCCCCGGTGTGAAGTTCACCTTCCAGTAAAGTCCAGTTCCGGTTTGGAACAAGTTCCGTTCCTGTACCCGTTTCCTGAGTGGACCTCCCGGTCCAGTTCCAGTCCTGCCCTGGTGTGACGTACACCACCTGTCCTGTCCAGTTCCGGCTTGGAACCCGTTCCTGAGTCCCAAGTCCAGCTCCGGCTTGGAGCAGTCCGTTCCGGACATTCTGCTATTACCCTGTGTTATTCTGTGTTTTCTTTTCCTGTACAGTTTTGGGACTACCCCAAAACTTAAATAAATACCCCTTTATTGAATCTGTCTCCTGGTCGTTGCACTTGGGTTCGTCTCGTATCTGGATCGTAACAATTACACTTCCATTTAATGAACAAATAGCCTATAATAATTATTAATTAATTAATTTTAATTTAAACTACTAGAATAAAACAGGACAGCTTACAAGAAACTTGCGATCATGTAGGCCAATAGCCTATAATATATAAATTACACATTGACACAGTTGAATCATAAGCCTACCATTTGAATCATAATTATGCCTACATCACCTAATGTAGGCTAATTAATGCATTCGCCACCTCCTCCCGTGCCTTCCGAACTTCTGGGAGACGAGGTGGTGTGGATTGTGATCCATAAATTACTACAGTCCTAGCCTGTACTTCTGTTGCAAGTATGTCTGATTCCTGTGCGGAAAATCGCTCTTGTCGTTGACGGTCCAGTGCGTTTGGGTTGCTCATTATGAAATTGCATGGAGTGATTGCGTTCCAACTGGCTTTTTTTTAAAGCATGAGAACAACAATTTGATTGGCTACCATAGAGACACACCTTGGACATTTAAACCCAGCCTTTTAGCAATACCGCCATAAGGTGCGCCAAGATTGCCGTCATGAAATTACCAAATTTCTCGCTGACACGCCCTCAGAGCGATACCGCCAAGCGATTACTCTTGCGTTCACCATTGCGTTTGGTTTATTAAAATAGAGCCCCTTATCTCACAGGCAGGGAATTCTTTGTTGCCCTCAATGAACATAGTTCCAAGAAATATTACATTAACTATGGCGTACCACAAGGTTCCATCCTAGGTCCAGTCCTTTTCAATCTGTACATGCTCCCCCTTGGCAGTGTCATCAGGAGACATGGCATTAATTTTCAGTTACGCAGATGACACTCAACTCTACATTGCTGTGTCTCCTGATGACACTAGCCCTATTGACACCCTCCATAAGTGTATTCTAGATATTAATGCTTGGATGGCTCAGAACTTCCTGCAGCTTAACCAGGACAAAACAGAGGTACTCATCATTGGAGCAGAGGCACAGAGAGAGAAACTGACCTCTAAATTGCAGTCGTTGGCTCTCAGCCCCAGGCACCAGGCTAAAAACCTAGGTGTCATCCTAGACTCCAATTTGGCTTTTGATGCCCACATTCGTAATGTGACTAAATCCTCCTTTTATCATTTAAAAAACATTGCAAGAGTGCGTCCGTTTCTCTCCCGTGCCAATACTGAAACACTTGTGCACGCTTTTATTGGTAGCAGGTTAGATTATTGTAATGCTCTAATTTCTGGTCTACCAAAAAAAGCCATAAATCATTTGCAACTAGTACAAAATTCAGCTGCTCGTGTGCTAACTAGGACCAGAGGGATAGCACACATTACACCTGTTTTAAAATCACTGCACTGGTTACCTGTTTTAGAATTGATTTTAAGGTTATTTTATTAGTTTACAAATCACTTTATGGTCTTGCTCCTGAATACATGTCTGACATGGTTTAAGATATGTACCTGCTAGATCCCTCAGGTCCTCTGGTAGTTGTCTCTTGACTATTCCTAGGGTCCGGTCTAAGACTCATGGCGAAGCTGCCTTTAGCCACTATGGCCCCAGCCTGTGGAACAGACTACCAGAGGACCTGAGGGTGGCAGAGAGTGTGGACCTCTTTAAAAGAAAACTTAAAACACACCTTTTTAGCCTAGCTTTTATTTAGTGTGTTTTATTTTGACTTGCCGTTTTATTGTTATCATTTATTTCCTATTTTACTATTAACTTTATTGTATTTAATCATTTTTATGTTCTCAATTTATGCTTGTTTTAAATTTTTATTATGTACTTTTTATGTTCAGCACTTGGAGTTGCATTTTATGTATGACTTGTGCTATATAAATAAAGTTTAATTCATTCATTCATACGCCTATGTAGACGCATATTACTGTCTTAATATTGCGCCATTAAAATAACATTGAAACTGCGACATGACTTAAGACCAGGTTTGTGGTGGTTTTAGAGCAAATGCGTTCTGCTACCTGAAAATAGCAATTTGCCAAAAATTTGCCTGACCACACGTCATCTTAAGAACAACCCGCCCAGTTCGGCGCAAGTTTGCTATTTAACTTGTTATTTAAACAACGTGAGCACTGGATGGTAAAATGACAACTACATCGGTCTGAAACTAGCAAAGACACTTGCATTTGGGTTACCGCGACTTAGCGCCGAGTGTCAGATGGACTTTTACACATGAAAGAATTATGGTTTACTGAAACAGAAACTTTCAACATTGATTTAAAAAGGGCAACCAAAAAAATACAACGCAATGGTCTCTCTAACTTTGATTATATTCTGGTTTTACATTAACAGTTCTGTCATTTTTAAATCAAGGTTGCTCATGATACAAACAGTGTCTTTACCATGACCGAATAAACCAAAGAACACTGTAAAAAAAATATAATGGTACAAAATTCCTTTTAGAAATACCCTCAAGTACATTTTAGAGCATAAATGGTTTTTTGGATTATTACCACCTTCTGCCAGCAACTCTCTTGATCTTTTAATAGAGGAGAGATTTTCCAACTGATCCATCAGCATAGAAATAAAATACCCACTCCCCACCCCACCACACCCCAAACCGACTTAGCGCATGCTTTCCTGTCTTGTTAATATAACCAATATACTGTATAACCAAACAGAATTGAAACCTTGCCTTTGGCTTCACAACAACATTAAAATGTCATCTGCATTCATCAGACAGTGTAGAAACAGCAGAATCTTAATATCAGCTCTGTAAAACGCAAACTGCACAGACTAAAAAATGGTGGTGTGTCAAACCCTGTTTTTAGCCTGCAGGTTTCCAACACACATCATTTAGACACATAATCCTTATTTAGCACTTATTTATTTCTGGATCAGGGTTACGGTGTGCTGGAGCCCAGCATGCATCACAGGGCACACACATCATTCACTCACACACTCATAATTACGATGTTCAATTTTAGAGTCTCCAATTAATCTAACTGCCATGCGGACTGTGGGAGGAAACCGGAGTAACCGGAGGAAACCCACCCGGACACGGGTAGAACATGCAAACTCCACACAGAAAGGCCCTCGGCCCGGGATTCGATACCTTATTGCTGTGAGGCGACAGTGCTATCCACTGCACCACCGTGTCGCCCTATTATTATTATTATAGTAGTAGTAGTAGTAGTAGTGGTAGTAGTAGTCGCCATCGTCGTAGTAAAAAATAGCATTTCCAGCAAATATCATAAAGTGTGTTACATGTCGGTTATAGCCTATACTGCACATAATCAGTTATCTTAAACAGTAAAAAACACAAAACAGCTAATTTCAGCTTTCACGTTCTCACCTTTCCAATTACTTCCCTCCGCTTGACTAAAATGTTAAACAACCTTGTTTGAACTAAATCTAAAACGCGTCATGTGAAGGACGTCCCATCTTCCGTTTGGCATTAAGCCCTTGTTTCCCCTATATATTTTTTATCTGTCACGTGCTCTTGGATTGAAATGCAAATTACCTGAAACTATTTCATTTTAGCCTGTGGCTACATCACAACTCGCCATTTGAAACTGAACACAGCTCATGCATAGACAAAATATGCGGAAGTCTGTGCATAATAACGATAAATACATTGATAAATGTCGACTATCAAAGCTTTGCAGATTTGAGGAAGAAACTCCACAAATTCGAAAACAATGTTTTGGCTAAATTTAAACGCAGAAAATCCCCTGCAATACTACCTCAAAACACATTGCGGTTGCAGTAGATTGCATAAGGGCCCTGACTCCTAAAAGGCGCGTAGTAGGACATAGGAAAGGCTACCTGTGTAAAATCCAGGGGTAAGAAAGTAAAAGTCCTGCCATGTGTTTCTTCCACCCATGAACGCCAGCTGATTTTATTAATTAGTTCTACCTCCTGGCTGAAGAATTCTGCTAATTAGCCAATCTGGGCGATTCAAACAAAATACTGGGGAGGACTTTTACTTTCTGAACCTGGATTTTACACCTCTGCCTGTGCAGCGGCTGGTTGAGCATTGCAGAATCCTTTTGCTGACAGAATCACCCTCCCGGCTCTTATCCTGCATCACGTGCTTGACACACTAAGAGATTCTCTTTTAGTGACCTTCATCTGTCGCATGTATTACACAGAAGAACGAAGGGGTACTCTACACCCATTGTAAACAGTTGGTCTTCTTATACAGTGCACCCCTCCCGGCTTCCTCTAAAACCCTCACGTGTGTATGCTTGAATATTTCGATTTATGGTTAAAAATATTCTTCATGTCAATACATGTCCGTTAAAATCTAATCCTACGAACAGGACGTGACAAATAATCTGATGAACGTTGTAATATTCCGTTGGAATGCTACACATAAAAATGCATGGAGTATTGAATGAATGACTGTGTGTGTGTGTGTGTGTGTGTGTGTGTGTGTGTGTGTGTGTGTGTGTGTGTGTGTGTGTGTGTGTGTGTGTGTGTGTGTGTGTGTGTGTGTGTGTGCGCGCGCGTGCGTGTGTGCGAGAGAGAGATAATTACTGGAATAATTATACGGGAGTTGTGCATAAAAGTTAAATTCCGTTAGCATGCAAATCACTGAATTGTGTCCAAGAGAACTGGTCGTCATCAATAGTCCTGGCCACCCTCAGTGAATGCTCTGAAAAGATTGAGAGTCAGAGGATGTGTGCGCGCGCGCGTGTGTGTGTGTGAGAGAGAGAGAGAGAGAGAGAGAGAGAGAGAGAGAGAGAGAGAGAGAGAGAGAGAGAGAGGAAAAATTATCAGAATCATGGAGTCACGGGAGCAATGGCTAGCACCGAGGACTGTCTTAAGTCACCGGAGATATAATTTCCGATATTAATAAACATAATACCGTCATATCACAAGCCATTCTGCTCGTAAGCCTCCTCCAGATGTCCGCATCGTGTGTTAGATCACGGTTTTCAAACGGAAGATCCATCACTTGCACCCGCCAACACGGCAAATTCATCCTTTCCGGCGTTCGCTATGAAGGGGGCCAAAACAAACGAATCATTTACAGGTACTTGAAACTGGAAGACAAACGCGTCCTGGTCGTTTTGCTGTGCAAAATTTATTTTTTTCGTCTTCGTTTTTGGTCAAATCGCATGGTTATTTAACCTTTGCAAGGAAGAGATAGAAATTTGTGTTGTGTTTCTTCGCCCAAATCAATTTAAGGTATACTCCATTAATTTTATTTTTTTTGATTAATCTGTTTATTGACTGATTGACTTTAAGCATTCTCAGCAAGGTACCTCGAACCTCGCGCTTTTAATCATTGGGTCGGAATAATGAGACAGCGAAATGATTACAACCAAGACAGTTTGCTTACGAACATTATTCACTTATTGAAAATCACTGTTTCCAAGCGGATCTTCGGCGACCGAAGGAGGAAAGCTGGGGGTTGGAGAGACTAGTAGAGGGAGAGAGAGGGAAGAGACCAGAGGGAGTTCCGGGGGCGGGGGGTGAAAAATGTTGCCCTCTCAAGAAGCCTCCAAGATTTACCATGACAACTACATGCGGAACTCACGCGCCATTGGCGTACTTTGGGCTATTTTCACCATATGCTTCGCCATCATAAACGTAGTGGTGTTTATTCAGCCCTACTGGATCGGGGACAGCGTGAGCACGCCGCAAGCCGGCTACTTCGGACTGTTCCATTACTGCGTTGGGAACGGTTCCCCCAACCGCGAGTTCACCTGCCATGGGCACCTTCAACGACTTCAGCTCCATCCCCTCGAGCGCCTTCAAAGCGGCCTCCTTCTTCGTGCTGCTCTCCATGGTTCTGATCCTGGGCTGCATCGCATGCTTCATACTCTTCTTCTTCTGCAACACCGCCACCGTCTACAAGACGTGTGCCTGGATGCAGCTGCTGTGTGGTGAGTGAAAGAGACAGCTGTCGTCGCATTGTTTGCAATTATGTTCTTCATTTTATTATAACCAGCGACTACCGAACATTGGAGACCAACGACCCCCCCCCCCCCCCCCCCCCCCCCCCCCCCACACACACACACACACACACACACACACACACTCACACACTCGCATACACACAATGTTACTTTTGCAAGTAGCCTAAAAATAATTGCCGATAATTGTTTGTGCGATTACAAATTAAACGAAAATTTGATATAATTTTACTTTGATATAAATTAAGACACCTTGCTCAATGGTACAACGCAAGTGCCCCACCGGCAAATCGAACCCACAACCTCTGAGTTCCAAGTCCAGTTCAAGTCCTAGTTTCAGTTCCTTAACCATTAGGTCTATCCTACATTGCCACCCATCTTGATAATATATTTTCAATTTACTGAATGTCCATAAGGGATTTGTCTAGATCTGTAAAGCCTGCATGAAAATAATTAGCAATGAGCATCATGAAAAAATTGGAAATTACCCAGAATAGGCTACATAATTGTGAATTTCAGGTCGTTACATCACTGAAGTCACTGAGAGCCTCACTTCCTAAGACGAATACAGATTTAGATATTTGACCAGTTTGAGAAGTTACTTACAATCTACCGCTGTTTGACGCCCACAGAATTGAATTTCCATCTAACTTGCTACGCTGAAAAAGTTTACGATTATCACTTGCCATATTGCCAAATTTTAGAGACCGCAATACAGTGTGAATGCGAAAATGTGTAGGCTAGCCTATTTTCAGCAGGACTGAATGGTAGCCTACTTGCGTTGCAGGCTACTGTTGAAGTAACATAGAGAGACGCAATCGTTCGCGGTTAATTGCGGAAAGTGAAATGCTAATAAAGTCCAACAGGAAAGCAAGGCACTGGAATTTGAATCATCACTCATAACAAGCCCCTAATAAGACAAGGTCAAATTAAATGAACACCTGCTGTCTGTTAATGCAGATGAGAGTCGCTTTAAATGAATCGAGTGTGTCACGTCGCCAGTCATTTTACTTTCTTGTTTGGGTCCCGGGCATCACGTTAACGCTTTGACTCACGGGTTGATTCTGTTTTTGTTATGTAAGGAAACGCTGCAATTTCACTGAAATGTGTACTTCAAAAAACTGCAAATATGTGCTGAGAACTGCATATTCAGTTGTATTTATGGGTGTCTTATATTATACAGTGCAAATCTCACTGTTTTGCAGTGGATAGCACTGTCACCCTCACAGCGAAAAGGTCTTGGATTCGAATCCCGGCCTGGGCCTTTCTGTGTGGAGTTTGCATGTTCTCCCCATGTCCACGTTGGTTTCCTCCCACAGTCCAAAGACTTGCAGGTGAGGCTAATTGAGGGGGTGTTAACAGGGCGATGCTGTAAAAGAGCTTATGTGCTCAGTCAAACCTACCCTGTATAAATAAAGGTAAAAAAAATCTGTATTTTATGCAGCGCAATTGTCTATACTGCTCTATTGCCCAGGGATCCCTTGAAAAAGATACTTTATCTCAGTAGGCAGCACCTTGATGCAGAACGGACAAATTAAATAAATTAAGTAATGGATCACAAAATGCTCTTCAGTCTTATTTCTGTTCATTTTCTAATGCTCCTTAATCAAGGTGACAACACCATAGTACTGAGTGCTTTGTTAAATCAAATGGTCCTAAATATACTAGAGTGGTTTTGCTTTTTGGTCTATGGATAATAAAGTATTCTTCACTCTTAATTTGAGAATGATGGTGACGCCATAGTAGCTAATTGAAAGCTATGAATAGGGCGACGATGTATTGGATTTCAAAAAAGAGGACAGGAGCGGCCGGGCATTATGAACGTAATAGGCTATTTGTTTGTTTATATATGGTCTATGGAATGAGAGAACCTAACTGAACATTTTTAGGAATTTGGAAATCCTGCCCGGTTTTTTTTTTGTTTGGTGGCAAAAAAATGAAATGTTTGGGAGGACATCTGCTCAGCCTAGCAGTGATGTTGTAACATTCTGGCTTATATTACAACTGAACAGTAAATAAACTCAGAACCACACTACTCCAATGCTCATCTGACTTGTTTTACTACACTACACGGCTGCTTAAAGGGACAGCTCGGAATTTTGGACATAATGTCTCAATTACGACTTACCCATGATGTAGTTGATTGATGGAAACCATTTTCAGATAATTCCATGCTGTCGATTCTTTTTGACATACACACGCTAATGCTAGCGCAACTCTAAGGAAACTAGTAGCATCCACTACCAAACGCACTTAAACACTCCACAGTGCACCCAAAGCAAATAAAATACGACAACAGTCTATCGGGGTTATTTTCAGTGATTATACCATCATTTTTCAAGTCAAACTATCGTTGAATCCTTTACTTTGTGCTCACCTAAATTCTCAGTGGAAGTACGGCAGCGGAGCTAGCTGTAGATTAGCCAGGGTATCTGCCTGTAGGATATTTGCTGTACTCCACAGTTGCCGACACAATCCGTTTTGCCGTAAAGTTACATATTTGGTAGACAACAAGTCCGCTAAACACAAACATGCTACAGAATAACACAGCATATACAAGCAAGCACACTGGCTACCAATTTGCAGGAAAAGTTTGACCACTTCCATGACTTCCCAATCGTGGCAACTAGCTAGCTAAATTGAATACATAGATCACACATGCAATCATTTATTAGTTACCTGCTCGTCAGTTGTTTTCGGTGCATGAAGAAAAACAGGTGATGGCACAGCAGTCTCCTTCAGTAGAGGGTGTCCCGACCGTCCTTTTTTGATTTTCACATAGTCATCCTCCGTGTAATGGTCACTACAAACTTTTTAGAGTCTCAATTGGTGACATCAATGCGAGCAGCAAGAAGCCACAGCTGTTTTCTTTGTTGATCTTCCACTGGAAATCAGTGAAAACTTTGTGGTGCCCATTTTTTTTGCATGATTTGAACAATCTTGAAATACACAACGAAATACCATCTTACCTGAACGTTAGCTAACAATACTACGAGTCTGATTCTTTCACACGCGCGATATAATTTATTTGGCCGGCAGCGCTATAGGCTACTTCACGTTAACTACTAAACTAACGCCGTACTTCCACTGAGAATTTAGATGAGCACAAAGTAAAGGATTCAACGATAGTTTGACTTGAAAAATTATGGTATAATCACTGAAAATAACCCCGATAGACTGTTGTCGTATTTTATTTGCTTTGGGTGCACTGTGGAGTGTTTTAGTGCGTTTGGTAGTGGATGCTACTAGTTTCCTTAGAGTTGTGCTAGCATTAGCAATGTGTGTATGTCCAAAAGAAGGGACAGCATGGAATTATCTGAAAATGGTTTCCATCAATCAACTACATCATGGGTAAGTCGTAATTGAGACATTATGTCCAAAATTCCGAAATATCCCTTTAAGAAATCACATTTGTGGGGTGTCAAGGTGATGTAGCCTGTAGAGCACTATCCACATCACAGAACTATATCTGTGCTCGCTCCTCATTCTTCCTGCCTTCTATAAGCCTCAGAAGTCGTATCGTCATTTCCTCCAGATTTGTTAGCATTTTCGAGACTTCCGGATCATGAAAATAGACGGCCTATGGGAGAAATGAATGGGGTTTCCCTAATTCCTTCAAAATAATATATGACATTTGGATGTTTGTTTGTATATGAAAAAAAAATATTTTTCATCCATTTTTGTTTAATCTAAAAAAAATCGGTGTCATTTTAAAAAGCAAATTGCTAGCAGCTAAATGGTTAGCACACTCGTAATGACCCCTGACCCGGCGTCACACAGTTTCAACATCACACACAGGGCTGTATTAATTCAAGCATTTCAAGCTACCATTCACGTGTGTAAATAGTTTGCTGTGACCAGTGTAATTAATTATACATTTTTATATTTCGGATATAATGATGGATTAAATTGATATGGTATGTTAGGCAGACTGTCAACTAGGGTTAGTTAAAAAACAAACAAAAAAACATTCTATTTGCCAAGTAAGCCGAACCGCTCCGGCTAAACACCCAACCTGTCATATTCATTGCAACATTCTGCTATAACGTTAGCTAACTTAGAAAACGTAGGCTACATTATAAAAAGCAGTCTGTAAATGTTACCGGTATGATGTAATTTTCCTTTAGTTAGCTAGCAGTTGTAATGTCTACCGTTAGCAGATCAAGTTTGTCTAGCTAATAATAGTAGCAGTCAGTTAGCAATCTTGCTAACAATAGCGTACACGAAGAAGAAGGTTGTGTAACGTTAACTTATGTTATACAAATGGACAAAGCTAGCTAGCAAATGCGTCTGATCTGGTGAGACTGAAACTGGAAGGATTCAGTTCAATAGCTAATGCTTCTGTGTGAGGCCTAGGCTAAGGGGAATGTTCATTTCAATCATGTTGAACTGTAGGCTATCCTATGGAGATAGCTAGCCAATATAGATTATTAATTTTCAAAGTTGGCATGCTACACATGCTGTGTAGTTTTATCAAAGCTATCTGGTCACCTGTAGTTGCTTGTATAGCCTACTTTGAATGATGACAACGATTAGGCCAGTTCAGTCATTTTATTCATGATAAAAACTCAACATGCCGTAGGCTACTCTCGGTTTTGCAATCCATAGGCTACATTAGTGTTGTGTCGTTCGCGAACGATTCGTTCAAAAGACCGAATCTTTTGGGTGAACGAACTGAACTGAATCACTTACTGAAAAGATCCGTTCATTTCTCAGTTCAGTTGAGCTCTCGAACGGATCTGATCAGCAGCGAGCGTGCAGGGAGGGGGAGGGACTGCCGCGAGCGAACGTGATTCGTCCCCTGTGAACCAGTTCTGCTGTGCTGAACGAATCATTCACGGGCGGGCGGGCGCCGAGCGAAGCAGCGAACGTGCAGAGTGGACTTCTGCGAGCGAACGTGTCGTGATTCGTTCACTGAAGGCTACTAGACACAGTGAGTTAACGTGACGTGATCCTGAGTGATAATCAGAGGCTCAAACTGCCAGAATCAGGCCCAGCAAGATAAGACTTAAAAGTCGTGTAAACGGAGTTTGGCGCGTTTGTCAAAGCGACAGCACTTCCGCATGAACCGATCGGCCGTTTCAGTTCACTGAGTGAGTCGGACTACACAGTACGCAGTCGGAGCTCCGCCCAAGCACTGAACGATTCGGTGAACGAATCTTTTGAACGAATCTTTTGAACGAATCTTTTGAACGAATCTTTTTAATGAACTAATTCTAGTGATTCGAGTCACTGAAGTGAACTGTTTTGCCCATCACTAGGCTACATACGGATTTCCGCTATCCATTATCGTTGCGAATGAATTCAGCAAAAGGCCACACCTCTATTAAAACATTACTTTTAAAGTTGTTGTCTTTCTTTGGTGAATTATTATAAGATATAGGGCCACACCATTTAATAAAAGCAATATGGAACTCTAACCCACTGTATCATGATGAATATTGAGACGGCTATTATTGAGCTTGCTAGCACTTCAGTTCATGTCCTGCCAAACATCCCCTAGCCTTGCCAATATTCATGATATACAGGTTCGCCATATCACTTTAATTTGTAGGCTATCCGTTTCCTCAAGTGTGAATTGTAGCCACATCTGTTAAAATGCTATATATGGAAGTAATACATAGCTATTACACATTGACACTGCCATGCTACATAAAAGCTTGCTAGCTAGTTTGCTAATTTGCTTTTCACAGTATCACCAGATATCTCATAACCGCTAGCTGTCATGTGTATAACAGCTATATAGCAGCAGTGTTAGCTTGTGCTAGCAGAAAAATTATTTTGGCTAGAAAGCGACATCAGAATTCAGTGGATCCAGTGCCATTTAAGAGAGAAATGTGTCTGGACAAAAACGTCCAAGTTTTAAACTGCAGCTTAAATCACAAACTCTGACGGGGATAATTACGTGAAACTCCCATTCATTTTTTCCATAGAGAAATTTTGCTTTGATCCGGAAATCCATATTTGGGCAAAGGTTTTTTCTCTGCATTATGTGACTTCTGAGGCCTATACTGTGCTGTCCAATAAAGTTGAAAAAGCCCTAAAATTATATTTAAAAAATAGATAGTGCGCCCCATAAAACTGGCGTGCTTTGGTTGAGACTTTGCGTGAATATACACAGTTGGCGTACTTCGGTAGAAATCAGTTTTTAAAAAAGCCGGGCACAAGGTTTGTAGATGTTCATGGTAACTGTGCCATTATGTTTTGAAAGAGACGTTGCTGTTGATTTTTTTGAATGTAAATTTTTGACGCATTGAACGGCAGAAACATTGGACCCATTCAGGTCCGTTGTATCAGGGTGATATCAAGGTGAGCTGCAGCAGATATTTATTAAAAACTAGCGAAATCTCAACAAAACTACCTGGATGGATAGATTGCATTCTGGCTATATAGAAACATAGCTTAATTTCATTTTTGGGTGAACTGCCCCTTTAAACAGGGAGCAGACACATACAATGACCAGAAGTCTGGTGGACTGTCCGCGGACTTTTGCCTGTCATAGTCGATCATACTCGAAGAATACTCAAAGTGCAGCAATCCCCCTTTGTAGACTACATTTCCCATCATTTCTGCGCGAAATTGCAAACAACAGTGGCGTCGTTCACAGAAGATGATTACGGTATGAAGGACACCAGTGAGCAGGCTCCTCAATTCAATAAAATGATATTTGTATAGTTGTTACGACCCCGGAAGTGGACTGGACCCAAATGCACGACTCGTAGACAGGAATGCCAAAACATATATTATATAATATTTATTAATGATCAGGGTAGTCCTGAGCATGGGGAGAAAGGCAAAAGGTGGTTAGTGTTCCAAGCCGGAACTGGATGAGCAGACAGACAACAGAGCGCGTAGCTCTAATAAATTATGCTTCGACCAAAACTCCTGAAGCATAGGGAGAACATTAAATACAGACAGTCCAGGTATGATGATGTGGGGAGCAGTGGGAGCAGGAGAAGCCGGGGAAGGTTATGGAGACGGACAACCGGTTTGGTGGAGCAGGGGATGAGCGGGAGCGGGAGCGGTAGAGCAGGACAGTGGAGCGGAGTCCAGGCGGGACGCAGGCGTGGCAGCAAGGCAGCGGCAGTAGCAGCACGGCAACAGCAGGGCGGCAGCAGCGACAGCAGAGGCAGGAGCGACAGCACATCAGCAGCACCGCAACACTGGCAGTAAGCGGGCACCGCCGCAGGGTGGAAGAGCAGGAGCCCAAACTGCATGCACACACGTCAGGTGGGAGGCAGGGAAACCGCAACACAGGCAGGGATTACAGACGACTGCAGGCTGGCAGACTGAAGCAGACAAAGTTAGTATAGCGAGACGAAACAATGAACAGCGGGTAGTGCTGTTCCAGACTGAGCAGACTTAGACGAGGCAGAATTGCAGGGCGAATAAACGCCGGCACAGAACAAGACTTTAAGCAGCAACTAGACAGGTAACCAGACAGGACCAGAGGTTTCTGACAAAGAGCATTCACAAACTGGCACAGGACAGAAAACAGGTGACTAAATGCAAACATTTAATTGGAATCAATTAGGTGCCGCGTGCGAATGTATGCAAGAGTGATAATCAGAGCGGAGACAGGGGGAAAGGGAAAACACGGAGAAACAATAGGACAGGAGTGGAACGTTACAATAGTGCCTTTTACAAATGGTATTGTCATAAAGCAGCTTTACTGAGGTCCAGGAGCATGCCTAGGGTGACAGTGGCAAGAAGAAACTCCCTGACTGGTAATAGGTAGAAACATTGAGCAAAACCTGACTCATGGGAGGGGGGGGCATCTGCCGCTGGCTGGCTGAAAATGCTCAAAAAAATATATATACGTATATTTAAAAAATTACCAGTTGGCCTCTCCATTTCTGCATTTCATTCCAACTCAGGATAAGTTTAAAGCTGAGCTTTAGATGTAAATTCAAACTCACTGCCTCGGTGGCCCTCAAACAGCTACAGGTACTTCCCAAACTGGTCAAAGATCTTAATCAAAACTAATTTTAGGAAAGAACAATTATGTAATCTGGGCAATTTCCCATTTTTGTGATGATGCTCATTGTTTTCATGCAGGCTTGATTGATCCATTATGGACATTCAGTAAATTGAAAATATTATCAAGATTGGTGGCAGTGTAGGATAATGGTTAAGGAACTGGGACTAGGACTTGAACTGGGTTTGGAACTCAGAGGTTGAGGGTTTGATTTGTAGGTGGGGCACTTGTGTTGTACCCTTGTGCAAGGTGCTTAATTAAGTATTGCTTCAGCTGTATAAATGGATTGTATGTAAAAATATAAGCTGTGTAATTCGCTCTGGATAAAAGTGTCTGTTATATATTTTTTTTGTTATTATATGGGCAAATAAATTATGGCAACTTTCAGATATTGCAATATATTTTTTAAGTACACTGTTGTAAAATATTTGTCATTATATTTTCAAAAAATATCCACATGTTTACAATATATTGTAGTTCATTTCATTTCCATAAGGCATATTATATTGTCCTGAGAAGCCAAGGGAAGATAATGAGATACCTTCATTACCTGAATGCCTTCATTACCTGTAAAACACGCCATTACACAGCCTCTCAGAGCACAGGGGACAGACAGATGTGCACACTCTTCTACAGGTTACCAATAAGGTCCCTTAAACAGAAAGGTCACAAGTCACAAGTGAAGCACCCTCAAGACTTCAGCCAAATTCAAACCTGTGAGGCCATTATCAAAACTCAAGCCCATGACTTGAGGGTGGGGCCTATGGCAGTGGAGGCTCATACAGGGTTAGTGAAATGTGTTCTTTACGTGGGATTGTTATTCCGGATAGCACCCCCCCCCCCCCCCATCTCCGCAGGATCCTTGACCTTTTTATCAGCGCCCCCCTGCAAAGCTTATCGAGCTCAGCCTCCCACGTCACTGGAAAGGTCACATCCGAGCCACCAGGTGCGCCACCACGGCGACCCTGCAAGACGCCATTCGGCTTAGTCATTAATGATTTCATCATTAGTCCGTTGACACAAACTCCTTTGCCGATGTAAAATGCACTTAACCCTAATCAGGGAATGTGTCCTGTATATTAGGACTTGAGGCAATGCATGACACACAAATATATAAAAAAACAAATACAGTTACAGTGGCCAAAGTTATTGATACCCTTGAAAAAAGTGAAAAAAATTTTTTTAAAATAAACAACACATGCATTGAGCGATTAATTATTACTATTAATATTATATGCTCAAAAATTTTAATCTTTTATACTGGTACAATTGTTCAAAGAAAATTGTAAATTATTTATTTATTTATTTATTTATCAAAAGATAAGTGTCAAAATGTTCCCCCCTCCCTTCACAAGGATAATAGTCATCTTCTATTGTGTTTTATGAGATTGGTGAACATAATGGGGAATCTTTCACCATTCCCCCAAACAGAGTCCTTCAAAAACCTTCAGATCCTTCAATCTGCCCTCTTCAATTGAAACCACAAATTTTCAAGCAGGTTCAAGTCTGGATGTCGCTTTTGCAAATTAGGAAGATTTCCTTCTTGCTTACAATGTAGGTGACTACTTAGGGGGTCCATGGCCTATTAAGGGTATAACATTTGACGTGATCTTTTGACATTTTTTATTGTTTATTTTATTTATCTCTTGCTGATCCAGATAAGCCTCATTTCATTTAAACAGCTCTGGTCAAGAGGTTATAGCATACAGCATAAAATACAATATAGTGCTGAAAACAAAACAACAACCACAGAAAAGAAAGAGTTAATGATTTTACAGCCCTCCAGTGCTATATGTCAAACAAAGAACATATTTCAGTATTTAAGGTTTGTGGTAAAATCACATAAAGGGATGAAGTTCTGATGATGCGCTTGTTAGATGCGTTTTATATTGTTAAAGTGAGTGTCACTTGTTGTGTTTAATGTTTTCCAGACCAGCGTGTCTTTGAATGCAATCTCTCAGACTCTCCGTCTCCACACATTCTAAATGATGCAGGGGAGCTGAGTGACAGTTGTTTTGACACACATATGCCAGAAAGATTGGCAGACCATCACAAGACCACTCGCATTAGTGGTGGTATTGGGCTACGTTGCATTAGCGGCATATTTGGCTTCGGTATTTGGGTGCATTTGCGTTAGCGGCGGGATTTGGCTATGTTTGAGTTTGCGGCGGATTTCAGCAGCATTTGCTTTCACGGCGGTATTCAGCTACCCTTCCATTAGTGGCGGTATTCAGCTGCTTTTGGTTAGCAGCAGTATTGTTGCTGCCGTGGTATCTGTGGGTAAGTAGGAGGACAGACACAATAACCCAGTTTACTGAGCTGGAGAAAACAAAGCAATCCTGCACAAACACACTCACGCATACACTCATGCACACACACACACACATTCACACACACACACACTCACACAGACACAGGACGGTAGTGTTGCGCTTGGTATTTAAAATTTTTGATTGTGATGTGGTGATTAAATAAATAAACATTAGTATATCGTAAAAAAATTAATTAATAGCCAGGAAATTTTTTATTTGTTTCAGATTTTTCCCCATTTTCTGACAATAATCACCACATCACAATCAAAAATTTGTGCTAACTGCTTTTGGTTAGCACAATACTGCTGCTAACCCAAAAGCAGCAAAAGCAGTGTGTGTAGGATTGCTTTGTTTTCCCCATTTAATTTCTGCCAATTTGGTAGCCAATTGTACCCTATCTAATAAAATTTCCTGTGTAGCAACTGCTTCAGAATTTGGAGCCGCACTTTTCCCCCACTTCCCATGATTCACCATGCCCCCCGCCAACCCCAGCCGTCGAAACTCATCTTCACACCTTATTATTTTTCCATCTCCTCTCTACAAATCTCTTTTTCTCCCTCCCATTTTCTCTGTTCCTCTTCCTCAACGGCAGCTCACAGAAGTTGGAAAGGAAAGAGCTTTTTTTCTTCTCAATATGCAAAAGGATATGAGGGTATGAGGATACGAAGATGAGAAAAAGTGTTTTTCGTCCTTTCTGATATTTATCCAGGTTCCTCCTAGTCAGCCTCTGTCTGCAGAGCTCTTTTCTCAAATGATCAAGGCTATATTCATAAGGGAACAGGGAAAAACATACAAGTGACACAGTGCAGTCTGCATGCAGCAGAAGAAACAACAATACCATAGAGTCAGAGTGCTAATGGGTCCTCAGGGTTTTTTATTTTTCTTTAATTTTTTTAGACACGATGCTGCTTAGCGCTAGACTGTCTGTTAAAATCATCAATAATCACTGAAAAGTAAAGCTGCCACATTCACCATGAATCACGAAAACTAAAGTTGTCGCATTCACCACTAATCACAAAAACTAAATCTGTCACAAGTACCAATAATTACAAAAACTAAATCAGTCACATGCCCACTAATCACAAAACTAAGGCTGTCACATTCACCACTAATCACAAAAAGCAAAGCTGTCACATGTGTCAATAATCACTAAAATTAAAGCTGTCACATGCACCACTAATCACAAAACTAAAGCTGTCACATTCATCACTAATCACAACAACTAAAGTTGTCACATGCCCACTGATCACAAAACTAAAGCTGTCACATTTACCACTAATCACAAAACTAAAGCTGTCACATTCATCACTAATCACAACAACTAAAGTTGTCACATGCCCACTGATCACAAAACTAAAGCTGTCACATGCACCACTAATCACAAAAACCAAAGCTGTCACATGCCCACTGATCACAAAACTAAAGTTGTCACATTTACCACTAATCACAAAAACTAAAGCTGTCACATGCACTACTAATCACAACAACTAAAGCTGTCACATGCCCACTGATCACAAAACTAAAGCTGTCACATTTACCACTAATCACAAAAACTAAAGCTGTCACATGCACTACTAATCACAACAACTAAAGCTGTCACATTCACCACTAATCACAAAAACTAAAGCTGTCACATGCACCACTAATCACAACAACTAAAGCTGTCACATTCACCCCTAACCACAAAAACTAAAGCTATCACGTGCACCACTAATCACAAAAACTAAAGCTGTCACATGCCCACTAATCACAAAACTAAAGTTGTCACATTCACCTCTAATCACAAAAAGCAAAGCTGTCACATGCACCACTAATCACAAAACTAAAGTTGTCACATTCACCTCTAATCACAAAAAGCAAAGCTGTCACATGCCCACTAATCACAGAATCTAAAGCTGTCACATGCACCAATAATCACAAGAACTAAAGCTGTCACATTCACCACTAATCGCAAAAACTAAAGCTGTTACATGCACCACTAATCACAAAAACTAAAGCTGTCACATGCCCACTAATCACAAAAACTGAAACTCTCACATGCACCACTAATCACAAAAAATAAAGCTGTCACATTCACCACTAATCACAAAAACTAAAGCTGTCACATTTCACCGCTAATCACAAAAAGAAAAGCTGTCACATGCGCCACTAATCGCAAAAACTAAAGCTGTCACATTCACCACTAATCACAAAAACTAAAGCTGTCACATGCACCAATAATCACAACAACTAAAGCTGTCACATGCATCACTAATCACAAAAACTGAAACTCTCACATGCACCAATAATCACAACAACTAAAGCTGTCACATGTCCACTAATCACAAAGCTAAAGCTGTCACATTTCACCACTAATCACAAAAAGAAAAGCTGTCACATGCTCAAATAATCACAAAATCTCAAGCTGTCACCTGTCCACTAATCACAAAACTAAAGCTGTCACATGTACCAATAATGACTAAAACCTACTTAAAACGAAGTATACCTAAAACTAAATCTAAATTGGCGGATTCGCAAAGGCTGTCAAGTTGCTGTTGAATATGGCACTGGTAGCAAATGTCAGTATACTCACTGCAACTTGAGGTCTGTTCGTTTAATGACGCTCCATGCCAGATGGATTAAAAACTTGTTTTAAGTTTTGATATCACAGTCATTGTCTCAATGTGCTAATGCACCCATTATGCAAATGCAGTCAATGTGCTCCTGGAGGAGAGAGACAACCATTCACACTTATCTAGAACTAAAGAAACTAATCTAAGTGTACTTTGATAATTACAACATAGGCATTTGCAGTATTGCTATGTTGAATGGTAAAATCAATCTGTCAATTGTAAAAAGGAGTTTCTTTAAGTATGAAATTTCAGTGTCTCTGTAGTCCCTGCTTGCGTGGACATAGTGGATATATCCTTGAATAGCTTCAGCAAGGGTGGATTCCAATCACTTATTTAATCTGTCTTCTTCTCCTCGTTCCTCGCCTGACCCGGAAATCGATCAAGGTTCACCATCTTTAAGGACATTCCAACCCGCTAAATGCTCCACGGAGGAGCGAGGAGTGGGGAACGAGGAGGCTCCCAGAGGGTGCTTCAGTGAGGAAACACAAGTGTAGCCTTTGCGGAAGCCTTTTCTCAGAATGCGTGACGTGTATAAATTATCCACCACTCTCCATATCTGCCATGTCGCAGGCACACCCCTACACAAATGCAATTTTACTGTTCCTTTCCATTTATTATACAGCGCTAATCCATAATGACAATCGTTCTTTATAACTAACTAAAGCCATGTTTATTCATGAAAAATAAGCTAAAAAGCATTATAGTTAAGCACACAAGCATAGTATGATGCTGACACTTGATTGAGCAAGGACGTTCCATTTGCCTAATGCATGTTGCCTCAATTCCTCCATTCTCTTATCTGATCCTTGCATCCTTTCCTCGCGTCCTCCATTGGGCGGAGCTAATGAGCGAGGAAAGGACCCGAAGAAAGGATGCAAGGAGTGAAAATAAGCAATTGGAATGAACCCCAAGTCTAGCCTTGTTGACTAATTGCAGACGAGGGTGTACTGGGGGACGGTGAACGAGGCTGGGCGAAAATTCAGACTAGTTCAGCTGGCCAGTCTGCACACACTACGGCGATCGAAGCCAAATGCGACGCTTCGTTTTGGTCAGAAACCAGTTTGACAGCCTTTGTGAATCCGCATGCACCACTAATCACAAAAAACTAAAGTTGTCACATGCACCACATCCATTTGCTGTGTCAGCTATTTATGAGCAACGCAGCGATGTAGTACAGAAACCATTGACATGGGGAAACAGATGGCACAGGAACCATGGAAAAACTTGCTAGATGATAAAAGCTTGTTTTTCGGTGGATACATTTGACTTCTTAAGAATGCTAGAATTAAACATTTATAGACAATAGAAATCATCTCATCTTTACCCACAACTGGTGTGATTTACGCACATCAACTGCGGAGTTCAGCTGAGAAACACTACTCTTCTCTTCCAAGCCCCTTTTTCTCTCTCCCTCTCTCTCTCCCTCTGAAATCAATCTGACAGAATCTTACATCACCTAAAGCAGAATTTCCAGCAGCACAGGGCCAGCGAATGCATTGCGGGATTATTTCAACCACGTAATAGGGAGGGAGAGAGAAGTGAGGGGGGGATAAGGGCCTGAGGACAGACAGGATGAAAGCAGACGAAAAGGACTGAAGGTATTTTCCCAGTGTACAGAAGAAACCTGCCACCAGGTCTTAAATCAAGTGGCAGGGCCCCTACGCTACGCCCATGTGATCTGCAACCCGATCTCCAGGGAGCGGAATCCTGTGGCAGAAAATAAAAACCTGAGATGTTCAGTGCATGCTGCATGCTGGGCCTCTGAGGGCAGTCGAGTGTACACGAATGCCCCTCACCACTCCAAACCATGTGCAGTAACTCTGTTCCATGTTTTATGTGTTACCTGTGCATTCTGCTCCAGTAACGGCTTCTGCTCATGTGCAGAAAATCTCTCAGTCAGATCAGATCCTTATAATCTTTACACCACCATCTAACTTTTTTTTAAAATAATTATTGAAACAATGCTTACTAGGGGCAGCAGGAACGTCTCCACTCTTGTTCACCTGTCCCTCTATCATGAGTGTTTATTGTACATGTGTGCTTTTGGGCGTGAAGACTGAAGACTTTCCTCTTCCTCTTCAGACTGTAGCTTATTTCCCCTCCCATCCCCACCCACTAAACACTTTTTTTTACTAGTTCAGGTTATAGGTCATTTTTATAGCAGTAGCTTTTTCTTCTAAGGTCTTGTGGCAGTTCCTACGATGGGAGGCCTTGAATGAGGGATAAGGTTTTGGGGCTTCAGTGGGCCTAAGATATTTTAACATCACTTTAAATACAGGAGTTGCTCAGATGGCTCTGTTTCTTTTTCTTATGTTTGGAAAATTTGTGCCAGTGGATAATAGCTGCAGGATGTGCCCTTTCTGTGTGGGTTCTCCCATCCGCCCCCATCCAAAGGCCAAAGGTCATTAAACCTGTAAACACCCCGAGGTGGGAATCAGTATTCACGCATGTACTCAGATCAAAAGATCCTGTGCCATCAAAATCAATCATTTATAACAGCTATACATAGAAAAACAAAAAACATACAAACCTCAATTTCAAAAGATTTGGGACAGTGTATAAAATGAAATTAGAAACAGAATGCAATGATTTGCAAATCCTTTTTGACCTATATTCAATTGAAAACAGTACAAAGACAAGATATTTGAACTAATCAATATTATTGTTTTTTGTAAATACAGTATATGCCAGAGGTGGGCAACGAGGGCCGTATCCGTTTCTGGTTTTCATGCCAACTTCTGGCCTTAATGACCTAATTAGCCCTAATATTTACGCCATCTGACATTTTAGCTACAATTTTTAATAAGCGCATGAATGACAGCTGAAGACTTTGTGTCCCTATATGAAACATTTTAATGTGATCTAATCTACCAGTGTTGGTGTAAACAGCCAATTAGCTAATTTAGGTGGGGTAATTGGTGGGAACAAAAACCTGCATACACACCGGCCCTCCAGGACTGGAATTGCCCACCCCTGGTATATGCTCATTCTAAATTTGATGACTGCAACACATCCCAAAAAAAGTTGGGACAGGGGCATGTTTACCACTGTGTTACATCACCTTTCCTTTTACAACATTCAGTAATCTTTTGGGGACTGAGTGTGAGGCACCCGGATTCCATCCCGGGTTTTCCCATTGTCTCACAGTCCACCCCGTGTTTTCCCTCTCTCCCTCCTACTTGTGTCCTGCACTCCCCACACCTGAATTGTGTTTTCCTCTGGTGTCCTCGTTACCCTTCTCCCACCTGTTGCTCGTTTTGTCCTCGTCATGTCTTGTATATAGTCTGCCCTGTCTCTTTGTTCAGGGCCAGACTGTCTTGTGTGCTTGTCTTTTGTGAGCTGGGTTCCCCGTCGTGGTCGTGGTCGTGGTCGTGGTCGTGGTCGTGGTCGTGGTCGTGGTCGTGGTCGTGGTCGTGGTCGTGGTCGTGGTCGTGGTCGTGGTCGTGGTCGTGGTCGTGGTCGTGGTCGTGGTCGTGGTCGTGGTCGTGGTCGTGGTCGTGGTCGTGGTCGTGGTCGTGGTCGTGGTCGTGGTCGTGGTGTCGTGGTCCCTCCCCCTCCAGGCTCCCCTGTTCCCTCCAGGCTCGTTACCTGTTCCTGCCCCTAAGCTGAGTGCCGCCCCCAGGTTTGAAGGTTGTGTTCCCTGGGCCTCCCCTGTAACGGTTCCTGACCCTACGGCCGGCGTGCCGTCCCTAAGTTGGACCCCACAGCCTGGGTCACGTCTGGTACCTGTTCCTGCTTGTAGATAGTTGCCCTGATTGGTAGCTACATAGCTAGCCCTGATTGGTTGGTGTTTAGAAGACCGGGTTGAGATTTGTTGACAGTCTAATACATAGCCCAGCCCAGGACACTCACAGAAACCAGATTTTTGCCCAGAACACTTGATTTATTGATAGCTGCTGGAATATAATGAGTAAATTTTATAATTTCGCCAAAATTATATCGAAGAAATCTTGCCTACTGCACCTTTAACAAAAACGACCATGTGTCCTTGATAACCTGCGGAACCAGCGCTGGCTGAACACCGCAGGTTGTGGGTACATTCACCCATGCGTAACTTCTCCCCAGCAAAGTCTTGTTACGTTTCTGACAGCCAGATCTCTTTCCAATTAATTTTTCTCCACTGTATTTCTTGTGCGTCTGCATCTTTCATGGAAACCAAAGAGTTACATAAGAGAAGATTCTGGTTATTATCATTTCCTTGCCCCTTGGAAGATATTGGGTAATTTTAAAAATGCTCAGTTTCCGCCAGCGGAAACGAAGCAGAAACATTTTGTATCTTCATTAATATTCTTGTCCATGCACTCTTACCTTGTACAATAAAAGATTGTGGATGAAGATGACTAATCTAATCCACTCTTATTGGACAGCCTGTCATTTAGTCAGAGAAGAGCCCCTAGAATCACAAGAGGGATGTAAACATGTTGTGGTATCAACTGAGATGGTGAGATCGCCAAATTATCTAAGCATCCAATGTCTCATGCAATTAACCAGACACATAATCAAAAACATAATCACATGGAACTATGTAGTACTTTTTTCTTACACTCTGTACAGACACAAACACGTTAACACATGGTAAGCACATTTCACACAAATCATGTGTGCACATGATGTGCAATTGTGTTTGTGGACGTGCATGCATGTGAGTGTACGCATGTGGGTTTGTGTGTGTGCATTTGTGTGTGTGTGCGTGTGTGTGCGTGAGTTAGTGTGTGTGAGTGGTTGTGTGAGTCTGCACAAACGTGCTTTAACAAACGTACGTGTGTGTGTGTGTGTGTGTGTGTGTGTGTGTGTGTGTGTGTGTGTGTGTGTGTGTGTGTGTGTGTGTGTGTGTGTGTGTGTGTGTGTGTGTGTGTGTGTGTGTGTGTGTGTGTGTGTGTGTGTGTGTGTGTGTTCGTTCAGCAGGCCAGCATCATGCTGCCGCAGAGGGACAGTAGAAAGCATACACTGTGAGGACAGTGAGTGGCTGTAGAGTCTTGTGCGTTTCTGGTCCAAAGATTTTAGGCCTGGAGAAATGAACATGTTCTAATTAGCACGGTAAATAAATTATTCCAAAGCCAATTGAGCTACTCTGAAAATAATCTACTTGCAGAATAACAAACTTTTTTGACCTGCCTTTGTACTGTTCCCCGGTAACCATTGAGCAGGACAGGAATCCATTTTAATCGTGATTTTAATTTGTAGCCCACCAAGGTTTCGCTTGTGTGACCTCAGAAACTGGGAACTTTGCACAAGGTAAGCAGTTTGGAAGCTCAAAGGTCTGAGCAGGCAATTTTGATAGTTCTTACCTTAAAGTATGTGTGGTACTGGGCCTAATTGGGCATGGAACTACAATGTAAATATGAGAAGGCAGCGGAAAGCTGAATGTGCCTGTAGAAGTTGTGCCTCGGTAGATCAGCAGCGAGTGCTGACAGGGCTACTTTGCATCTCTCTGTCCAGCCCCATGTTGTTAACTGCCCCCTACATCTCTCCTACATCTCAAACTTCCACCAATGTAAATTACCCAGATGGACTGTCCCTGTGTTCTCCCATTAAGTGCGTTTGTCCAGGAAGTAATTTCATGAGGTAAAGTATTGGTTGTTTATCACAGTTTTGCAGTTTAAGGAGGAGTTTCTCTTCTAATTACTTCCGGACCAGTGTTTTACTGTTATCGTGCATTTTATGTGTCTCATTGCTCTTACAGCGTCTCATCACTCACAAGTGACCTCTGCTCGTTTATTGGGCAACCACAAGTCTGCCTGTTAAGCTGCACTTGAAGTGACTTCCTTTGACTCATGTCTGTGTAAGCCTGACTTGTCAAAAACAAGCGGCAATGATATCACATGCTTTGGAGGAGAGCACATGTCTGTCTGTGTGCTCTCCCGATGACCGTGAGAATGTTTGGGCATTGCAAAATGGGGAGAAAAAGGGGGTAAAAGTTTAAAAGAAAGAAATGTATTCATATATATTCATATTATTGCCTTTATTCTTTGAACATAACATCAGTCTACAGACACTTTGGTTGTACAGCCAAAATAAATAGAGTGGAATAGGGTTGCAAACATTCACAAATAAATGTCTGAAAAAAAAACTAAGCAGTGATGTCAACAATGAATGGGCATTTCGAAGTCCCTGAAATAAAGGAGGAAAAGCAGGAAGATAAAGGTGAGAACTTGAACCGGTGTAGAAATACCAAAGGTACCCTTAGTTGGTGAGGACATTTCTGGCAAGATTTGTTTATGTTAAGTCGGAGTACGCAACTTTCTCAACCATCACATTTGTTGTCAAAACATCTCAGTCATAACACCCCTTGGTCCTGCCCACAGACAAAGAGACACACCCCACCCCACTGCTTCCACAGACCTTGCTGTGAACATGCAAGTTTTCTAGATGCGATTACAGACTGGTATAGCTAACATTATAGTAAAAATGTCAGCTACAAGAGTCCAGGTAAAACAACAGAATCTTTTCTGTTGTTGCAGAGTTGTCGCATCACACATGTAGCATTAGTCTGAACCAGGCATTACCTGGCTACAACTGGCATGCATGGTTATAGCCGAGTAGCCGGTTCTAGCTAACGCAATCTATATGACCTATAATGTTAGCAAACATTTCCTCCTTCCAAGAACTAACCACCAAATTAAGTAACGTTATCAATAATAGAAACCTTGCTACTATTCATTATAGGTAATTACAATTGGCTGGCAAGCAGAAAGTCCAGGTAAATTAGTGAAATTTTTGACCTACCTGTTCAGTAGAATATGGGAGCTCCACGTCTGTCTTTAAACCAATCCACTTCCGAACATCCCACAACCTTCTAAAATGAGCACTTATTTTGACCAAATAAACCAAATTTGGTCCGAATTGTTGTAGAATGCAGAAATTGCGGGTATAAACACAGTGTATGGTGCTGGATTTCTTCCAGAATAGTTATTTTTATGATTGCTACCAACTAAGCATGACCTAGTTGACAGGACATGCTAGTTGTACCAAGAATATTGGATAACTGTGAACAGTTATTGCTCCTAATGTTCATAATAATGTCAATTTTCATTGCATTGATACAGCCTGCCTCAGTGCAAGTATGGAAGTGTTTCTATACAATGCATGAAAGAATTGAAAATTTACATTATTATTAAACTTTGGAGCAATAACTGCCCACAGTTATCTATTAATACATTTGTATATGCTAATAGAGCTTTTATTTGGTGTAAAATCACATTTAGAAGGCTCAATAGCATGACCCATTTGACTCCATTGTAAAGCAGAGACGAGCGGTTCTTGTGTGACCAAAGCTCTGCAAAGAAAGACATGACAAAATTACCGATCAACATGGTTCATACAAGTATGTTGAAAAAGTTATCCTTTAATTACATTAACAATACTTTTTATGTTTGGTTGTAAATTAGCTGTAGTTCTATCATGTCTTTACCTAAAACATCTTTGGCCAAAAAGATTTTTAAATTGCTGTGGGTCGATGTGTGAGGGCTGGATGTGGATCATTCTTATCAGACGGGAAAATTTCACCATAACAAACCATTCAATGAATCTCATTATCTTTGTTATAGCTAGGCTACATATCTATCAAGATTTTTTAAAGAGCAATTCCCAGAAATCAGAATTTAATACACAAATCTGTATGTTGTGTCTGTGATGACTCACCTGCTGCTATGTTGGGACATCGCACCTGGGGGCTCCAGGGTTTGGGCTGAGATTGGCTCTGATTTGTGGTGTTCTTTCTCTCTTAGAGTTGTTTCCTCGTTCACATACAAACTAATTTGACTGCGACCATTCCAACCTTTCCCCAACGGCCCAACAGATCATTGCTATCAGGGTATTTTCTCAACCCCCCCTGAAATTAATTTCTGGCTACGCCACTGGCCCGATCAGGTTACTAGATAGCGAAGAACGCTGATCCCTAGGTAAACCTTCCCATACTCGGGGCGATGCAATTGCCAATTGTGCATCGCCCTATGGAGCTACTGGCCACAGTCAGCATTGGCACGTTGTGGATTTGATCCTAGATCGGGGTCTTCTCGAGCGCAGTGTCGGGCAGGAATGCAGGAAACTCCTTGGGGGTATTTCACGAAGCAGGATTAAGGAGTTTGCCGGAAAAGTTTTGTAAATATTTAGAATTTTATGACATCCGACTGGATGAGAGCCTGGGTTACTTCAAAATATTCACAAAAGTTCCCCCAGGACAGATAGGAAGCTGAAGAGAGGCATGGTCATAGTGGGATTTTAGCTCTGGCATGGTAAAGTGAGTCTCAGACAGAGCAAAGGCTTCTGGGAACAGAGGGGAGCAGGGAAGTAGAATAAATCCTCGCTCGGAGTCCCACCCCCCAATTCCCATAGAGATCCATTCAAATGCAGAGACGTTATAGTATCGCTTGTAAGAGTACCAGAAAATAAGATATCAAGAGTCTTTTGATGTTGTTGGGTTACAGACATCAGGAAGTCATGGCATGCAAAGGATATGCAACCAAATGTAAAAAATGATGAGGGATTTTTTTTTCTCATAATAAATTTACTTCAATTAAAGGTTGGATTTTTCTAATTTTTTCAGTGTGACATTAAAATAATTCACCAAACGGTGAATTTTTTATAACCCTTTTTACTCCTCTTTACCAGGGGTGCCAATAATAGTGGAGGGCACTGTATGTATGTGCATTTGTGTGTGTTTGTATATGCCTTTGTGTGTGTGCGTGTTTGCATGTTTATGCGCCTGTGTGTGTGCATTTGTTTGTGTGTGTCTACACCTGTGTGTATGCATATATGTATATGTGTGTGTTTGTGTGTGAGTGTGTATCTGTGAGTTTGTGTGTGTGTGTGTGTGTGTGTGTGTTTGTGTGTACATGCTCGCCTACACATGAATATGTGTGTCCATCTGTTCCCCAGCTGCTCTCTCTCTCTCTCTCTCTCTCTCTCACTCTCTCTCTCTCACAATGTACAAATGCTAATAAAAGACCCCCAGGACCAGTCCTAGCTTCACTCCTCTCGGTTGCTACGGTAACCCTCCCTCCTCCTCCTCCTCTCCAGCGGTTTTTCCAGACAAGCTCAAAGTGAATGGAGCCCTTTAGAGGCATCTGATCCAAACAGGAAACAGCAGAAAGGAGGAGTGTATCAGCGCGCTGTCTGGGATTTCAGTACCCTGCTGTCCTGCTGCAGTTTCTCTGACGGTCAACGCTGCTGGCGCTGCGTGCGCACTTCACGACAGTTCATTATGCTTCAGCACGGGGCTGGATTAATACAGCAAACACAACAGCCTAATCACAGAAGATGACACACAAGATTCAGAATATAAATATAATATTGAACACACACACAAATATACAGTGAGCACCATAATTGATTGGACAGTGACACATTTTTTGTTATTTTGGTTCTGTACTCTAGCACTTTGAGTTTGAAGGGATATAATAATAATGAGGTTGAAGCTTTAATTTGAGAGTATTTTCATCAATATCAGATTAGAAATTATATTTCTAAAAACCGTTCATAAATTATAGAACTTTTTGTACATAGTCCCCCCCCCCCCCAAATCAAAAAGATATTGGACAGTTTAACATAATGTAGAATAAAGTAATAATTTTTAATATTTGGTCGCATATCCTTTGCATGCCATGACTTCCTGATGTCTGTGACCCAGCAACATCAAAAGACTCTTGATATCTTATTTTCTGGTACTCCTACAAGCGAGACTATAACCTCTCTGCATTTGAATGGATCTCTATAGGAATTGGGGGGTGGGACTAGATTTAGCTGTAAATTATGCTGGAACAGTATGGAATACATGGTTGGCAAAATGGCTGTAAGTCCTCAATGGTCTGAGGTATCAAACAAGCCTCAAACCATCACTCTGCAGATATTCAGTAGATATGGATGGATCACTTTGAAAACCCAAAAATTGTGTTTGGTTTGTAGAAAAGTAGCCTAATTAAAATGAGTTCTCAACCAACTTTCTTACCTGTAGTGAGAGCAGTGATACATCCCCAAACTACTGCGCATGTACCAGGTACTTGCCTTAGAATGAACTACAACAGCCACGAAGCTTACAGATTGCCACGCCCACTGAATGACATTACAGAAGCGGAGGCCAAGGGGCTGACTTGGGGCATTTTACTGCTAGTGTAGTGCCTGTCTGAAGTGTTTAGAGCAGGGGTGGGCAGCTCCAGGCTTCGCGGGACGGTGTGTATGCAGGTTTTTACTGTGCCACCAGTTACCCTGGCTCAATCAGCTAATTGGTTGTATACACCATCACCGATTCACTCGTAAATTACAGAACGATAAAACGCTACAATACACGCATACCGGCATTCATTAACTGCTGTTCATATCGCGGAATGTAGATTAAAATATCAGATGATGTAAACGATATAAAAAGATTAAATAATAGTTCATTGGTGACAGCAAAAACCTGTATTTTTTTGCCCACCCCTGGTTTAGAGATTCAGAGATTATGTCCGAAATGTTTGTTGTAAAATTTCTTCTTACCGTGAAAAACGACGACATGTTTACAATCTCGGACAGATGTTAAGGTAAATCTATCACCACGGCGGCACTTTCGCCACAAGTCAGCAATTATACCAGGAAATGCCCTCTTTGAAAACAAAAAACGAATGAATATAAAAAGGTTAGTCTGTTACTGCATACCCGTTTTTGCTAAAGCTGCATCATAGCTATGATAACGCGGAGCTGTCAAAACTATAACAACACGGAAACCCTTTAAAAAACCGTAGCTATACTACACGTAGCCTATGGCTATGACAAATTAAGGACTAAACAAGCCACATTTTAGTTAATAAAACTCAAGTAAGCTCATTTAGATATCCAGTGAGCACAAGTGGCATACAGAACTAGTTTACTTTTTTTTTTAGCAGCATTTTTTTGTAAGTATAAACCGAACTATTTTTTTTTTTTAAATACAATTTATTTGATTTATTTATTTAAGTATGAGCCGAAGTATGCCTTCCTGGCGTGTCTCCCCGTGGCGCAGCTTGTAGCGCGGCGTAGCTTGTATTCCTGTGCTCTTTGCGACATTGTCGGTTCGAATCCGACCTTTCCTCTCGTCTCTACACTGTGCTGTCCAATAAAGCTGAAAGGCTATTACACCTATTTTAAGAACGTATAGTCCATTTTAGTACTTATAAACTTTTGTAGCCACAATTTCCTCTATATTCTCAGCTACCTTGAATTGAGAGAAAATGCTGTTAGCTATAAGTTATAGTGAAGGAAATGTGGCGATCTAGCTACTCACTCCAAAAGTCTCTGGGACCTCAGATGGATATCTGGCTTCTCTGTCGAACATGAGGTAGAATGGGCAGTGCTTGGTGGTGATCTGTACTTTGGTGCGCAAGCCAAACATGGCTGCACTGAGGTCCCAGTTCCAAGGATTCTCACCAATTTGGTGAGAGTTTTGAAACATATTGACATTGTTATGAAATACTATTTTGATTGTAAAGCATAGCTTATGATTGCGATGTCTGACCCAAATCACACTGCTTAATACAATACCAAAATAGAATACTTAACACAGTGACTATAGTACCATTTAGTGGTGTAAATGGGTCAAGGTCAGTTTAGTGTCAAGTCCACATTACTTTGTCACTGTCCCATTCATTCTTTCAACCAATCCACTGGTCTGTGGATGGAAAGGTGCGCAGAAGCTCCTCTCGATGTCCAGCTTCTGGCAGAGAGCCATATTCAGCTGAATTTAATGGACAACAGTCAGTTAGTACAAAAGAAAACTGAGTGAAGGGAGCCTCATCCATGTTTTTGGGTAATTTGAACTCGGTATCTTCTTGCTGTGAGGCGACAGTGCTAACCACTGCACCACCGTGCCGTCCTCAATTAGATATATGTAAAAGAGAATTTACTGCTTTCTGCTGTTATGTGCATTTTACAAATTGTCCCAACTGTTTTGTAATTGGGATTTGTATATATAATACATACACACACACACACACACACACACATATATATATATATCACAGACTCCCTCCTGAATCACAGGAAAGTATGAAGAGAGAATCTGCAATTCAGTCTCTGAACCTCAGATGTACTCGCCACTACCATTTTGTTCTTTTTTTATTCCTTTCACTGGCTGCGTCTCTCTCCAGAATAGACTATCTTTGCTGCATCTATCAGAACATGTACCAACAACCACACAACTGACATCTAGCATTGCTCTCTCACGGCCACATTTTTCCCCGCTTGCCTGCACAGTGCTAAAAATATACTGTTTTCCCCTGAATTATATGCCCCTATGTGAATTAAACTGAGTCTATTTGAATGTGTTTGGCAGGATGCTAATGGTTTGTGTTAAATGATTTTATAAAAATATCCTTTTTTTAATGGTGCAGAAACAAATATTGCTGACCTATTTCTTGATCTGACTTTCAGGGATTTTAACAAAAAAAAACTATGATGATGAAAAGCTCACGTTATTGGAAAATGGTTTATTTCACATTCCAGAACGTTCTGTGGTAGAATCTTTAATTTGCTTAAGTGGACAAGTCTTAGAGGTTTCCGCAAATTACTTCTTTATTTCTATCTGAACGTACATAATGCACCAACTAAAATTCCACAATCAACATTTTTATTTAAGCTGAGGCTGATCAAACATTTCAGCAAAATAATGGTGTTGAATTGCTGAGAGCAGTCTTTTATACCCAGCACTACAGCATCACCACAGGGGGGTATATGCTGAGCTAGAGGATAACAGCCAATCAGACCCTCTATTTTCAGGTAGGCTGTTAATGAGACTGTACATCATTCAAGCCTCCTGTTGGCTGTGCTATAACAATTTGAATAGAAAATATACTGTAATTACAGTATCAGACACCTGTTTGACCCAGGCTAAATTTACCTCATTTGACATTCCCCTGTTTGACCCAGGCTAAATTCACCTGCTTGTCCCAGCCTAAATTCCCCTCTTTGACCCAGGCCAAATTCATGCAAAAGAAACAACACATTTGTTATGTATATGTAAACAGGAAGACCTCCTATGATATCAGCATGAAGGAGTCCAAGGATTTTATCATAATGCCACACCCGTTTGTATATTATCACTGTCCAATAACCACAAAATGACAAAGAACAAATCAAAAAGCCTTCAAGGCTGGGATATGAAAGGAAAAAATAAAACCCAGCTTTTAGCTTGATGGAGCTACAACACTTTAGCATTCACTGAGGGGATCTCTGCCCTTGACCTGATATCTGAGTTAACTGTTTATCTGTGCTGATTGCTCAGATAAGTCTATTTCAGAGAGGAGATTTTTCTATCCATTCATGAAGGCACATTTTGTTCCAGTAGTGTTATAGATAGACTTCTAGTATTTCAAAGCTCCACTGCTCCTTTTGGGTAGGGCAATGTGGCTGTCTTTTCCTGTGTTTTAACGACACCATTAAGGGATGACAGGGCTGCTGGATGGATCATCCTGTTCAGGCTCTGCTCCAGTATCTGTTAAAGTGGCAGTTCATTCAAAAATGAAATTAAGATATGTTACTATATACCTGGAGTGCTATCTATCCATCCACATAGTTTCGCTGAGATTTCACTAGTTTTATAGATATCCACTGCAGCTGACTTTGATATTACCCTGATACAACAGAGCTCAACAGGTCAAATTTTTGTGGCGTTCAAAACTCCATTTAATTTGGTTTTGAAAAATCAACGTCTCTTTCCAAATATGATGACACGGTTACTCACGAACATCCACAGACCTTGTTGTGCATGGTTTTTTTGAAAACAACTTTTTACCAAAGTATGCCAACTGTGTATATCCTCAACCAAAGCACGCAAGTATTCTGGGGCTGAGTGTCAACACAGTGCGCCCCAGAATACCGGCGTGCATTGGTTGAGATGCGTTGAGAAAAGGGGGGTCCCATAGCCTCTGCAGAGCAAACTGACCCCTGACCCTCAATTAATTGTGGGAAGCCCACACAGCTTCTTCATACAATGGTAAGGACTGTGGATGGTGATAAGACACAGGCAATTAAAAACCTCCGACGTCTTCTGAGTCGCATGCTCGTGAACCTGGGCATTGCAGTATGTGGGAATGTTCTGGACTGTAAACGCTTGATGTGCGATGCAGACAGCACACTGTTTTATTCCATGAGCAACAGCAGAATCTGTAAGATTCTCTTCTGTGTAACCAAGCTCATTTGTTTGGTTAATGAACCCCTCGCTCTTTAACGGTCTCTGGATGGAGAGGAATTACTATGAAATCATAAACACCTCTACAGCTGCCAGCTTCTCCAAACTCTGCTACGCTTCGGCATTCTGCAAGCCTGCGTGAGACAGAAGAGGAAGTAGATCGCTGGATGTCGGCGCGTCTTTGGCACGGTTACCCAGAAAGATGCGATGAAGGTCTTTCTTTCAGAAGGGACAGAGCTAATGAGAGAGGAACTATCAATCAGAACCTCATGGGCCTCATTTATTAAAAAAAAGTACTTAGACATCATCTTCAACTTTAAAGGGGACATGAAGCACTCGGTAAAGTGGCTCTGGTTTGTTAGCTTTTCATTTCAATACATTGAGCAAGAGACCGACCAACCTAGTGACGTCACGACCGCAGTTGGTCCAAGATGGCTGCACCCTAGTGGAAAAAAAAGCGAATTGCAACTTCTTTTTCCAGCAAATACGGGTCGGTTTGAGATTTGAACGCATGGTCATATCTAATTTAAGGTAAAAATCTAACGAAGCAGAGCCACTTTACCGAGTGCTTCATGTCCCCTTTAAAGTAAGCACATTTCTTTAAATGGACATAAGCATTATTTATTAAATTGGCTGCGCTTGTTTAAAATAGCGTACATCTGTTGTACGTACTTACATTTTTAAATATCAAATCAACTTCAAATTGAACGCACGCGAATAAGCTCTGTAATTGCACCCTGAGGCGAATTTAAAGATCCGACTTATAAATTGTTCCCCTTTTCAAATTTTATTTCCCCACTCCTAGTTCTGTCATGGAGAATTATCGTTAATTATTGCTGTGTGGGGATTTACCATAGAATCTGATCGATATAATTTAACAAACACGGTGTTTTACAAATAGAACACACGCCCACAAGCGGCTAATTGTGAGAGGCGAGGGTGATGGCAGGAGATTTCACCGCTTTCTGTGGGGCTTCAGGGTCACATACGTTTAATAGAAACTAAGCGTTCGCGTGTGGCTCTCAAGCCTGCAATACCTCGGCATAACCAGCAGGTAATGTGCGTACGTCAAGTGAAGACCTGACGTGTTGCTATGACCGTTTCGTTGGTCAAATGGAGTCACGTTGAAATTTCATAAATCACTACTTTGTCGTGATTTTCTACGTACGCCGTACTTAAGATCAAATTTGATCTAAAGTACTTTTTATAAATGAGGCCCCTGGTTTCAGGTTGGCTATTAATGAGTACTTAACTTGTGGCAGCAAATACAAAAATTATACATTTTAAGCAGAAATAGATTGTACTTTTATTTGTATGTTAAAAACCCGGTTCAATCAAAATTTGCAGCAGTCCTGGTTAGAAGTGTCATACTTTGCAGTGAAAATTTGAATATTTTTTGTCTCCAATTTTGGAAAAATGAGCACATATTAATCTTATATTTGGTGTAATGAACAGTAACTGCAAGAAAAAAAGTTATTGTACAGGATCTTTAACAATTAAAAAGTGTTTTCAGTATTAACAGATCCCCTTAACTTTGGTTTTGATGTTCGTAGCAGTGCTGTTGCCTCATTCATGGGGCAGATCCCCACCCCCACCCCGTGTAATATGATCCATATGTAATCACATTTGCCTCAAATGGCTGAATTGTTATTCCACAACAAAACACTGCTGTACTCTACTTGCACTCTTCACTTGAGTGCGCTTTTATATGGGTTTGTGACCCTTTTGTGAAGGCTCTAGAGCAGGGGTCCCTATTCCTGGAGAGCCATAGGGTGTGCTGGGGTCCCCTAACCTGACCCAGGAGAGCCACAGAGTGTGCTGGGGTCCCCAACCCTGGTCCTGGAGAGTCACAGGGTGTGCTGGGGTCCCCAGCCCTGATCCTGGAGAGCCAAAGGGTGTGCTGGGGTCCCCAGCCCTGATCCTGGAGAGCCAAAGGGTGTGCTGGGGCCCCCAACCCTGATCCTGGAGAGCCACAGGGTGTGCTGGGGTCCCCAGCCCTGATCCTGGAGAGCCAAAGGGTGTGCTGGGGTCCCCAGCCCTGATCCTGGAGAGCCAAAGGGTGTGCTGGGGTCCCCAACCCTGATCCTGGAGAGCCACAGGGTCTGCTGGGGTCCCCTACCCAGGTCTAGGAGAGCCACAGGGTCTGTACGGGTCCCCAACCCAGGTCCAGGAGAGCCATAGGGTCTGCTGGTGTTTGTTGTTGCTCAGAACTTTACTGCTCAATTACAACACTTGATTACACAGATAATTCTCCTCACCTGGATTCTTGGGTCTGAGTGTTCAGGTAAAAACAAAACCCAGCATAACCTGCAGGTCTCCAGGACCAGGACTGTAGCTCCAGAGCATATGGGGACCTCATTTTGGGCTGCAGCTCCAGGGCCTATGGGGACCTCATTTTGGGCTGCAGCTCTATGTCTATAGGGACCTCAGTTTGGGCTACAGCTCCATAGCTTATGGGTACCTCAGTTTGGGGTGCACCTCCTTAACCTATGAGGACCTCAGTTTGAGCTGCAGCTCCAGGTCTATGAGGACTTCAGTTTGAGCTGCAGCTCCAGATTTATGGGGACCTCAGTTTGAGCTGCAGCTCCGGGTCTATGGGGACCTCAGTTTGAGCTGCAGCTCCAGGTCTATGGGGACCTCAGTTTGAGCTGCAGCTCCAGGTCTATGGGGACCTCAGTTGGGCTGCAGCCCCATAGCCTGTGGGAAGCTGAGTTTTCTGCCAGGAAAGCACTGGTTAACACTGCCAGGTCACTACATGTGCGGTGTTGTTGAATGCTGCATGTCTGTGCACCTGTGAATGTTTAATCTGATGCAGTCAGGCTAGCCAAAGATGCCAGTGGGGCGGAACAGTACACAGCACACAGTTTCACCAGCTGCACAAACTGCACTGAATGGCACAGGTGCATTGTGGGGAAATCAATTCACTATTTCTGCTCTCAAACTGTTCAGGAAAAGTGCTAGGTCATTACCAGGCACTTTCTGAAAAAATAGGACTAAAAAGCATTGACAGGGTCTGAAAACTTGCTGTTTAGCAACAAAAGTGCTGTTCTGGCAACATTGTGGATTTCTGGCTTCCTGAAGGTACCAAGATCATTTTTGTGGCTTGCATATTGTTTATTATCAGGTGCTTGGCAATGCACATTTTGGTTTGCTGAATTCAGTTGTAAAAAATTGTCTGAATGTAAAATTTACTGCAGTCAACTGCATTCATATGACTTATGTAAGCAGAACAGGGCCAGGGAAAGGTAAATAATCAAGGTATTCCCAAAATAGGTGTCTGCTACTTACTGTAGACTTTTATGGTGATGAGAAGGGAGTAGGGATCCCTTGAGATTGAGAACCTGTTCATATTCAGCCTGTCTTCCACAATCTCTCTGTTTAAGTCTTACTCCTTTGCTTTCTTTCTGGGTTTTCATCTTGGCACTCTTTCTTTACATCTTTCCCCCCACCCCCAGTTTCTCTAGTCCTGTTAAATCCAGGGCAACTTTCCTCGTCTTGGGTGTCTCGCTGGCGTAGCCTGTAAGAGCACCATCCACATCCTCATTGTGAGCCACGATGTTGGTGGATCGAATCCGGCCGACTATGTGACCTTTGTCGCATGTCTTTCCTTCTCTCTCTCCTGATTCTTCCAGTCTCTCTACACTGTGCTGTCCAATAAAAGCTGAAAAATGCCTAAACATATTTTTTACAAAGCTTTCCTCCTCTCTCCTCTTTCTGTGTCATCATCAATGTTTAATCAGGGATGGCCTGCTCGCCTCTCTCGTCTGTATCCAAGAGGGAGATCAAAAGGACCTGTCTTTCGATTAGAATAAAAATCATCACATTGCAGGAGTGGATGCTTTTCTGCTCACCTTGGACTATGGCAACACTTGATGGCTTTTAAAAACATCGTTTTAACCCTTTGAGGAGTAGGTATTTTGGAATGTATTTGAATGCATATGAACTCCATTGCTTTCCATTGAGGCCTGTCACCCATGTCACAATTTGGTCGGACACGCCCAGTTATTTACACCAACCGCCATGTTGGAAGACCAAATGGCGGTCTCAATGCAACGTTATGTAAACCGAACTTCACATTTGAGAGGAGATTTCTTGATTTTCCTTTATTGACCTTATGGGAATTTGCTTTGCACAATGCTTACAGGTAGTTCAGCAATATAAAACAATTATACAAATACATACAGTATACAACATCACGAAACAATAATACCAACATAAATATTATAAGGAGTCTTGGTGAGGTAAAGCTTATGCAGTTTATAGTACAGCAAAGAGATAAGGTTACATGTTATTGTATTAATGGTACAGTACTTCAGAAATTAAGCATATTTTAGCTAGATGGAATAAAAGGCTAATCAGTTCAACACACATAAAGTACATTTATTTTTTAATTGGAGCTTAATATTGTTACATTTTCTTTTCGCCCTCTTCCAGATTCTCTCATACCATTCGCACCATGCCTGGCGAGCACAGGTAGTCTAACGTACTGGTGACCCATGTTTACGGTCTCTATCCAATCTGGGTTTCAGACATCATACAACGTGGCACCCCTAGAAATGTAATAATAGTTCAAATGAAACACGTTCACAGTATGCTTATCGCATTAGGTTAAAGTTAATTATTTCAGCAGCAGTCGTTCACACAAATGATCTAGCTAACGTTAGATACCCAAGTTAACTTAAAAAAGATTAATTAACTTTTAACGTTAACTTTATTAGCTACTTTAAGATAATCCACGTAAACATACATTAAGCCAGCTAGTTATGTATAAGTTAGCTGGCTAACTTTATAATTCATTCATAAAACATCACTTACCATAAATGATCCGAGCATATGTATGTAGTACTGGTTGCTGTCAAAATTCAGGTCACTCCTTATCAGTGCTTTCAACCACCCGTTTCAGTCATAAAATTTAGTTTGTTCTCCCTGGTGGCTTACTATGGTGGGGTAATCCTGTATTCCCCTTTCTCATCACCCACCCCCCCCCCCCCCACCCCCCCCCCCCCCCTTCTCTTCTCTGACCCCCCACCCCCCTCCGTTCTCTGACCCCCTGCCCCCCCCCCCCCGGCAGCCGTGTGCCTGGGTACTGGGGTGCGATAATCTTCCCAGATGGCTGGGACTCTGAGGTGGTGCAGGACATGTGCGGGGGAGGAGACGGGGAAGTACACCCTAGGGAACCTGCCTCCGTCCGCCTGGGCCTACATCCTGGCCATCATCGGCATCCTGGACGCCCTCATCCTCTCCTTCCTGGCCTTCGTCCTCGGGAACCGGCAGAACGACTTCTTCCTTGATGAGGTCAAGGCCGACAACAAAGGTTAGAGGCTGTTGGGTGCCCAACAGATAAATCACTGCCTAATGCATTTTATGGTGGAGTCAAAAGCTACTTATTTTGGCACATTTCCACACTTGGACAGTACAGTAATTCTGTTCTGTTATAGTGAGAGATGTTAATATTGCAGACGCATTCGGTCAATGAACTGTAGCATTTTCAAAAAGCATGTTTTCTTGAATTTTAGAAAAAAAAACTTTTACTTTTTTCACAGAAAAATAGAGCAATTTAGTGATGACAATGTTATTTCCATTCAATTGTTAATTCTGTGGCCATTTTGTAGAGGTCACGGGTGGCAGCTTTTGAGTTGCAGCAGTTCATATCATGCTGTAAACCCTGACATTTTATGCATTAAGTTCATCGTTTATTTTTTAATTAATGCACCACATTCTGATGTTTTTTCTCTATCACATTATACAGAAGACCTGTGGTGTAGTAGGCCAGGGTTTTCTGTGAAGCGTATTGTGACAATTGTTTGTGACATGCTTTATATAAATACATTTTGGTTTGATTTGATTATTGTGGACGTTGGCTTTGAGTGTCACAACTCTAAGCACATGCCCCAAGCCAGTTAGGTGCCTTGAAAGACTGACATGATACATTTCACTATTTATATTGCACTAAGACCAAACATTATAGTTTGGAAAGAAAAATTCAGTGCTATTTTTCACTGGTTATTATTTAATCTGTTTGACCTATTACCAATATTTAATCTAGATTTACAAGGTATATTGTGGCATTAAAGACCACTCTAGTATGTAGTCTCCACTTGTTGAAGCTTAAGTGTGTGTGTGTGTGTGTGTGTGTGTGTGTGTGTGTGTGTGTGTGTGTGTGTGTGTGTGTGTGTGTGTGTGTGTGTGTGTGTGACTGTACGCGCGCGTGTGTGTGTGTGTGTGAGAGTGTGAGTGCGTGTGTGTGTGTGTGTGCACCTGTGAATGTTTAATCTGATGCAGTCAGGCTAGCCTGTTTTCTGGGATTCACAGCCAACATTTGTGGCATTGCAGTATCTCACATTTTTAACAAGGCAAACACACTCAGTCAGTGTTTTCTTTCTTTTTGCTTTAATTAGGGAGAAACTCAGTTTCATATTTTTCCTGACCCACGAGACAGAGAGAGAAAAGCCTGCTCTGCAGTTCCCCCCAGGAGCCTCATTCACAAAAGCTTTTTTTACTTTTGTACTTAAAGGGCACATGGCAGGTTACCCAAATGCATAAATATTTTTAAGTTCAAATATTAGGGATATATACAACCCTTATGAGCATCAAACATCAATTTATTTATTTATTTAGTATTTTCCTGCAACTAGCACACTGTAGTACATAGGCGGTTCATGTGAGTGTGACGTAATGTTGGGTAAACAAAGGATTGACTTGACAGTAAACCTGTAAGTTGAAAACTGAAAATAAACAAAAAATAAAATACTAACTTATAAATATGGTAAATGTGTGTGCCGTTTGTACTAATTTGAGTCCTTTTGGGCATCATAGCCATGTATTCCCATTTCCCAAGTAGTTCTCTGGTTTTCCAGGGTAAGATTTGAGAAAGAATTTTACAGCCAACTCTCTCAATGCAAAAAACACCAAGGTACACCGTACATTACATGATACAGATGCACACCTTGTACATTACATGATACAGATGCACACCTTGTACATTATATGACGCAGAAGCACACCATTGGCGGAGATGATAACACCCCTAAGCACCACTGCTGAATTTTGCTGCTCTGTTCCGACTCCTTGTATGAGTTTATTATTATACCATTTCTGTCAGGACAACTCACATGTTCAAATAACATGTTTTAATGAATGAATGTGCTGCATAATTATTTTGGTTTGGCGCTGAATGGATCTGCTTTAGGTACTACTCTGGAGCACGGGCATCTCCCCGCTAAACATGAGATGACCAGAAACCCCCCCCCCCCCCCCCCCCCCCGTACTAAAGCAGATCCAACAGCTGGAAGCTGGGGTGGTGGAAGGTGATCGCAAATTTTAATGCAGAAACACCAAGGCAAACGAGGGGAGGTCTGATTCTTGGTTTAAAAATGGGCATTCCATTAGAGGTGTGTGCATGTGATTGGTTTAGTATGAGATGCGTGGTTGCTAGCCGACCAGCAAGAGTTTCCTGACCGAACGTGCTATGCGCACTTCGTTTGCGACGCTCATTTGGGACACGTGGTGCCCCAGCAACTTTTTTATAAAGGGGACATACATCATCCTCAGGACTTATTGCCATACCTGCATTGATCTGCATCAAAGAAATGAGCCTATATACTCCCCAGTTATTCTCATATATACTTAAGGGAGAACATGGGTCTGTGCTCAGCAGGAGATGGGTCTAAAGCTGAGCCCACAGAAGTGTCATCTCGGTGAAGCTTGCCACCTGAAACTAAAACACTATTTCTATTCTGTCTTTACAGATTTTGCAGTGTCCAGGGTAAGTGTGCTTCTACTGTGGCTTTATACCTTGTTGTCTGTGGCTATTGTATAACAGTGCTGATGTACAGTACAATGGGCTTCTGTGAGCTTGGTGTATGGCTGCATTAGCTGATACATTGACTGGGTGAATAGTAGATGTAACACTTGCCAAAACTTTGACATGTCCGACCCTGGACATGTCAAGGCATGTCACCCTTGGAATGTGAAACCCCTTCTCACTTCCCCAATGCCAAGGATCAGCGTTGAAGTTCATGATAATGAAAATTCATTCAGGTATGAATTAGACTTTCATGTAACACAACATCACACAGCACAACATCACACTACAAAACATCACGTGACACATTACACTACAACATCATGCTACACAACAACACGCTAGACAACATAACACTACACAACAACACGCTAGACAACATAACACTACACAACATCATACAGCACAATATCACACTACACAACATCATGCTACACAGCATCCCACATAGCTTCCACCTAATGTCCTTGCTGGTATGCTGACACAATATTCTATTCCAAGAATATACATTCCTTATTTTATTTGATGTTTAAGGATAATATTAAGAGAGGATTTAAAAAATGAATAAATTTGGTGCCGAACGCAGGGCTGAGCTTATCCAATTCACACCCTAATTTGGAATGTCTAACTGTCTACACGTGTTGTCGCCAGCTGCTTCTTTTCACACCGCAGACTACAGCTAAGCTCGCATAGAGGAGTCGGAGGAGGGACCTTTCGTATGCGGCTTTGACTGCAATTTACAGACACTCAACTAACAGGGGTCGCTAGGTAGCAATGCACATGGAGTCCTATCCGACTGAATCCTCCCAATCCCTAGCAATTGCGCTTCGCCTTATGGAGCTACTGGTCACATTAGGCCTTGGCATGGTCAAGATTTGATCTGAGGCTGTGAGGCTCTTCCACGCACCACAATGTGGTGCCTTAACTGAATGAGCTATCCAGCAGCCCAAATGAAGAAGGGATTTTAATATAGACAGAAAATAAGGGGAGAGATGCCTAACTACACTAATGGGGGTGCTCATTCTTAGAGGCTATTCTTGCTAATTTAATTTGCATATGTAGAGAATGCAGTTACTCTTTTTATAAGGAATATGTTCCTGCACATCTTAGAAACTAGATTTCTCCCAGTCCTGTCTTTTACCATCAGCATCAGAATTATAGCCAGCCCCAGAGAACCGTTAAACAAGAAGATGCGTCATCCGTTTCACTCTGGCAGGGGAGTTTCTGGTCTTTCCGGAAACTACAGATTGGACTATTTGTCTTTCCCCCTGATCTGTGTGGGCCAGACTTCTCACTCTTAATTCATAGACAGGAATAGGTGTGGTAGCAATCTATAGTTGAAAGAAAGGATGTTGTAGAGCCCCAAGCCTCAGAAGTACTTTCCGTTTAAGGCGGCAGTGTAGTATAATGGTTAAGGAACTGGCCTTGTAACCGAACAGTTGCAGGTTTGATTCCCAGGTAGGACACTGCCGTTGTACCCTTGAGCAAGGCACCTAACCCAAATCGCTTCAGTATATATCCAGCTGTATAAATGGATAATATGCTAAAAAGTTGTGTAAGTCGCTCTGGATAAGAGCGTCTGCTAAAATGCCTGTAATGTAATCCATTGTTTAAACTGCACCTGAATTTAATTTTCTTTTTTTAATGACTGAAACATAGACGTAGGAAGTAGGGGTGCGGCAGCAGCCCCTGTGAGCAGGCAGTGAAAACTTTTGTTTGATTTAAATAAGAATAAAGTAAATTTGAATGCTTCTGAATGCGTCTCTGGCTATATGTCTGACTGTGCGGTCCGCTAGCATTACATAGCTTAGCCTACAGCTGCACCCCCACCCCCAACATCTCTGTTGCGGCGTCTGAGTGATCCTTCTCGGCATTCCGCAGACTGAAGACCTGGCTACACAACATAGGTGTCATTTCCACGGGGGACCCGTCCCCCAATGTTTGAGAGAGCCTTATCTATCCCCCCCAATGTTACATTGAAACTGGGCCGGACATGGGCAGGGCACTGCCCTTCTCCCCCAAACAACAGAAATATTGAAGACACACTGTAGTCATTTTTACCCCTCGACTTTCATAACCACACTTGAACGTGGCACAAGAAAATAAAGAAGTTACGGTAATGTACAAGCTATTATGGAATTTGTATTATATACCCTCAGTTCAACAAACATATAGGCTTCATGCTTACTCACTTTTAAAAACATGTCATACTTGTGCAGACAATGTATTGCAAAGATGACTCATTCTAATAATAATGATATATGGTAGGCTACTTTATTATGCAGTAGTATTGTCTTCTTTTATGACATGCAGAGATTGCTGAGAAATATGCTTTTGTGGCCTGCTATTGTTGTTGTCCAATGACATGTGTCTATTTTTATCATGTCATGATGCAGAATGATGTAACCATGCCTATTAGTTTTGGCAGTAAACTTTGAATGTCAGTCAGCTAGTATAGTCAGGATAGGAAAAGAGAAGTCCAAGCCTCAACGAAGGGATCGAGACAAGGGAATCAAAATGCCTCTAAACGCAAAAGTGGATCCAGTTGAGAAAACGGAACCAGCAGAAAAGGTTGCCAAGGGTTGCTGCTAAAAAAGCAGTAGGCTATAGGGCAGGAGAGACTGAATGGACTGTCTAGCCCCGAAGCTGAACTTGGAGATGATTGTACACAACACATGCCTCAGGTGGGTGGGTTTTATTTAAACAGCTTATTACGGATAAGAAACTGGTTGTAGCTTTGTTACATTTTTATGATCCACATTATAGAAATCGGGTAAATTTGTTTTTCGTCCTCTTGATGTCCTAAGATATTAGGGGATATTGACCCCTGTAGATTTTGAGTGTTTGAGGAGAGCAAACGTGACAATGCAGCAACATGGGGATGATTACTAGCTAAGTTAGTAGACTATGGTTAAACCTTGTGAACTTTGTGGCTGTAGCAATACCATTGATTGGCTGCGGTCCAATCCGTTGAATGTTCTGTCCTCCTGCACTTCCCCTCACCACTTCCACTTGGGGGAATCCCTTTAGAAACCGGAAGTTTGACATTGCCAAGGACGAGTGCGGTCCAATCCGTTAGAAATGCAAGTGAAGTACGTACGTGAAATTAGTCCCTCGACCCTCGATTTGGCTCGAGGGAACTGGGGTCTCAATATTCTTCACTCCCCACCTCCTTTCCTCCACTCCCCCACTACCAATCCTCTCCTACCCCGAAGTATGCAAAACTGCCTGAACATTTTGAGTACAAGTATTTGTCTGTACATTATACAATGTACCTGACATTGCGGTTTGCGTTAAGACATTAATTAATATGTAACCATTTATACGTAATTAAGATGAAATCAGCAACATTAGATTAAAACACAAAGATCCGTTTTCGGGGAACGTAGGAGAGGAGGTGGTAGAGGAGGAAAGGAGGTGCATTTTTTGAGTATTGGGACCATCGTGATTTATAATAACTGGAGACAGCTTCCGCTTACTGGTTCCATGGATTCCTATGAGAGCTGCTCATTGGCGCATGAAGCCAATTCATGGAGACGCCATGTTACTATGGGGCTTTTTGGGAACCAGAGCACGCGCACTGGGTACTTAATGTGGCTTTTGGAACCAGAGGGGCATGCGCACTGGGTACTTACACATGCAGTTTTTTTATTGCACGACTGAAATGTTGAATAAATTATGAAATAACGTTGATTTAGTGGTTTGATAAAATCGCTTTAAAATGTATCTCCAGCGAATAGTTTCATGTCACAGCCTACTAGGATGCAATATTAAAATTATTTCAGGATAGTTAACGATAACTAGCTACATAATCAGCTCATTGCAGTTCAACTAGTAGGCCTATCCAGCAAATGAGCCACATAGCTACATTTTGCTTGGATTTCATATTCAGTAGCTACAGGTTGCTCGCCTCTTATGTTTTATACTTCTGTGCCACCTGCAAAGCAATCTATGCATCCACCATTTTGATTGCAGCGTAGTAATATATTTGATTGGGAGGTAGCCTATTTTGTAACATAAAGTGTTTTATTCCCCATTCCTGCTTATGAGGTATTTTAAAAAGTTGTCTATCAATAAATCGATTGTCAATCATTTTCTAGTTTGCTCTTTTGCCAGAATAAAAATTGAGATGTTTGTTGGAGCTTGCTGTCTTATGCAATTTATTGGAAAGTTTTTCACAAACTCATTTGTCAATGGTCTGCTGGCATCACTGGCTCTCGCAAATTTCCGATTGCAAGTGCGGTAAATTCAAAAATAATTACGGTCTCTCCCTTGCTCCTCCCCCTTGGTTCGAGTGTCTACTCGTGTTGTTTTGGTGCTGCGTTACGTCCTCCCAAATTTGAAGTGGCGAGTGGATGTGCAGAAGGGCAGAACATTTATCGGATTGGACTGCAGCCATTGAGTCGGGAAATCTGTACCTTAATAACATAGCATGTTGCAGGCCTACATAGCTTAGCCTAATACATTCCAAGCCGCCGCTCCAAAGCCTCTTTTCTATGCTTTTGGTTTTTGGTGAGAGAGGGGCAGGTAAAAATAAGACAAACTTCTAACAAAAACATGGTCATCGTGGCACAGGCTGTCCGAATCGATGGATGAAATTACAGAGAAGCCATGCAAATGTTTTATTAGCCTAACGTTACATACTTAAGAAGAAACAAATCTTATCCAAAAAGGATATAGTCATACATAATTTTATCTATTATGGTACTATAACGTAATATTATTTAGCTAACTGAGCTTAGTATAGGCTAATGGTTACATTTTTTAATACTAAAATATTCACGGAAAAACACGCCCCTTGGTATTATTCTCCCTTCAAAACTCACTAGAATTCACTGCTTTAAAAGCTGTTCTATGCCCCCCCTCTCTCCTCATATACAGCTCTGGAAGAAATTAAGAGACCACTGCAAAATTATCAGTTGTCTCGTTGTTATTTTGGTTCTGTACTCTACTCTTTGTTTCTGTACTCTACTCAGCTTTAATTTGAGGGTATTTTCATCCATATCGGATGAACCATTTAGAAATTATAGAACCTTTTGTATGTTTTTGGGCATCAAAAAATATTGGACAGATGAATATAATGTAGAATAAAGTAATCATATTTAATATTTGGTGGCATATCCTTTGCATGCTATGATGTCCTGATGTCTGTGACCCAACAACACCAAAAGACTCTTGATATCTTATTTTCTGGTACTCTTACAAGTGATACTACAACGTCTCTGCATTTGAATGGATCTCTCTGGGAATTCGGGGGTGGGACTAGATTTATGGTGGGTAAAATGGCTGTAAGTCATCAAGGGTCTGAGAGATCAAACAAGCCTCAAACCATCACTCTGCTGCCAGATATGCAGTAGATATGGATGGATCACTTTAAGGGTTGTTTCTAATGATAAATTTTCCAATTGAACTCTATGGAAAAAGAAAGACAAAACCCTTTAAGTTATCCATCCATATCTACTGTATTTCTGGCAGCAGAGTGATGGTTTAAGGCTTGTTTGATACGTCAGACCCTTGATGACTTAGCGCCATTTAGCCAACCATGTGTTCCAAACGGTTCATCCGATATGGATGAAAATACCCTCAAATTAAAGCCGACAGTCTGCACTTCAACCTCATTGTCATTGTATCCTTTCACTCAAAGTGCTAGAGTACAGAACCAAAATAACAAGACAACTGATCATTTTGCAGTGGTCTCTTAATTTTTTCCAGAGCTGTATGTCAGTACCCCCTGGAGAAATATACTTCCTATGTCCCTGGTCTGAAATCTAATATACCGTAACAACTTCTGTGGATTCCACCGATTCACATCTTTCTCTGTAGGGGTTTACATAATCTCATCAGGCAGAAAGCCTGATTGTAAAGATCTGTGGATAAAGCACCTCAGATTTGTTCGCTAATTTGTTTTAGGAGAAAGAGAACTCTGGGCCGCCCGCAGAGAAAAGCGTAGGTTCCCAGTCGAGCCTCCCGACACAAACAAGGCTGGCAAAGGGAACGTTCCATATGGCGTCTCGTCGCTCCGCAGCGTGTTTCAGGCGGGAATGTGGAGGCCTCTTCCCTGGCTCTGTCGCCTGTCTTCCTTGCCAAATGTGACACCTGCTCGGGCAGGAGTATTGGAACATAAGCCTCTTATTAATGTACTGATCCATGCCTTTATCTTTCAGATTGTTCTTTCTTTGGCGTTCATGAATTTCTCTATTTATTTCAGAACTGCCTATTTATTAATATGAGTTCTTACAGGAATTGAGCATCAGGTTGAGCCAGCTAGTTTTAGCATCTGATAATGTTTCCCAGTTGTTACATAACAGTCGATGTTGTTGCTGCTTTTAATTTCAGGAACCACTGAAACTGTTATGTGACAGAAACATAAAAATTAAATCCAATTAAAGTCACGCTTTTTACAAAGAACTGTCACAAAGACGGAATATTGGGCAAAAACCAGGGCTGCGGTCCAATCCGTTAAATGTTCTGCCCTCGCAAACTTCACTTGCAAACTTCCCTTGGGAGGATGTGATGCAGCACAAAAAGATGATTAGACACTCAAATCGACGGGGAGGAGCAAGGGAGGGAGCAGAATTATTTTTCAATTGCAATCAGAGCCAAATTAGTCAGAGCCAAACACAATGGAGATGCCTGAAGACCATTGACAAAAGAGTTTTGTGCAAAACTTTCCAATAAATTGCATAAGACAGTATGCTCCAACCAAGGGGGTCACTTAGAGCAGTGGTTCCCAAACTCGGTCCTCGGGGACCACTGTGTATGCTGGTTTTCGTTCCAACCACAATTGCAATCCCGGAATTTTAACAAGCTGTCAATTGTTCTTAATTAGGTGTTTGTCATATTTAGAGGGATTATTTACCTTCTTAAGCCACATTATGTTAGCAATAGCTATGCATGTCATGAATAATAAAAGTCCAATATTCTCATTGTTTATTGTGCTATATTGCAAATAATTACAAAAAGAGGGGCAAAAAATAAATTTTTTAACTGATTAAAATTAAAGACTGAGGTGAATCAATATGCTCCTAATTGGTGAAATTGTGGACACATGGCCACTAAAACGAACCATTTGATAAATAATGAAGAAAAGACAAAGAGAATGATTGCATTCGAGCCAAACCTGCATTGTGTTAATACATTTAAAAAACAAATGATGAGGGAACTTAAAAACACACGTGTTCAACTACCTAATTAGGAGCCAATTGATTCACCCCAGTCTTTAATTTGATCAGTTAAAAAAAATGTTACCTATTTGCAATATAGCCCAATAAGCACAGTAGGAACACGGGAATTTTATTCTTCATGGCATGCTTAGCTATTTCTGACATGATGTGGCTTAAGAGGGTAAATAGGCTAATCCCTCTAAACATGAAAAGCAACTAATTAAGAAAAATGAACAGCTTGTTAGAATTTTGGGATTGCAATTGTGGTTGGAACGAAAACCAGCATACACAGTGGTCCCCGAGGACCGAGTTTGGGAACCCCTGATTTAGAGGGCCCACTGAAAGGGTTGCACTGTATTGTTTCTCATAAAAAAACAAAAACATTTTATATGAACTCTTCTTATTTTACTAGTAATATCATTCTGAAATTATATTACATGATAAAAGGAATTATCCCATATTAGATCATTATGATTGATACTAGGCTTGAGGCTATTGTCATTTCAATGTAGATTGTTCCTCGCATACTCCTTTGTAGAGAACCTGACTTGCTGGAGATGGGCGGAGCTTGTCTAGTGCCTTGTAAAACGAAGAAGTAATGTGCTCTATCCATCCATAGACCGTTGAATATAGGCTAATAATAGACCCATTTCATGTTTGTAAATAAAACATGGATGCTACCTACCCTGGGGCAAAAAAGTGTGCCTTGAAAGGATATTGACAAACGTATCAATTTAGCTCAATTTAGCCTTCATTTAGCTCAGGTTTTACCCGGAAATAGTCTAGCATCATCCTGGCTGGAAAAAATGTTCACTTTTCAACCAAATTTAGGTTTTTTCACCTGAACGCAAGATGGCTTTTCACCGACTTTTCAACACAAAAATGTTCACTGGGAAGGAGCACCTGCTTGACAATGATAATTGTCTGTTTGAAATTGATCCTTTTTTCCTTTTCCAAGTCTGCCTTAGAGTAGGGCTATTTACAGTAGCAGTTAATGTCCACAACAAATGTTTGTAGTCGCCGGTTGCAATCTTCACTTTTAACACGTTATTAGTATTATTTATCTCCTGCTCATTCAAACGCATTTTATTTGCCGCAATTTTTGCAGTCGGGGTGGGGTTGTTGTAAGTGATATAGGGGCCCATTACCACACTCTCGCCCCCCTATCGTGACACCCCTGCTCCGCCCCTGCTCCGCCCCTGGTCATCAGTAGAGTGGTATTCCATTCTATACCCTGACTACTGTCTACACTGTGCTGTCATCAGTAGAATGGTATTCCATTCTATTACCTGAGTACCATCTCTTTTACTCTTTCAGGGTTTTTTTCCCCTTCTTCATGAAGAAATTACAAAAAGCAAACAAATAACCATAATATTATTATTATTAGTTGTTGTTTGTGATTATATTAGTAGTAGTATTAGTATTATTCATTGTTGTTGATGATGAAGATGATGATTTGCTTATTAATATTATATAATGAGACTGTAAATTCCATGTGTTATGTGTTGTTATGATTATATTAGTAGTAGTACGATTCATTGTTGTTGATGATTTACTTATTATTATATAATGGGACTGTAAAATCCATATGGTATGTGTTCTGTCAGAACTAACAGATGATGACAGCAGATGGTGTACTTGCATTGCTGTGCAGTGTGAGAGATAGCTCTGCTGTTTGCAGTTGCAAAATCAACACATCTTAGTCAGCAGCGACACACAGATCAGTTTAGTTGCAGAAATAAAAAGAAAGCAAGCAACTATTTACGTTTCATTAGTTCAAAGTCACAAAGAAAATACAAATGGACAGTTATTATTTCCTTCCAATGTTATGTTTGTTTTTCTCCTGCTGTCAATTTACTTAGTCTTTCACAAACCTGAAAATTGGACTGACTACATTGAAGTGGAAATGTCATCCGCTTTCTCAATCTTTTAATCGGTTGGTATCGCTCAGCAGAAAAGGATAGTTATATCAACAAAAGAATATTGAAGGTGAACATTTGTGTGTCTTTTGTTCCTGCAGGGAGGTAGGTACCCAGTCTGCCCACATGCCCACACCTGCTCATAGCTGTTTAGGAAACTGCTTTTTTAAATTATTTTTTAAATTATTTTCTGCCTAACCTGGGGCTGTATATATCCAATTCCCACCCCGATCTGGAATGTCCATCTATCTGCACCCGCAGCCGTGCTCCATGCGTGAACCACCCTGCCAATTCGGAAGAGCTGGGACCTCCACGGTTCTCCTCCAAAACACGTGATGTCAATGGCTACTTCTTTTTGTGTCGCAGACCACAGCTAATCTTGCACAGTGCGGTGTCAGAGGAGGACCATTCATATGCGGCTTTGGCCTGCAGTGCAGAGCGCCCTTATCGGGGTGGGTCACCCAATAGCGATGAAATGCAGTACCCTGTCCGAGTGAACTCTCCCATACCCCGGGCAACGCATGTGCCAATTGTGTGTTGCCCTGTGGAGCTGCCAGCCACAGTCGGCACTGGCAAGGACCCTATTCAATCTGAGGCCGGGAGGCTCATCCGTGCACCATAGTGTGGTACCTTAACCGAATCAGCCACCTGGTAGCTGGAAACTGCCTCTGAAATGCAAAGCTTAGTGAATCCTTGCATCAGGAAATACGTCATTTTATGCACCTCGTCCATGCGAGAGCCCCAGCAGGCTGGCAACTGCTCATTCATCAGATTTTTAATTGCATCCCAATGGCAGAATGAAGGAGCCCCACAATGCTGACTGCAGAAAGACACCCCTTCTGGATCAATTACCCCCCCCCCCCCCTTGCCATACAGACACACCCCTTCCAAACGTGACTGCCCCCCTCTCCAACTCAGCTGCCTCCTCTGAACCACCAATGTTTGCAACTGCCCCTTCCACTGGACATTCATAAGCTTCAGGGACAGTTTGGCACTGTTTTACAGTTTTATTATTGATCTAATGTCACTCCTAAACTTTCTAAAATTTCACAGAAAACAGCATTGTAGCAAAAATTTACTTAAGCTAGTGATTGGAGAGTAAGGTTTCAGATAACCAAAATGGGCAGAGCTACTATATGACATTAGTGACTGTTATGGATTTGAGCCAATTATTTAGTTTTCTAGGGGAGCAGAACCTTTTCATTTGTTGAAACGAGTCAGTGATTGACACCTCATTGTAGCTGCATGAACAATATATGGGTTTCACTCTCCCAGCACTAACTCGAGCTTTAAAACCTGAAACATTTATTTTATTAAATTCTTTATTATATTCCCTCATTTTATATCTTTTTAAAATCAAGCACATTTCTTGCTTGAAATAGAATCTTATTTTAAGTCAAGAGGTGGTGACAGAGAAGGGGTTATATTATATTTTTTATTTACATGTTTAGTTAAATCTTATCTTATTTTTCCAGGCATGTATAGTCTTGTAATGCCCAAAAGCAGACATGCTTAGTATGGTCTGAGGTATGGTAAAGAAACAAAATACTCTGAAAAGGAAACTTGACAAGATAATTCTGGGAGTAAACGTATGACTAAAAAAGGGGCAAACACTGGTTAAGTGCAATGTTAGAATCCTGTAAAAATCACCCTGCATGCTGGCATAACCATGAATATTCCTCATAGCCTCGCTAAACAAACACAGCTGAATTAGACCATAAATCAAGACAAAAAGATCACATGTAGACAAGATTGGCATTTCACGGGTGGTAAAATACTTCAAGGGTACGTAATAAAACGCAAATAAAATAACACAGCTCCTATCCCAGTTAAGTGATGCTCACTTGATCACTCCATTGCTTCTAGGTTGACACAGTAGCAGAATCACATAAAAGACACTATGAGGCTATGAGTCTGAGGCACAAAACATTCACACCACCTTTTCTCTGATCTGGGCAAACTCTCCTGTAGTACTGTGTGTGGCCTGTAGGGTGTAAAATAGTCACTGACTTTCCTGTAGTACTGTGTGTGGCCTGTAGGGTGTAAAATAGTCACTGACTTTCCTGTAGTACTGTGTGTGGCCTGTAGGGTGTAAAATAGTCACTGACTTTCCTGTAGTATGGTGTGTGGCCTGTAGGGTGTAAAATAGTCACTGACTTTCCTGTAGTACTGTGTGTGGCATGTAGGGTGTAAAATAGTCACTGACTCTCCTGTAGTACTGTGTGTGGCATGTAGGGTGTAAAATAGTCACTGACTCTCCTGTAGTACGGTGTGTGGCATGTAGGGTGTAAAATAGTCACTGACTCTCCTGTAGTACAGTGTGTGGCCTGTAGGATGTAAAATACTCACTGACTCTCCTGTAGTACGGTGTGTGGCCTGTAGGATGTAAAATAGTCACTGACTCTCCTGTAGTATGGTGTGTGGCCTGTAGGATGTAAAATAGTCACTGACTCTCCTGTAGTACGGTGTGTGGCCTGTAGAATGTAAAATAGTCACTGACTCTCCTGTAGTATGGTGTGTGGCCTGTAGGATGTAAAATAGTCACTGACTCTCCTGTAGTACGGTGTGTGGCCTGTAGGATGTAAAATAGTCACTGACTCTCCTGTAGTATGGTGTGTGGCCTGTAGGATGTAAAATAGTCACTGACTCTCCTGTAGTACGGTGTGTGGCCTGTAGGATGTAAAATAGTCACTGACTCTCCTGTAGTACGGTGTATGGCCTGTAGGATGCAAAATAGTCACTGACTCTCCTGTAGTACTGTGTGTGGCCTGTAGGATGTAAAATAGTCACTGACTCTCCTGTAGTACTGTGTGTGGCCTGTAGGATGTAAAATAGTCACTGACTCTCCTGTAGTACGGTGTGTGGCCTGTAGGATGTAAAATAGTCACTGACTCTCCTGTAGTACGGTGTGTGGCCTGTAGGATGTAAAATAGTCACTGACTCTCCTGTAGTACGGTGTGTGGCCTGTAGGATGTAAAATAGTCACTGACTCTCCTGTAGTACGGTGTGTGGCCTGTAGGATGCAAAATAGTCACTGACTCTCCTGTAGTACTGTGTGTGGCCTGTAGGATGTAAAATAGTCACGGACTCTCCTGTAGTACTGTGTGTGGCCTGTAGGATGTAAAATAGTCACTGACTCTCCTGTAGTACTGTGTGTGGCCTGTAGGATGTAAAATAGTCACTGACTCTCCTGTAGTACTGTGTGTGGCCTGTAGGATGTAAAATAGTCACTGACTCTCCTGTAGTACTGTGTGTGGCCTGTAGGATGTAAAATAGTCACTGACTCTCCTGTAGTATGGTGTGTGGCCTGTAGGATGTAAAATAGTCACTGACTCTCCTGTAGTACGGTGTGTGGCCTGTAGGGTGTAAAATAGTCACTGACTGTCCTGTAGTACTGTATGTGGCCTGTAGATTGTAAAATAGTCACTGACTCTCCTGTAGTACTGTGTGTGGCCTGTAGGATGTAAAATAGTCACTGACTCTCCTGTAGTACTGTGTGTGGCCTGTAGGATGTAAAATAGTCACTGACTCTCCTGTAGTACGGTGTGTGGCCTGTAGGATGTAAAATAGTCACTGACTCTCCTGTAGTACGGTGTGTGGCCTGTAGGGTGTAAAATAGTCACTGACTGTCCTGTAGTACTGTATGTGGCCTGTAGATTGTAAAATAGTCACTGACTCTCCTGTAGTACTGTGTGTGGCCTGTAGGATGTAAAATAGTCACTGACTCTCCTGTAGTACTGTGTGTGGCCTGTAGGATGTAAAATAGTCACTGACTCTCCTGTAGTACTGTGTGTGGCCTGTAGGATGTAAAATAGTCACTGACTCTCCTGTAGTACTGTGTGTGGCCTGTAGGATGTAAAATAGTCACTGACTCTCCTGTAGTACTGTGTGTGGCCTGTAGGATGTAAAATAGTCACTGACTCTCCTGTAGTACTGTGTGTGGCCTGTATGATGTAAAATAGTCACTGACTCTCCTGTAGTATGGTGTGTGGCCTGTAGGATGTAAAATAGTCACTGACTCTCCTGTAGTACGGTGTGTGGCCTGTAGGGTGTAAAATAGTCACTGACTGTCCTGTAGTACTGTATGTGGCCTGTAGATTGTAAAATAGTCACTGACTCTCCTGTAGTACTGTGTGTGGCCTGTAGGATGTAAAATAGTCACTGACTCTCCTGTAGTACTGTGTGTGGCCTGTAGGATGTAAAATAGTCACTGACTCTCCTGTAGTACGGTGTGTGGCCTGTAGGATGTAAAATAGTCACTGACTCTCCTGTAGTACGGTGTGTGGCATGTAGGGTGTAAAATAGTCACTGACTCTCCTGTAGTACAGTGTGTGGCCTGTAGGATGTAAAATACTCACTGACTCTCCTGTAGTACTGTGTGTGGCCTGTATGATGTAAAATAGTCACTGACTCTCCTGTAGTATGGTGTGTGGCCTGTAGGATGTAAAATAGTCACTGACTCTCCTGTAGTACGGTGTGTGGCCTGTAGGGTGTAAAATAGTCACTGACTGTCCTGTAGTACTGTATGTGGCCTGTAGATTGTAAAATAGTCACTGACTCTCCTGTAGTACTGTGTGTGGCCTGTAGGATGTAAAATAGTCACTGACTCTCCTGTAGTACTGTGTGTGGCCTGTAGGATGTAAAATAGTCACTGACTCTCCTGTAGTACGGTGTGTGGCCTGTAGGATGTAAAATAGTCACTGACTCTCCTGTAGTACGGTGTGTGGCCTGTAGGGTGTAAAATAGTCACTGACTCTCCTGTAGTACTGTATGTGGCCTGTAGATTGTAAAATAGTCACAGGCTCTCCTGTAGTACTATATGTGGCATGTAGGGTGAAACATTAAGTGCAACAGAACCAGTCTGTATCCTCTCCCCATGGGCTTGTCTGAACCTTGATGGCTTTCGTGACACTTTTCACTCATGATTTCCCCTGTCCTATCTCTACCTGCTGCCATTGTAATTAAACAACCTTTTCTGAGCTGTAATTATGAAATTGGTTTCCTGCTGCAGCATCACTGTTACTGCTGGTTTGACTGAGTTCTGTCTGCTCTGGTTTAGCTGCACAAATTTGTCTCCAGGTCGTGTGAGCAAAGAGGCCAAGCGTCAGTGGGTTTCTGCTACCAAATAGCAGAACCCATCTCTTAGAGAGGCAGTGCGCTTTAATTAACTTTTACGTAATAAAATGACGTGACAGCCTTTAAAGGATGATCCTCGCTGACAGACAGAAGGGGGACCGTTACCATAGCTCAGATCTTTCTTCAGGGTAAAATAAAAGGGGCCGTAGCAGTGAATCCTACATTTAATTTCTGTCTGGAAAATATCATGACATTGCACTCACCTAAAGTAAACATCCATTAACTGACCAAAAGAGATGCCGTGGTTTTAAGAAAAGGCTTCTCTTGTTTTGGTCAAAAATCCCTCTGTAACTTTCCAGCTCCTAACGCTTTTGCCGCAACTGCAAAGCTTACAGGATTCATTATTTAAACATGCGCACACTGAGGCCTGCAGAGACTGAATAATTAAACATAATCACCGTGGCGTAACTTCACATCTGCAGCTGCACAATGCCCAATACCTTTCTCAAACACATTTCTCGCCCTTTGATATTTTCTGGTGTGGTTTTATAGTAGGGTAGTAATTAATAGCCGTTCCAGCGTCGTCACTTTGGTTTGTTCTATTTTTATTTTTTGGTGCCTGCGATGTATAACCTGGCTACACAGACCTTATAATAAGCTCCTCCTGCTGGCAGCTGCTCCAGTTCTGTCTGTTATGTAAGACTACAAGAATGGCAGCTCGACTCTGCACTCAATCACAGATAAACAGGGCACACCCCACCACCAGCCCGGCTCATAAACTAGCCTAATTACAGGCTCCTCTTCCTGCCAAAATCCATAAAGGGCGTGAGCCTCCAGTTAATAAAAAATGGCACCAACAGATTTTTGTATTTATTAGCTCTCTATTAAAATCCACTCGCTTCACCCTCCTATTTTTTTGCACTGCAAGACTTAATATATTCTGCAAAGGGCTGTTTATTATCATTATTTTACAGTAATTGTAGTGAATGCTAGAACCTGAGCTCTCTGACTACAATTTCTCTGGATTCTTGAAAGTTATTGAAATGCTGCACTACTGCAATTTTGTTGGGTCACAAACATGCTGTTAAAATGTTCTGCTGCTGGTAACTTATGTGTGATATGGATATATGTAATTTACAAGGCAGCTAGAAGGTTTTGGGTTTGGGGAGAAAGGATGTTAAAACATTGCAATACACCACAGTAAATAAATTTTGTCAGTCATTTTATTTTCCAGCCATTTGTTTTCACAACTGCTGCAGTACAGTAAAGTATGATCTCCATCTTCCAGCTGGTACAGTACAGTAACATACTCTCCCACATTCCCGGACTGTGTGAAGTCCACATGGCTAATTCAGTATTTATTTTGCTTGCAGTTTCACGTTTTTAGTCGGGGGAGGGGTTCAAAATCTTTGTGATCTTTGCACTGCATTGTGGGCTTTCCCATTCCACCGTGACTCACTCCTCCTCTTTATGCTGTTTGCTTTTTCAGATTGAAGTCCCAGAAAGCGGAGACCCCAAGTTTGGAGTGCGTCGGTACCCCTGAGTGGATCCCCCTCTCCGTTACCTCCTCTGTTTCCCCGTTTTCTGCCCCACCCCCCACCAATCTGCCCCATCTGTTCCTCAGGTGAAACACCAGATGACTTCTGCTCGTAAACCTTGAACACAGCTGATTGTGACATAGACCCTGTATGGATTATATTTTTAAATAACAAAGCAAATATTCTAAGTAAATACATTGGTGTGAAAAGAATTATAATACAGCAAACAAACAAACAAACCACAACAGCTTCAGGAAAGTCTTCAGCCCTCTGGGAACACAGTACAGTGATGAAATGCTACTTCTATGACTATCAACGGTAATCCTGATGACTATGCTTCTTTGCTGCAGCAGTATTCTATCATACTTACTTATCCATTTTACTTAACCTGCAGATTTGTTTGTTTCCAGATTTTGAAAAAGGGACTTTGTGAGAGAAAAGATATCATCGCAGACTAACTGCAGGCACATTGGTGCTAATTCATAAACAAATTTAAAAAGCACACTATGTAGTTTAGCATGAGAACTGAGAACCAGTGATTTCTGTTCTGGACTGAAAACCTAATCTCTGGCTGTCCAATGACCTCTGGTTCCAACGGAAGGTCTTGCACTACAGAGGGGCGCCACACTGGAAAAGACGTGCCGGTGACTCAAGCCGTCCCCCTGAACCCCAGTTTGGGACTAAAGTCTGTCGGACTTCCCCTCGAGACACTGCTTTCCGTTCAGTTAATGGTTTTGTTTCAGCCTTGGTTTCTTTTTCTGTTTAATGTGGTTATTATCCAAATGTGGGGAGTGGGGCAAAATGGTGTCTCGCCAATGGTGGTTTTTCTCCAATATCTGAGCGGTGCATCTGATTGGTGTTTGCACTGAGAGGAAAGCCCTGGCACCACGTCTTCCTCTCAAGGGGTGGGGGGGTGGGGGGATGGGCGGCGGATAGAAAACTCCGGCCTGATGCAGTTACAGCGACCGACACACACTGTGCTGTCCCGATTGGCCTTCACCCTTTCCCGCTCATGCCTGGCTTTCATGTCCCAATGTTACGCGGGGCGTTCCAAAGTTACGCAGGGCATCCTAATGTTTCACGGAGCATCTCAACATTACGTAAGGCATCTCAACGTTACACAGGGCGGCTCAATGTTCAGGTCTTCAGAACTGGAAGCTTGCCGTGTTATGGTCCACACATTTCAATGGTTGTTTAGTCTTAGACTGTGGTTGTGTTCATGTAGACTAGTGGTTTCCTCTCTATTCCATTAGCGCCATGGAAACGCAGAGAGGGGCGGCAGGAATGGGAATGCCATGGGAATTCCTGTCAGCTAAATTTTAAGACCCACTTAGATTAGAATGAAACCAAAAAAAAATGGTGGTGAGAATTTAAAAAAAATTACTTGGAGAACTTTTACAGTTTTCTAGTAATCTTGAGGTATGTAGTAGTAGAACAAGGTTGCCAACTGCGTTCAGAACACACGGATTCAACACGTTTTTATAAACCGATGCAATTAAACATTTCTTTAAATAATAAAGAAGCAAATCTGTTTGCCTATGTTATAAATTACTGGTATATGGATTCTGTGATAATATATTTTCAAATTTTAGACAAGCCGTATAGACCGAGAATGTCACAAGAATCCAGTTTGTTGTGCTATAATAGCATCTCTCTGAGCCTGCGTGCTTTAAGTTTTCGTAGCACACCTCAGTAGTTTGCGTTGCGTGGTTTTCAATACGTATTTGTAGATCAGAGAAATCTCTCAGGAAGCTGCACTGTAAACAAACAAGAAAAAAACATAAGAAATAACAATGGCTCGTTTTACATGGGCACTCCTGAAGAGCATCTTAGGCCTGCGGACCAGTGTGTGAGGTTAAAGGACAGCAAGGATACATCCTTTTCGCGAGCACAGAATATATATTCATTTGCACTCTTCCACTCGTGCTTCTCTGAGCTAATCTGAAAGTTTTTTATGGAATCCTGCCAAGATTTGCAGGCGGAGTTTTGAGACCAGAGCAGCCTCTCAATGCCCATTTGAGCATCGCTATATTGCAAGCTTGCTCTGTTTCACCGAGGTGAGCTTAACGGTTTTTTACATTCTTCAGGAATATACTAATATGAGGAATATAAATTATCTTAGTACTGTCAGTGGCATGCCTTTGTCATGGCTATGAGAAGGACGAAGGACTCATCGTTCAGAAATACGCCTTGTTCCTTGCAAGGGGGGGGGGGGGGGGGTCTCTTTGATTGGAACCCAGCTAAAGAGGGACATATCCCCTGGGAGAAAAACGTTCAACAGCAGCACAAGATTCCAAAAACCAATTTAAAAAAAACAGTAACTAGTTTTGTCAAGACAGTGTAAAAATGAACTGCCACAGAATCCCGTAAAGTGGAAAGGAAAAACTTACAGGGCAAAATGGGAAGGAGACTGAAGGTGTGGCAATTCAATCGCAGATCTAATGAGAATACCTCTGTTACACCCTTGCCACTGGATTGCTTCAGTCAATACACATCTATTTAAATGAGTTATGAGTCAAGGTTTAAGTCAGACTAATGGAAAAAATTGACAACTTTGGCGATAAACTTAGCGACAACTAAAAAACCACACCAGTGCAAATATACATGTATCCCATTTGATAAAATGTTTACAGTAAACATAATTGTAATTGCCATTTCTTTGGTTGACCATAAATTATCTCAGAAACAATATTCTTTCTGATTTGACAGTAATACAATTAAATTATCATAAAAGCAATTTTGAACCATTGACGATTACAATGTCACATTATTACAATCAGTAAGACCAATGCAAAAAAATTTTTGTTTTTTGTTTTAATTGACTTTAATATATTGTCATTTACTAAGAATTGTAAGTATTCACATTCAAATATCTTATATCTTAATTTGGTATTGCTCAAATTGGGGTACAATTGTGCCTATCCGCATGGTAAATATTCTCTGCTGCCCCCTTATTGATTGTCAGTGACATGGGGCTATAGTTCTATGGTATTTTGCTAACATGCAGAGCACTGATTTAACAGTGACTTCAGCAGCATGTGCCTCAGGATCATTCCCCCAGGTGACTGGATGAAACCCCATCCCGATTTCTTACATACCTGGGGGAGGGGTGGTTTAGTACATGTGGAAAACAATGCAAGTCAGCCCATGAGCTGCAAACCATTCTGTGAAAGACAAAAAAAAATTCTCCCCGTTATGATGGTTCACTCCCTTGTATGGCGCTTAGTTCTACCACCATAAAAAACATTGAAAGAAAGCATCTCAAAGAAAGAGATCAGTTTATAAAAAGTAAAAATGTTCATTTTTAGAGGATGTGATATTTGGACAGTCTTATAGAAGGAACTAATATTGCAATGGTCCAAAGTGTTTAAAATAAGAGCCATTTC